>CM060402.1:12911118-13559306 GCA_030545235.1 Helianthus tuberosus | reverse complement strand
CATCCAAGGGATCATCACCATCTGATAAGGGATCTAACTCAGAGACTCCAGCTAAGAAGTCGTTGAAAAGGAGATCGTGCTTCAAGTGTCATATCAAAGGACATGTAGCTAGCTGCTGTCCTAACAAAAAGAGTGAAGCACAACTTAGTGAAAAACAGAAAGGGAAATCACCAGAGAAGAAAGGTGATAGTGAGGAGAAAGGCTCAAATTCTCCAAAGAAATCTGCTCCTAAGCAACCAGAGAATGTTGCTGTTGGTGTAGATAAGGCTGGAACAAGAACTCCACAAGTTCCTCGTTTTCAAAGAAATCAACCTAGATTTCAGCCTAACTCTCCACCAGGCAGATATGAGAGACCTAGAAGCAGTTCACCAAGAATGAACAATTATAATTCAAATAATTTCAGGAGTCAAGGTCAATATCAAAATCGATACCAAAACAATGGTGGTCGAACTTTTATAACAATGGCTTTTGAAATTATAACAATCAAGCTTCTTGGAATCAAAACTCATGGTATCAAAATCAAAATTTTCAAAGGACAAATAGTCCAAACACATATAGGAACCCTCAGGACCAAAGACCTAGTGGAAATCAAAATCAAATTCCATCAACAGGTCTGAGATCCAAGACTCCAGTTAGGAGTAATGGATATTGGATGGATGTTCCCGTAGTTGGTGAATTTGGACGACCCAAGACCATTAAGGCTTGGGTCCCCCAATCTAACTGATTTCTTAGTTGGTGTGTGCAGGAGCTGCTAAGGAGGATTATCAATTTATGTTGATAATGGCTGCTCTAGGCACATGACGGGGGATGTGAGATTGTTGATATATTTATATTGATTGATTTAAATTGAAGTTCAAAGTGTTGAGTCAACACACTAGATAACCTGGCAGATCTTTATACTAAAGCATTTGACAGGGCTCGCTTTGAACATTTGGTCGAACTCAACGGGATGAGGAATCCCGAATAACTGGTTTTTCATAAGAATTTTGTAAATAGTTTACTGCTTTTCTTAAAAATCAAAAATACAAAAACATTGAAAAATCAAAAACATAAAAAAATAGAAAATTAAAAATGAGTTATCACTGTGTGAAAAAGAAGAAATGATAGTACATCAGCAAGTTAGACTGTCACACTGAAAATGAAATTAAATTGCTTAAGTGTGATAGCAGCTTCATCATATGATGTACCAGTAGGCAAAAAGCATGAAATAATCAACTTACCAATGTGATATAAACCTAAATGAACTGTGTATGAGAGGGGAACACATCAGTGGTGTATGGTTTAATGACCTTAAATCTTGCGTTGATAGATTGCCAAAATCTGAAGTTTTGGGTTTTTATACTGTTATTTCATCTGGGGATATCAGGGTTGTCCTTCTGCTGCATCCAGATACATGCTGACCTAGGCACAACCAGGATATCTTAAAAGAGCAAAAAATGCCAAATCCCATAAGTGAAGAAGCTCTCATAGAGAGTCATTCAAATGTGCAAAATGCATAAATCGTACCAAAAAAAATGGTATTTGTCTTAGCCCTCGTTAGATATTTTGGTCTCTTTGCTGTACGGAAGTACTGACCTGATCACCAATTATCTAAACGTTGAAAAATAAAACGGATGAATTCAGTATACTCACCTACTACGATGAATCTTTGTGCATACCTTGATCGCGGGGGTATATCCTGAAGTGGGACACACTAATATATCAGAATAAAATTACCTTAACGTATCATACGGTAATGGTACTTGAAATGTTCATGCATTTTGTTTAAGTGGACAAACATACTGGTAATCGTCTTGGACTGCTTTTCACAAAAAATTAAATAAAGAATTATATAATAGTGTGAAACAGTTTGATTGTGCTGATATGATCTTCTTACCGGTGATTCTCACAAAAATAGAGTGTTTATTGCTTTTGTATTTACTTGCTTTCAAAAGATATAAAAAAATCCAAAAATAGTGTCTTTTTCTGTTTAAAATTCTTAACGTACGGAAAACTGTTATTCTTGGAGGAATTGTTACTGATAGGGGGAGACGATGTTGGAAAGTGAGTTCAAAATTTTAAATCATGTGGGTTATAGGGTGTGATTAAAAAGTTTTGCGTGTTGGTGAAGAAATTTAAAATGCTTAATCTGTGATATAATCTCTTGAATAATAATAATTTATTCAACTGTGTTGAAAAATTCTTATGGTTTCTCGAGGTGATTGTTTTATAGTATACAGATTGAAGCAGTGTGTTGCTGAGAAGTTAAAGTGATGAGTTGCTGTGAAGATGAGAGTTTGATTGGATGCATGGTAGAACCTCCTTTCTACATTGCAAACAAGTTGAAAAGTTTGAAGATTGCTATACATATGCTGAACTGGAGTTTACTCGAACGCTAAAGTTTTTGAAGATTTGGTGATTGGATGCATCAGCTTAGAGGGAGTCTGTTGCTAACAGAAGCTATTGAAGCTGAAGCTATCTAAAGACCAAAGACAGTGCAAGATTACATGAATATTGCAAGATGACTGAAGACAAAGTTATTTTATGAAGCTATTGTCAAGGGGGAGTTTGTTGGTGCATATTTGTGACAACAGCTTAGATTTGGTCTTTGGATATCTTGTAATTAGTTAAACGATAAACAGTTAGCGGGTTTAGCTTTGTAATAGTTTGATTATAGAGTTTGGGCTAAACAAAACCCATTTGGGTCAAGGGTGGACGAATTAGGCTTGCCCATGTAGGAAACCCAAGCCCAAGTTGCAAACCTTGTGTTATATAAACAAGGTCATGCATTAGGGTTTAGGTTAATCAGACAAAACAAAGTTAGTGAGATTTTCGTGAGAGCTTTACTGGTTGGACGAATTTGAGAGAGAGAGTTAGGGTTTTGATTGATTGTAATACTTTGGTTTGATAATCAATAGAAAACCCGGTTTGATTGGAATTGTTGTTTCTGTTCCTACACGTTTTCTGCTATATTCTGTTTAAGAGGATTCCGCACTCTTGATTAGATTGACAATTCTGTGAAAGATCCATACGTCAAGGGGACCTACACAAGTCAGGTGGGAACCATTCATTGGCATATGGTCTTGGTACCGAAATTTCGTTTGAGAGATTGCCGAGGTTCTGAGATATTCGGTCTTTATGCTGTCTTATCATCTGGGTATCATGGTTGTATATTTTACCGAAAAATAACGGAGACGAAGTCTAGATCTTCCATGATACTATACATACGTGTACATATTGCATACGGCCTAAATAAGTGATCAACAATCACATGTCCAAACAAAATAAGTGATAAAATATCACATTTATCCGGGAGTCAAGTTCGTCTCTTTGCTGTACGTTGTACTGACCTGTTCACGGACTTGCTCCTGTGCCCTAATGCATATGAAAATCAAGTTCCTCATCAATAAGTGATTCTATCACATAGGGCTTGTTTTCAAATAAAAAATAAGTGAGTATCTCACATTCTTTTATACGGTCAAACAGATGATAAACGGTATACTCACCGGTAAGATGAACTCTCGTGCATACCTTGATACGGGAATGTGTCCTGAGTGGATGAATACCGACTTGTAAGTATAATCCTTACCGTAAATCGTATCTCCTAATTATGATTACATCTGATAAGTTTGAGCTTATGTGGACAACAATACCGATAATCGTGGTAGTATACTTATCCAAAGCTTTAAACAGCACAAAAATCATGTTGACTAAGACCGTAAGCTGGTATGATTCCTTTTTCTTGAAACTCGCAAAAAGATTGCTCTTGTACAGTCGTTAATTGCTTTTTATAGCTTGTCGATTAGTTTACCGCACTTTAAATTATGTTTCAGTGTAGTTTGTAAAGTTCATTTTTGATTAGCCGAAGTTGTAACTTGGAGTTTTTCTGCCGAAAGCCTGAAACCTACTTCATAAAATGTCCTTGCATTTGGTAAACTCAATCAAAATGATAATCTGTTCAAATAAACAAAATCTGTTCAAAAGTGTGCAAAATTTCAAAGACTTGGTTATTTTTGAAAAAGGGTTTGACGAAAAACCCTAAGGTCGACGAAACACCTATATGTCGACGAAAAACCATTGGTCAGGTCAACTGTTTTCAAACTTGGTCAAACTTGGTCAAAATTAATTTGGTTCACGACGAAACACCATGTTTCGTCGAGGTCACGACGAAATTCCTTTGGGCTTCATTAAACTTTCATCATGGGCTTACTGTTCAAGCCCAACCAAGCCCAATCAAGAGTTTCATCGAGCCCGTGTCAAGTTTCGTCGAAGACAGAGTTTCGCCGAGTGAGTTGGTATTTAAAGGGGTCCCAGTTCAATCAGACATCACTTTTTCAAACCTAACCCCCTGTTCATCTTCCCCAACACTCCACACCCATACTCCTTTTCACCGACTTCAAATCTCAAAAACTCTTCGTTTTCTCAAACCTTTTTCATCAAATTAAAGGTATAACAAGGCTTGATCAAATGATTCGAACCTTAGGAACCCTGTGTTTTTGTTCGAAACTTGTTAACAAACCCTCGGTCACCCCTAAATGTTTCGTTTTCATCATATAAAAATCTGTTTATTGTGCTTGTTTGTCAAGAAATCTGATAATGATAGTGTTTGTATGTGTTGATTTGAACTTTGATTTGGGTTGGTTTCGGAAAACAAAAACAGGGGATGGGTATTTGTTTGAATGCTTAACCGATTTGGGTGTTTTCCGGTCAAAATCTTGTCGGATTTACATTCTGGGATGTTTCGGTTTGTTTGGGTTTTAACATAGTGTCATAATGTTGGTTGTTTGTGAATCGATCATTGTTTAAACAACAGACGATGAAAATCCCTTTGTTTTTGAAAACCCACAAATTCAACGAAACCCTAACCTGTGACGAAACCCTATCTGTCTGCGACGAAACCCCCTTTATGACGAAACTTATGTTTCTTCAAACTGCTGTCGACGAAACCCCATGCGACGAAACCCCTTTGTAAAATGGAACAACTTTCGTCGAAATACTGTCGACGAAACTCCACAGGTCAAAGGTCAACTCTGACTTTGTTTGACCAAGGGTGTTTCGTCATGAAGAAGAGTGTTTCGTCGCAGTGATGGAGTTTCGTCGTCCCATACTTAGAAAATTTTCAATTTTGGTGCTCCTTTTCGAAGAAGAAATGTATTTGAATGTTAAATGTCCATTTGATACTTGAACTTGCATAAACTTATGTCTAATGCACATTTTATGTCTTTGTGACTTATTGTGGATGTTTGCACATTCAGATGGCACCAAAAGAGAGAAAACGCAAGCCCGCGACAAAGATAACTGATAAACCAGAGGAACTTGTGATGTCCGAGAAGCGTCACAATATGATTGCCTATCTGGATCCCGAAGGAAAGATCAGTGAATTGAAAGAAATCACGCAGTGGATAAGGGAGTCGTGGATTAACAAAGCTGTCACTTTTTCAACTCCAGTTTACAAATCGCTCGTTAAAGCATTCTGGAATTCTGCAAGCGTTGTAGTAGTTGATGGAACAGAATTTATTCAAGGGCAAGTGAATGATTTGAACGTGAATGTCTCACCGGAAATTTTGAACACCGTTCTAGAACTGCAAGACGATCCGAATGCACCGTCCTCTATTCCAATCATGTGTACTCGTGGCTGTTTACTAAGGATGAAGTGTACTGGTGACATCTTCAGCACTCAAATCAATAAGGGAGATCTGCCTATGCGGTACAAGTTTTTATTACACGTACTTATTCAATGTCTTAGCAATAGGCGAGCTGGCTATGACATGGCAGGCAACGATCTCGTTGGACTCATGGTGGTATTAGTGCTGTACAAACCGTTTAGCATTTCAAAGTACATCTTTGCCAACATGAAGGAGAACATGACAAGAACTGGTAGTCGAACGTCTGGGAATAAATTCTTGTTGGTGCATACATCTGTCGACTTCGTCTTATATCGAGTCTTGGATTCGTTGTGGATCTGAACAAGCGTGACATCATCAGAAATGACCTCATGTGACATCAATGATGTCATCACAATATTATTCTTGATGATGACAAACAGTTCTCGAAATACAATGCACACATAAGACAAAAGTTATCACAGCTCAGGACGAGGAGTTCTTGCCAAAACAGCCTGTTTTCATAACATTTTCTGATTTCTACACTTTCTTCTTCAAAATTAAAAAATTTTCACGGATAAAATCGGCTCAAACTTTCACATTATACTCGCAATCATGTTTTAACAAATCCTGTAAAGTTTCAGAACTTAAATCGACTTAAAACTGGTTAAAATCATGAGTTCGTTTGAAATTTGTTCGACATTTGCTGACGTCATCGACATTTCAAGCAGGATCAGAGTATAATACCGCTTGAAAACGACATTCCGCTTGAACACACCGCTTGAAAACGACATTCCGCTTGAACACACCGCTTGAAAACGACATTCCGCTTGAAAACATCGTTTGAACGAGATTCCGCTTGAAATTAGTTGTGTGAACCGCTTGAAAGTGCATTGTGTTGTGTGAACCGCTTGAAAGTGCATTGAGTGGTGTGAAATAGGTTCAGTTCACGTGATTAACATCAAATATCAGTTTTGAAATATAAGTTTGTCGGACATCAACTTGTAGTGCATGTGAAGAGTATTTTTTGTCTGTTGACTGATTGTCTAGAAATTATCGTTCACGTGATTAAAAAGTGCTGCCCATTCAGATTTCATGCACATTTGAAAATGTCGGTTTAGTGGTGTTCACGGTCCAATCAGTTTGTGTTGAAGTTTTAAAATTGTCGGCCATTTGTGATCGGCCCAAGACATTTGCCGACCCATCAGTTGTTTTGTTGTCAGCCCATGTGCATCATTAAATAACATAGATATACATTGAAAGGTGTCAGCTAAGTGGGATTGAAATTTGCAATTGCATGTGATCTACTCATATACATTTCGGCCCATGTATTGATATAAGTCTGCTTGTGAAAAACTAAGTTGTCAGCCCACCACACATTCTCGGTCCAATCAGATTTTATTGTTAACGGACATATTAAAGTGCACGGCCCAAATCACTCGAGAGGCCCAATTAACTATTGAAGTATAGAGTTGTGTCCATTCAAAGCCCATATTACTTAGTTCATCCGATCAAGTTCATTCATTCAGTGATCTTTACTTCAACAATATTGGAACGAGTTCACAAGTCTTCGACAACGAGTCTTAGATTGATTTCATCAGCACACATTGTTACATATTCAGTTCGTTTAAACTGATCATTTATTTGTTTGTTTGCCGGAGTTTTTACGAGGTGATCCAGCTCGTTTGAGACCAGTATTTTTAAAATAAGAAAGTTTGTGTTTGTGAAGATTTGACTTTGAATCATGTCTAAAGAATTTTATAATGCTTTTGCGACACGTGTTGCTCCAGTTACTGCTGCTGAAACACTGTACAGTGAAAATGAGACAGGAACTCATCAAAAACCGCCAAAGCTTATGTACATTGAAGACTTTAAAGGATGGAAGAATCGATTCGAGAACTGGGTGCAAGCTTACAAATTTGATGCTTGGTGTTCATTGTTGAAAGATTATGAAAAACCTAAGAATGAACGTGGGATTGTAAAAGCAATTGAGGACTATTCAGAGAGTGACAAATTGAAATTTACAAGTGAAAAAATGATGATCAGTATTCTTCAACAAGCGATTAAGGAAGATATCTTTGTTTTGCTCCAACATAATGGTACAGCCAGATCAATTTGGGAAGCTTTGATTCAAAAGTTCAAAGGAAGTGTAGATATGATTAAAAACAGAAAGGCATTACTGAAGAAATCTTTTGATATGTTTGTAGCTTTTGATCATGAAACAACAAAACAGACCATTGACAGATATTGTCATCTTGTTTTCGAAATGGAGAGATTGGATATAAAGAAAGAAGATGAGGAATGGGTTGATAAACTTGCTGAAGCACTACCACAGCATAAGTGGGGAACTTATTTGATGATTGTGAAACACTTAAGAAAGTCTCAGAGTATGAATTTGGCACAGTTTATTCAAAAGATTGAAGAGCATGAGTTGGATATTCAGAAAACTGCAATCATGACGAATCCAAATGCTAAACAAGATGTCAGTCTGTATTACCGAGGGAACAAGTTTGAGGCTAACCCCAGCCCTAGTCCGAAGATCCAAACTGGTTTTAGTGCTGACAGTTCGTCTGGAACAAAGGATAGTAATGTGACACAGAGTGGTGGATTTTCATCTTCATACTCAAGCTTTGATCCGAATCATACAACACCAAGTCCTCAACACTCGAATTCAACAAATATGCAATGCAATGTTACTTTGAACATTCAGAATGGTCAGAATTTATCTCCAGAAATTGCCAAACAACATATGGCATCACTCGTTGCTATGTTGGAATCTTATGAAAGTTTGATTGCTGGCAAAATTGGAAATCCGATGCTTACCAAAGAAGATTATGACCAAATTGATGCAGAGGAACTTGAGTTGATGGATGTAAAGTGGTGCTTAGCTAGTGCTTGGAGAAGGGCAGAAAAGTTTCAACAAATTACTGGTAGAGATGAATTTCGAGGGATGGCTACTTCTCCTTTGGGTTTTGACAAATCAAAGGTTACTTGTTTCCGTTGCAAAGGAAAAGGTCATTTCAAACGGGAGTGTAAAAATCAAGAAGCAACCGGGAATCAAGAAAAGAACAATTATTATCAGAAATCAATTTTTCATCAGATTACTCAACAAAAGGAACCACAAACTGCACATGCTCGGCCAATTGTGGATGACAAAAGGAAAATGTTCGAAGATGCAAATAGAAAAGCTTATTTTGGTATCATTGATCAAGATGATGAATTTGTTGCTGAAGGATTTAACTGGGATAAATACATTCCATCTGGTTCAGGTTTTGTTGCTAAAATTCAGGGTGAAGATGAGACTAATCAGAAAAGAATCCCGATTTTTCCAGACCTTGGAAGTGATGTGGATACCGATGATGAGGAAGAACATCTCAACAAAGCTAGAAAAGGCATAGATCCTACTAGTTTTAACTTGTTTTTTGCACATAAAATAAAGATGATGTATCAGAAAAAGATTACCAGACTAAGGAAAGAGCTGGAAGCAACAAAAATCCTAGCTTATGAAAAGACAAAGATAGAAGCTGGAGAAGCTAGTGTTGAACTAGGAACTGAGAAAGTAGTTGAGAAAATCGTTGAAGTGGAGAAAGTGGTGGAGAAGATTGTTGAGGTTGAAAAACTGGTCGAAGTTGAGAAAATCATCGAGGTAGAAAAGATTGTTGAAGTTGAGAAAGTTGTTGAAGTTGAAAAGATAGTTGAGGTTGTTAAACCGTGTTTGAAATGTGAGGAGCCTTGCAAACATTGTGAGGAAAAAGACAAGAAGATTCTTGATTTAGAGAAGATTAAAGAAGACTTACTGTCTGATGTGAAGTACGTAAAGGAGTCGTATGATGTGCTCAACAAAGCAGTTGATAGTCTGAAAAGAACGAATACAGAAATCGAAAATGCAATGGAAAAAATGAGTGCAACATTAATGACAAAGCAGAGTGTCATGAATGAGTATATCGAAGATTGTGCTAAGTTGAAAAAAGAAGTGGAACTTGAGAAGATTGAGAGTGAAAGGATTAAACGATTGTTGCTGAGCTATACAACATGTGATTATTTGATTGATCGTGTTTATCCTACTGTTGCAGGTCTGGAAGCGTTCATGGATAAAAAGACTGAAGATACTGATACTGGTAAGAAACCAAGTGTCAAGTATAATAGATGTCCGCCCCCGATCCATGAAAGTTATTCTCCAAGGAATCCTAACGAGGAGCGTCTAAAAAAGGCAGTCAACATCAAGTTAAAGTCTGAAATCATTGATGAATTACCAGACAATATTGATGTTACATTTACAGCATCTGACACTGATCATGAGTCTGAGTTATTAAAGAAAGTGGTCGATCAGGTGTTGGATATGGATGAAGAGTCAAAACTGGTGTCTAAGTCTGAAAGTTCGAGTTCGTCAGAAAAGAGTCCGAGTTCACCGGTTAAGAGGGTTTACAATAAAGAATTCATGTTATCAAAATCTAATTTGAATGACGAACCAATCAAAGTGGCATATACTTTGAATGATTCAGACAAATTATATTCTGATGAGGAATTTCCAAGAAGAAGTGTCAAAACTGAAATGATCAAACAGGTTTTCAAATTAACAGAAATTAATATTTCTGAA
Source organism: Helianthus tuberosus (assembly GCA_030545235.1). Lineage (NCBI taxonomy): Eukaryota > Viridiplantae > Streptophyta > Magnoliopsida > Asterales > Asteraceae > Helianthus > Helianthus tuberosus. The sequence continues at coordinate 13,549,127 of CM060402.1, read as the reverse complement.
ATAAAAGACTTAAATCTTCATGAAAAACCTAAAAAGTACACTTCAAGAGTTCAACAGAGATTGAACAAGTAAAACGGTTACGGTTCTGGTTATGGTTTTCAAAAGAAACCAAACCATAACAGTAATTTCAAAAAGAAAGGTTTTGGTTTTAATTCTTCAGAAAATTATAAAAATGAGAAAAATTATAAACCAAAAACGATATTTGTTTCAGGAGGAAGTTCTGAAGATAAGCAGAAGAAACCATTCTGGAAACAGTCCAATCAAGAGTTTCTTGCTCAAGTCAAGAAAAATGTGAAGAAGTTTGCTCAGAGAGTTGATAGAAGAACCTGTTTCAAGTGTCAAAAGACTGGACACATTGCTTGGAACTGCCAAGAGTCCATTTATTCTAAACAGGGAGTTTCTTCTCACTTTGAAACAAACAAGAAAGTTGTTGATAAAAAGAATCAACCAACTGAGAAATCGAAAGTGTTTGAAAATTCAACTTCTGAAGAAGGTGAATGTTCAAAACGGTTTTACAAAAGAAGAGTTGATTTAACAAAACAAAAATGGGTTGTAAAATCTGATAGTAGTTCTGACAATGAATCTGATTCCATAAAATCAGAGGAGTCATCTGTTGAGAAAAAGATTGAGGATTCCGTTCCAGAGTTGAACGAGGAAAACTTTCCACCATTGACAAAAGATAATCTGAAATCAAAAGGTAGGGTTGAGATTTCCGATCAATTCTTCACTGGTAAAGGAGAATTTGATGCTGAAAAGGTTTTTAATGGCAAAGTTAAACATATTTTTGGTAAGATGGTTGACAGGAAAGTGAAGAGTGCAAAAGAATTTTATAAATCAAAATGTTGGTGGGACAAATGTGTACCAGAATCTCCCAAGGATGGTCAGGCTTGGGGGAAAGTTTTTCCAAACTAAAAATCCGGACTTGCCGGAGCTCCCAGGTTGGTAAGAGTGGAGCAGGAATCGGCATCATTCTTGAAATGTTTGGTTGGTAAATCTACAGGTTATATCTTTATATTGTTATATTTTGATTTACAAATGGGATGGTTGGTGAGTAAACCTGCAAGTGGTTGAAGAAGGTTTTCATTTTCAAATGGTTAATCAAGGTCATTAAGTTGAACTTGATTGGATCATACTTTCAAGTAGTATTTTGGAAAACAATGTGATGAATTGATCCCCTAACCTACAAGTGATTTTATAAAATCAACAAAACTTATTTTCCGGAAAAAACCATTTGATTAAAACAAACTTAAGTGTTTTGAAATCAATGGGAAAATAGTTTGTTGTGAGGGCGAGTTCTGATTGTTTATGCCAAGTGGATGGCGTATTGAAGTGATTTGATATCGGTTGTCATTTTCTTGTATAGTTTGTTTTCAAATTTCCTAAAATGTGTTTGCATTTTAGGGGGAGTAAAAAATTTCAGAAAATCCAAAAACATTAGAAAATTTGAAAAAGACAAAAAATGATAAAATCAAAAATGAGTTTTGTTGTATAAAAGAGGAAATGATAGTACATCAGTGGACTGTCACAGCATGCTAAAGAAATGGAAAATGGTCTCACTGATGATATGCCAGTAGGTTTTTGCACATTTAGTAGATTGTGACGAGATATAAACCTAAATTTCAAACTTGCTTAATTCGTGGGTAACATCTCTCGGATATATGGGTAACCCCCGAAATCTTGTTTGAAGGACCCCTCTTTCTGAGATACCAGGTCTTTATGCTTAGTGATATCTGGGGTATTATCCCGGGACTTCTGATAATGCGGAAGCAATGGCCAAGTCCCCGGAGAATACTTTACTGCTTGCTTGAAATATAGCGCCGCCCTCAGCAAAAATGATGAAACAATAAAATTGATAATCATTGTTGTTGTAAAAAGATCCTCTAAAGGGGACCCACCAAAAGTCGAGCCGTCATCTCTCTGCTGAACGGAAGTTCTGACCTATGCTCTCACGGTTTCGCAATTTAACCTCTTACAGATATCATCTAGGTATACTCACCTGTAAGACTGAATATTGGGATCTGGATACGGGAGTATATTCTGAGGTGGGACACGCGAATAAGTTTAGTGCTTAAGACATTAATCTCGTATCTTGAAACAGTTGAACTTTGTGTGAAAATTTATGTGGATCAGTATACTGACAATCTAAGTGAATCGTTTAGAACTTAAAATGTTTAAAGCTTAATGGTGTTAGAGATTTGTCTCAAAAACTGATATGATCCTCTTACACAAACTCACAAAAATATTGTATGTAAATATTTCTTTACTGCATTTCATTTCTGTTATTTCAAAATCCAAAAAGATTTTCGGTGTGTTTTAGCATAAATTTTGAAAAATCGAAAAAGATTTTCGACAACTGATATTGAAGAGCTGATTTTCAAAATTCCGAGTGCTAAACATGACGAACAGGTTTGGGAAAGTTTGTTTGAAGATGTGTGAAATGGAAATGAAAATGATATATATTCAAGTGGTTCATCAGAAATTGACATGATAAATCATTTTGTTTGATACTTGAAAATGATGTATTCAGGGTTGTGTCTTTAAGTGATTAGCAAAGTTTCTAAATTTGTTATATCTTATCTTTTATGAAACTTATGTTTTGGGTAGAGAATATGCAGGTGAGTCAGGTTACGATACCTGAACTTGTGAATATGTGAGCAGAGTTTGAACTAGACTACGATCCCAGCACATCTTGAGGGGGAGTCGGTTAGAAAGAGAGAATCGGAAGTTGCTAGAGCCAGCTGTTGATCCTGAAGAATTCAAGAAAGAGTTACATCATCCGAGGAGGAGATTAGTTGAAGAATGTTAGAGTGACAAAGACTGATAAAGACTGAAGATTGAGAAGACTCGACACTTAAGACTCGTCAACATCTGAGGGGGAGTCTGTTGGTGCATACATCTGTCGACTTCGTCTTATATCGAGTCTTGGATTCGTTGCGGATTTGAAAAGAATGATGTCATCATATTCAATGATGACATCATCATATGCAACAAAAGCACACAAGAAACATTTCCGTTTGAATTGACTTTTAATAATTTCGTTTGAATGGTTCGTTTAAAAGGTATGGTTCGTTTGAAAGGTCCGTTTGAGTTATCATGTTTGGTTTCAAACGGAATTAGATAGCACTATAAATAGGCTTGTTGTTTACTCATTTGTAACGGAATTCAGATTTGATACCGAGGTGCTACCGGTATTCCTTGTGACTGTAATTGCTGTTAAATCAATATACAAGAAGTTTAAAGTGATATTCAAGCTGTTTCGAGTCTATACGTTTGTTTCCGCCTTGCGTATAGTCTAAGAACTCTTTCGAATGACTCATTCAGGTCGCGATTCGATCCTACAATTCTGGATGTTTCCTCGTTTTCTACAAATGATCATGAATGTCCAGCATCCCGGTCTTCCAAAAGCCGATGACGACAACCTGAAGATAGAATCTATGATCGAGCATTCACTGAAGATATTCAAGGGCCTTACAATAAAGAGATACAAAGAAAGCGAGCCGCCTAGGAAGTTAATCGGTGCTCTTGGTAAACCAGACTACATCGCTCCAGCAGATGACAAATGGCGTCACAATGACAGCCAATCTGATGATGAAGAGCCAGAGTTAAAGAAAAGGATGGTAGAAAAGTTTGGTCGAAAGGATTCTGATTCGTCCGACAGCGACAGTGATGGTGATGGTGGTGATGCAGGTGCCGTTGGTGCATTTACTGTTGGTGCATCGTCTGCTGGTGCAGCTGGTGATACTTCATCTGGTAATGACGAGGAGGATACTGAATCAGATGACAATCCACCTGAGCCTGGGTACGAAGTTTATTTCGATGAACGTGGAGTGAAAAGGATCAGGAGGATTAGGCAAGCAGATGACCCTGAATACGTTCCTTCGGATACCGAAGAGGAACGTTTGAAGAAAAAGCAAACGGTTGTCCGTCGAAAGAAGAAAGCAAGAAAGTACATTGGTACTTCATCTGCGCAACAATCTGTTCCTCCTCAAGAGCCTACACAAGAAGCGGAAATGGATCCAAACCTTGGATTCACGGCTACTGAAGCTTCTGCTCTGGTGCCTTCACCCCCAAGGTCTACAGAACCAACTCCTGTAGTGAGTTCAATTCCTGAAACTCCTACAGTGACTCCTCAGGCACCGACTCGCTCTATTGCATCGACGATTCGTGCAACTACGTCGCAGCCAACCGCAGAGCGTAGACAGACTATATTCTCTCAGATGCTGCAGGATGAAAAGGTAAACTTCCTATTCTCTCAACTGCAAGCTGCTGCAGGTGAAATCAACAGGCAATCAAAAGTGATAAATGCTACAAAAGCATACTCGATCAAGCAACAGTTGGAAATTAACAAGTTGAATTCCACTGTTGGGCGACAAGAAGCAGAGATCACTCGCCAACAGGCAGAAATAGAGCAACTGAAAGCTGAAAATGCTCATTTGAAAGTTGCTGACGATGAAAGAGAGCGACAGTTGCAACAGATGCGAGCGGCGGATAATACTCGTGGTATAGAAATGAACCACATGAAAGAAAGCAGCTCTAAACTTCAGAAGTTGGCCAAGGCTCTAAAAGAAAGGCATGACTATATAAAAGAGTGGTACGATTCTCGAAAGACCACAATAGTTGATGGAGTCAAGCGAATCACTGAAGGTTTTGAGTTTGTGAGAAAGCGGGTCAATATATTGTGGGCCGATCGGTGCAAGCAACAAGAAGTGTTGAAGAAAAAGGATGATGATCATGAGGATTAAGGGAATCCCGGCCCTTCTGCCACATCAGAGCAATCGCCAGCAGCTACCTCTACACAAATGGTTGTCTTCAAGCCTTCGCAGCTTGGATCTGCACAAGGAACCTCCAGTGGAACCATTGAAGAAATACAACAGCTTGAAAGCAGTTCTTACATTGAAAGCTCTCTACCTGGTACATCTTCTGTTCCTAGTACAGCTGATCTTGCTTTGCAGGCTGTTCATCCTATCACTAGAGAAATTCTTGAAGAAGGAGAAATTATTGCGGATCTTTCACATGAGCAGTTACTTACTCTGAATGAGATGAAAGAAATTGATGATGCTGAGATTGATCAAATGCCGAGTGAGCCTGAAACTGCGGATTTAGAAAATGTGGAAGAGATTGATTTTGAAGGAAATGACAAGAAGTCCTCAAATGTGCGAGAAGACGGGACTGAGTTCGCTCCTTTTAATGAAGAATTGCTAAAAGAGAACGTGGATGTCATCGATGAACATTTGAAGAATTGTGATACTTCTGAAAATGCCACAGATGCGTTCACAGAATGGCGAAAGCAGTTCTTATCTAAAGTTTCCAAGCCCTTGCCAGCCGACGTTCAAGTTGACTACCTGCAGTATGAGAAAGAGAACTTGCATGGAAAAATTATTTGCTGGTTGTTCGTAAAGGAAATCCACTACATGGCCATCAAAAGGGAATACGGTATTCAATATTTCAGGTCGATGCTGAGCATATTGTCCTTACCATTTTACGACGTTACAGCTTTGACGAAGCTTGAGCTCATCAATCGTTCAAACTTCGAAGGAGCTACATTGTTCGCATGCAAGATAAAGATGAACAAAAGGACACGCTGGAAAGATGAGTTGTACAAGCCTCAGTTTCCCATCTATCAACAGATAAAGTTCACCTTGGATCCATCTACCAACACGGCGCGATGCAAGCTTGTTTATCAGCCCGTGAAGGTTGTGGACAAGATCCTGTTAATGCCGATGAAACAGAAATTTTTGAAAGACATGGCTTTATGGTGCTACGACTCGGATACACACGAGGCGGTGATTGTGTTTAAGGGTGATCGTGAGAATTTTCGGATGTTAGATCCGATGTGGATCGTGAACATCTCCGCGGCTGACATCAACAAGTTGTATCGACATGATATCTTCTACGAAGACAAGGACGTGCATCAAGCGTTGCGATTTCAGCGCGTCGCTTGCTTTTGTTACTATCGTGGGATCCATGCTGGCAGTTCATGGTCCGAGAAACACTAAAAATGGAAGATTGAAGACCGAAGACCATGTAACAGACAAGGGGGAGTTTGTTGATACATATTTTGTGTCTGTAACTTGTCTTTATTAACGATGTATTTATACGGTCTTTTTAGTTATCGAGTCTGTATTCGCCGTCGACCAAGTCGGATATCCTCCTATCCTACTTGTGTCCGACAAGTTTGTCTCAGCTGTTATGTAATGTTAAATGAACAATGCATGTTGCATATGTGGGTAATTGCAGAACACAACTTTTGCAGCCCTCGACGAAACTCCATGTTTCGTCGAGTAAATATATGACGAAAGTCCTTCATGGTCAAAACTCTATGTTTCATAGTGATGGGTGACGAAACACCTTGTGTTTCGTCGTCCATGATGTTTCGTCAGGCCCATTTATATGTTTCGTCAACAGTTGGGCTGGGCTGCCTATATAAACACATCATAGTTTCTGTGTGAAACTATGAGAGCATACCTACTGTGAAAGTTTACTATCAAACATTGTGTGTATTTTTTTTATCCTTGTTCTCATCCGTTTTAATCAACTGACTGTGATTCGTTGGTTACGTCGTGTTGTTATTATCTGTGTTTGGTTTGGCATCGTCACGGGGATTCCGCACTCGTGATCGTGTTTGATATAAACAAGGGTTTGGTTTTGTTATCGATCCTCCGAGAATTGGGACCTACAACAGTTTATGTCCATTCGCTGATTTAGTGTGCATTCGCTAAAACAGATCTTCATTAAACAGAACTGCAGGTTCATTCGCTGCTGTGTTGAAAATATAAAAATTGGAGTAACAATTAGCAATTAAACCGAATCAAGCAACGAAGAACATTTGGTATAGCTTCTGATGACTCTCCACACCTGCTCCAGATACCTGATGGTTGTAGCTTCTGATGACTCTCCACACATGCTCCAGATACCTAGTTCACTTGATAGAAATAAACGATCTACATTCGGTACAATTAGGTCACAAATTATCAACATGATATATTATTCACATATCAAAAACATTATTTATTACTGAAAATGACAATTAGGTTACAAACTGCATCTGGATCACATTAACAGATTCACGGATCTCAACAATATGAACTTCAAAACAAAATCATAATTCATAAAACCTAACAGAACAACTTACAGATGTTTGTGTATCGTACTCTGGCCAAACGGTGGAGAACTGATACCAGTAGCGAGTGATTTAACCACTACCTTTTGTAAACGTTGAGCATCTAAGGTTTATAGAAATCAGAAGCCCAAATCCCAAATCCAAATAGTGTTTATTTCTGTTGAAGCTGTGAGCACACGTTCTTATGCCTACTATTTCCTAAATCTTCTAGGGTCGTCGATCATAATACTCTGCTTATCTAACTGAAAATGGAACCGATTGTATCAATCGTTGTAGTCACCTCTCTCATTCGCCAAATACTGGATTTAAGTGATTGTTCAATGATAAGTAATATCCAATTAGGGTTTGGGATTAAGAAAGATGAAACGCAAAGGACTGATGAAATATAAATATCTTAGTAATAAACCAATAATCAACACATATGAACTGAAATATAAATCTCTTATCATTTGTAAAGAAAGAAGATAGAAGAAAAATAATAGAAGCCGAGCAGAGCAATCATAACCTGAATCGATTGGATCTGCAGGAAGAAAGAAGATATAATTGGGGATGAATATGAAGAATAATGAAGAAGAAACATAACCTGAATCGATTGGATTTGCAATATATACCAATATCAATGAATGATTATACCTGAATCAATCGAGATCTGAATCATCGAAGAGAGAGAGAGTAGAGAGAGATATTGGAATGGGTTTTTGAAATTATGATCGGGTTTGGATTTGGGTTTGAATTGATATTTGAGAGATAGAAGAATTAAAGCTCTGATGACATTAAATGCAAATTACATATCCCTATAAGTTCTAAATTTCAAATTACCCTCCCATTTTAATGAAACATCAGTGGTTTGAATTTTGAATGAACATTAGTGGTTTCATAATTGAATGTGGGCCAGACCTTTGAAATTTGAAAGTATAGCAGTGGTTTGATGACAGATCTTTGAATTATGATGTCACTATGCTCCCTCTATTGCCACCTCATCGTTGATGACATAAGAAAAGCATTGTTGGACAGCCTCTATGACTGCCACATAAGCTTTTCTTATGTTATTGAGTATTCTCCTTTTATAGAAAGTATAGATATAGATATAGATTAATATAGCTTCGATACGTGTAGATGCATATGTCTCGCTTTGTGAGATAATTTATAATTCATGTAATTGCAGTTACGTAAGATGATATTAGTTTAGTTATGTTAATAAATTTTTTGCCAAGTTATATATGGAACACGCATTACCTTTTATTACGTGAAACATACACAAATAATCACATAACATGTCATTTTTTTATAAAATCAAAGAGTTAATTACATAGTTAGTCCCTGTGGTTTGCACAAAGTAACATACTTGGGTACTAATAGTTTAAAATCACATTCTAGGCTATTAACTTTTCATTTTGTAACATTTGGAGGTATTAACGTTTTTTGTAGGTTTAAAATCACATTCTATTAGTACCTAAGTATGTTATTTTGTGCAAACCACAGGGACTAACTATGTTAATACCCTAGAAGTTAATACCTCCAAACGTTACACAAAATAAAAATTTAATACCCTAGAAGGTGATTTTAAACTATTAGTACCTAAGTATGTTATTTTGTGCAAACCACGGCGACTAACTATGTAATTAACTCAAAATCAAATAACTATAACAATGTTATACCGGGGCATCTACTATTTAGTTTCCAGCCTTCATTTCATACTTATCTTATAAAAACTAATATTAAATATTATCCTACTTTGAATTCGATATGTAATAAAGGAGGTTTTTAAAGACATGTTGTTTTATATTGATAATTTTGGTGTTAGTACCCAAAGGTGTTACAAAATTGAAACCATAAAACCTAAACCTGTTAAAAAAAGTTAATACCCAAAAGTAAAACTAGCTATAAACCACAGGACCCATTTGTATTACTAACTCTTATATTTATTATATAAAATTACATTTATTCAACCAGTTTAATACATAGGGTTCCTAATGATATAATTTTTTTATTATTACTTAATATATAAAATTATTTTTATTCAAAACATATAATAAACAATTTTATAAAGATATAATATTTTATTATTTAATATGAAAACTTTAGCAATGTTGTTCCACACTCCTGAAAAAGACTTTTTAAAGGGGACGCATTCCCAGCCGACTCGAGAAAATCCAACTAACTTCGGACTTTTATTGCATTCCAAGGATTCCAGCTAATATGGTTGGAAATAAAATAATATACACAAAAATAAAGTTTCTATATAAACAAAATATCATTTATAACAGGGTCCCTTTGTCCTGCTAAGTGCTAGAAAAGAAAATAGTTTCTACACATAAAGCCAAAAAAATCTTGAATTCTTTAATTAAGCCAGAAATAGCCAAAAAAAAAAATCACCAATGCATTTTAATATGGGTGCTACTTTCTACACCCCCCTATTTACTTTTTTCACCCCCCTCCTCTCACATTCTTATAGGTGAGGCCTGCGTGGGACCGACAGTTTTCCTCTCACAAGGGGGGGTGTAATCAGGAAGAGGGGGTGGTGTGTATAGAATGAGCCCTTAATATATATAATTACTTTTATTTGACGTGTAATAATCCAACTAACTTCCAACTTTTATTACATTCCAAGGATTCCAGCTAATATGGTTGGAAATAAAATCATATACACAAAAATAAAGTTTCTATATAAACAAAATATTTTATTACATTCCAAGGATTCCAGCTAATATGGTTGGAAATAAAATCATATACACAAAAATAAAGTTTCTATATAAACAAAATATCATTTATAACAGGGTCCCTTTGTCCTGCTAAGTGCTAGAAAAGAAAATAGTTTCTACACATAAAGCCAAAAAAAATCTTGAATTCTTGAATTAAGCGAAAAATAGCCAAAAAAATCACCAATGTATCTTAATATATATAATTACTTTTATTTGATGTGTAATAAATGATGTTTTAAAAATATATCATTTTATTATTTAGTATAAAAACAATATATTTATTTAAATTGTGTAATACACGAGGTTCTCATCTAGTACACTATCTAGTATATTGATAAACTAAGACCACGCCTACATAATATTATTATGTGAAATCCACAACAAAACACATGCTACGGTATTTAAACATATGTATATGGATGGATATTATTAACAATCCTATTCTAAATTGATTTTGGAGCGTTAAATTCCACAATTACTTGGCTCTTGAAAATCCAACTAACTTCCAACTTTTATTGCATTTGAAGGATTTCACCTAAGACCATGCGTAGTGGGCAACTTGATATTCTTGGGCGTTTTGCGTCATATGGCAGCCCAGTCAGCAATGTGGCATTATTGGGCGTTTTCTAAAATGGGTGTAGTGGGGATGGGGCATTATTGGGCAATATGTTTTGTAGTAAAATAAAATTAAAAAAAAAAACACCTAAAAATCTTATTGGCCAAGCAAATGGAATCTCTAATGTGATTGGCCAACCTTTTCCCCATTGGGCGTTTTTCAAACCACGCCAAGGATGATTTTTTGCAAAATAACGCCCAATAACGCCCAGGTGTAGTGGGGAAGGGGGGCGTTATTGGACGTGATTGGGCAATTTTTTTTAAAAAAAAAAACGTCCCACTACGCATGGTCTAGTATGGTTGGAATTAAAATCATACACACAAAAACGAAATTTCTATATAGACAAAGTATCATTTATAACAGGGTCCCTTTGTCCTGCTAAGTGTTAGAAAAGAAAATAATTTCTACACAAAGAAGTTATAGCATTCATATTTCATCCACATCTCTATACTAATTATTGAATTTAGCGAAAAATAGCCAAAAAAAATAAAAAATAAAAATCTATGCATCCCATCCTCATATTTTTATGAGTAACCAACCAACCAAACCCCCCCCCCCCCCCCACACACACACACACACAAACTTGGTCCATCTTTTGATCCCCCATATTTTCTTCATTAACCTTTTATAGGTTGATGTGAGTGGAAAAAAGAAAAATAATAAAAAGAAATATTATTTAATTAAATATAGATAAATATGAGGAATGTTTAATTGAATATAGATAAAGGGGAAGGTTCATTTGAGAAAAAAATTTTATTGAGAAGAAAAAGAATAAAAGAGTATAATTGTAAAACATTAAATAGTTTTTTTTCTCATCTCATTTATTATTATGTTTGACTAATTAATTAGTCATTAAGACTATAATCCTCCACACTAAATATTTTTGCCTACACACATCAAAAGTTATCCTACACATTTCGAAATTTATCCTACACATATTGAAATTTATCCTACATAACTCGTAATTTATCCTACACGCCTCGTATTTATCCTACACTTTAAATGAATTTTTATTTTTATTTTTTGTGAAAAATATATATCTTAAAAATAAGTTACAAATTTAATATAGTTAGTTATTAAAGATGAAACTACCAATTAATGATGTATGTAAGTTTACTAATATACCCTTATAGTTACATTAAGTACAAATATTAAATGAAGTCTAATATAGCATTCCTATTGGTTGAAATTTCTTCTTTTTTCTTCTTACAAAGAATTTCTTCTCATTTGAACCCTCCACTATAGATAAATATGAGGAACGTGATGTAGGATGTTTTTAAAATGATATACAAATTAAAGAAAATATGTTATTCATTAAATTAAGGAAATTAGTTTCTAATAATCTCAAGTAGACGTTTTTAGCCATTACCGATTTCACCTTGGAATAATGCTCTTAGGGTATGTTTGGTATGGGGTAATGAAATGTACGAGGTAATGGAATGGACAACAGAATGAAATGGATCATTCCATTCCATTGTGATGTTTGGTTACTCATATGTAAATAGAATGAATTATTACTTTGTACAATTGGATAAATGAAAAAAGACTTAGTAACGAAACACGATTGTATTAAAAACGACAAAAATATAATTGTCTTAATAATAATAATATATTAATGGTAAAAAGTTAATAATAAATTTTTGATATATATTAATATTAGTATGAATGTTAATAAGTATATATATGAATATAAATATGAATATAATAATAATAATAAATTTCTTTACATTCCTTGAAGTAATAGAAAAAACACACCCACATACCAAGGAATGGAGATTGTTATATTTGGAAGGAGTTACATTCCTTTGGAATGCTAACCAAACATGTTTTTTTCATTTCATCAGAATGATCCGTTCCATTCAATTCCACCTTCTATTCCTTCATATTAAACGCTACCTTATAGTTGGGGATTGAGGATTGGATATGAATGTTCTTATAATAGCATCTCCAATGTTAACCAATATTCAAATCTTAGATTTGGCACATCAACATACCATATCATTTTTAGATCTCTACCTTAAAAACTACATTTATTCTTCAAAGCTTAACCAATTCAAACTTCCATCTTATATATATATATATATATATAGGATTAGGATCAATAGTAAACAAGTTCTTGAGAGTGAACTGAGTGAACCATTCTTGGCCCTTGATCATTTTTAGATTAAAAAGAGTAAGATTGACATTACCCAAGTATGTTTAATTAAAATTGCTTAATTTTCTCATCTCTTAACTCTCTTTTTTTCTCTCTCTCTCACTCTCTCTCTCTCTCTCTCCCTCTCTCATTTTTAATTATTTCTCCATTATTTCTTTATGCATAGAATTTGTTTTAATTTTAACTTGAATATTGTTTTTCTTCTATTATCTGTATATATAGATATCATAATACATTGTTTTTAACCTTTTATAATTTTCAATAAACATTAAAAAAATTCTCTGAGATTGAAATTGTAATTATTTTTAGGCATTAATTTTTTTTTTTTTTGAATATATGATGAAGTTATTTATTTTTGCATACATGTGATATGTTTCATTTTCATTAGTTTCATAATTTTTATATGAATCTACTCATGTGCATGCCTAATATACTATATGTTATTAATATACACATATGTAACCATTTCTGAATATAATACACAGATCTATAAAAGACTGTACACATGTGTATAAACTAACAGTTGTGTATCTTGTATAAACTGATAGTTAGCGAGATTATACACATGTTTATAAACTAACAGCTGTGTATATTGTATAAACTGATACTAGCGAGACTGTATACATGTGTATACACGAACAACTATGTATCTTGTATATATGGAAACTAGCGAGATTTTAGGGATTTGGTTATATTGTTTAATAAATGCAATTTACAAAAGACACAAACACCCTTCTGTCATTTATTTTAAAGGGGAGTTACAACATTATAATTACAATCTTGCCATTGTTTAAAAATCTCTAGATGATGTAATCCAATGGCCCAAATTAGTTCACACAGTTCACTCTCAACCTAGTGTTCACTCTAGAACCCTACCATATATATATATATATATATATATATATATATATATATATTTGTGTGTGTGTGTGTGTGTATATATATATATATATAGGGTCAGGATTTAGAGAAAACGATGAAAAGTGTGAGAACGGTGAGAACGCTTATCGATTGTCCAATCAAAACAATCTATGGACTAGATTGGTGCAGTGGCATTTTCATAAATAACACGAATTCTATTGAGTCAACACGCTTCAATAAGGGTAAAAATGTCTTTACACTTCTATACCAAAACGCCAACTAATGAATAAAACGTCATTACTGCCCAAAACGTATCCCTATATAAACAAAACATTCTCATACATAAGAACACACCTCCCCCAATCTGAAAACACCATATTTCTACTATATAACTGATGCGTGTGAAGTGTGTATATAAGTTTAAGTATATTTTAAGCCCTTTTACACTTTCTTTAGCCAAGTTTTAAATATTGTAAAACACGATATTTACTAACACTAAACACACATATGGGCAAGTGCACCCATCGTGAGCGTAATATAGTGTTGGTAAGATACTGAGGTCGTCCAAGGACACAAGAGCTTTTAGTACCGGTTTATCCTCAACGTCTAATCAAATCAAAAGTTTAGAAAAATGTTTTAAACTAACAAAATAAAAACTAACTAAAATGCTGAAAAATAAAAATAAAAGAAAAACAGATAGACAAGATGAATCACTTGGTTCCGACTCGTGTTTAGTGTAACCTTTGATTATTTCCGCACTTTTGCACTATTTAAGAGATTATCTTAGTTATTGTAATAGGCCCCTCTTTTGGAGGTGACGTTACCCTCAACCCAGTAGTTTGAGTCAGCAAGGATACAATCCTAAAGGGTCGGATTATTGAAAGATAATTAATTAAGTTATTAATGCATATTGTGGTAGGCCCCTCTTTTAAAGGTGACGTTACCCTCGGCTAAGTAGTCTGAGTCAGCAGGGATACAGTCCTAAGTAGCCGGGTTAAAGTATTAATAGTAGTTTAACTTATGAGGGGATCAAAGAGTTTGGACCCCCGCCATCCAATACCGTTAAGTATTGAAGGAGGTCCTACTAAATTTGACCCAGGTCCTTTGCAGGATCTATACACTGAACAATGGCAAGACTCTTACCAAACCGTTCCCTTAACCCCCGACCAGGTAGCCAACATACATCCATATAGACCGTGGAGATATGAATGGTGAAAATCTTTTATTTTATATAGACAGTAAAATAATGCCAAGACACCACGGACAAACGATAAGGAAGAATCACCTTCAACATAAGAAACTAATTATTAAAGTCATTAATACATAACCAATTAAAAAGTGCGAAAAGATTAAAAATAAAAAGTATTACACTAGACACTTTGTCTTCACCAAGTGATGTAAGAGACTTAGGCAAACATGGCCTTGATTGTCAAGAACTCTTACGATCAATCTTGGATCCCGAGACGACTCACACACTCTATGATGGACAATGGATGATGGTGGTGGATGATGGTGTTATGGTGGTGGTAGGTGGTGAGTGAAGTGTGAGAGAGGTGGTGTGCCAAGGGATGGTTTGAGCTTGAGCCAAGCACTCCTATTTATAGGCTGAACAGAAGCTCGGGCACGGCCCCGTGTCTAGTGGGCACGACCCCGTGTCCACATCCTTCTCTTTCTTCATTAATTGCTCTTGTCTTTATTAGTTGACCACGGCCCCGTGTCTGCTGGGCACGACCCCGTGTGCAGAAGCATATCTGTACTATCAAGATTTGCCTGGATTCTCCGAATCTTATAGTTGACCACGTCCCCATGTCCGCAGAGCACGGCCCCGTGGTGGGTGATGGAAGCTTCTACAACTTTGTCTTTTATGCGGACACTTGGGCACGCCCCCGGAAATTGTTCAAGATAAAAAATTAACCTGGGGAATCACCAACCAACCGCTTCTTCCTCCGCTCCTCCCGCCTAATCCATGTCCTCGTCCTCATCATCATCATCTCCACCATGCCCAGCAATGTACTCCCGGATATTTCCAATATCATCTTGGATATCGGATATGTTTCTCTCGATCGCCCCAACCCGGTTGTACGTATTGCTTGCCATATTGTAGGTGTTCCTGGTGCACATGAGGTTTTCCTGCAATAAATCATGTAAACTTTGGAAGTTAGGAAAACCGCCTCCTGAGGAGGACTGGCCTAGATCACCATGGGGCTGGTACTGGTACTGATGATGTTGTGGAGCGTGCAGGACAAGTGCTTCTTGCGGGTTCCATGCATGGCCTTGCATCCTTTGGAAGCTAACTGTCCCGTCTTCAGCCTCATAGATTAGGTTCATTGAGCGGCAAATGTGTATATCTACCATTCCCGACCATGGGCTCCTTCCGAATGACCTAGGTGTGTTGGTGAAGTGCTTGAAGAGACGGTACACCCATCCCCCAAAGAAAATTGGGGTTGGTGCAGTAGCAAGGCTGTTCAGATGCATGTTTCGGAACATGAGGAACGGAACATCGAGGTGTCTGCGGTTATGGATGCAGTGGAGGACAACCAAATCTCTTAACCCAACAAAGCCACCGCTATCATGCCTTTGGCTAAAAGAGTAGCCGAGGAGCCTATGAATGTATCGGTAAAGCGGATCCCTCAACTTCGTGCTCTTAGTGCTGCTCGGATTGTAGTGCCCTTCACCAATCTGAGCCCACGCGGCTTGGCGGTCGTTTTCCTCTATCTCTCGCATTCCTCCAGTATTTTCCTCGTTACCCGCATCTTCTTCCGCATACAACCCGATAATTGACCCAAATTGTGCCACAGAGATCGAATACCTAGTTCCACCACATCGGAATGCTACCCCATCATTGTCAAATGGGTTGCACCTTGAGTTGAACGTGAAGGTGCTATAGAATTCCAAAGTACATTCGTGGACGGAACGGAGTGGAGTTGTTAAAGCGACTCTTAGTGGGCCTGTGACAAGGTTGTTGAAGTGGTCGAGTTGGTTCACCAATGCTAACAAATCCGTGCATGCTTGCCTTGGGTATTCCTCCGGCCTTATTTGAAGTACTTCGTATCCAACTCTAGCATCGAGCTCATTTGCGTTAATCCTTGTGAACTTCCTTGCCATCTGAAAGAATACACCAAAAATTAGCACGAAACATTAGAATTTTCGGACAAAACTGCAAACAGTGTGCTGGACACGACCCCGTGTTCAGCGGGCACGGCCCCGTGTCCAGGCGTCTATTACTCAAAAACATTATTTTTTGACCCGGTTTCGAAAACTTGAAAATTTTTTGTCCAATAGGTGCGGTTTCCCCCGAAAATGAAACCCCAAGTGTCGTTTTTCCAAAACAACCCGTTTACCCATTCGATTTTATCTTTTTCGGTTAAAAAACAAGGGTTTGGGGGTTTTGTGAGAAATCGGGCGAATCTATGAACAATACAAGTGGATTTACTTCCTTTAACACTAATCTAACTAAATGCTAACAGATTAAAGCAAAAATTTGAGGTTCGATCCGGGTGTAGTTCAAGAACCCTAGATTTTTCCCCAAATTTTTGAAGTTTTAACTACATGCAAATTCTAAATTTAACTAATGACAGTGATAGAATCATACCTTGATGTTGTTAGAATGATAGCAGACGTCGAAAATCTGCGGAAAATCGCCTGGAACTAGAGCATTTTCGGGGAAACGGGGCGTGTGGAATGAAGTAACTGTTATGAAAAGGGGAATATATCCCGACAGTAGCGTGGACACGGCCCCGTGTCCAGCGGACACGGCCTCGTGCCGAGCAAAGTTTAAATTTTTTTTTCAGTGCTCGTGTGAGTGCCCTTTGTTTCCCAAAAACTTTGGTTAGAAAACTTACCGATTTAGATGTCGTCCCAATCGTTCATAACTTACCAGGTATGATGTTGATGTTTTCACTCTTCGACCGTTTGAAGCGAGATCTCCTCCTCTTCATCCTCAATGAACCCTTGATAGAGTTTCAGCCGTTGGCCATTGACTTTGAATGGGGGTCCATTCAGAGATTTAATTTCTACTGCACCGTGTGGGAAAATATGGGTGATGGAAAAAGGTCCTGACCACCTAGACTTTAATTTACCAGGAAACAATCGAAGTCATGAATTAAACAAAAGAACTAGATCTCCCACTCGAAATTCATTAGGTTTAATATGTTTGTCATGTAAGTTTTTCATTCTTTCCTTGTAAATTTCTGAGTTTGAGTATGCATAATTCCTAAGCTCGTCTAATTCATTTAATTGACAAAATCGATTTTCACCAGCAAATTCTAAATCTAAGTTTACATTTTTAATTGCCCAGTAGGCTTTGTGTGCAATTTCTACTGGCAAGTGACAACTTTTTCCATAGACAAGCTTATATGGGGTTGCACCTATTGTTGTTTTATAAGCAGTTCGAAAAGCCCATAAAGTATCATCTGATTTATCAGCCCATTCCTTTTTATTTAACCCTGCGGTTTTTTTCGAGTATTCGTTTTAAACCTCTATTAGTCACTTCGGCTTGTCCATTTGTTTGAGGGTGATATGCTGTTGAGACCCGGTGATAGACCCCATATCTTGTTAGAATTTTTTCAAGTTGATGGTTGCAAAAATGGGTACCTCTATCACTAATTAATGCTTTAGGTGTGCCAAAACGAGAGAATAATTTCTTCAGAAATCTTACCACGACTCTTCCATCGTTTGTTGGAAGTGCCTCGGCCTCGGCCCATTTAGACAAGTAGTCTACTGCCACAAGTATATATTTGTTTCCTTTCGACGGTGGGAAAGGTCCCATAAAGTCGAGTCCCCACACATCAAAAATTTCACAAACAAGAATGCCATTTTATGGCATTTCGTTTTTGGAAGAAATATTACCTGTTCTTTGGCACGCATCACAAGTCTTGACAAGACTTTGGGCATCTTTGTAAATGGTTGCCCAATAAAATACTGAATCAAATACCTTTCGTGTGGTACTCGCGGCACCATGATGTCCTCCATATGGACCTTCATGACAATGGCGGAGAATTCTTCGTGCTTCAATTCCATGTACGCATCGTCGGATGAGTTGGTCGGCACATATTTTGAAAAGATATGGATCTTCCCAAAAATAGTGTTTCACATTGGCAAAGAATTTTTTTCTTTGATGATGTGGCCAACCTTTTGCGACTATACCGCTAGCTAGGTAGTAAACATAGTCGGCGTACCATGGTTCTTCCTTGTATTCCACCATTTCTAGGGTCTCCGTTGGAAATTTTTCGTTGATTTGCTCGTCCCTGGTTGCCTCCAAAGCTGGGTCTTCTAAGCGTGAAAGATGATCTGCTGCGGTGTTTTCTGCTCCTCTTTTATCTTTGATTTCAATATCAAATTCTTGGAGGAGTAGAATCCATCGAATCAAACGTGGTTTTGCGTCCTGCTTTTTGAAGAGATATCGAATGGCTGCATGATCTGTATAGACTATAGTTTTAGAAAGAACAAGATAAGAACGAAATTTATCAAAAGCAAATACCACAACTAGTAATTCTTTTTCAGTTGTTGTGTAATTTTCTTGTGCATCATTAAGTGTTTTACTAGCATAATAAATTGGGTGAAAATGCTTTTCTTTTCTTTGTCCTAAGACAGCTCCAACTGCAAAGTCACTGGCATCACACATGATTTTGAAAGGAAATTTCCAATCAGGCACTATCATGATAGGTGCATTGACTAGCATTTCCTTTAAGGTTAGAAATGCTTGATTGCAATCCTTGTCAAAGATGAAAGGGGCATCTTTTTCAAGGAATTTTGTTAAAGGCCTTGAGATTTTAGAAAAGTCTTTGATAAACCGCCTATAAAATCCGGCATGCCCTAGGAAACTTCTGATAGCTCTAACGGAGGATGGGGGCGGTAATCGAGAAATGGTATCTATTTTGGCTCGATCCACCTCCATTCCTTCGCTTTAGATTTTGTGACCGAGTACTACTCCCTCCGTTACCATGAAATGGCATTTTTCCCAGCTAAGGGCGAGGTTAGTTTCCTCACATCGGGATAGCATTCGTTCAAGGTTATCGAGGCATTGGTCGTATGAATCCCCAAAGATAGAAAAGTCATCCATGAAGACTTCCATTGTCTTTTCTATCATGTCATGGAAGATGGCTACCATGCAACGTTGGAATGTTGCGGGGGCATTACATAGACCAAACGGCATGCGTCGATAAGCAAAAGTTCCATAGGGGCATGTGAAGGTTGTCTTTTCTTGGTCTTCGGGTGCTATCGGGATTTGAAAGTAACCTGAAAAACCATCCAAGAAATAGTAAAATTTATGACCGGATAATCTTTCTAACATTTGATCAATGAAGGGTAAAGGAAAGTGATATTTTCTTGTTACTTCATTTAATCGTCTATAATCTATACATACTCTCCATCCTGTGACGGTTCTTGTTGGTATTAGTTCATTCTTTTCATTTGTTATTACCGTCGTACCTCCTTTCTTTGGAACAACTTGGACGGGACTTACCCAAGGACTATCGGAGATAGGATAAAGTTTGTTCTATGGCGACCTCTTCTTCGACAAAGTGGTCAAACTTTTCACTTGTATCAGGTGGTTAATCTTCATCTTCAATTAGGGGGTCATTATTGCCGAATGGATATTTCATTGACTGCTCAAGATCGACACTCTTTTTAAATGCCCCTAATTGAAGAGGTAGATTGTTGAGCTTCCGGTTTTTCAAAGCTTCGTGAGTTTTTACAAATGGTCGTCCCAACACTAGAGGAGCGTCATCGAGGATGACAAAGTCGGTGGGGACTACCATTTGATTTGTTTGAACCAAGACATCCTCAACTACACCGATTGATTTTATTATCTTCCGATTGGATAGAAAAATGGGTATTTGAAGTGGAGAAAAATCACTAATACTTAATTTTTCGAAAATGTAGTTAGGCATTGTGTTAACACAAAGATCTTTATCGATTGTGACATTACTAATAAACGAATTTTGAAAGAAACATGGAACCGGTGTAATGTTAATTTCAAATGGGTCTTCTTTTATTAGCGAGGTTTGATCATTAGTTAACTTAACACTTACCGTTTCGTCAATTTTTGTGTTAGTGTTTAACTCTTTTAAAAACTTAGCATGAGTTGGAACTAAATAATGATTTTCAAAAGAAGGTGATAAGAGATTAATTTCTTCAAAATTAGACTCTTCTTGTATGTTAACGTTGTCGGCCTCACCTTTTTCGTTGTTTAACTCATGTGTCGGTTTTTCACTTATTTGTTCTTCCATTTTCACACTTTCGGTTATCTCTTCTTTATTTAATTGCTCTCTTGCGCGGGACTCCTCTTCCCTTGCGCGAGATTCTTTTATATAGCGATCGATAACTCTAAGGTGTTCTAATATCCTATCGGTCACTTCGGTTATAGAAAAAGGATCGGGATTTTCAAAGCTTGAATCCGGTTATTCGATCCTTTGTTCCTCATAATACCCATATGAAGGAGATGGTTCACACCATTGTTCTTCATTGTAAGCATATGATGGATAAGGGTCGTAATTTTGTTCTTCATAATACTCATATGAGGTGGGTTGTTCATGCCATGGTTCCTCATAGTAAGCATATGAAGGTGGTGGCTCATATCTTGGTTCCTCAAAGTATGAGTAAGAAGGCTCATACCTTGGTTCATCAAAATATGAGTATGAGGGAGGAGGTTCATACCTTTGGTCTTCATAGGATGTGTATGAAGTTGATGGCTCGTACCTGGGCTCCTCATAGTAGGTGTATGAATTGGATGGTTGATATGAGTGACAATATTGAACCGAGTGCAGATTACTACAATTAGTGCAATAGTTACTCCTATAATCATCATCCTCATAGGTGTAGTTGTAACCTCCTGAGTATTGATCCATAAGAATCACTCAGCAGACCACAACCAAGTCTCGAGATCAGAAAACAAAAATAAAAACGGAAACAGAGGCTGGACACGGCCCCGTGTTCAGTGGACACGGCCCCGTGTTTAGAAGCTGTATCTGGGCGTTTTAATTAAAGTTACTGACTTCGTTGAGCACGAAACGTGTTCAGTGAGCACGGCCCGTGTTCAAGCTAATGTTACTGGGTGTTTTATGAAAAATGTGCAGCACGGCCCCGTGTTCAGTGAGCACGGCCCGTTTCAACTTACTGTAAATGCAAAACTAAACTAAAATGCAGAAAAATGTGTGCGCGTTTTAAAAAGGTTTTGAAAAACTGATTAGGCCGTTGATTTTAAGCTTTCTTAAAATCCTTGTGTCCCCGGCAACGGCGCCAAAAACTTGATGCGTGTGAAGTGTGTATTTAAGTTTAAGTATATTTTAAGCCCTTTTACACTTTCTTTAGCCAAGTTTTAAATTTGTAAAACACGATATTTACCAACACTAAACACACATACGGGCAAGTGCACCCATCGTGAGCGTAGTATAGTGTTGGTAAGATACCGAGGTCGTCTAAGGACACAAGAGCTTTTAATACCGGTTTATCCTCAACGTCTAATCAAATCAAAAGTTTAGAAAAATGTTTTAAACTAAGAAAATAAAAACTAACTAAAATGCTGAAAAATAAAAGAAAAACAGATAGACAAGATGAATCACTTGGTTCCGACTCGTGTTTAGAGTAACCTTTGATTATTTCCGCACTTTTGCACTATTTAAGAGATTATCTTAGTTATTGTAGTAGGCCCCTCTTTTGGAGGTGACGTTACCCTCAACCCAGTAGTTTGAGTCAGCATATTGTGGTAGGCCCCTCTTTTGAAGGTGACGTTATGTGGTAGGCCCCTCTTTTGAAGGTGACGTTACCCTCGGCTAAGTAGTCTGAGTCAGCAGGGATACAGTCCTAAGTAGCCGGGTTAAAGTATTAATAGTAGTTTAACTTATGAGGGGATCAAAGAGTTTGGACCCCCGCCATCCAATACCGTTAAGTATTGAAGGAGGTCCTACTAAATTTGACCCAGGTCCTTTGCAGGATCTATACACTGAACAATGGCAAGACTCTTACCAAACCGTTCCCTTAATCCCCGACCAGGTAGCCAACATACCTCCATATAGACCGTGGAGATATGAATGGTGAAAATCTTTTATTTTATATAGACAGTAAAATAATGCCAAGACACCACGGACAAACGATAAGGAAGAATCACCTTCAACATAAGAAACTAGTTATTAAAGTCATTAATACATAACCAATTAAAAAGTGCTAAAAGATTAAAAATAAAAATTATTACACTAGACACTTTGTCTTCACCAAGTGATGTAAGAGACTTAGGCAAACATGGCCTTGATTGTCAAGAACTCTTACGATCAATCTTGGATCCCGAGACGACTCACACACTCAATGATGGACAATGGATGATGGTGGTGGATGATGGTGTTATGGTGGTGGTGGGTGGTGGGTGAAGTGTGAGAGATGTGGTGTGCCAAGGGATGGTTTGAGCTTGAGCCAAGCACTCCTATTTATAGGCTGAACAGAAGCTCGGGCACGGCCCCGTGTCTAGTGGGCACGGCCCCGTGTCCACATCCTTCTCTTTCTTCATTAATTGCTCTTGTCTTTATTAGTTGACCACGGCCCTGTGTCCGCTGGGCACGACCCCGTGTGCAGAAGCATATCTGTTCTATCAAGATTTGCCTGGATTCTGCGAATCTTATAGTTGACCACGTCCCCGTGGTGGGTGATGGAAGCTTTTACAACTTTGTCTTTTATGCTGACACTTGGGCACGCCCCCGTGCTCACTGAGCACAGGGCGTGTTCAACCTTCTGTTCTCTTATTTTGCTTGGGAAGATGCTTTCGGGGAGATCGGGCATGCCACGTTTATTCCTTTTCTTGTATTTATGTTAGATTTAGCTGCCTTTTTTATTCTTTTGTTAATTTGAGCTCATTTAATCCTGAAAATACAAAAGGAAGACAAAAGCACACTTTTTCCAACATTAGTACTAAAAAAGGGTTAGTTCTATGCCAAAATTGATGTAATTTATATGTTGCATTTTGCACACATCAATAACAATCATCTTACAACGCCAAAAAATCCAAAACATCAAACACACCTACTCAAAAAACGCCATATTTTACTATATAACAATCATCTTAGAAAACGCCAAAATCTCTCAAATATCAAAAATTTCCAAAAAATGGACTTTTCTTTCAAATACACTATTTACTCAGAAAAACGCAAAAAAATGCCAAAAATGGTTTCTTGTATATTCAATATTGTTCTAGGCGAAGTTTCGGAAAAATGCGATCTTTCCTAGGGTGCTGCAACTCAAATAACATTTTGCTGAATGAGATGGACAAAACTTCAAGAAAAAAGATACTGGGGTTAGACTTATGTCAGTTTTTGTGTTTTGTTATTGATGAATATTATAATGGCATGAATTAGACGAATGACACTGATGAGTGGTTTAAATATACATATTCAAACAAAAAACTCATGTCATATTGTCTTTCCAAACGTCCAAAAAAACACAAGCATGACAAAGCCAAACCGCCAGTGAACATGTTTCAAAGAAGAAAGAGACTGACAACAGTGAAGATTTGAAAAGATGAATTGTTTCTATTTTTATTTTTTTTAATTTTCTTTTTCTGTTGTTTGATATTTATTTTTCAACTTAGAATAAAAAATAACATTATATTAATAAAACGCCAAAAGTCATAATTATTGTGAAACACCATAATGAAGTAAAACGCCAAAAACTTCCAACCTGTAATAAAAGTAATTTAGAGAAGAATTATTAAAAGCTAAAAATGGAAACAAACGCCAAAAACTACTTAAAGCCATTAAAAACGTCAAAACTTGGAAGATGGAATGTCTAAGACCATAAAAACTCATAAAAAACTGAACAAAATCATTAAAAAATACACACAGTAACTGAAAAGACGGCTACTTTATTAATATCATTTATTATAAATAAAAATCTCACCTAAACTACGTGCCAAAAACATCCTATAAGAGAGACGTCTCTGCACAATCAACTGATCACACCACCAAAAAAATAAACGCCATTTTTCCAACAAACCATTCACTTTAAAACGCCAAAAAAGATACTTAAAAAAAGCCACAGATGTGGAACGTCATTTCTTCTTTATTGAGTATTGTTCTGAATGAAGTTTCACTGAATGGATTCTACTCTGAGGTGGGTATATCTATAAGCTTTTGCTGAATGAGATGGACAAACTTTCAAGAAAAACGAAGAAAAAAAGACTTTTACTCCTTAATGAAGACGGGCGTTATGTAGGAAAAAAAATGATCTACATAAGGTATTCAAAACAGGTTCAAAACGCTAAAAAAGTTAAAGTAAAAGAGGCTGATGGCAGTGAAGATTTGGAAGAGAAATTAGATTATAATTTTTATTTTATTTTTTCAGTTTCTATTGTTTGTTATCTAATTCTCTGATTTTATTATCTAATTCTCTACTAAAAAAATTAATATAAAACGCCAAAAACACCAAAACGATTGATAGTATGAAAACAGAGAGAACGGATGCTAGCAAAGCACGATGTTTGCTATAAAACGCCAAAAACGCCAAACAAGGTATTAGCGAAAAATCAACGCTAATTCACCGATGAAAATGAACAAAACAGTAAATGCTAAATAGTAAAATGAAGAGACGGTAACATTATTGCCAAACATTTATTATATTAAAAACCACTACATGGAAAACTGAATTTATTTATCTTTTAAAAACGCCATAATTGTCTGTCAAATTATAGACCTGTATCCTACTTGATATAATAAACATCAAGAAATTTACTGATGTTTTTTACATCATAGACATGCATCCTGATTTAAAAAACAATAAAAACGCCAAAATATAATTAAAACGCCAAAATATTAAATATGATCATGATCTACAAACAATAAAACGCGGCGTATTTATTAAATGCCAAAAAAATGGAAAATGGATGTGACACGCGTTTAAAAAAAAGAAATATGAAAGGACCAAAAAGCCCCTCCGCCCTTCTCTATGCCACGTGACACGTGTTAGGCCAGGAAGCGTTCTCACCGTTCTCACACTTTTGAGCGTTTTCTCCTGATCCCGTTTCTCTCTCTCTCTCTCTCTCTATATATATATATATATAATGGTTGTTGTGTGTGGTCCCCACGATATTGGTTCGGAGAGGTCCGCTCTAGCAGACCGGATGCATCTAACACATCTCCTCCAATGCTTGCCCTCATCCGTTTTGCTGATCTGTAATGAAGCATTGGAGATGTTCTAAGCAATATAACTCTATTCGATTTATACAATTAAGAACGGCTTGTGTGCGTAGAATATCTGGGTAGACTCATAATCTGAAATACGATGAGGAGTAAATGTTGATAGGTAATTAGATAAGACTACTATGTAATGCAACCACCCTCTACCTCTAGAATATCTAAAATTAATCTATTAGAGCAATTAGATAAGAAAAAGTATAATTGGGTTTCACTTGTTTAAGATTCCAAGAGATGACATGTATCAATTTAGGTGTGTGTTTGTAGTGTGCTAAAACCATCAAGGCATATTGGCTCTATGGAGACTTAATTGTTTCGCCAAGTGATATATATATATATATATATATAGGTAGCCGTTAAAATAAGAACCACCTTCAGTTGTAAGAACCGCGAGAACCACGAGAACCACTTTCAACCAATCAGAATTTGACAACCCAAAGGGTATTATGGTCATTTACCCCATATGTCTAATCTCTCTGTCTCTCTCTATTTAATGCACAACTTTCTCTCTCTTAAAAATATCTCACAACTTTCTCTCTCTTTATATTATCACACATGTTTCTCTCTCTTCAACCTAAACCTAAAGAAAAAACCCCCAATTCTCTGTGCACACAATGTCTCAGCTCTCATCTTCAATATTGAAATCCTAGCCTGATTTCTCTCAAAACATGGCAGCCACACAAAGATCCACTCTCCATTTCTCTCGTCTACTCGCCGGCTGGAACATATACACCCCCCATCTTCTCCGGTGAGCCGCTACCCTTTATCTCCCTCGCTTCATCATACAGATTCGAGCACGGATCGGATGTTTCAGCACCGATTCTGAGCGGCCAAACCCACCCGAACACCCCTTGCTCTCCCTGAACACCGTCGGGAGACGACAATGGAGGCGCCGCCGCTGCGGCGGCGGCGTGGCTTCTCGACGGCGACGAAGAGAGAGGGAGGCAGGAAGGAGAGAGAGAGCTGATCGAGATCGGAGAACCCGAGAGATGAGCGGCGGCGACATCAGGGGTTTCCGACGGGGTGGAGCTCCGGTGAGTTTGAGATTGTCAGGAATATTATTTGTCATTTGAATTAGTTTTGTGTTTTCGTGTTATCCTAGTTAGTTTTGTGTTTGAATTAGTTTTCGTGTTATCCATGTTCATCATCATATTATTTGTCATTTGAATTAGTTTTGTGTTTTCGTGTTATCTTAGTTAGTGTCATGGATTATGTGTTTTTGTTAAATTAAGCAAACACTTTTTGTTACTGTATTATTTGCTGTGATGAAAATAATTCAAATGAAAATTTCCTTTTCCAATTTTTAACACAGTCCATTTTTTTTTAAAAACTGATCC
The DNA here is from genome assembly GCA_030545235.1 of Helianthus tuberosus. NCBI lineage: Eukaryota > Viridiplantae > Streptophyta > Magnoliopsida > Asterales > Asteraceae > Helianthus > Helianthus tuberosus. The sequence goes on along the minus strand of CM060402.1, from coordinate 13,522,163 downwards.
AATTGTTAATTCGTAAAGGAGCGAACAGTTGATTTTTATTTTGAAACTGGAAAAAAAAGGATGATTATTGATTAATGCAGATTTTTATTTTGAAATAAAATTTTGGATACCCGTTTGGTTCAACCCGGTTCGGAAGCTTCGGGTCGGTGGCTCTATCAAACCGAGTCAGATTCAGAGTTGTTCGGGTCAAGCTTCGGCTTGGTCTCGGTTCGGGTCTTGCGATTCGGTCTCGGTTTGAGTTGGTAGAATGTAGTGTAAAAACGTAAAACATAAAACGTAAAAGGTAAAATGTAAAACTTAAAAGGTAAAACGTAAAATGTAAAAACGTAAAACGTAGAACCGTAAAACGTAAAACGTAAAACGTAAAACGTAAAACGTAAAACGTAAAAACGTAAAACGTAAAAACGTTAAATGTAAAAAACGTAAAACGTAAAAACGTAAAACGTAAAACGTAAAAACGTAAAACGTAAAAACGTAAAACGTTAAAACTTAAAAACGTAACACTTAAAACGTAAAAAGTAAATAACGTTAACGTAAAAATGGCCGGCGCGTAAAACGTAAATAACGTTAACGTAAAAATGGCGCGTTGGAAAAACGACGAGTGAAAAAGCCGGGCGTAAAAACGGCGCGTCAAAAAACGGGGCGTGAAAAGGCCAGGCGTAAAAACGTAAAACGTTAAACGTAAAAATCTGTAAATAAATCTGAATTTAAAAATGTTTAATAAAAACACTATTTTAAAAAATAAAAATCTAATATAATAATACAATAAAGTAATAAAAAACAATAAACTCAAATAGACAAAATAGAGTAATTTATTTAAATACCCTTTTGGATTATAATATTAAAGACATAATAAGACAAAAAATACTTAATATTATTTTTAAATACTTTTAATCTCATCCATCCATCTACTTGATCTAATGGCTAGAAAGTGGTTCTCGCGGTTCTTACAACTGGAGGTGGTTCTCATTTTAGCGGTCCCCTATATATATATATATATATATATATATATGTAAGGTTGAGTTCTTTTCAGAACCCATTTTTTTGTAAGAACTTACAGAACCAATGTGAGCCACTCATTTATTTTAAACTTAATTTGTTTATAAGTAAATAAAAAAAGGGTATAATGGTAATATTAAAAAAGATGATTTTTGTCCAGTTAATTAGTTAAATATATATCTATCCTATCATCTCTAACTCTCTTATTTTTTACGCAATAAATATATTATTAAATATACTAAAAAGAAATTAAATTAAATATCTATCTATCCTATTTTCTCTAACTCTCTGTATGTTAAGGATTTAACCAATCTTAATTATGGTTATTAATTTCATCAAACTGATTATCTGTGATCTATTTACACATATATAAACATTCTACATATGTGTAAGTGTACAAATTTACATATATGTAGCTCTTTCAACTTATAATATTTTTTTATATATGAACGTTTCACATATGTAATTTTCGTGCTTATCATCTATTTTTCAATCTCAACATCTGTTTATTCACGTACATAAAATATTCAAAATGGTCATCATGTTCTTTTTTTTTTTTTTTCAAAACTGGTTTCTATTTAGATCTTCGAAGCAGATAATTCCTTTCTCAAAATGGTTGGCAATTTACATAAACTCTATTTTACATATGTGTATATTAAAATCTTTACATATGTATAATGTTGTTTAGATATATAGAAGTAAACCAGTTCATATTTGTAATTGAATATGAAAAAAGTTCATAATCAAAAAGAAGATATAACTATCAGAGCCTAACAAACTCTGAAACCATCTCGCATTTTTTTCCCTTCGGGTTTTGCATCTGTGTTTTTCGAAACACTATCACCTTCATCATCATGTCTGACACACAACCACCTCCTCCCGCAGCCACCTCGCCTAAATCCCTCCATCCCGTATACTCTGTCACAAATATCAACACTAAGGTCCGCACTCTTGATGGCAAGAAGGTCACCTACTCCGATTGGGTGAAACTATTTCGGCTACATGCCCACGGGTATGACGTGTTATCTCATATAGATGGAACTGAGCCCCCGGGTAAAACCGACCCGGATTACGAGTCATGGTCGAAAATAGATTCCATTGTACTCCAATGGATCTATAACACGTTGTCCGATTCGTATGTCAAACGTATCATTGATATCCTGTCCAAACCCGGATGCACCGCCCAACAAGCTTGGGATCGCCTTTATACTGTGTTCCTCAATAACAAGAATGCTCGTGCTGCCACCTTGGAACACGCCTTTACCAATACCACTATGGCGTCCTGCTCATCTCTGAATGACTACTTTCAGCGCATGAAAGATATTGCCGATCAACTCAGTGATGTCGATCACCCGGTGAGTGAATCTCGTCTTGGTCTTCAAATGGTCTCGGGTCTCCCACAAGAATATGACACCGTGGCCTCGTTTATCACTCAAGCCGAAAAGTCTTGGGACGATGCTCGCGACATGATTGAACGCGAGCAACGTCGTCAAGCGACAAGACAATCCGTTCAGGCGGCTTTTCATGCTACTAGTGCACCGAGTAACCCAAACCCACAACCCAACCCACCCGCAAATCCAACTCATAACCCGAACCCACACCCTCCCCAACCTTATCATCCAGCCCAAACCTTTGACCAAAGAGCCCAATATCCCACCCGGGGCAGGGGCCGTGGCCGACACTCTTATCGGGGTCGAGGTCGTGGTCGCTACTCCTACTATCAAACCCACCAACCCACTAACCATTCGGCCCAACAACCTTCCTCTTACAGCCCATCTTACTCACCCTATCCTTGGTGGGCCTCTCCACCACCTTGCCCACATCCAGCCCAATCACCTTGGACCTCTAACTGAAACCGCACAGCCCAAACCGCCCCTCCGCAATACCCTGCTCACCCCTCTCAAACCCCTGCTGGCTACGGCCTTACTACCCCTACCACCCCTTCACCCTACACTCCACCACCCTGTTTTTCCTTCCCACCCAGTAACCCCACCCCACCACACATTGACCCTATGCAGCCAACCGAACTCGGTACCGCACTCTCCGCCTTGACTCTCACTCAACCAATGCCGCAATGGAACATGGACACCGGGGCCTCCTCACACATCACTTCGGACCCAGGTAAAATCGATTCTTTAGTATCTAATTCAATTAATGCAACTATTTTAGTTGGCAATGGCCAAACTTTGCCAATTAAGGGATCGGGTAAGGGTTACCATAAAACACCCAACACAACCTACCATTTAAACAATATCCTTTATGCACCCTCAGTTGTTAAAGACCTAATTTCAGTTCGTCAATTTACCCGTGATAACCTTGTTTCTGTTGAATTTGACCCCTATGGTTTTACTTTGAAGGATCTCAAGACTGGACAACCTCTTTCGCGCCATGATAGCACCGGTGACCTTTACCCCTTCACACCACCCCGTCAAGTCCTTTTAGTTGCTGAATCAAATAAGTGGCATGATCGTCTTGGACATCCTGGCCCACAAGTTTTAAAGTTTCTTTCTAGTACTTTTAATTTTTCTTGTAATGAACAATCTTTTGCATTTTGTGACTCTTGCCATTTATCTAACAGTAAACGACTTTCGTTTGTTGCTTCAAATTCGTTTACTTATGCTCCTTTTGATATCATTCATTGCGATCTATGGACTTCACCTGTCCTAAGTAATGCTGGCTATAAATATTATATGGTCTTAGTTGATAATTTTTCCAATTATGTTTGGATATATCCGTTAAAATTCAAGTCGGAAACATTTCCTACATTTGTAAAATTTAATAAATTAATCCAAACACAATTTCACAAAAATATAAAAGCTTTTCAGTGTGACTTAGGGGGAGAATTTGATAATCATGCTTTTCACAACTTTGCCTCCTCAAATGGTTTTACCTTTCGTTTTTCATGCCCACAAACTTCTCAACAAAACGGACGTTCCGAACGAATGATTCGACGTCTAAATGACATCATACGTGCCCTACTCACCCATGCCCATATCCCTCCCACCTTTTGGGTAGAGGCACTTCATACAGCCGCCTACCTTCACAACATTCTCCCCACCACCCGCCTCAACTACAACACCCCTACCTTTGCTTTGTACCTTTGTCACCCCACCTATGATCACCTCCGGGTATTTGGTTGTGCTTGCTATCCTAATTTTTCGGCCACCGAATCAAACAAACTCAACCCTCGCTCCACCCGGTGCATTTTCTTAGGCTATCCACCAAATTTCCGAGGTTACCGCTGTCTTGATCCTTCAACTGGTAAAGTCCATATATCCCGACATGTCGACTTTGATGAATCCACCTTCCCCTTTCCCTTAACCACCCAACCAAATACCTACACCTTCCTGGATGATGAACAAACACCCACGACCCCTTACCAATTTCCTTTGGGCCACTCCTCTCACCCGAGCCCAGTTGCAAACCAACAGCCCAACACCACCGGTCCATCATCCCCTCAACAGCCCAGCCAACCAACACCCTCCGCTACACCAACCGTTCCTACTCCACAGCCCAACCACGTCCACCATCAGCCCACCTTTACCGACCCATTAAACCCTCCTGACCCACCCACATCTGTACCGTCCAGTCAGCCCAATCCAACACCAAATCTCCATCCTATGACAACAAGAGGGAAAGCTGGAATCCACAAACCCAATCCTAAATATAGCCTGGCCACACCCCAAGCTGAGTCCATCTCACCTGTACCCACATCACACATTAAAGCCTTATCGGACCCAAATTGGCAAAAAGCTATGCTAACTGAATATAAAGCTTTAATTGATAATGATACTTGGGAATTGGTTCCCCGGCCCGATACCCACCCAGTTATTCGGTGCATGTGGCTATTTCGCCACAAATTCAAACAGGATGGCAGCTTAGACAGGTACAAAGCCCGCCTTGTGGTAAATGGAAAATCTCAGACAGTCGGTATTGATTGTCAAGAAACATTTAGCCCGGTTGTAAAGCCAGCCACTATTCGTACAGTTTTATCTGTTGCTCTTAACCATAACTGGCGAATTCATCAACTTGACGTCAAGAATGCCTTCTTACATGGTAATCTAGAGGAGATCGTTTGCATGTTTCAACCCCCAGGATTTTCTGACTCCACGAAGCCTAATCATGTTTGTCGATTACGTAAGTCTCTTTATGGGCTTAAGCAGGCACCCCGGGCATGGTTTCACAGATTTTCTACTTTTATTACCAAACACGGGTTCAAGGGGAGTATATGTGACAGTTCGTTGTTCGTGTTTCGACATGGACATCACACGGCCTATTTGCTATTATATGTTGACGATATTATTTTGACGGCTTCATCCGACACTCTGCTAAAGAATATTATCAACTTACTCTCACGCGAGTTTGCTATGTCAGATTTGGGGCCTTTACACCATTTCTTGGGTATATCAGTCACACGTGACTCACAAGGCTTATTTTTATCCCAGTCCCAATATGCCCGTGATATCTTGCATCGCGCCAACATGAGCGACTGTAAGCCATGCACCACACCTGTTGACACTTCCTCTAAACTCAGCGCCGGGGATGGCACATTGTTATCGGATGGGTCCTCTTATAGAAGCTTAGCTGGGGCATTACAATATCTTACTTTCACTAGACCCGACATAGCCTACGCCGTTCAACAAGTTTGCCTATTTATGCATGCCCTTACAGACTCACATTACGCTTTCTTAAAGCGTATACTTCGGTACATCAAGGGGACCATTGATCATGGCATTCGTCTCACGGCTTCTCCCACATCTTCTCTGGTTGCGTACTCTAACGCAGACTGGGCTGGCTGTCCCGACTCGCGGCGGTCCACATCAGGCTATTGTGTCTTTCTAGGTAATAACCTTATCTCTTGGTCCTCAAAACGACAACCAACGGTCTCCCGATCCAGTGCTGAAGCAGAATATCGAGGTGTTGCAAACGCCGTGGCCGAGACCAGCTGGCTTCGTAACCTACTATTAGAGTTGCACCTTCCCATCACACGGGCTACTGTGGTTTATTGTGATAATATTTCTGCTGTATACTTATCCGACAACCCGGTTCAACATCAAAGAACTAAACATGTTGAACTTGACATCCATTTTGTCCGGGAAAAGGTTCGTTTAGGCCAAGTTCGTGTTCTACATGGCCCCGCCTCCTATCAATATGCAGATATTTTTACAAAAGGTCTCTCGAGACAGTTATTTGAAAGTTTCCGTTCTAGCTTGACCGTTCGTCCGCACTCCCGCTCAAGCTAAGGGGGAGTATCAGCCGTAAATTATGCCTACCATTATTGTCATTATATGTATTCCATAATATTGTATATAGATAATAGGAAACCTTCCATATGCGTAGGAGGTTAGTTAGGCAAAGATCATTATATATTGTAATCCCTGGATGTATTCTATTCAATCACAATTCACAGAATAACAATAACATGTAAATAGTTGAGAAGAATCAAGAATGCAACCAAACATAAAACCTTCAATTTCACTATTGCCATCCTCTATGTGAATTCAAAAATAAAACAAATTAGATTAATAAATATGGTGTAGTTTTAACACTAAACTGAAACAAGATTTGAAATTATTTAAATAATCAACCACCACTCAAACCTTTTCTCCCACAAGTCTTCCTGCATTTATTCTCCATCTCGCCATTTAAATTTACAACACAAAGGGTTTGTGCTTCATCGCATCGATCTCCTTAAATAACAGGATGGTTGAGCATAAAACTTGTCATGCGATCTACCAATGCTTGTACCATTGTGTTGTTCACTCTTGATATCTTGGTCGTCTTTTCCTGATTTGTGCTTCTAATTACTGTTATAATTGGTCGCCAACTTCTTCCCTTAATCAACGTATTGTTCACTAACGTTTTTTTTTTTCAGGTTTAGATAAAGATTGTGGATTTTGTATTTTAGGTTTAGATAGAGATTGTGGAAGAGAAAAAGAGGGATGAATTTGACTAAATGTAACATTTTCATTTTTCTTTCATATAAGAGTTATAGGTTGTTTAAATTTATTAACCACTAGTAACTAGTTTTATTTTTAAAAATAATTATTCGACCCAAATAGTTTTAAAAACTATTTTATATATAGTTGGTTGTAATGTTATACTAATTAATTGGCCTGTATATAGGTGACCTTTCTATTAAAATAAAAGTATATAAAAACTTATATTATTAGACAGGTAGATTACAGCTGTTAGAAATATAAAGTACCTAGACGGCCCTAGAAACCGTTTAATAATAAAAATACAACATATTTGAACCTACTCCGTTTTTAATAAAACTTGGTTCAAAATGTAGATACAAATATTCTCGTTCTAATGACATATTCATTGTGTTATAAAACGTCATGTTTTAGAAGTTATAGGCGCCAAATAAGTGAAGCAGTTGAATTAATTATAATATATAAAATAATACAATAATAATATTTACAAATGTTTTTGATACTTACGTATACATGATAAAGAAAAAGAAAAAAAAAAAGAAAGAAATATGAAATATGATGATAAAGCAACATTTAACTATCTACGTGTAACTTCAAGAATCAAAGTTGCTTCCTATAAATAGGACATTTCAATATCTTCATTCTTGCTTTCATCTGGCTCTCGATCTCGCTTTCTCTATATATATATTCATATTTTATTTATTTATTTATTTACACTGTAATAATAATAAAGCCCTGCCCCATTTTAAGTGTTTTAACTCCCGATCATTTATACCCTTTCCGATTGATCTTGAGCCCCATAACGCATGTCAAGGCTCTGCCCGACTAAGTTCGTTGGGGTTCTGTCTCGTGACATAGGGATAAGGTTGAATTAGGGTTACTATACTTAACACGAGTGCAAATATATATATATATAGGGAGAAAATCATGCGAGAACCACCTCTTATTGCGAGAACCGCGAGAACCAATGTGAACACAACCAAAAATGCCTAAAAATAGCTAAAAATCACACAAAATTTTTATTTTTTTTTAATATTTTTATGTTAAAATCGCTACTTTTAGAAGCAAAAAAAAAATATATTTTTTAATTTTTTAATTTTTTTTTTTGGCTTCGAAAAGTAGCGATTTTTTTATAAAAAATATTAAAAAAAAAATTTTTGTGTGATTTTTAGCTATTTTTAGGCATTTTTGGTTGTGTTCACATTGGTTCTCGCGGTTCTCGCAATAAGAGGTGGTTCCTAACGGATCTTTGTCCTATATATATATATATATATATATATATATATTTTAAAATAGCTCTGAAGTTATACTCAAGATTATACCAGGAAGCTTTCTAGTTGAACCCTAAAGTTACAAAGGGAGTCATTCTTCTTTTTATCACATTTTTGTGATACAATTATATTTAAAAATGCTTTGCAAAATCCTAAATAGTTATCAGTTATACTTACAATGATTAAATTTTTGTATTCTGCAATAGCTACCGGTATGGGGGGGGGGGGGGTTTATACATTACTTGACACTCGTTACTATGGGCCAAAGAGTTAGCTAATAGTAACACAAATATGGTTTAATATGGTTTAGTGGAGACAGAAACATTTAATGCCATATATTAGTATTTATAATAATATATTTAAAACTTTATTTGTGGCCTTGTTATTTAAAAATAGTATTATATTTAATATTTAAATATAATTTTAAATGTTATCACACATTCATATTTACACTCGAAATTCGATATTATATTATAGATTTGCTTTATCTAAATATTCTAAAGTATTTATTTGTATAGAAATATTTGGATTACTGGGGTATTATCCTAATAGTGAAACCTTAGTTCAATATGATACGATACATATCGAAATCATATTTAGAATTGTAAAGGTTCAATATCTCACTTCAAGACTTGTAGCTTTAAATTTTCATTATCCGAAGTATATCCCATAATTGTATTTGAAAAACCTAATCGCATAATATATTATATTATAACTATAAACTGTAATGTCTATCATAATTAAACGATATATGTATTTTAACCTTAATATATACATCGGGAGACCTAAATATTATATTGAATATTTAAAATAGTATATTGTAAACCTTAAGGTATGTCTTAAACAATACATGTCAATTATATATTCTACTTTTAATATATTAAATAATAATAGTACAATTATTTAATTAATCAATCTCTTATACTAAAGCAAAATAATATTGACCATTTGACCATGATGTGGCAATGGTCTTTGGCCAGATAATTGGGGTTTGAGCGGCAAAATTCTTTATATGGAAACCCACTCAATTCTCAATCAATTAGTTACAAATCTTCTCCAATACGCGATTGAAAGCAACCAGTCTTTATGGAGATTGAAAGCAAAAACTAGGGTTTATAGAATTAGAGGCAGAATTTATCAGGTTCTCTCAATCCATCTTCCACCGTGATTCTCATCAGGTACGTTAATGTGTAGGATTTGGGGGTTTCAAGTTCATCTGTTTTGATTAAAAAAATATGATGATTCGATTTTGTTTCTGAGTTTGTTCATGATTATTTTATGTTTTCTGTAGGACCGAGTTTCGTGACCGAAACTGTGATTATCATGATTATGTTCATAGACGGGAAGATTAGAGACGGATGAAATACTTACTTGTATTGATTTTGTAACATAACATAACAAGCCAGCCCGATCGATTAACAAGCTAACCGAACCATACCAAAGGAGTACACATCCGGGGAGAGACCAAGTGGTGATCTCTCCCGGTGAGGTCTCAAACCTCCTAAAACTTCCCAGTGTTTGAAATGGCAAGGGTTTTCTATTTATAGTCACACCCCTTGTCTTGCAAACACACACGGTCAACCGAATAACCCTCTCGTTTGACCACTTCAAACGAGCGGGTCTATACACGTTCGATAGACCGTTTCACTAACTATTATAAATTCAGCGTAAAATAAAACTAATCTATTCGACAAGCATCGGACACAAAATCTGCATCAACAAATTCCCCCTTGTCCGTTGCTGTCGAATGCTGAAAATGCAACTGCAATCGATCTTCAGTCAAGTATTCATCTTCTCTGTGTCAACAAATTCCCCCTTGACTGATGATCCAGGTAAGTAGTATCTTGACGCTCCTTGTATAATAGTTCCCCCTCAAAGTACGCGTATCCGTGTTGGGTGTTGTGCAATTTACTCAATTGACCGATCTTCCGCTGATCTCCCAATACTCCAACCGGCATTTGATAAGGGTTCCATTCTTTAAAAACTGCATCAAGTCTTGATCTTCAAGCATACTACATTGGTAGAGGTTTCTGGTGAATTGTCTTCTGTAAACCGTCTTTGTGGAATCGACCAAGTAATGCACTTTAATCTTCAGCATCAACACTCAGGAAAGTCAGCTAGACCAAGTGTATCCCTTGCAAGCTCAACCAGCATGCTTAGTTGAACTACATCCAGATCTCATTGTCTCGCCTTTGTGAAGTTGACCACGTAATGCAGTACGGATCTTCAGCATCAGTACTCAGGAAGTCAGCTAGACCAAGTACATCGTTTGCAAACTCAACGAATTGAGTTACCCCCAGATCCCTGTAAAATCCTAAAGAAACATCAAACCCAAAACCGAATCCTGCAGGCCTTCAGTCTTGAACTATCAACTTTCATAAAGATTCCCCAGGTCTTCAGTGAACAGCGCTTTTGTAACTACTGTAGACTTTAGAAACCTGTATTTTTCCATGCAAAACCCTTCACGCTGGCTGGAGAATTAATTAAAATCCTCAAATATGTGTCTGTGCAAAAACATTCCACGCCGAACCGTTGGTATCACCAGAAAATCACAAACTCTACCACCTGTGATTGCGTTTAGAAATTTACCGAAGAAATTCAATATATGAAAATTTTTTATCCCCCCATTTCTTTGGTAAGATCTCTAAACCTTAACAGATTCTTTCCACTTCAAATAAACTGTCGTCAAATGTTCACCAATTCCCTCCACTGAGCGGAACTGTCGTCAACCTTCATTGAATGTTCTCGGTTCCGAAAAATCACGAAAACGACTTTCTTCTTTGCATATTCTAGTTGAATAAGAACGTCCCCTAGTACCCCGTAGGATCCGACTTGTATCCCTCCAAAGACTTTGTGAACTCGTTAGGACCGGTATTGACATTCTAGGTTCATTCATTCGTTACCAAATGCTAGAATATGACAATAAACAAAAAGATTTCTTCGTTGCATATTCTAGTTGATAAAGAAATTTCGCCTAGTACCCCGTAGGATCCGACTTGTATCCCTCCAAAGACTTTGTGAACTCGTTAGGACCGGTATTGACATTCCAGGTTCATACGTTCGTTTTCAAATGCGAGAATATGACAATAAACAAAATGCTTTCGAACATTTACGAATAACTGATAACAATCATAAACATTGACGTGCGGAAGTGAACATACCGTTTTGTTTTTGGCCCATAGTAGTCAAGTCACTAAATTTGACGTTTGCATCGGTAACCATGACTACCCCACGTTTTTCAAAAAAATCATGTTTTCATCAAGCTTCATCATCTCACATCATCCCGCGCGCTTCAAGATCCCGTACGAATTTTGACCTTGATATTTAGAAGTGCGATTCAAATCAACTCCGCGAATACCCGACCCCACCTTTCAAATCACTTAGAATTCTTGGCTCAAATATAATCCAAGCTACTATAGTTCGTGGCCCAAAGCTGAATCAAAACATGTGGCCACTAATCTTGTAGTAACAACCTTTGAATTTTGGCCCAAAAAAAAAAAATCATTCACTCACGGCCCACCCAAATAAAGTCCACGAAAGAATGGTAATGGACCAATATCTTGTATACTGTGGTGGACCAATGTCTCCACTAAGACTAAATTGCTGTGATGCCCACGAAGGGTGTACTAATACCCACAAAAGAAAATTAGGCCAAACCTTTTAACAGCCCAGCAAAGAAAATAGGCCCAATTTTGTGAATAAATAAGTATTGTGGGTTAAGAAAGAAAACCTAGCTCCATCAATTAAGACCACTTTCAGCCGACAGACAACAACATTGTACAAACATTGACATTTATTGACCTTTGTTATCTTCTTCTCCTTCTTCGATACCTAGCATCCAAAACCAGAGATTTCCTTCTTTTTTTTTTCTAATTTCTGCGATACCAACATCTCCAAAACTTGAATCCACAGAGAAGAACATATCCGATAATCATCATCTGCCTCATCTTCACTTGTCTTTCTCGCAAAAGAACCAATCCAGCCGACATAAATTTTGCCTGCCCTCTTCTCCTTCTTCGATTCACAATAGCAGCAGATCTAAACATCTTGTTCGACTGAATGTCTTGTGCGACTCAAATCTTGTGCGATTAAATCAAAACTTGTGCGACTGAAAATGTTGTGCGACTGAAAATGTTGCGCGATTAATCATCTTGTGCGACTGAAAAACCTCCTGACACAACAGACCCACTTTCGGCTAGGTTGGTGACCTTTTTCAAAGTACTGACACAAGACAACTTTTTCAACTCACACCACGTTCATCTCAACAACCGATATGGTTAGACAATATTTTAATCCTTTAAACAATTTCCAATATCACTAACACTTGAATATTTAGTTTCCAAAGGATCAAAAGGTTGGTATAATGAAGAACACGATGAACTTGATGAAGTTTCCAGTAAAAATATGAGTTTTCCCAAAAATCAGCAGCAACTCTTTCTCTCTCTCTTCGATACACACTTAGCTCGCACCAGAATCCCCAAAAAATTCTTTCAAACCGCCTTCATCTTCTTCAAGAACACAGCCTCTGTTCACTTTGCAGATCTGACGAAAATCCTTAAAAAAACATGATATTTGATGATGATAACTTGATTATTTCGGTGTGAAACATAAAACCCAACACTTTGTACGGTCCGACTCAGCTCAGATCCGTATATTCGGTCTCGAATCTGGGTTTTTCATCATTTCACCATTTTTTAGATCTTGAACAAAAATCACAGATCTAGAGCACATGTGATTTAGCAAACTGTTAGATTCACTAAATCAGGCACCATGGCTCTGATACCAATTGTAGGACCGAGTTTCGTGACCGAAACCGTGATTATCATGATTATGTTCATAGACGGGAAGATTAGAGACGGATGAAATACTTACTTGTATTGATTTTGTAACATAACATAACAAGCCGGCCCGATCGATTAACAAGCTAACCGAACCATACCAAAGGAGTACACATCCGGGGAGAGACAAAGTGGTGATCTCTCCCGGTGAGGTCTCAAACCTCCTAAAACTTCCCAGTGTTTGAAATGGCAAGGGTTTTCTATTTATAGTCACACCCCTTGTCTTGCAAACACACACGGTCAACCGAATAACCCTCTCGTTTGACCACTTCAAACGAGCGGGTCTATACACGTTCGATAGACCGTTTCACTAACTATTACAAATTCAGCGTAAAATAAAACTAATCTATTCGACAAGCATCGGACACAAAATTTGCATCAACATTTTCTCTTAATTTGTACAATCTATAGGTGTTCTTGATTCATTTGCTTTGATGGACAATTTAGGGTTTTTTTTTTATCTCATCAAGGTAACTAATGTTCAAGGTTTTTTTAGTTTTGTTCTGAATGTATAGGGTTTTTTTACGTATTCTATATAGACATATTTCCGTCTGCTTATGTGTAATTTGAGAGTTTTCAACGGAGCTCGATTTGTGATTCCATGTCGTTTGAACTTTTTACAGAAAACAGAGGCGTTGAAGAAGCTTAAGCAGAGATGATTCTGGTTGTCTTTCCCTTCTCACACCAACCTAACCATGGATTACTTCCAGATTTGAGGGATTCACAGCCGATTCATCCAAATTTGGCGCTGATGGAGAAGAATCTCCAAAGATTGAAGCCGTATGCAGTCCATCACTAGAAGGGGGAGTGCTCGAATGAAGTTCATGGTATTCTAGATTTTCAAATTAGGGCTCATAGATTATGTTCTTGATCAACCAAGTTTTTTATCAGTTTTCCATTTTTGTTGCAGGTGTTGTGTTTTGCTCAAATGAGTGATTTTCAAAGATTAGAATTTATGAGAATGGTATAGCAGCCTGTTTGTTCATAATGTTATGTAAGAAACTTTTATTTTATTTCTTTGTGCCTTTTGATACATATTATGGAGGTGTATTAATGTATGTTTAATCTTTTCATTGTTCATACACGTGTGTATTTTAGGGATTCAAAACATTCGACAGGTATCAAATTGTGTTCCCTCAAAAAATCAGAAAGAGAGGAATCGACACTTGATGTGAACCCTAACCCTAGTTCTGGTCGTCGATGATGGTGGCTGGTTCAACAATTGCAGCCTGTTTGTTCTTAAAAAACCATATCAATTCTACAATAGGTATTTTCATAGTTTTCATAAACAATATACACAGTTGTTTATGATTTGAATTTGGGCTAATTAGTGTTTTGTTACAAGCAGTTGCTGATGTTTCTGATGGTTTGAAGGCATGTGAAGTGCTGAAAGGAAGATCGCATAGTATCGATCTTATACTAACTGAAGTCGAGTTGCCTTCGATCTCCGTGTTTGCTCTTCTCACCTTGATTATGGAGCATCAGGTCTACAAGAACATTCCCGTCATAAGTACGATTTTCGTGAATATTTGACGCTTTTAATGTTTTCAAGTTTTTTTTCCAATTATGGTTCTGAAATCGCGATTCGTGTTTCAGTATCACCGCCAGTTAAGGTTGATTCAGTATCTCTGATATATTTGTATCTGAATTATTTTATAATTTCACCGGTGGATTTATGGCTTCAATAGATCCTTTGGGATAAGAAACATGACATGTGTGCACCGCTGCAAATGTGTTCGGAGTGTTGTTAACTTTGATGAATGCCACATGTTACAGGTAATATTTATTACATTTAACAAATATATTGACTTTATATATATTGTTGTGTCCTAAATATGATATGAATCGCTCAGAGATTCGTCGCATAAACATTCAACAAATATGTATATATTTGTTTATTTTGAACTGAATAACTCATAGGACTAGATCAAGATGCTATAGTTTGTGTCATTTGAGTTCTAAAAGGTATAGCTATGGTAGATGGACAATTAAGTTTACACCTTTTTAGGTATTATAATATTAATTTTGTTTTATGTCATGTGCAATGAGTTTTTTTATTGAAAATTTCAACTGACAGAAGCCATTATCTATATAAAGGGCTTAGGTGATGAGATTGATAAGGAGAATTTGATTTAAAAATCACGCTTAATCTTACTTTATTAAGGTTGTATGCATCTTTCTTTACCATGATACAATAAGAGGTTAGATATCCACCAGCTCTTATTTGCTTTGTCATATTAATTTTTCCCTTTCTGTTCCATATTAGATTTTTCTGAATTTAATTAAGTGTATCATACCTCCAGAGTGGACTTAAGTTAATACTCTTTTGATTGAAGGAGAAGGAGAACATAAATTTAGCTTTCTAATGTTGAGAATTGAGAAATTTAGCTTTCTAATGGTTTACTTTGATAGATTGAGTCGTATATATTAATCCGCTGATATAATAGATTAATTTTTTGCAGGGGTTGTCACTTCATCTTTTGATTGAAGGGGAAGAACGGAAATTTAAGTATTTTAGGAGGTTGCTATTATTTGTGAATGCACTATGCTGCCCCTATAGCCTGTCAAAAGACCTAAATTATGCAAAGTAGAGGGTGAAAAAAATTGGGAGAATCGAGTGAGTTGGGTACAGGTCAGAACCGAATTGAATATTGGTCAGAACTAACGATTGATAATGTGGGTCAAAATGGTTTAGGCTGGGTAATCCTGTGAAAAAAATTGCTCATTTCTTAAATTTTATAACCAATTAACAAATAAAATCATACTGTATTGTTAAAATACTAAGCTAATCCCTTTTTGATAAAGCTAATAAAGATATTCAAGGCATTTAAATATCCAGTCTGACCCACTTTGACGCATATTATAGATTATCGGTTCCTGCTTTGATGCATATTATAGATTATTGATTCCGAGCTTATCCAAATTACTCGAACCAAGTTAGTCATATGTTAATGAGCCAGGAATGCAAGAAAGATATAATTCCTTCTAAATTTGGTAATTGCGGGGTAGCAATTTAACTTAGTTGGTAATTACACCAGTAGACTTTCGTTCATTTCTTCATATATAATTGTTAATTTTTTGTTGTTTTACTAGATGCACAACAACAAATGATGTCCACTCAAGTTTGAAAAGTAGCTACCATTTCCTCATCTCTCCATCACTAAGTAATTGCCCATCCATTAAAGGTAACTTTTCATCTCTATGTATATTTGCTTACTAAGTTTGTTTATTATTGAAAACGATGTGACCTTCAAAACACTAGAAGACATATGAAGCTCCATCAAACACATCATTAGAAAAAAGCGGATATGCAAATCTGTAGGTTTGACAAATTTGTAGGTTCATGTTTTCGCTTATGCAAATCTGCCTGTTTTGTTTCAAACAGCAGCAGCACGACAGGGTTACATGTAGTGTTGGACATTATGTTGGAGAAAGTATGGGTATATGTTATCTTGATCATATGGTAGATTAACAGGTCATATTTGTTGTAAAACACAAACTTTTTGCCTACTGTTTTGAATCTGATTGGTTTGTTGTGCGAAGGAGACAATTGTTTTGAATCGTGTAAATGAGCATAGGAGGTTTCATTCAATCATACTGGTTGATTAAAAGCCTGACTTATGAAGAGTTATGAATGGTTAAAATATGAATATAGTTGGCAAATGTTTTGAATAGAGATGAGAACTTTACCCAAGTGTATGAAAACAAGTTGATTTATGTTATATTTTGGTCGAAAAGGAGTCAAATGTGTTAAAAGTTGTTTTAAAGTAATACAATATCTTAAATTGTTTAATTCCTATTGATGTATGCTATTATTTGTTTGATATTATTATATAGGGTAATGTTGTATAAATGGTTTTAACATGCTAAATGTCAGAAGTGAAGGAATACCATTTTTTTTTTTTCATTTTTGAATTTTTTCCTCATTTAATTAAGCATGTATTTTAATCCTAAAATCTATGATGATTTTTGTTTAAATTGTTCATGTATCTGTATAATTGAAACTCCTAATCAATATGTAACAATATGTAATTCCAGTAATTTATTATAACGTTTTATGAGTTTTTAACTTTATAAGTTTTTAACTTCCTTTTCTTAAAGTCTCTTTTTTAGTTTTTATGTAAGATGTTGGTTCTGTAACTTAGGTTTTACATTAGGTGTTACCAAGTTTTTTTAATCAAATCTTTAAAATCACATGTATATACTATTAATTAGTTAAATGAAACAATGAAGAGTATTAATCTATTTATAAATATAATGTAGCTATTTGTGTGTATATGTATTCACTTACACAAGCTTTGACTTGAATGTTTATTTTTTTCAAATGATTATTTCAACAATTTTAAGTTATATATTTATGTGTTAGTTCATCCGCGAAATTCGCGGGATCTTAGACTAGTATATTATATTTAATAAAGTTATAGTTATTAATTTGACAGAAAATCATATATTTCATTTTCTGGGCTAATTGGTTTTGTGTCAAAGAAAATATAATTGACAAAGTAATGTCACGGGACACTACTAAGTCCAGAGTCACTAGTTGAGAGAATGATCAACAGTGATATGACCAGAAAAATGACCAGAGTCACTAGTTGAGAGAATGATCAACAGTGACATGACCAAAGGCACTAGTTGAAAGAACGATCAACAGTGTTATGACCCGAGTCACTAGTTGAAAGAATGATCAACAGTGATATGACCACAAGTACTAGTTGAGAGAATGATCAACAGTAATATAACCCGAGTCACTAGTTGAAAGAATGATCAACAGTGATTTGACCACCGTCACAGGAATCGCCTAGTGACCAATATAATAGTAAGATATACTATATATCTATTACTTGATAAATTCACTATTGCCCAATGAGTGATATGACCACCGTCACATCGGAACTGCCAACATGTGACAAATACTGATGGAGTTGGGTAAATATAAATAAATATAAAAACCTTGATGCTGTAAGGTATAACAATATATTTTATAAAAATGGAATGAACTCGCCAGTATTTATTACTGATAAAATATTTTCAAAACGTTTTTCAGGTAATTTGCTGTAAAGATAACAGAAGCCAGCTATGGAGCACTGAAGACTTAAATAAAGTGGCTATAAATACCTGAATAAAAAAAGAAACTTATGTTTTCTTTAATTGGGTTTATCCCCATAAAAATATTTGAATGAATATGGGTTTTAGCCAATTTGTTCAATATTAAAATTTTGGTGTTTTACAAACTCTGAATTATTTCCTAACTACGATCCTGATGAAAAAATTTTCCGCTGCGTAATTAATAAACACCGATACCATCTGGCTGGTTCACGGCTCTCGCTCCCAAGGTGGGGTCGGGGCTGTGACACTAAATCTACGGGTGGTTATAACTTTCTTTTTCTTATTTCCTAAAGTACCCTTTTTAATCTAATAAAATACTCTTAAACTATCTAAACTATTACTAAAATGTCATTTTAATTTGTAGCCATTGATTGAATAATCTAAGGGTTGTGATGAGTTCTGCAAATTTATGGAGTTCTGAAATGATCTCTACCATATATATATATATATATAGGGAGAGGATCATGAGAAAACTAGATATAAATGAGAAAACCAAAAAACTAACAAAAAAAAACACTAAAAAGGAGGGGGGAGACTTTTAATGAAGAAGGGGAGGGACTTTTAATGAAGGAGGGGTAAAATTGGAAAAAAAAATATATAACTTTTCAAACATTTCCCATTTCTCCATACGTTATCATTTTAAAACAAAAATGGCACCATAAGATCACAAATTTTTGTATCTTTCATTCAAGTATATTCGAGCATATTTTTATGACATAAAAAAAATTTATGGTGTCGTCTTGTTTTCAATACTATTATTATAGTAGTGCACATGTGCAATATAACATGTACTACAATTGGATTACATGCTTAAAATTAGCTTTTTGAGTCTAGTTTAGCTTTTAGGGTTAGTTTTTTTGGAGGATTAGGATTAGGTTTTTGGGTGTGGGGGGGGGGGGGGGGTTTAGGTTTTTGGGGGGTGGGGGGATTAGGCTTTTGGTGGGAGGGTGAATTTAGGTTTTTGGGGGGTGGGGGTGGGGGGTTTAGGTTTTTGGGGGGTGTCGGTGGGGGGTGGGTTAAGTGGTTTAAGCTTTATGTATTAGTGAACATGTGCAGTACAACCAAATTTTTTTTTTTTTTAATTTTTTTCCATACATAAAAAGTAGCGATTTTTCTAAAAAAAATTGTAAAAAAAAAATTTGTTATGTTTTTAGGTTTTTTTAGGCTTTTTTGGTTAGTTTTTTGGTTTTCTCATTTAAACTAGTTTTCTCATGATCCATCCCCTATATATATATATATATTTATATACTAGTCGTTTACCCGCGCGATGCGGCGGGAAACATATCACTTAGGTTGGTAAGTTTAGGGCTATGTACGTGGCAGTTCAGTTTTGAGCCATAACAAAAACCAAATTTGCGATGCAACGGGAAACACAACACTCGTTAGTAATTCTAAGGCTGTGCGTGAGAAGGTTCAGTTCAGTTCAGTTGGTTCATAACTAAAATCTAAATTTTCGGTTAAGGTACTCTCAAAATCCAATATGTTACACTACAAAATAAAATTTTGAAAATTTCGGTAAAATTAACACTACAAAGAGAAAAGGGGATGCCCCTTTCCCCAATGAAGTTTCGCCCATGATATTATATAGCTCTTCTATATAGGAAACAAAAAAGATCTTGTACAAACGCATCTATGATTTTATGATATAAAATAAATTCTATACAAATACATCTATGAGTAATTTTATTACTTCTCATGTATGCCAAAATTTCGGTACCCGTTTTTTGGGAACTTCGGTACTGATTGCTTCCGAGCTCGTCCATACCATCTTCAACCCACTTCTCACAATTCCATGAATCATTTCCTCTATGTATATGATTTTCTTCTATCTCCAACTTATATTATTAGATTTAGAGTTTTGTATTTTTAATTAATTTATTATTAAAATTGTTATGTACATCAGCATATCAACCTAAACCATTCCCCAAACACTCATCCAGTTATCACCAAAACCAAAAACAATTGTTCACCAAGTTACTAAATGTATAAGTAAGAACAATGTTCCAACTACTTTGAGATAGGGATGCAACAAATAAAGGATATTTTTAGGCCATAGATTATTAATAAATAAAACCATTGCAAAGATACAATTCAATCAAACTGACAATTTATTTCATGATACTAACATACAACAGAAGTATCATTCCAGCATTCCTTTACAAGTATCATCAACAGTCAAACCAAATTCAAAGGCTTCAGAAGTTGGACTCGTGTTCCAGAAGACAAGCAAACCATCTGACTGATCTAGATAATCATTGTTCATAGCTAAGATCACTCCAAGGTATTCATGTAGCTTAACCTGCATTGATAAGTGAAACTACAGATCAATTTTTCAATCTAAATGAAGCGGAAAGAAATACATCAAGGGAATACATAGATGTTAGCTTGTTACCCAATTCACCCGACCCATTTTAACCTCCTACCCAAATGAACCGACCCATCCATCTTGTCAACTCCATATTAAATGATCTTACGTTAATGACCTGAGCAATGTGTTAAATATCATTATAAAAGTCTATATTACTACGATAAATATTTTATTTAACTCTAAAGATTATTTATTATGTTTTTATATATCATTAACAGGTCAAAATTCCCATATAACTAAAAAACTCGTCTGAAAGTCACCCAAAGTTCATTTAAATGTTCCCCAACCTCCTAATTTGTCATAGGTGTAAAACGGAACCGAGCATAAAACTGATGGCGGGTCAACATAATCCCAACCAGTTTTGAAAACCAGCCTGTTTGACAACATCTACGAGCGAAAAATCAATGGGGGCCGAGTTTCCCATGGCACCAATAAAGCTTCGCCAATGTGTGTATATATATAATTATAAAAGTGTGTATATGTATATTATGGTTAATTTATTATTTTTTATTTTAAAGGTAAAAAAGAAAAATAAAAAATAGGTGCGTATATACAAATGTGTGTATGTATATACATATATATATATATATTATATTTATAATTATTTTTTAAAGATAAAAAGGAAAACTAAAAAATAAAAGAAGGAATGGCATAATTGCCAAAAATCGTCTATAAGGTTTGAGAATTGCCAAAATCGTCCATTATTAACAACACATTTTAATTAAGTTAGAGATTGCCAAAATCGTCTATATGTAATAACGTTATGTATAATTTACCAACAATCTGGTTTATATACTAAGCGCTATATAAGTTTCTCCTTAATAATTTTCATGTTAAATACAAATCAAAATTACGAGACTAACGAAATTATAAATAGGCCCTGAAATTTCATTTCGATTTGGGTCCCAAAAATTTGTTGATAGACTCACTGCATACACCTGGATAACACTGTAGCTATAAACTTTGTTTCAGTACACTACTTCTAAGTGTAATTCCCATTTTAACATATTGCAACTCAAATCATCTTTAAACACTTATATGGTTTTTAACCTAAAACAATTTTATTCCCAAAAAGGCAACAAAACAATTATTACACGTGCACATTAACACAAGACACACTCACTCAAGCATGTAAAAGTTGATTTCTTGAAACAACAACAAAATAAAAGCCTGTTCATGACTTCTTTGTACCAGCAGAGCCAAGTTCAATAGAAATTATGAATGTAGACTTTATGGCTTCCCTCAGATATTGCACATCTCCACTCATGAGCTCCAATAGATTTCTACCAACCACAAAGCTTATTCCTTCCTCAGTTGCATCCACACTGTTTCCAAACATCTGCTTTAACAGCTCTTTCGGCACATCACCTCCGGTGTGTGTTATCCTACAAAAACACGTGTTTTTGAATAAATACATGTGGCTAAGGAGCTTGGCTTCAGAAACACCACTAACACACTATCCAGACACCACTGAAATGTCATACGGCTCATATGACATCATATGTGTCCTATGACATGCAAAAATGATGATGTGGGTTGGATGACAGGTGAAAAATGGTCATATAGGTTGTATGAGGGCCCATATGAGGTGGTGTTCATCAAATCATAAAGCTCGTATGATATGTTTGACGACTATGTTTCGCCCTATCGTATGGCGTTTATGACATCATATGGCCCAGGTTTTGTGATTGGCCCTCCGGTGTACAGATTTGGGGGTGGTGTCTATTTAGTATCACCTTAACTAAGGCAGGAGTTCATTGAAAGAAAGCTACGTTCGAGTCAAGATTATACATACCTGAGTTCCAAATTCACAAGCTGAACCAACTTGTCCAACTGATCTTTGGTCAAATTAGCTGCGATTACAATGACACCACCAGGTGGCATGCAAGAGACCGATAGAGACAAGAAATCTGCAAGAACTTGCTGAAGCCGCACACTATCACCGTATAGCTTCTCCGGCAACATATGTTCTGCTATGTTGTTCACTACTTGAATGCCCATTATGTTGCTCTTTGACATAACTTGACTTAGAGAGGCACCCAAGATTTGCTGGAGGTTAAACTCTGTCATTTCAGAATCCAAACACCTGCCAAAAATTTTCATATACATCTGTACTTCAACAAAAGTTAAATATTCAAATAATGACATCATTTATAACAAATCATACCCATCAACGATGCTATCTAGATCAGTGTCGTCGAGTACTTTATTTTGCTGTTTTTGACACAAGGCACTGGTGTGAAGAAGCTCCTTCTGTTCATCTCCCAGATCGGCCCCCCTCCAACATTTTTCTTGAGAATATAATCCCCGAAAGCGGGTTTCTTATCTGTCTACGTACGTAGGCTAAAGCTTTAAGCCATTTGGCCATAAAGCCTTCTTTATCTTTGCATAATGAGTCGGCACAAACATCGGCTCTCAACAGTACAGACGGAGCATAGTACAGTACCCTAATAACAAAAACAAGTAAACTTAGTATTTACAACAGCCTAGCTTTTCATCACCGTTTGAATTCAGGGAGAAAGTTGTTCATCATACTATGATAATCACGATCATGATGATGATGCTATATTAATCGCTCACTCGTTCTACAGGACACCAAGCTGAGCGAGAAACGCCACACAGAGATCCAAAAACAAAAACTGTGGTCCTTGAATCCTCTGTAGATCCAGCAATACTTGTCCTCGCATGTTTTGTAAAGCTGCAACCAAATGTTTCAGTCATATTAGATTAGACAAACTGCATTCACACGGCGTTTATGATTCAAGATGCGCAAAAATTGGTGTTTACCTGGACTTCAAATTTGACCACATTGGGAGTGGTCAAAGCACCGTCGGTCTCTACAATATTCAACTCATCTCCAAAGTAAGGATTACTTTGCATAGAGTTGTTGCCAGGGGCCCACCTGCATTTCATGTTGTAGTCGCCTATCTTTTTCCAGCACATGTTCAGTTCTTGCAAAGCTTTAAGAACTTCGGTCATTATCTCATGAGTCATGGGGATGTGCTCTAGACTGTCAAAAGTCAAACCACGCAAAAATAATAACAAATTTAATTATTAATTACAATCTATCTATATGTTTTCGGGTTTTACTTATTTTAGCAAAAACTACCTGAAGCCCGAGAGCCCATTTTCTCTCGACTTGGTTTCTAAAAATTATCCCTTCATAATCCATATAAGCCGCTGAGCGTTGTGGCATCATTCACTACAGGAAATCCAAGTATTAGCGGCGACATCTAAAAAGTCGCCGCTAAAGGTCTTGATCCGGGAGACGGGCTTTACAAAAGATCTGGACCGTTGTTTGCTTATCTGATCCAATGACTAGGGTTTATCCCTGAATAAAGCATGTCTAAAAAGCTCACAATCCATTTTAGCGGCAATGTTCCCTCCAAGATGAAATCTGCACACAGGCTTCTCTCTCACACCACAACTCACCACGCCGTCGCCGGACAACCTTGAGTCTGCCGGAGCATCGCCGCACCACCTTGATTCTGCTGGAGCACCGCCGCACCACCTACACTCTGCCGGAGCACTGTCATCTCTTTTCGCCTTAATCTCCGACACCACTCGAAGGTACGTATAATCCATCCGAATTTCTTTGCAATTTCAGTGCATCTGTTGATAATTTGTGTAGTTTTTTGACAACAATGAAACTGTAAAGTAGATGACTTGAAAGAGGAAGACAAACAAACATACTAACCCTAAATTTACAGTATGTAATTTAGCGTTTTCTATGTGAGTATTTGGAACGGATTCGGAAACTGGAAGACAAACATATACTGTAAATACATATACTGTATTTGGAATGTGGGTTTTTTATTTGCGTTTTGGAACTGATTATGTGATTAAATTGCATTACTTGGTTCTTTAATGTTTGGATAAGCTTTTGCATTTATCCTCTTTATTGCGAATCTGCAGGGGTTTGAAGGCTTTTACTAAAGAATGTCCTGCTACAAAACTTTTTGCTAAGCATTTGAAGATTGAAGAACAGGTAGTACATACTTTTAAGAACCTTACTGAACACTTGTCGGTAGCTGATGTTGATTGTCAAAAAGGGATTATATTTGTGTATAGACCTGGCAAACGGGTTGGGTCGGGTCATGGGTCAAAATGGGTTCGGGTTGGAACGGGTTCGGGTCGGAACGGGTTTCGGGTTGGGTCGGGTTGGTTAAAAAATGTCTTTTAAAAAAAAGTGATTGTACATCAAGGGGCAATTTTGTCGGGTTAAAACGGGTCCGGGTTGGTAACCTTCGAATAATGTAATTATGTTCAATTTGATTTGTGGCTTAGCATTCATGTCTTCGAGTGAGGTTTGTTGTTGAGGAATTTAGGATGTATTTGAGACTGATTGTTGAATTAACGATCGTGTAGGTGTTGATTGATTAGTATTGTATGTTTTCGTCATGTTGTTTGCTATAAATGATACGTTTTAGCGATTTCATGATTGCAGCTAGGCCTGGCTCGGCTCGTGAGCTCATGAGCCGGCTCGAATTATTTTATTATATATATGTGTGTGTTAGTTTTAAATGTATTAAACCTAATCTAGATAAAAAAAAAAGATTACATACTCTGTTTCCTCTAGTAATGCTGTTTCCTCTAGGATGAAGTTGTGAAGCTTCATAATTGCTCACAACATCTTCCACCATTTAAACGTAATAGTGTAGTTTGTCGAGCACTATAACATTTTTTTGTCTACAATATTGTTTTTGTCTATTATAAATCCATTTTACTAACTAATCAGCCATTACAGTTAACAAAAATCAATACAGTTGGTACATGGTTATTAGCTCGATTTTAAATCGAGCCGAGCTCGAGCTCAGGTATTCAGCTCGATTTTTATTTCGAGCTCGAGCCAAGCCAGCTCGTTTTAGGTTCGAGCCGAGCTCGAGCCAGCCTTGGCTCGGCTCAGCTCGGCTCGTTAACAGCCCTATAAGCAACGCTGTATTCGTGTTCTATTTTCTAAATTAACTGAAACCTATAGTTTGTTTCTGGTAATTTATGCTGCCTATGTGTTTGAATTCAAGTTGTATGTGAGTGTGATCATTGAATTAATGATCATGTAGGTGTTAATTGACTGGTACTGTATGTTATCCTCATGGTGTTTGCTATAACTGTTCGTTTTAATGTTATTGTGATTAGAATTACATAATTTTCATTCAATTTGATATGTAGCTTAGCATTCATGTTTCAGTTTAGCTGATAATTGATAGTTTATCTGAATTTGCTTTTGTAATCTCTGACTGCTGTTTGTTTGATTTGATTTGATGGTACTGGTCGAAACAGTTCGCTTCGAAACGGTACTAGTCGAAACGGTTCGGGTCAAAACGGTTCGCGTCGAAACGGTTCGATTCGAAACGGTACGGGTTTAACGGTTCGCATCTTAAAAGTCATGTTTTTTCTCTATTTTAGAGATGAAAGGTTTAACTCTTCAATATGAAGCGTTTAACTTGTTGGGTGTAAAGATTTTATTGAGCCTGCTTTAATAATCGTTCAAATTAAATGCATATGGGGTTGGTTCTAATTGTTTAATTCACTGTTTTTAAAACTGCTTCAAACAAGCAAGTATTACTGGTTGAACTAGTTCCCAAAGACTTCTGGTACGATAAACCCGTCTAATTAGGGTACCAGGTTATCTTTTTAACTGCAGATTTTAAACCGCCAAAAAATCATGTATATTGATACATATCGATGAACCGGTTTATACCCATATTTAAAAGCAAACACCATCATTCATAATATATAAATAGATTAATTGTTTCTCAACTTGTGAAATTATCATATATTTACGAAAGGGTGATTCCTTAGCCACTATCAGAAATACAAGCATTAGTGGCGACACTTTTAGCGGCGACATCTAAAAAGTCGCCGCTAAACGTCTTGATCCGGGACACACACATTATAGGTAATTTAATTTGCTATTTTTTATTTACAATTAAACTGTTACAGACATGGCTGATGTAATGCCACGAGGCCATGGCGGTGATGGTGCGGATGAGCCACCTCCCGGGGGTTTTGGGCGAAGAGGTCATCACGAGGAGGACCGTAAGTGTTATTGTAACTTATTTATTCACTATATTAATTCATTTGTTATAAAAAATGTATTGTGAGTAACTAACTAACTATTTATTATATATGTAGTTGTCCCAAAGAAGAAAACGAGGGGAAAGGCAAAAAATAAAAAAACTTTTGCAGGCGAATAAGACGGGAGGGCTTGTTTCAATCCCTTTTGATAGACTCGCGACATATACCCCGGTTGGTGAACCTTGTGATATGTTCAGTCGAGAGGTAGGGATTTATATGTGGGAAAACATGGCATTTGATAAGTACTCTTATGCTCAAGTTTCTGCTGCTGAAAACAATGTCATGGAACAACATCTCAGAGTACATGTTTAGTTTAAGTTATTTTATATGTTCTTGGTTTATGATTCTTTTTTAGTTGACTAACTAACTTTTGTTTAATTCCTAGCGGCGCTTCAATTTTGAGGAAATTGAGCGGGATTGCGAACGTAATCAGCTGAAGGGTGGCATCCAGTCGGTCTACATGAAGCGATACAGAGACCGGAAGAGTATGGCAAAAAGGGAGTTTATTGATTTAGGAAAGCGGCATGATAATTTAGAGACTATAAGGGACACTCCCCCCACGGGTATGGGTGTGGAAAATTGGAGGAAGACTATAAACCTTTTCAGTGATCCGAAATATATAAAAAGGTGTGAAGTTAACAAAAAAAAATCGTGAAAAGCAACAGTTCGCAAACCGCTGGGGGTCGGCATCATATAGCAGCTGGTCTTTTAAAAAGGTAATGGTTTATACATATAAGTGTTTATTCAATATATCATCTAATTTTTAATGTTTGACAGAATGTTGAAGCTTTGGAAACGTACGCTCATGCTCATACTCTACCAAATGGGACTTTTGCCAGCCCGTTGGAAGAGGAGAATTTTGTAAGTGTTTATTTAACGAAACGACCGGAAAATTTACCGTACCCGTAAACACAAACTTGTGGTGCTCAAAACTACACACACGACATTTTTTTTTTGAATTTTTTTTACAAATGTGTTTATAATACACGCATCTACGTTTATGGAAAAAAAATTGGTCCACCTCACCCCGGATCAAAAAGTTCTCACGGTTCTTACAACTCGAGGTGGTTCTCATTTTAGCGGTCACTTATATATATATATATATATATATATATATATATATATAGGGTCAGGATTTAGAGAAAACGGTGGAAAGTGTGAGAACGGTGAGAATGCTTATGGATCGTCCGATCAAAACAATCTATGGACTAAATTGGCGCGGTGGGGTTTTCATAAATAACACGAATTCTATTAAGTGGACGCGCTTCATTAAGGGTAAAAGGGTCTTTACACTTCTATACCAAAACGCCAAACTAATGAATAAAACACCATTACGAGCCAAAACACATCCATATATAAACAAAACATCTCAGACATATTTTCTACTATATACCATTTATCTTACAAACGCCAAAATCCCCAAAACATCAAACACACCAACTCAAAAAAACGCCATATTTTACTATATACCAATCATCAAAGATTCCAAAAAATCGACGTTTCTTTCAGATACAATATTTACTCAGTAAAACGCCAAAAATGGCAAATATCGTTTCTTGTATATTCAATATTGTTCTACGCGAAGTTTCGAAGAATGCATTCTTCCCTGAGGTGATGTGACTCAAATAACATTTTGCTGCATGAGATGAACAAATCATAAACAAAAAGATGCTGGTGTCAGACTTATGTCATTTTTTGTGTTTTGTTATTGATGAATATTATAATGTCATGAAAAGACGAATGACACTGATGAGTGGTTTGAAGATACATATTCAAATAAAAAACTCATGTCATTTTGTCTTTCCAAACGGCCACAAAAACACAAGCATGACAAAGCCAAAAGCCAAACCGTCAGTGAACATGTTTCAAAGAAGAAAGAGACTGATGACAGTGAAGATTTGGAAGATGAATTGTTTCTATTTTTATTTTTTTAATTTTCTTTTTATGTTGTTTGTTATGTATTTTTCAACTTAGAATAAAAAAACACATTATATTAATAAAACGCCAAAAAGTCATAATGATTGTGAAACGCCATAATGCAGTAAAACGCCAAAACTCCCAACTATAATAAAACTAATTTGGAGAAGTATTATAAAAAGCTAAAAATGGAAAAAAACGCCAAAAACTACTTAAAGCCATTAAAAACGCCAACCTTGGAAGATGGAACGTCTATGACCCTAAAAACTCATAAAAAGCTGAACAAAAACAGTAAAAATACACACAGCAACTGAAAAGACGACTACTTTATTAATATCATTTATTAAAAATAAAATCCCGTCTAAATTACGCGCCAAAAACATCCTATCAGAGAGACGTCTCTGCACAATCAACTGATCACAAACCAAAAACTACGCCATGTTTCCTAGAAACCATTCACTTTAAAACGCCAAAAAATAGTTAAAAAAGACACAGATACGGAAACTCGTTTCTTCTATATTGAGTATTGTTCTGAATGAATTTTCACTGAATGGATTCTTCTCTGAGGTGGGTATCTCTATAAGCTTTTCTTGAATGAGATGGACAAATATTCATGAAAAAGAGACTGATAACAGTCATGTCACTTTGTTCTTGATTGATATATTGATGACATGAAGAGATCAATACATTCGAGCAGGCGTTGATCTTCAACATGTCACTAAACAAGTATATATCAAATCACAATAAAGGATGCCACAAAAAATAAGCATCTTCTAAAGACGGGCGTTATGTAGGAAAATAAGGATCTACATAAGGTATTCAAAAACAGGTGATGGAGTGTGTGAAACCCGGATGTTAAAATGTGTTATATTACATGTTTATGGCCGTTTAGTTGATTATACGCTTTGAATATGTTGACTACGCAAGTTTGTCATTTTTTCAGATTAAACGCGTAATTCAACGAAGTTAGAATGGTTGGTGATGAAACGGAACAAGCATGGATGGAAATCAAGATATATTACATCATTCGAGACTTGTTCGGGTCGAAAAATATAACTTGGAAACTCAAGAGATAGATCGAATGCACAAGGACGTATAAGAATGCATTAGTTGGAAGTTGAAATAAAAAGAATGAAGCATACGGTTGAATTCCGTAGCGTACGGTCAACATGAACACAAGTGGGGCAGAAACATTGGAACGTAACCTACGGTTTTAATCCGTAGGTTACGGTTGGTCTATGTATGGCACAACTATTGATAAAAATAATAAAAAGTTAAAAGGTTTTAAAGAAACCCAAAAAGTCAAATTAGAGGGCATGTGGACTTTTGGAGACATGATTGGCAGTAGATATTCACGTGAATATCTTTGAGAGGGTTTTGACTTTTTATGGGATTATCATCACATATTCATGTGACTGGGGTTTTTAAGGTAGTGTTTGGTATACAGTAATGAGAGGTGGAAGGAATGGATGATTACGAGGGAATGAAGAAAAGGGTGTTTGGTTGGTCAATGGAATGGAATCACCCACTTCAAAAGGCATTCCATTCCCTCAAAATCATTCCTTCCACCCCCCATGTTTTTTTTCCATTCCATCCCCTCTTGCACCATTCATTAACAACACCACAACCCACCACCTTCGCCACAACCCACCACCACCACCCCACCACCGACGCCATCGCCGCCACCCGCCACCACCTCACCCCGACAGCCACCGCCACCACCCGCCACCGCCGCCGCCACCACCCACTCGCCGCCGCCACCACCCACTCGCCACCGTTAACACCCACAGCTGTGACTAACCGCCAATGCAACTCGCCACCGCCGCCCACCACCATCGTCGACGCCACCACCACCGCCACCACCAACGGCCACCTCTGCTACCACCCACCACCAACGACCACCTTGCCGCAACCACCACTCGTCGTCACCGCCGCACCACCACTCGCCGCCACCACCACCCATCGCCGCCACCACCCATCGCCGCCACCGACACCCACCACCGCCACCTATAACCACCCGCAATCACTACCACCGGCCACCACCACCACTCACCGCTGATTTTATTACTCCGTTTTTCTTGCCTATCGAACAATACACAATAATAATTCATTCCATTCACACATGGTAACCAAACAAGACATAGAATGGTAATGATCCATTGCATTCCCTCGTCCATTCCATTACCTCATCGATTCAATTCCTTCGTCCATTCCATTACCGCATACCAAACAGACCCTAAGAGATCACTCATCATCATCTTGGGTTGGAAAAGAAGAGTCACGTGGACTCTATTGATGGCAACTATGGGGGCCACTCTCTAAAACCATACATCACGTGAACAAGGAAATAAGGGGTTTGACTTCTTTCACATTGAGATGGGACTTCTAATTGGGCCGATTGGAGGATTGTTATTGGGCCGACAACACACTTTGAATTGGAATATTACCATTATCTAAAAGAATTAAAAAGTAGGCAGCCGTCGGGGGGGACTCTCATACGCAGACATAGAGGATGGTTCGAACGGTTTATCAAGCCTCTGAAGATCGTCCAACCACCATGAGCGGCTAGTCTTTTTAGTGGTTTCCTCCGGATGGAGGGTTTTTGTAAGTTAGACAATTCTATGTGTTTGCTACAGTCGTTTTAACTTGGTGATCTAAGCATTCGATGCTTTTCACCATTGATTTGATTTCTAGATTGTAAACAGTTACGTTTATTTAAACCTTAATTTCTAAGCATTCAGTTCCCGAGAGTTCTAGTAATTGGGATATATTTGACATGGGGTTAGGGTTTGTAAATTGTAATTGATAATCATTCGATAACCTCCCGTTATGTATTGATCGGAGTACTTAGTCGTTGGTTATCACAGTTAATTAATCAAAATTAACACCTATGTCTATGTAGGTAACGATTAAACACATAGTTGAAGTTAATTGCAAAACCTGAAATCTGGAGGAACCATCTTTTCTCTTATTGATTTAAATCACACTTTTTACTCGTTAATTTAGTTCTTCCACATAATCAAACAAACCGATTTCTCAATTCAGTAACAGTTACTCAATACTTAGCATAATAACGCTTTCCACAGTCCTCCCTTGGTTCGATACCCTGCTTATTCTATACTAATAGTTTAAATAGGTTTTTGCATGTCCTTAACGACAGACATCAAAATGGCGTCGTTGCCGGGGAGGCGTGCGCAAAGTATTTAGTGTTAAGTTTTAGTTTTATAAAAAAAATCAAAAAATAGTGTAAGATCTGTCATCCTGCACAAACACAAAAACACAAGCACCACGCATAAATCTGAACAAAACAAAACAAAACAGACGGGCGTTGATCTTCAACCTGTCACCAAACAACTATATATCAAACCACAATAAAGAGATCAATATATTGATGGCATGAAGAGATCAATACATTCGAGCAGGCGTTGATCTTCAACATGTCACCAAACAAGTATATATCAAACCACAATAAAGGATGCCACAAAAAATAAGCATATTCTAAAGACGGGCGTTATGTAGGAAAATAAGGATCTACATAAGGTATTCAAAAACAGGTTCAAAACGCCAAAAAGGTTAAAGTAGAAGAGACTGGTGATAGTGAAGATTTGGATGAGAATTTAGATTATAATTTTTATTTTATTTTTTTCATTTTCTATTGTTTGTTATCTAATTCTCTGTTTTTTATTATCTAATTCTCTACTAATAAAAAAATTGAGCATAAAACGCCAAAAACTACAAACACCAAAACGCCTGATAGTGTCAAAACTGTGAGAACGGATTCTAGCAAATCACGATCTTGCTATATAAAACACCAAAAAAAGCCAAACAGAGTATGTATTACTGGAAAAAAAACAACTGTAAAATGAAGAGGCGGTAACATTATTGCCAAACATTTATTATATTAAAAGCCACTACATGGAAAATTGAATTTATTTATCTTTTCAAAACGCCATAATTGCCTGTCACATTATAGGCCTGTATCCTACTTGATAGAAAAAAAATAAACATCAAGAAAATTACTGATGTTTTTTACATTATAGGCCTGCATCCTGATCTAGAAACAATAAAAACGCCAAACTTACTTAAAACACCAAAATATTTACTATGATCCTGATCTGAAAACAATAAAAACGCCGCGTATTTATTAAACGCCAAAAAATGGAAAGGTGATGTGACACGCGTTTAAAAAAATATGAAAGGACAAAAAAGCCCCTCTGCTCTTCTCTATGTCGCGTGACACGTGTTGGGCTAGGATGTGTTCTCACTGTTTTCACACTTTTGGGCGTTTTCTCCTGATACTGTTACTATATATATATATATATAGGGTGGGGTTCTAGAGTGAACACCAGTGTATTTGCGAACTGAGTGAACAAATCCTGGCCATTAATTTACACACATGTATGGCTACGATTTCATCATCAAATCGTAAAATACACTAGTGTATTTCAACATCAAATCCTGGCCATTGAACTATACACGTATATGGCTAGGATTAGTTCACTCAGTTCGCAAGCTACACTAGTGTTCACTCTTGAACCTAATCCTATATATATATAGGGGACCGCTAAAATGAAAACCACCTCCGGTTGTAAGAACCAAGAGAACCACTTTCTAGCCACTAGATCAACAAGATGGATGAACAAGATTAAAAGTATTTAAAAATAATATTAAGTATTATTTGTCTTATTATGTTCTTAATATTTTAATGCAAAGGGCAGTTTAGTAAAAATACTGTTTTTGTCTTTTTGTCTTTATTAATTTTTATTACTTTTTTGTATTATTATATTAGTTTTTATTTTTTAAACATAATTATTTTATTAAAAGCATTTAAATTCTGATATTTTTAACAAAATTTTTAAACTTTTTACGTTTTACGTTAAACTTTTTACGTATTACGTTTTACGTTAAACTTTCTACCTTTCACGTTTTACGTTAAAATTTTTACGTTTTATGTTAACTTTTTACGTTTTACGTTTTACGTTAAACTTTTTAAGTTTTACGTTAAACTTTTTACGTTTTACGTTAAACTTTTTACGCTTTACGTTAAACTTTTTACTTTTTACGTTAAACTTTTTACGTTTTACGTTAAACTTTTTACGTTTTACGTTTTATGTTAAACCTTTTAGGTTTTACGTTTTTACGTTTTACGTTTTACGTTTTACATTTTACGTTTTACGTTTTTACGTTTTACGTTTTATATTAAACTTTTTACTTTTTACGTTAAAAAATTTACGTTTTACCTTAAAAACTTTACATTTTACGTTAAAAACTTTACGTTTTACGTTAAAAAGTTTACGGTTTTAACTTTTAAAAAAAAAACTTTTTTACGCAAAATGAATGTACCCAGAAATCGCAACTCGGTAGGTGTCTCAGATAGATTGTTATCATCATCGACTGGGGAAAAAATGAAGAAAACCAACAACATCAAAACAATGTGTGGATTCTCGAAAAAAAAGGGGCTTGGCTCAGATTTTCCGAAAATCAAAATGCTGCAAAGTGGGGTTGCAGGTTCAAAAACCTACCCTCCACCATCCTTGCCGCGCCATCGTCATCAAAATCTACGTTTTTTTTGCATCATCGCCGCCCAATCGAACAGATCAAAGCCCACATATTCAAGAATAAAAATCAAAATAGAAATCAAGAACACAAATCAAACCCCCAACATACCAAAATACCATCAGATTCAAGAACACAACTCAACCCCCCAACATCAAAAAACGAATCAACACAGATCAACACCTACCATTTTTCAAGAGAGAGAGACACAAATCAGCACAGATCACCCCCCCAACATCAAAAACGAATCAACACAGGTCATCCCCCAACATAAAAAACGAATCATCATAAATGAAGAACACAAACCGCCCTTCACCCACCGTTGACATCAACCCCCAACATCGGAGCCGTCGGCGTCAAAACCCACCACCATCACACTGTTACAACATCTTTCCCCAACCCCACCGCCGCCCTTCACCCACCGTCGACATCAACCCCACCACCACAAACCGCCCTTCACCCACCGTCAACATCAACCCCACCACCGCAAAACGTCCTGCAATTTTAAGTTTTTTTATATGATCGGGGAGGATTTAAAAGAAAAGGAGAAGGGGTTAGGGGATTTACCGTAAATATTTGTCAGAATAAAATGCCACCATCTCTGCCACCGTGAACGGTAGAGCTGTTGTCAGCCGTCGCCTACAACGATTGAAACTCCGGCGACTGAAACTCCGGCGATTGATACTCCGTCACTGTCAAACCCACCACCACAACCCGCCTTTCACCACCGTCATCTCCGGCGTCTGAAACTCCGGCGACTGAAACAGATGTTGGGGTTGTTGTGGTGTATGAGATGGGTGTAGGTGGAAGACATTTTAGAGTTGGGGTGGAGGTAGGAGACGGTGGTGTTTGGGGGTCGTCGGTGTAGGTGTGGTGCCGGTGGTGTTCATAAGCTGAAGATGATGACGGTGGTGTTCATAGGCTGAAGATGATGAAGATGATGATCAGATATGAAGGAGAGAAATGCTCTGATAGTTTCAAAAAATTGAAATGAAGAATGAAGAGAAAGAGTGATATGGAAATGACTCTAATAAAGAGACAGAAGATGGACTGACATTGAAAGTGATATATAAAGTAAATTACCTAAATACCCTTTTGGTTGGCATAATCTGATTGGTGGAGAGTGGTTCTCAAGGTTCTTACAACTGGGGATGGTTTCTATTTCAGCGGCTCCCTATATATATATATATATATATATATAGGGTAAGGATCATAAGAGAAGTCCACCCTATTTGAGAAACTTGAGAAGCAATCTGGACCACACATTTTCCCTAAGCAAAAAATGCAAAAAAAAAAGGTGAAAAAAATGCAAATATATATATATATATAGGGTCGGGATTTAGAGAAAACGGTAGAAAGTGTGAGAACGGTGAGAACGATTATGGATCGTCCGATCAAAACAATCCATGGACTAGATTGCGTGGTGGCGTTTTCGTAAATAACATCAATATTATTAGGTAGGACGCGCTTCATTAAGGGTAAAAGGGACTTTTACATCTCATATTCAAAACGCCATCAAATGATAAAACGCTAAACAAAAAAATAAAACGCCATTAAAAACAAAACCCCAAAAATTTAAAATAAAACGCGTTGAATATTACAGGAAGATGAAACAACACAAATACCTGAATTTCAGTTAATAACATTTATTAGAAGAAATTCCCTCTTAAATTACGCGCCAAAAACATCATTATATAAACAAACGTAAAAACATAGCTTCCATAAGCACTTCAATCTATCCATTTTCTGCAAAAAAACATCCCAACATAGAAATAGACTCAAAATTGGAGTTAATGCAAGACATGTTCAGGCGGAGGCTTCAGAATCTTTAGGAACAAGAAGCTGATGAAGGTGAATGGGATGACAAGGATGAAGATCAAGATGAAGACTCTGAGGAGGAAGAAGATGACACAAGTGATGGATACTATTCAGATAAAGTACCTTCTGACGAAGGATTTTAATTTTTTTCCTCTTTTTTTTCTTCTATGTAATCTTCTTTTTTTTTAAAGATAATTAAATGATATATTTCTATCTTTATTAGCAAAACGCCAAAATAATACTAAAAATGGTTAACCCTAACAAAACACCAAAAATAACAAAAAATATTTTTCCAGCTTAATATTTTATTTACTCCGTTATTGTATTTTGTCATGTTGGTCTGCATAAGGCCATTTAAAAAAACGCCAAACATAGAAGATGGGACGTCTATAACCTATAAAACTAATAAAAGCTGATCAACAAAGTAAATACAAAAAACAGTAACCGAAAAGACAGTTACTTTATTACTATCATTTATTACAATAAAAAGTCCCGCCTAAACTACGCGCCAAAAAACTCCTATAAGAGAGGGGTCTATACACAATGAAATTAATCACACCCAGAAAAACACAAAA
The DNA here is from genome assembly GCA_030545235.1 of Helianthus tuberosus. NCBI lineage: Eukaryota > Viridiplantae > Streptophyta > Magnoliopsida > Asterales > Asteraceae > Helianthus > Helianthus tuberosus. Next base: position 13,485,698 of record CM060402.1, on the reverse strand, counting down.
AACGTCATATCCTCTAGAAACCACTCCCTTTAAAACGCCACAGATGTCAAAGCTTTCACTGAAATGGATCCTTTTTCTGAAGAGGTTAACTCAATAATATTTTGCTGGATGAGATGGACAAATATTTAAGAAAAAGAGACTGATGACAGTGATATGCCATCATGTGAGCTTTGTTCTTGATGATTATAGGCTTGGAAGAAATGGTTCAATACAACTGAAAAATGCTATTTTGGACTCCTTTATTACAAATAGCATCAAGCAAGAGTTGATCTTCAATGACATGCCACCAAACAAGAATATCACACCAAAAAACAAGATGCCACTAAGCAGCTTCTTCTGAAAAAAGACAGGGTTTATGTAGGAAAGTTGGCATCTAGCTAAAGTATTCAAAAAAAGTTTCAAAACGCAAAAAACAAATTCAAGAAGGAAGAGGCTGATGACATTGAAGATTCGGAAGAAAAATTAGATTACCATTTTGTATTATTTTTGTTTTCATTTTATATTGTTTTGATATCAAGTTATATGTTGTTTTGTTATCCAATTCTCTATAAATAAAATACTTTATTATATAAAACGCCAAAAACTACAAACACCAAAATGCTAGAAGTATGAAAACTGGGAGAACAGCTGCTGGTAGGGCTGTAAACGAACCGAACGTTCAGTGAACAGTTCGTGAACCGTTCGGCGGGAAGTTCGTTTATGTTCGTTCGTTTAATAAACGAACGAACATGAACAAGAAATTCCGTTCGATTAGTTAAATGAACGAACATGAACAAAGGTCTTGTTCGTTCAATTGTGTTCGTGAACGTTCGGTAAGGTGTTCGTGAACATTCGTTCATTTGCGTTCGTTTATGTTCGTATGTTCGTGTTTTAATTAAAGATTTTTATACTTTCATATATTTTATCTATAATTTTTATACTATTAAACTTTTATTTATATCATTACCCTAACAATTAAACTAGGAAACCCTCTTTCACCTTGTTTATGCACCATTTCCCTTTCTTTTCTCATTATTTACATCGACGAATATGATCTACCTCCGTTCCACAATAAAGTATTCAAGTTCTAGTGCTACTCTCTGGGCCATCCACCTTTATCCTTCATCGTGTTTGCCAAATTTATTTGTGTTCGCTTATGTTCGTGAACCGTTCGTGAACACGCTCATTTCCTTAATGAACGAACACGAACATAAAATCTCGTTCGGTAAGTGTTCATGAACCGTTCGTGAACACATTTATTTCCTTAACGAACGAACACGAACAAGGCCTCGTTCGTGTTCGTTCGGTTCGTTTACAGCCCTAGCTGCTGGCAAAGCACCTTGTAAAAAGTGTATTCAACGCCAAAAAATTCACTAAACGCCAAAAAAAATTGAACTTATTGTAATCTTATGCAAATAATAGTGACTCGTAGTGAATTATTATACAAAACGCCATAAACGCCAAAAAAAATTAACCAGAAAACGCTATAACACCAAAAAATTACATTTGTGACACAAAAAAAATCAATTCAACGCCAAAAAGTTAAAAAAATACAATTAACGCCAAAAAAAAAAAACTTAGACGCGATAAAATATTACACCGCGTTGGGAAATAAAAAGAAGAATGAAAAGACAAAAAAGCCCCTCCGTCCTTCTCTATGCCGCGAGACACGTGTTGGGCCAGGATGCGTTCTAACCGTTCTCACACTTTTGAGCATTTTCTCCTGATCCCGTTTCTATATATATATATATATATATTTATGAAAAATCGCTGCTTTTTCTTTAAGGATTTAATTTTTTAATTTTTAATTTTTTAAAAAGAATTTTTTTTGGGGATTTATACAAATTGTCAATCTTTTAACTATAAATATATGTATATTGTCAATTATACATATATGTATATACATGTTTAAAATTGAAAAAATATGTGTTATAAACCCTACCTTAAACTCTAAACACTAAAGCTAAACCTTATTGCTAAACCCTAAAGCTAAACCCTAATTCTAAACCCTAAAGCTAAACCCTAATGCTAAACCCTAATGCTAAAACCTAATTCTAAACCCTAATTCTAAACCCTAAAGCTAAACCCTAATGCTAAAGCTAAACCCTTAATGCTAAACCCTAATGCAAACCCTAAAGCTAAAGCTAAACCCAAAAGTTAAAGCTAAACCCCAATGCTAAACCCAAAAGCTAAACCCTAATGCTAAAACCTAATGTTAAACCCTAAATACTACTGCTAAACCCTAATGCTAAACCTTAAACCATCAAGCTAAACCCTAAACCCTAATGCTAAACCCTAAATACTGATGCTAAACCCTAAATAACACTTATTTTTCAATTTTATAAAATGTATATACATATATGTATATTTGACAATATACACATATGTATAGTTAAAAAGATTAACAATATACACATGTGTATAAATTCCAAAAAAAAAATGCTTTTAAAAAAAATAAAAAATTAAAACCTTAAAGAAAAAGCTCCGATTTTTCAAAAAAAAAAATTGCATTTTTTTGCATTTTTATGCTTAGGGAAAATGTGTGGTCCAAAATGCTTCTCAAGTTTCTCAATTAGCCTACTACTTCTCACATGATCCTTATCCTATATATATATATATGGGAGGGCTAAGTGGAAAACCCCATCTTTTTTAAAAAACTATGAAAACCCAATATCAACCATTGATTATGTTTCATCACACTTGATCAAGGGCTCTCTTAATTTGGGTAAGAATTAGATTTAAAAGAAATGTAATAATACACATTAGTCAACTGGAAAGGCATTTTCGGTAGTATATTCATTCTCTCTCCACTGTCCATTCCTATCATCTCTCTTTAATGCACATCTCTTTCTCTCTCTTGATATCCAATTCAAAATCACAATCTCATCTCAGCTCTCTCAATTCCCTCTCTCTAAAATCACAGATCTCATTATCTCCTCCCCGAATCAAAACCCTAGCCCCCATGACTTTCCCTTCTCTCTACACAACACTTACAACCTGCAAGCCTAGAGAGAGAGTGAGAGCCGTGAGAGAGAGTACCAGAGAAATCGAAAGAGAAAGAGAGGTCTAGAGAAATCGAAAGAGAGAGAGAAAACTGGTTGGTTTCCAGCCACCCACGGCAGCAGCAGCGCTGTGGCAGTGGTGTTGTTGACCGTTATGGTTGGGGCAGGGGAGGCGGTAGATGCACGATGAGTGAGGCACGATGGTGGTTGCAGATCTGGTGGTTGGTGGAAGGTGGTGGATGGTTGCAGATCTAGTGGTTGGTGGAAGGTGGTTGCAGATGAGTGAGGCACCATGGTGGTTGCAGATCTGGGTTGTTGGTAGTTGATAGCGGCGACAGTGGGTGGTTGTAGAAGGTGGTGGAGGGTGGGTGGTTGGTGGCGCCGGAGTTCGGAACGTCGTCGGAGTCAAGATCTAGTAATGGCTAATGTTCTCTCTCTCTCTCCTCTCCTCTGTCTTCAATCAAGATCTAGTAATGGTTAATGTTCATGTATTTTAAATAAATCGAAAACTTTAGGATGAGATTTTGAACGGGATTTTTTGTTGGTTTGGTTGCTTGTTTGGGGATTTTGATCTTAACAATAATTGTTTTTTTGTTGGTTTGGTTGCTGGTTTGGGCTTTTGATCTGAACAGTAAGTGTTTTTTTTGTTGGGTTGTTTGATTTACAGAAACAGACCAATAACATGTGTTAAGCACCTGTTAGAATGATATATAACGTGTGTTGATTACAGAAACAGATCCATAAAGATATTCAATTGACAAGCTGGATGGATGTAGGCGACGTTAATGTGGGGACATTGAATAAGTCAAATATTTTGGGAAAGAAGTTTTCGTTCGTTTATAACATGTGTTAGTGGTTCATGCTGTAACAGAACACCATGATGTAACCTGACATGTGTTCATGTATAACATGTGTTAAGCCCCTGTTAGAATGATATATTACGTGGGAAAGAACTCTTCGTTCGTTTATAACATGTGTTTGTTTTGCACATTTTGGAATGTATAACATGTGTTAAGCCTCTGTTATAATCTTTTTGTAACCTGACATGTATTCATGTATAAGCTAGTGGTTTACAAAACACCATGATGTGTATATACTGATAATGTGTTACAATATCTCTGTTCGGAACATGTAATTGATTAACATGTGACAAGGGTGAAAACAGTCGACGGGGGCGATGAGTTTAATGGTGAGCTTAGTTAATATCGTAATCTTGTTGTAACCCCACTTGTTGTAACCCTATATAACGTGTGTTAACCTTTTGTTAATTAAAAAAAAACAAGTAATATCTATTTTATTTTTGTTGATGTTTAAAATATCCGATAATGTGGATACTGAGCGTAAAACTTGTACAAGTAATAAATGTACAAGTTAGTATGTAACGTGTAATATGAAACGAGCCATTTATGGTAACACATGTACTGGTAATTTTGGAATATATAATATGAAACGGGTCATTTGTTTTGCACATTTTGGAACGTATAACATGTGTTAAGCCTCTGTTATAATCTTTTTGTAACCTGACATGTATTCATGTATAAGCTAGTGGTTTACAAAACACCATGATGTGTATATACTGATCTAACATGTGTTACAATTTGTCTGTTTGGAACATGTAATTGCTTAACATGTGACAAGGGTGAAAACAGTCGACGGGGGCGATGAGTTTAATGGTGAGCTTAGATAATATCGTAATCTTGTTGTAACCCTACTTGTTGTAACCTTATATAACGTGTGTTAACCTTTTGTAAATTAAAAAAAAAACAAGTAATATCTATTTTATTTTTGTTGATGTTTAAAATATCCGATAATGTGGATACTGAGCGTAAAACTTGTACAAGTAATAAATGTACAAGTTAGTATGTAACGTGTAATATGAAACGAGCCATTTATGGTAACACATGTACCGGTAATTTTGGAATATATAATATGAAACGGGTCATTTGTTTTTCACATTTTGGAACGTATAACATGTGTTAAGCCTCTGTTATAATCTTTTTGTAACCTGACATGTATTCATGTATAAGCTAGTGGTTTACAAAACACCATGATGTGTATATACTGATCTAACATGTGTTACAATTTGTCTGTTTGGAACATGTAATTGCTTAACATGTGACAAGTGTGAAAACAGTCGACGGGGGCGATGAGTTTAATGGTGAGCTTAGTTAATATCGTAATCTTGTTGTACCCCACTTATATACATATGATAACGTGTAAGCATCCATTATAACCCGACTTGTATTCATGTATATGAAAGTGGTTTACAAAACACCATGATGTGCATATACTGATCGTAACACGTGTACAAGTTAATATGGAATTATAATCTTGGTTTAACCCAACATGGTGTCATGTATAAGCTAGTGGTTTCCAAAACACCATGATTTGTATATACATACTGTAACATGTGTTACGCGCCTGACATGTATAACGTGTGTTAAGCCTCTATTATAACGTGTGTTAAGACTTCCAGAATGGATGCATAAACTACAATAGTAACTTAATAACAACATAGTATACCTGATATAACGTGTGTTAAGCCTCTTTTATAACGTGTGTTAAGACTTCCAGATTGTGTTAAGTCCATACCGTTTTAACATCATGTACTAGACAAAACAAAATAAGAGTCTCACATTACATATTACTAGTAAACGAAAATACATAGCACTAAGAAAATGGTGGAGCTTCCTTTTACAGTCTGCCTTAGCTTTTCAGCGGCTACCTTTGCTGCCTTAGCTTTTCAGCGGCTACCCTTGCTTTATTGTTTGGGTCAGTCTTGAAACGGTTTGTAAACATGTGGGTGTGCGTATGCCAGGGAAGTTATAAAAATGTGTTTTCATGTCACACGTAACACGTGTTACGTTGTACATGGGTTTCATGTCACATGTAACACATGCATGTCCGAGAAGTTCAACCTATAACACGTGTTAGTTGTGTTGTGCTGTAACATAAACATGGTCATGATCCTTGAGCATCTGATCCACGTTTGACGAAACCAACGGTCCCGACAATTGGATCTTATTTCCCTTGAATCCATCACCGTCCTAATAAACAAAAAGATAAGATAACCGTTAAGTCGTTAACTAGACATAAATATTAACACATTCATAGCCAGATGTTCAGACTATAACACGTGTTACGTTGGTTGTGCTGTAAGACAAACTTGGCTTAGCTGTGAAATAGGAGTTCAGACTATAACACGTGTTACGTTGGTTGTGCTGTAAGACAAACTTGGCTTTTCGTTTCTAAAAACAAATGTGCCGATTATTAGACGTCTAAAAATAAAAAAATCGGGCATGTGTTAAACACGTCATAACTATAATAATTTAAACTGTAGAAGCAAAAATAAAACAAATTGACGTTAATAAACCAAACATCAAACAAATTAATCTTCATCTATGTATGAATTTCAAGTTAGGTTTTCTAAGATGATATAAAATAATCATATTGAACTAATCCACATAATAAATAAAGAAAACATCAAACAAAAATCTTGATGAGAGTATGGATACAATACACAAAGAAATCAAACCTTACAGTTGAACTTCAAAGCAAATTGTTTGCTTGATATCAAAATCAAATATAGAAAAATAAGGGTAATAACTTGATTAAAATAAATCCAACCTTCACATAAGAAGCCGGGTACGCACATCATCTTCATCCATCGCTTCCTGCAAATCGATTTCCCAAATCGTCATCAACACAACCTGCAATTTGACACTTCTTCAATTAAAAACTTGAACCTCAAATCTCCACCTCTATCGTTTTATCCTTTTCCTCTTCTTCAATTTGACACTTCAAGAAGAACTGGGGAATGACGATTTTTGGGGAGCGAAGAAATTGATGGAACCAGGCTCTCTCTCTCCTAATGAAAAGAAAAATCAGTGATACCTGTTGGTTCTATCACCAAACCCTAGAGCTGGACTCACCATTCACCATCAGCATTTGTCTATATTTGGGAAATCGATTTGCAGGATTAAAGATGTGATGAGAGCAACACCTTACTTTCTTTTCTTGAAGAGCTTCGATAATTGCTTCGATCGTCAGATTTGGTGGCTTCAATAAAAGGAATGAGTATAAGATCTACATCTAGGTCTTAGAGAAATGGTTTGTTCAAATCTGATAAAATTGAAAAAAAAAAGTGTTCTTGATGTTTTTTAGAGAGAGAAAGATGAAGGAGTTGGTAAGAGGTGAATGAAATGACTTACAGTGTATTGGGGTGTGTGTATGAAATGATGCAACATGTGTAAAAAGACAATCCTACCCACCAAAGCTCTAAAATCATATATTGATGTGGAGCAATCTAGGCCACATGTTGAGTTTGCAAAGTTTTCTAAAAATAAAGGGTTTCTTGTGTAGTATTACCCTATATATATATATATATGGAGCCGCTAAAATAGAAACCATCCCCAGTTGTAAGAACCGTGAGAACCACTCTCCACCAATTAATCAGATTATGCCAACCAAAAGGGTATTTAGGTAATTTTGTTTATATGTCATTTTTCATTTGTCAGTTGTCCCTGTCTCTATATTAATGTCACTTTCATCTCTCTCTCTCTCTTTATCTCAACTTTTGAAACTCTTAGAGATCTCTATTTGAAACTCTCAGATCATCATCTTCATTTCATTTTTTGAAAATCCTCAGATCATCATCTTCGTCGGCGAGAATACCGACCGACCCCTCGGCAAAAAGACCCACACCGACGATCCCCCAAACACCACACCCACACCGGCACCCCCTGTTTCTCTGTCGACCCACCTCCTTCTCCGACGACAAGACCAACGACCCCTCGTTTCTCCGGCTTTAAGACCGGCTACAGGACCGACGAACCCTCTTTCAGTCTTCGGAGTTTCGATCGTTGTAGGTGACGGGCGGGTTATGGTGGTGTGTTTTTTACGGCAACGGTGGTGAACAGTGCCGGTGAGGATTGACGGCGACGGTGACGGCGGTGCTGGTGTTGGAGGCGGTGGCCGGACCCTTGGACGACGCCGCCGCACAAGGGGGTGGGTGTGGCACAAACCCTCGTCGGTTGTTTTTACGGCTGATGATGTTGCTGCGTTTGTTGGTAAGGGTTTGCTGGTGCTTTTGAATGTTTGAATCTGGAAACAATTGTTTTTAGTTTCTTGGTGAGAATCTTGAATTTTTGTATAAATTGATGTTTTTTTTGTTGGTTAAATGAAGGTATGGATTCGAAGGATTTGGGTGTCTTTTTGGAAGTTTGAACAGCGAACTAAGTCGGTTTGATCTGTTGTAAAAAATGGGGGTTTCTTGATTTTTGTATGATTTTTCATGTTCGGTATGGATTTGCAGGATTTTGGGTGTCTTTTTTTTGGTATATTTGAACAGTGAACTATGTGGGTTTTGATCTGTTGGATTTGGGCGGTGATGATGCAAAAAAAGAAAAAAAACGTATATTTTGATGACGATGGCGCGACAAGGTTGGTGGATGGTAGATTTTTAAACCTGCAACCCCACCTTGCAGCCTTTGATTATCGGAAAATCTGAGCCAAACCCCGTTTTTTTTTCAAGAATCCACACATTGTTTTGATTTTTGTTGTTGGTTTTTTATATTTTTTTCCCAGTCGATGATGATAACAATCTATCTGAAACACCTACCAAGTTGCGATTTCTGGGTGCGTTCGTTTTGTGTAAAAAAGTTTTTGTAAAAAAAAAAGTTAAAACCGTAAACTTTTTAACATAAAACGAAAATTTTTTAACGTAGAACGTAAAACGTAAAAAGTAAATTTTTAACGTAAAACGTAAACTTTTTAACGTAAAACGTAAACTTTTTAACGTATAATGTAAAAAGTTCAACATAAAACGTAAAAACGTAAAACGTAAAAAAGTTTAACATAAAAAGTTTAACGTAAAACGTAAATAGTTTAACATAAAACGTAAAACGTAAAAACGTAAAATGTAAAAAGTTTAACGTAAAACGTAAAAAGTTTAACGTAAAACATAAAAAAAGTTTAAAAAATATGTATTTAAATGCTTTTAATAAAATAATTCTGTTTAAAAAATAAAAACTAATATAATAATACAAAAAGTAACAAAAAATAATAAAGACAAAAAGACAAAAAAAAGTATTTTTTACTAAATTGCCCTTTTATATTAAAATGAGTAAACTGCCATTTTGGTCCCTGTGGTTTGGGCACTTTTGCCATTAAAATGAGTAAACTGCCATTTTGGTCCCTTTTGAATCTTTCACATTAGATTCAAGAACACCCTCAACAAATAATAATAAAAGAAGAAGAAGAAGATTTACAGGTGTAAAGATGTTGAAGGTTGAAGAATTAACAGGTGAATTGCAAGAAATGCTTAACCACCTCGTACACCCACCACCACCGAATCTTTCTCTGCCAGTGGTGTATTGAAACAAATATTTCTCTCTTTCCCATGGAACCCTCTCACTCCTTTGACTCTCTTGACCACTATTTGAAACCTGTTCATCATCTTCAAGATTTCCATTTTGTACAGAAACCCCATCAGTACCTATGCACCCACCATCTGTACGAGAGAGAGAAGATGCAGGCGGGGTGGGGTTTGTGGGTGTATCGGCCGATGATCGGCGCCGCCAGCTCCGGTGACCGATGAGCAGAGAGAAGGAGAAGGGAGTGAGGGTGTGGTTTATTGCAAAAATGAGGGAAAAGGTTGTATGTGTTTGTTTATAGAGATGGAGGGAGGGTGTCGGCAGAAGGGGAAAGAAGAAAAAGGGTGGGGGTGGGGTGGGGGTGGGGTGGGTAGTTGGACAGGTACGCAAAATGACCAAAATGCCCTTCAAAAAAGGACAAAAAATCAGGGTTTTTTTGTTAAATCTAAGCTGACTTTGCTTTTGGACCAAAATGGCAACAAAAATGAAACCACAGGGACCCAGATGTAAAAGGTTTCAAATTTGGACTAAAATGGCAAAAGTGCCCAAACCACATGGACCAAAATGGCAGTTTACTCTATTAAAATATTAAGAAAATAATAAGACAAAAAATACTTAATATATTATTTTTTACTACTTTTAATCTTATCCATCCATAATGTTGAAAATCTAATGATTGTAAAGTGGTTCTGTCGATTCTTACATCTGGATGTGGTTTTCACTTTAGCAGTCCCATATATATATATATGAGACCGCTAAAATGAAAATTATCCCCAGTTGCGAGAACCGTAAGAACTCGCCTCCACCAATCAGACTATGACACATGTGCACTATTATTTTAAAACATAAAAGATAATAGAGTAATTTAGTTAATATGTCAAATTTTTTTAAAGTCTTCTCTCTTTCTGTCTCCATCACACATCAACAACATCAATAAGTTTCTCTTTCTTCTCTCATAATTTGCCTTTTTTGTCTTATTATATTTTTTGTTTTTTATTACCTTTTTTGTCACATTACATTAATTGTTTTTTATTAAAAATCAAAATTTTTTTATCAAACAAAATTTTAAAATCAGATTCTTTTTTCAAGATTTTTTACAAAAAAAAAAAAACGTTTTTACAAGCCGTTTTTTTACGCCCCGTTTTTAAACATCGTTTTTACGCGCGATTTTTTTATGCGCCGTTTTATGCCCCGTTTTTTAAGTGCCGTTTTTTTTGCCCGGTTTTTTTACGCGCCGTTTTTTACACCCCGTTTTTACGCGCCGTCTTTACGCCCCGTATTTACGTGCCGCTTTATCATCCGGTTTTCTTATGAGCCTTTTTTACGCCTCGTTTTACGCACCGTTTTTTACGCCTCGTTTTTACTTTCATAAAAAAGTCGTTCGTAAAAAAGTCTTTCGAATAAAAAAACTTTTCGAAAAAAAAGTTTTTCGTAAAATTTTTTTTTTCGTAAATAAAAGTTGTCCATAAAAAAACACGGCGCGTAAAAAAACGGCGCGTAAAAAATGGCGCGTTAAAAACGGGGCGTAAAAACGGCGTGTAAAAAAGGGACGTAAAAGACGGCGCATAAAACGGCGCGTAAAAAACGGGGCGTATAAAAACAGCTCGTAAAAAGTTTTTTTTTTGTAAAAAAATCTTTAAAAATATTGTTTTTAAAAAAAAATATCTGATTTTGAAATGTTTTTTAATTAAAAAATTTGCTTTTAACAAAAAAAACAATTAATATAATGAGACAAAAAAGTAATAAAAACATTAAATACAAATAAGACAAAAAAAAAAAAAACAAATTTACTAAACTACCATTTTCACATTAAAATAATAAAAACATTATAAGACAAAAAGGATTTAATATTAGTTTTAATTACTTTTAATCTCATCCATCCATCTCCAAGATCTAATGGTTGAAAAGTGGTTCTAACGGTTTTCGCGACTGAAGATGGTTTTCATTTTAGCGGTCCCATATATATCTATATAGGGTCGGGATTTAGAGAAAACGGTAGAAAGTGTGAGAACGGTGAGAACGATTATGGATCGTCCGATCAAAACAATCCATGGACATGATTACGCGGTGGCGTTTTCGTAAATAACATCAATATTATTAGGTGGGACGCGCTTCATTAAGGGTAAAAGGGTCTTTTACACCTCATATTCAAAACTCCATCAAATGATAAAACGCCAAAAAAAAAAAAAAAAACGCCATTAAAAACAAAAGGCCAAAAATTTAAAATAAAACGCGTTGAATATTACAGGGAGATGAAACAACACAAATAACTGAATTTCAGTTAATAACATTTATTAGAAGAAATTCGCTCCTAAATTACGCGCCAAAAACATCATTATATATACAAACATAAAAATATAGCTTTCATAATCACTTCAATCTATCCATTTTCTGCAAAAAAACATTCTTAACCAAAAACGCCAACTTAAACAAAATGCCAAAAATGGCAACAATCGTTTCGTGGAGATACACTCTCGGGATCAGGCGATACGTCCTCCATTTTGACAAAAGAAGAATGGTGTATGTTAAGACAGTCAAGGCAATTCTAAAAATGGAAGAAGAGATACAGAGGCAAATCTTATCCATTGGCATCGCTCTAGACAACCAATGCCATGAAACGCATATGCTTATGAAATCATTAACCAGCAAATTTGGACCAATCAAACGAGATATGAAGCCAGACCCTGTCATGACATCATGGCGTTTTGATGACGAAACAAACATAGTGACGGTTACATACGACAGCGGAGATGAGGAAGTCTACTGGCTAGCGAACATCATGACAAAGCAGCGACTGGGTTTCATGGAAGAATTGCATAACGCCAAATGTACCAACATAGAAATAGACTCAAAATTGGAGTTAATGCAAGACATGTTCAGGTGGAGGCTTCAGAATCTTTAGGAACAAGAAGCTGATGAAGGTGAATGAGATGACATGGATGAAGATCAAGATGAAGACTCCGAGGAGGAAAAAGATGACACAAGTGATGGATACTATTCAGATAAAGTATATTCTGACGAAGGATTTTAATTTTTTTTCTTCTATATAATCTTTTTTTTTTAAAGATAATTAAATGATATATTTCTATCTTTATTAGCAAAACGCCAAAATAATACTAAAAAATGGTTAACCCTAACAAAACGCCAAAAATAACAAAAAATATATTTCCAGCTTAATATTTTATTTACTCCGTTATTGTATTTTGTCATGTTGGTTTGCATAAGGCCATTTAAAAAAATGCCAAACTTAACGTCTATAACTTATAAAACTGATAAAAGCTGATCAACAAAGTAAATACAAAAAACAGTAACTGAAAAGACAGTTACTTTATTACTATCATTTATTACAATAAAAAGTCCCGTCCAAACTACGCGCCAAAAAACTCCTATAAGAGATGTGTCTATACACAATGAAATTAATCACACCCAGAAAAACACAAAAACGCCATATCTTCTAGAAACCACTCCCTTTAAAATGCCACAGATGTCAAAGATTTCACTGAAATAGATCCTTTTTCTAAGGAGGTTAACTCAATAATATTTTGCTAGATGAGATGGACAAATATTTAAGAAAAAGAGACTGATGACAGTGATATGCCATCATGTGAGCTTTGTTCTTGATGATTATAGGCATGGAAGAAAGGGTTCAACACAACTGAAAATGCTATTTTGGACTCCATTATTACAAATAGCATCAAGCAAGAGTTGATCTTTAATGACATGCCACCAAACAAGAATATCACACCAAAAAACAGGATGCCACTAAGCAGCTTCTTCTGAAAAAAGACGGGGTTTATGCAGGAAAGTTGGCATCTAGCTAAAGTATTCAAAACAAGTTTCAAAACGCCAAAAACAAATTCAAGAAGGAAGAGACTGATGACATTGAAGATTCGAAAGAAAAATTAGATTACCATTTTGTATTATTTTTGTTTTCATTTTATATTGTTTTGATATCAAGTTATATGTTGTTTTGTTATCAAATTCTCTATAAATAAAATACTTTATTATATAAAACGCCAAAAACTACAAACACCAAAACGCTAGAAGTATGAAAACTGGGAGAACAGCTGCTGGCAAAGCACCTTGTAAAAGTGTATTAAACGCCAAAAAATTCACTAAACGGCAAAAAAAATTGGACTTATTGTAATCTTATGCAAATAATAGTGACTCGTAGTGAATTATTATACAAAACGCCATAAACGCCAAAAAAATTAACCAGAAAACGCTATAACGCAAAAAAAAAATACATATGTGACACAAAAAAAATTAATTCAACGCCAAAAAGTTTAAAAAATACAATTAACGCAAAAAAAACTTAGACGCGATAAAATATTATACCGCGTTGGGAAATAAAAAGAAGAATGAAAAGACAAAAAAGCTCCTCCGCCCTTCTCTATGCTGTGGGACACGTGTTGGGCCATGATGCGTTCTCACCGTTCTCACACTTTTGAGCGTTTTCTCCTGATCCCGTTTATATATATATATATATATATATACATATATATAGGATAAGGATCATGTGAGAAGTAGTAGGCTAAATGAGAAACTTGAGAAGCATTCTGGACCACACATTTTCCCTAAGCAAAACAATGCAAAAAAAAGGTGAAAAAATGCAAAAAATATTTTTTTTTATTTTTTTTGTAAAAATCGCAGCTTTTTCTTTAAGAATTAATTTAAAAAAAAATTTTTTTTTTTTTGGATTTATACATATGTGTATATTGTTAATCTTTTTAACTAAACATATATGTATATTGTCAATTATACATATATGTATATACATGTTTAAAATTGAAAAATAAGTGTTATTTAGGGTTTATCATTAGTATATAGGGTTTAGCATTAGGGTTTAGGGTTTAGCTTTATGGTTTAACATTAGGGTTTAGCATTAGGGATTAACTTTTGGGTTTAGCATTAGGGTTTAGCTTTAACTTTAACTTTTGGGTTTAGCCTTATCTTTAGGGTTTGCATTAGGGTTTAGCATTAAGAGTTTAGCTTTAGGATTTAGTTTTAGCTTTAGGGTTTAGCATTAGGGTTTAGAATTAGGGTTTAGCATTAGTATTTAGGGTTTAGGGTTTAGCTTTATGGTTTAGGGTTTAGCTTTAGGGTTTAGCATTAGGGTTTAGCAATAGTATTTAGGGTTTATCATTTGGGTTTAGCTTTAACTTTTGGGTTTAGCTTTATCTTTAGGGTTTGCATTAGGGTTTAGCATTAAGAGTTTAGCTTTAGGGTTTAGTTTTAACTTTAGGGTTTAGCATTAGGGTTTAGCTTTAGGGTTTAGAATTAGGGTTTAGCTTTAGGGTTTAGCATTAGGGTTTAGGGTTTAGCATTAAGGTTTAGCTTTAGAGTTTATGGTTTAGGATTTATAACACATATTTTTTCAATTTTAAACACGTATATACATATATGTATAATAGAAAATATACATATATGTATAGTTAAAAGATTAACAATATACACATGTGTATAAATCCAAAAATTTTTTTTTTTTTTTTAAAAAAAAATTATAAAAAATTTAATCCTTAAAGAAAAAGCTGCGATTTTTCAAAAAAAAAAAAAAAAAAAAAAATTTGAATTTTTTTTGCATTTTTTGCTTAGGGAAAATGTGTGGTCCAGATTGCTTCTCAAGTTTCTCAAATATGGTGGACTTTTCTTAGGATCCCTACCCTATATATATATATATATATATATATATATATATATATATATGAAGGTTTAAGTGAAAACTTCTTTTACCGCGCAAACTCGAAAACTAACTAAAAAATCCTAAAAAACATACCCAAAACTTTTTTTACAATTTTTTTATTCAAAATCGCTATTTTTTATATATATATAAAAAAACTTTTTTCAAAATTTTTTTTTGTAATGCGCATGTGTATTATTACACATGTTCACTACAAAATTATTTTTTCATTTAAAAAAAAAAGTTATTTTTATATATAAAAATAGCGAAAATTGGTAAAAAAAATTGGTATGTCTTTTAGGCTTTTTAAATAATTTTCGGATTTTCGATTTAACTAGTGGTTTTTTAATATTTTTTAGCTAAAAATTGCTAATTTTCGTTACAAAAAAATTTATTTTTTTAAAATTTCTTTTTTGCTACTAAAAGTAGTGATTTTTAGCTAAAAAATATTAATTTTTTTTGTGTGTTTTAGAATTTTTTAGGGTTTAGTTTTTAGCATTTTAGCTTGGATGGGCGGGGGGGGGGGGGGGGGGGTTAAGTTTTTTTTGGAGGTGGGGGACGGGTGGGGTTAGGTTTTTGGTGGTGGGTTAGTTTTTAGCATTTAGCTTAGGGGGGGGGGGGGGGGCGGGGGACGTTAGGTTTTTTTTAGGTTGTTTTGGTGTGTTCACATTGATTCTCATGGTTCTCATAATAAAGTTGGTTCTCAAAAGAACCTTACCCTATATGTATGTATGTATGTATGTATGTATGTATGTATGTATGTATGTATGTATGTATGGATTGTTGGAAAATTAGAATAATGTTAATTGAAATTAATCTAGTAAATAATTAATGAGATTCTTCATGGTGACAAACTCTTGAGTAGAGTTTTTATGTCACTTGATTAGCTTTTATTAGGGTTTTTTTGTCTCTATTAAATTATTAATTAAGTGAAACTTTTATTAGATTTTTATGTCTCTAATTAAATCACCAATTAAGGGAAACCCTTCATTACCCACAACTCTTGTAAAATGGTAGGTTATGTTCAAAGCCAGCTATGATGGTGTGCGGGGAGGACTTCCACACAAGACTCGTGATTTAGAGGGGCACGAGATTTAATATATATATATATATATATATATATTTTTTTTTTAAATTGTAAACAAATAAAAATTCTAATATAGGCCACTTATCAAATACTTTTTAATTGTTTATAATTTAGCCCACTACACATTAGATTTATTGGCTTAATACTAATATGATTTTAATAAAATTATAACACACGACGGAAATTTCATGGACTCCTGAATTCTGAAAGGACGAGACGAAAACACTCATCAGAGTAACGAACAGTCGAACATCATCACTTCATTAGAACTTCGCTGAATCGCTAGGCCTGGGCTGCTGTGAACAGAAGATTCAGAGACGTGAACAAGAACAACATCGATCAGAGACGCGAACAAGAACATCGATCAGATGATTCAGAACTCAAAAGGTCTTTTCATCGGTTTAGTGTTAATTGTTAAACTGTTAGTCTGTTAATTGTTGTTAACATCAGAACCATGTTGCCCATATCCGCAACGACGCATCGTATTGAAATGACTATTGAGTATTGTCCTAGATTGGTAGATCGCGGTAATCTGCAAATAACAATGTAAATTGTATATTAATCATACCAGACAGTTGTGTTGTGATCTGTGAATGGTTGTAATTTGTAAACCATGTATTAAATATTAACCTCTGTAAAAGAAGAATGATTGTATAAGTTGCCATCATTGGAGGAATCATTTTATGGAATTCTTGTTAATTGAACATCGATTATTATAGTTGCATTTTTTATCAAATACTACAATTTTTTTCATTTTTATAATTATATTGTTTATCGTTAAAGCATATGGGCACATTTTTCAAGCTCGAACAGGGTATGTGAATTCTCAGAGACGCCACTGGCTATATTCCTCATTGGAATGATGAGAAAACTACAAGAGTAAGAATTTAAGGAAAAAGACATAAATATATGCATGAAGAATTCTTGGAGAAGTGGTGAAGACTTGAACATCCATATGTTGGGAATTACGGAGAGATGAGTTTTCTCTACTCGATTCCATCACCTTCATATCCTTATTTTCCTACAAGTTCTAACACTACAATTTTACTCGGTGTAACCATGGCCGCATGAGCTATCTCCGGCAGTACAGACTGCTTCGGCTGTTGTACCCTGGGAGACCGACGTGTCGTCTTTAGTAGAGGCGCGAAATTAGTTTTAAGTGAAGCGTGTTGAACACGTGCCTCAGCCACAATCGTCAACACTTGTTTGTTCTTTTTGTACGAAATTATTGTACAAAAAGAAGTGGTTCATGACCTCGTTGAAGCCTACACAATGGATTGTAAAAAAAATACGTGGTTCAAGAGTTCGGTGAAGACTACACAACGAACCATAGAAGAAGACGCAGTTAAAGCTCTTGTTGAAGACTATAGTTTGAATCAATTTGATTACATGTGTTGTTATATATATTATTTCGTTTAGATTTGTTCATGGTATGCCAAATACGTAAAGAGAGTATCTTTACTATTTTTTTATATAATTTTTATTAAAATTGTAACCCATGTCCTACAAGCTTAAAACAGATTTTGGTGAGATTGTTGGTACAATCTTAAAACCTTATTTATAAGGATTTAGGTGCATAAAAGGATTTATAATAAAAAAATATTTTTTAGAGATATGATCTTATAAATATTGTGTTTGGGAAATATTTGTGTAGTACAATTTGTTGTGTATGGATTTATTGAGATTGTGGTACAATCTTAAATCCTTTACCGTGATACAAAAATGAATGGCTTATTGTTTAAAAGTTTTAGTTTTGAAACGATTTGGGAATCCTTAATTTTTCTAACCTTTGTCTTAGATCGGGTTTATTAGTGTAAACCATACGTTTTTTGGTAAACGTTAAAATTCTTTAACGTGTGTGTTAGACTGACTTTATTTTTTATAAAAAAAATACGTCTTTTTTTACATTTCATTTCCTAACATGCTTGTTAGAAATGATTATATTATTTAAAAAATATGGTTTATAAAAAATGGTTTGTCTAAACATCTCTTTTAGAGTGTTAGAAATAGTTTATTTTATATAAACTAATAAGCCTTCTAATGATTATTGTAATCATTTATTTCTAAATGAGCGTGTTAGAATCGGGTTTTTTTTTTTAAACTGATATGTTTTATAACGATTTCTATAATCATTTATTTCTAACGGGTTTGTTAGAACCTATTAGTATGATATGATTTTTATAATCATTTATTTCTAACAAGTATGTTAGAACCTATTTATTGATAAGCGTTATAACAATTTTTGTAATTGTTTACTTGTTACAAAAGTGTTATAAAAGGTTTATAAAACCATTAAATTTGAAAACAATTTTTGTAATCATTTGTCTTCTAACATGTGTGTTAGAAACGTTCATGAAAAGTGTTAGTTTGGATGCAATTTTTGAAATTGTTTATTTTCTAACGTGTGTTTTAGAAATAACTTATTTATTTGAACCGTACATGTGTTTATGACAACTCGAATTAACAATTTGTGGAAATGTTAGTATTTCTAACGTGTGCGTTAGAATTTCTTTCATTTTAACATGATTGTTAAAAATGGTTAAATTACAAATGCTTTGAAACGTTTTATGTAAACATATTACATAAGTAATTTGTTGTAGCATTGGTTTTAGTGAATATAACACATTATATTATGCTTTGCAAGGTTTAGAAATAAAAGGTCATACATTGAAGTTGATGTTTGATTAGCTTCAAGAAATTAATCACCATAAAGTGAGGATGTAGTTGTGTGAGATTTATCACCAACTTTAATTTGTGATTTCTAAATCCAAATGGTCATATTTTGTATGTATAAAATTACTCCAATTTTCTAACACAGGTGTTAGAAAATGTGTATCACGAATACAAGGTTAGAGATTGTTCATTTTATAAGCCACAATGAACGGAAACGTTTTATGTAAACATTTAATTCTCCTTTGCAAGACAATTTATTATTATGGGTGCACACGTAATCATAACTTGCTAAGGATCACTATTTATTCGCTAGGACGCTAACTAGGTGTAATGCTTCGCATTTCTGTACTTTCCATATTCAGAAAGTATTGTTGTAATTCTATTTTTGGAAACTTGTATTGTATTGTATTCTATTTGGTTTCAACTTTGTAATCCGAGTCTGTTGATCTTAATGAAACTCAAATATTTTATTCACATTTATGTTATAGATTTTAGATTTATTTACATGTTTATACCCAAAATCAATGTTTTAAACACCATTATACATGCTTTCTACTTGTACATTACACCATTACGCTTGTTACAACAAAAACCGGCTAAAATACGAAAATAATCGAACTTGTACCTTCGAGGGGATGGATAACACCCTTCGCACGAAGGGAGTATCCCTTTCGTGCAAGTGACCCATTACCTCAAAGTCCCTCTCGCTCCAAACATCATTTCTCCTGAAGAACCCATCCGCTCCAATGCACTTCCCAGCCTATAAATAAGTGCGTAACCCAATTCATTTCACTTTCCCAGTCACCCAGACACCCTCAGATGCTCTAAAATCCCCCTTTGCTACCAGAAGCTCTCAGTAATGATTTTCTTTCATTTCCTTTACTTGTCTTGTATTTCATTTCATTTCTTTAACTTATTTTCAATAAATCTTGTTTGATTCACCTCTTGGATAGTTTTCATCAAGAACTTGACCAAGTTATTGGCACGTCTACCAAGGTTCCAAGGTTTCTATATGGAGACCACTACTATGAGTGGAAGTTTAGGTTTGAGCAATACTGTAAGGTGAAGGAACCTCATGTTTGGAGAAGCATTAAGAATGGACCACGCACTATCATGTACTCTACTGAAGATGACCCTCAGACTCAGATTCCAAAACCCGAAGGCATTTATACTGATGAAGACAAAAAGGTCGTAGCTGAGGATGAAGCTGCTTATGGAACTCTTTCAATGGCTCTTGGTCCGGACATTTCAATTGGGGTTCGGAACTGAAAAAGTGCTAAAGAAATCCGGGACCAATTGACACACTTGTTTGAAGGTAATGCTGACATGAAAGATAACAGAGTCAACATGATGAACCAGCTGTTTAGTTCATTCAATCACATCTATGGGGAAACCATTGAGAATCAGATAAGGAGGTTTGTCAAACTCGTGTCGTAGACGGTTAGTGCTAGAATCAGCATCTCAAATAGTGGAATGAATCGCCAACTGCTTAATTCTCTACCAAAAGGATGGGATGTCGAGGTTTCTATGATCAAGCGTACTAAGGATCTGAATGAAATGACACTTACGGAGCTGATTGCCACTATCAAGTCTTGTGAGATAGACAATCAGCAGAGAAAGATGAATCACAAAAACTCACTAATGGTTGCTGGCATGACTAACCCAAACAATGCAGATTTGATGTCTCAAGCTCATCCAAATCTAGTTTTCAGTCTAGTTCATGGAGTTATGAACCACAACCCAAACATTGTGTTCAGTCTTGTTGTTGCACCAAAATCAAACTATGTGTATGGAATGTCTCTTCCTATTACTCAAGCAGCTGCTGTCAACACCACAAATGTTCAACAACCCCAACCTCAGCCATAGTATGCAAATGTTGCTTTTGGTTCAACCACCCAATCTGCACCTCAAAATGTTCCATCCTCACCTTCAGTGGAACATATAGCATTCTTGACTAAGCAGAATGAAGAAAAATTTGCTCTTGCAGCTTCTATGATCTCCAGTTTCAATGCTTTCTTAGCTGTTGATTTCATGCCCTCAGGTGAAATAACTCCATATGTGAATCAAGTGGTTGAAGAAGACTTGGATGAACTGGATGTGGCTTGGAATCTTGCTATGTCAGAATTCAAGGCATAAAAGTTTGCTAAGAGATATGGGCGTCGTCCAATGAATGCTCGTCCTGGAGTGCTGAGAGACAGGCTAAGATGCTACAGGTGTTATGAGCCAGGACACTTTGCTAGGGATTGCAAGAAGGCACCGGCAGGATATGAAGCTACTCAGGCGGCTACAGCTCGGAACAAGGAAAGGTCAATGGTTCTTATTACACCTTCTGAGACTTCGACTTCAACTGGACAGGGAAATTCTGGAGCTGGAAGGGCTTTGATTGCACAGGAACATAATGTTTTCAATTGGGCTGATGCAGTTGCTCAAGTTGAATCAATGAAGTTGTCTGAAACTGCTGCTGTTGAAAGGGTCCATCAGTGCTTGATGGCGATGACCAAGGAACCAAAATCACTCTCCGAAACGGAACGACTGTGGAGGGTTATCTTTAGACTCTGGTTTATTGAGAGCGGTTATTCTAGGAACATGATGGGAGACATATCCTAGTTGAATTATATCAAAATATTCGACGGAGGATGTGTCAACTTCGCAGGAGGACAATCGGGAGAATCACCATGAAAGGCACAGTAAAAAAATGGAGTCCTCACCTTTTCAGACGTTAACTATGTCCCGAAGCTAAAGCACAGTCTGCTGAGTGTATCACAAATGTGCGACAAAGGAATGGAGGTTTTCTTCACCAAGAGTGGCTGAACTATTCTGAAACTAGGAATTATCATACCTGAAGACTGGTTTTTTGATTGAAGCTGAACGTCGGGGAAATGCTTATGTGATTGATATGAACAAACCACCCACTAATGAAGTTGTTTGTTTTTAGAGATAGCTGAGCATGATGCTATGCTGTGGCACCGTCGGTTGGGTCATCTGAACACGAAAAATCTGAATCGGTTAGCAAAAGGAGGTCTCGTCAAGAACTTGCCAATCAAGGATTTCATGCAAATAGAAAAGTGTGAACCGTGTGCCCGAGGAAAGCAGCATCGAAGGCCTCATAAGTCCAAACCTGTTCACACGACCTCAAAGGTTCTTGAGCTGCTGCATATGGATTTATTTGGTCCTATCAATGTACTCTGTATTGGAGGAAAGGCTTATGTTTGGTCATCACAGATGATTTTTCTCGTTTCACTTGGGTGTTCTTCTTAGAGAAGAAAAGTGAGACAACTTGCTTAATCAAGAAATTTGTAACTCTCATGGAGAATCAAGCAAATGAGTGAGTAAAGATTATTCGCTGTGATAACGGGACAGAATTCAAGACTGCCGAGATAAATGAATTTTGCGCCTTAAAAGGAATCGACCATCAGTACAATATAACTAGGTCTCCTCAACAGAATGGAGTTGCAGAAAGACGCAATCGTACTCTCATTGAAGCTGCTCGCACAATGCTGATAGATTCAGGTCTTCCACTAATATTTTGGGCAGAAGCAGTGAATACGTCCTGCTACGTTCAGAATCATGCCTTGATCACCAAACGTCACATGAAAACTCCTTATGAAATTGTAGAAGGTCAAAAATCCTCGGTGCAACACTTTTGCACATTTGGCTGTCCGTGTGTACTTCTTCTCATGGATTCCAGAGGAAAATTGGAAGCTCGAGGAGATCCTTGCTCTTTCATTGGATGTGCAAAGAACACTTCTTAACGTGTGTACAACAAAGTCAAGAAGTAGATTGTGGAAGCGTATCATATGGATTGGCTGGAAGAAAATCCAAAAGATGCTCGCATTGGACCTGATTGGCTATATGATTATTCCTCCTTGTTTAAATCGTTTCCTATTTTGTCTGATGAAGTTGTTAATGCAGGGGCTTCGAGTGCAGAAATGCCTATTCCCATGGAAGATGAAGCTGAGGATGTGCCATTGCAAAATATGCTCAAGAACTCACTGTGGATCCATCGAGATTTCACAAGGATTCTCCAGCACAACTTCACTCTTCCACTGTTCAGGAGCCGATTTCTGAATCTTTGATGTGTGTAAAATGCAACATATAAATTACATCAGATGAGCCATAACACTAACCCTTTTTTTAGTACTAATGTTGGAAAAAGTTTGCTTTTGTCTTCCTTTTGTATTTTCAGGACCAAATGAGCTTAAATGAACAAAAGGAACAAATATGCAGCAAAAACTAACAAAAATACAAAGAAAAGGAATAAACGTAGCATGCCCGACCCCTCGACAGCATCTTCCCAAGCAAAACAAGAAACAGAAGGCTGACCATGACCCCGTGCCCAGCGGACACAGGGGGGGGGGTGGTCAGGTGTCTGCAGAAAATAACAAAGTTATAGAAGCTTCTATTCCCAGCACGGGGGCGTGGTCAATGCTAAGATTCGTAGAATCTTGCAAATCTTGATAGTACAGATACGCTTCTGCACACGGGGCCGTGCCCCGCCAACACGGGGGCGTGTGGAGCCTAATGCAGACAATTGTAATTAATGAAGAAAGAGAAAGTGGATGGCCATGGGGCCATGTCCGGGCTTCTGTCCAGGCTATAAATAGGGGTGCTTGGTTCACTTCAAAGGCGTCCCTTGGCAAACCACCTCTCTCCCACTTCACCACCACTCCACCACCACTACAACACCCACATCCACCACCATCCACCTTAGAGTGTGTGTAGTAGTCTCGGGATCCAAGATTGACCGTAAGAGTTCTTGTCAATCAAAGGCCATGTTTGGCTAAGTCTCTTACATCACTTGGTGAAGACAAACATTTAATGTAATTCTTTTGATTTTTAATCTTTTCGCACTTTTTATTTGGTTTTGTATTAATGACTTTAATAACTAGTTTCTTATGTTGAAGGAGAAACTTCCTTATCGTTTGTCCGTGGTGTCTTGGCATTACTTTACCGTCTATATAAAGTAAATGATTTTCACCATTCATATCTCTATGGTCTATATAGAGATATGTTGGCTACCTGGTCGGGGGTTAAGGGAATGTTTTGGTAAGGTTCTTGCCTTGTTCAGTGTATATATCCTGCAAGGATCTGGGTCAAGCTTACTAGGACCTCCTTCAATACCCACTGGTATTGGATGGTGGGGGTATGAATAGCTTGATCCCCTCATATGTAAACTACTATTAATACATTAACCCGGCCACTTGGGATTGTATCCTTGCTGACTCAAACCACTTAGCCGAGGGTAACGTCGCATTCAAAAGAGGGGCTTACCACTTTACGCATTAATAACTTAATTAATTATCTTTCAATATTCCGACCATTTGGGATTGTATCCTTGCTGACTCAAACCACTGGGTTGAGGGTAACGTCACCTTCAAAAGAGGGGCCTACTACTATAACTAAGTTAATCTCTTAAAAAGTGCAAAAGTGTGGAAATCATCAAAGGTTACATTAAAGGCGAGTCGGATCCAAGTGATTCAACTTATCTATCTGTTTTATTTTTCTTTTATTTTTATTTTTAGCATTCTAGTTTTATTTTTCATGTTTAAAACATTTTCTAAAAATTTTGATTAGATTAGACGTTGAGGATAAACCGGTACTAAAAGCTCTTGTGTCCTTTGACGACCTCGGTATCTTACCAACGCTATACTACGCTCACGATGGGTGCACTTGCCCATGTGTGTGTTTAGTGTTAGTAGAATATCGTGTTTTATAAATTTAAAACTTGACTAATGTGTTAAAAAAGGGCTTAAAATATTAATAAAACTATATCACACTCGACACACACCAAGTTTTTGGCGCCGTTGCCGGGGACACAAGGATTTTAAGAAAGCTTAAAATCGACGGCCTAATCATTTTTCAAAACCTTTTTAAAACCGCGCACACATTTTTACATTTTTAAGTAGTTTTTGCATTACAGTAGTCAGAACTCGGGGTCGTGCTCACTGAACACGCCCCCGTGCTGCATAATTTTTACAAAACTCCCAGATACAGAGTCTGAACACGGGGTCGTGTTCGCTGAACACGCCCCCGTGTTGCACAAAACCAGTTACATTTTTTAAAACACCCAGATACAGAACCTGAACACGGGGCCGTGCTCAGCCTCTGTTTCCGTTTTTATTTTTGTTTTCTGGTCCTGAGACTCTGTTGAGGTCTGCTGAGTGATTCTTATGGATCAATACTCAGGAGGTTACAACTACCACTATAAGGAGGATGACTATAGGGAAGAATATTGTACCATTTGTAGGATTTCTCATTCGGTACAATATTGTGACCTCTTTGAACCATCCCCTTCGTACACATACTATGAGGAGCCCAGGTACGAGCCATCCACTTCATACACATCCTATGAAGAGCCGATGTATGAACCTTCTCTCTCATACTCATATTTTGATGAACCAAGGTATGAGCCTTCATACTCATACTTTGTGGAGCCAAGATATGAGCCTACGCCTTAATATGCTTACTATGAGGAACCATGGCGTGAATAACCCACCTCATATGAGTATTATGAAGAACCAAGTTACGACCCTTATTCATCATATACTTACAATGAGGAACAATGTTGCGAACCATCTACTTCATTTGAGTATTATGAGGAACCAAGGATCGAACTTCTGAACTCAAGCTTTGAGGATCCTTATTCTATCACTCCTATAGCCGAAAAGATAATAGAACACCTTAAAAATATCGAGCGCTATATAAAAGAAGCCCGTGCAAGGGAAGAGGAATCCCGCGCAAGGGAAGAGGTAATATGTAATAAAGAAGTGATAGTTGAGGAGGTAAAAATGGAAGAACAAGTAAGTGAAAAACTGACACATGAGGTAAACAATGAAAAAGGTGAGCCCGATAACGTTAACATTCAAAAGAGTCTAATTTTCAAGAAATTAATCTCTTGTCACCTTCTTTTGAAAATCATTGTTTAGTACCTACTCATGCTAAGTTTTTAAAAGAGTTAAACACTAACACTAAAATTGACGAAACGGTAAGCATTAAGTTAACAAATGATCAAACTACGCTAATAAAAGATGATCCATTTGAAATTAACATTACACCGGTTCCATGTTTCTTTCAAAATTCCTTTATTAGTAATATTACAATTGATAAAGATCTTTGTGTTAATATAATGTCAAACTACATTTTCAAAAAATTAAGTATTAGTGATTTTTCTCCACTTCAAATACTCATTTTTCTATCTAATCGGAAAACAATAAAATCAATGGGGGTAGTTGAAGATGTGTTAGTCCAAACAAATCAAATGGTAATCCCAACCTATTTCATCATCATCCTTGATGACGCTCCACTAGTGTTGGGACGACCTTTTGTAAAAACCCACGAAGCTTTGAAAAATCGGAAGCATAACAATCTACCCATTCAATTAGGGGCATTCAAAAGAAGTGTCGATCTTGAGCGTTCAATAAAATACCCAATCGGCAATAATGACCCCCTAATTGAAGATGAAGCTGAGCCACCCGATACAAGAGAAGAAATCGACCACTTTGTTGAAGAAGAGATCGCCATTGAACAAACCTTTTTGGTTCTTGACCAAAATGAGCAACCAAAAAAGGAGTCTCCTAAAGACCCACCACTTGAGCTTAAAGAACATCCAAAAGGTTTGGAATATGCTTTTCACGACATAGATGGTAAGTTACCTGTAATTATTTCGTTAAAATTAACTAGTGTAGAAAAAGAAAAACTAATCACACTTTTGAAAAAACACAAAAACGCGATCGCTTGGAAGCTTGTAGATATTAAAGGAATAAGCCCTTCCATGTGCACGCACAAAAATTTAATGAATGATGACTATAAATCGGTAATACAACCACAACGTAGAGTAAATCCAAACGTCCAAGAAGTGGTTAAAAATGAAGTCATCAAATTACTTGACGCCGGACTCATTTACCCAATTTCCTATAGTCCTTGGGTAAGTCCTGTTCAAGTAGTTCCTAAGAAAGGTGGTATGACGGTGGTCACTAACGAGAAAAATGAATTAATACCAACAAGAAACGTCACAGGATGGAGAGTATGTATAGATTATCGTCGATTAAACGAGGCAACAAGGAAATACCACTTTCCTTTACCTTTTATTGATCAAATGTTAGAAAGATTATCCGGTCACAAATTTTATTGTTTCTTAGATGGTGTTTCAGGTTACTTTCAAATACCGATAGCACCCGAAGACCAAGAAAAGACAACATTCACATGTCCCTACGGAACTTTTGCTTATCGACGCATGCCTTTTGGTCTATGTAATGCGCCGTAACTTTTCAACGTTGCATGGTGGCCATATTCCATGATATGATAGAAAAGACGATGGAAGTCTTCATGGACGACTTTTCTATCTTTGGAGATTCATACGACCAATGCCTCGATAACCTTGAACGAATGCTATCCCGATGTGAGGAAACTAACCTCGCCCTTAATTGGGAAAAATTCCATTTCATGGTAACGGAGGGAATAGTACTCGGTCATAAAATCTCAAGCGAAGGAATGGAGGTTGATCGAGCCAAAATAGACACTATTTATCGATTACCACCCCCATCCTCCGTTAGAGCCATCAGAAGTTTCCTAGGTCATGCCGGATTTTATAGACGATTTATCAAAGACTTTTCTAAAATCTCAAGGCCTTTAACAAAATTACTTGAAAAAGATGCTCCTTTCATCTTTGACAAGGATTGCAATCAGGCATTTCTCACACTAAAAGAAATGGTAGTCAATGCACCTATCATGATAGCGCCTGATTGGAAATTACCTTTCGAAATCATGTGCGATGCAAGTGACTTTGCAGTTGGAGCCGTCTTGGGACAAAGAAAAGATAAGCATTTTCACCCAATTTATTACGCTAGTAAAACACTTAACGATGCACAAGAAAATTAAACAACAACGCAAAAAGAATTACTAGCTGTAGTATTTGCTTTTGATAAATTTCGTTCTTATCTTCTTCTTTCTAAAATGATAGTTTAAACAGACCATGCAGCCATTCGATATCTCTTTAAGAAACAGGATGCTAAACCACGTTTGATCAGATGGATTCTACTCCTCCAAGAATTCGATATTGAAATAAAAGACAAAAGAGGAGCAGAAAACACTGCTGCAGATCATCTTTTCCGCTTGGAAGATCCAGCTTTGGAGGCAACTAGGGACGAGCTAATCAATGAAAAATTCCCAACGAAATCCTTAGAAATGGTGGAATACCGAGAAGAGCCATGGTACGCCGACTATACTAACTACTTAGCTAGCAGAATAGTCGCAAAAGGATGGCCACATCATCAAAGAAAAAAATTCTTTGCCGATGAAAGCATTATTTTTGGGAAGATCCTTATCTTTTCAAAATGTGTGCCGACCAACTTATCCGCCGATGCGTACATGGGATTGAAGCAAGAAGAATTCTCCGCCATTGTCATGAAGGTCCATACGAAGGACATCATGGTGCTGCTAGTACCGCACGGAAAGTATTTGATTCAGGATTTTATTGGCCAACCATTTACAAAGATGCCAAAAGTCTTGTAAAGACATGTGATGCATGCCAACGATTAGGTAATATTTCTTCCAAAACCGAAATGCCACAAAATGGCATTCTTGTTTGTGAAATTTTTGATGTGTGGGGACTCGACTTTATGGGACCTTTCCCACCATCAAAAGGAAACAAATATATACTTGTGGCAGTGGATTACTTGTCAAAATGGGCCGAGGCCGAAGCCCTTCCAACAAATGATGGAAGAGTTGTGGTAAGATTCCTGAAACGATTATTTTCTCGTTTTGGAACTCCAAAAGCATTAATAAGTGATAGGGATACCCATTTTTGTAATCATCAACTTGAATTTTTTTTAACAAGGTATGGGGTCTATCACCGGATCTCAATAACATATCACCCTCAAACAAACGGACAAGCCGAAGTGACTAATCGAGGTTTAAAAAGAATACTTGAAAAAACCGTAGGACTAAATAAAAAGGAATGAGCCGATAAATTAGATGATGCTTTATGGGCTTTTCGAACTGCATATAAAACGAAAATAGGTACCACCCCATATAAGCTTGTCTATGGAAAAAGTTGTCATTTGCCGGTGGAGATAACACACAAAGCCTACCGTGCAATTAAAAACGTAAACTTAGACATATAAATTTCCGGTAAAAAACAATTTTGTCAATTAAATGAATTAGACGAATTAAGAAATCACGCATACTCTAACTTCGAAATTTATAAGAATAGAATGAAAAATTTACATGATAAACACATTAAACCACATGAATTTTGGGTAGGAGATCAAGTTCTATTGTTTAATTCACGACTTTGATTATTTCCCGGTAAATTAATGTCTAGATGGACGGGACCTTTTTCTATCACCCATATTTTTCCACACGGTGCAATTGAAATTAAATCTCGGAATGGAATTCCATTCAAAGTCAATGGCCAAAGGCTAAAGCTTTATCAAGGATTCATTGAGAATGAAGAGGAGGAGATCTCACTACAAGCGGTTGACGAATAAACAAAGGTTTGTGCATCAACATCATATCATTTAAATAACGAATGACGGGAAAGCTTCTAAATCAGTAAGATTTCTAAAACCAAGTTTTGGGAAAGAGGTCACTCACACGTGCACTATAAAAAAAATTACCCGCCCATGGGGCCGTGCCCAGCTGGACACGGGGCCGTGCTCGGGTAACTGACGGGGATAAAACCCCTTTTTCCTTCATTTCTTCACTTCAACACGACCTGTTTCCCCGAAAACTCTCTGGTTCCACCACAATTTTCTGCAGATTTTCACGTTCTTCTACCGTTCAACAAAGTCAAGGTATGATTCTATCATCATAGTTAGTTAGATTAATCATTTGCATGTAGTTTAACATAAAAAAAATTGGGGAAACATCTAGGGTTCTTCAACTTGAACCGAATCAAACCCCAAATTTTTGCTTAGATCTGTTAGTAGTAGTTTAGTTACGTGTTATAGGAAGTAAATCAACTTGAATTGTTTAAAGATTTGCCCGATTTCTTACAAAAACCTCAAACCCTTGTTTTTGAACCGAAAAAGAAGAAATTGAAAGGGTAAACGGTTTGATTTAGGAAAAACGGCACTTGGGGTTTCATTTTCGGGGAAAACCGCCCCTACTCAACAAAAAATTTTCAAGTTTTCGGAACCGGGTCGAAAAATAGGATTTTTGGGAAACAGACGCCTGAGCACGGGGTCGTGCTCAGTGAGCACGCGGGCGTGTCTAGCAATTTTCCTATGAACACGAGGCGTGGCCAGTGGTCACGTGGCCGTGTTCAGCTTGTTGTTTTCAGTTTTCTTCGAAAAAATTATTGTTTCCTTTGCTAATTGTTTTGTGTTATCTTTCAGATGGCCAAGAAATTCACACGCTTCAACCAGAGTTAATGGTGTAAGACCCGGCCTTAAATAACTAATTAAATATTTCATCACGTGCAATTAGTACAAAATGTTTGAGTTTACAAAAATTTTCATGATTCTAAGACCATACATGATCTAGTATTCAAGTCATAACCCTACTAACCAAGCATTCAAGACAAAACTACTAGTGTTTACATATTTCTAAAACAAAATAGATCAAGTGCGGAAGCTTCGTTTTGTGTGTTCGGTTCCGAGACATTTGCTTGATCATCATCCACCTACTTGAATTACCTAGAAACTGAAAAATTTGAATAAGCATTAGTATTAAAGTTCTTGGAAATTAATACAATCGAAACTATGTTCAAAAACAAATTCGATTAACCAAGAAGATAACAACTCAGCATTTAAATCTGGGTGCTACCGTAACTTACGGTAGTCACCGTAAGTTACGGTGGCCGTTGTGTAACACTAGTCTGCCGTAAGACAGGAGGTATCCACCGTAACTTACGGTGGCTGCTGTACATGTTGCTGTTTTTGCCCATCAATTCCTACATCACCGTAATTTAAATTCGATCATATTTATCACATGACCAGGGCTATTTACTCATATCCAGATTTTTACCAACTATGGCGTTTCGCTTCCCTTTCGAGGGATTGCTTATGCCATAATTTACATGCTTGTTTCCAAGGTTTCGACTTGGCTTTTTATACTACTTGACATGCTTATGTTTCCGAACTTTAACTCCCTTATTAGGGCTTAAATTTCTCAACTAGTTTAGCGTGTCCGCTACACGGCTTACGCTTTGTTTATAACCAATTATCAAGTGATGGTAATGAACTTCAAAGTTCACTACTCAATTTGTTTTGACCCGTTTGGATGCCGAAATTAAGGCATCATTCATGATATCTCAAAAATCTGTTTCTATAACTTGTTTTGACCCATTTTACTTGTTTAAGACACATAGTCACTTCCGTGACATATTGGTTCATCTTGCTTACCATGTTTCAATATGACAACATAAGATTAACAAATAAATGTAATGTAACGAAACGATAGATTTCGTACCTTTAGAGCACACCTTTCCCACGCGTATTCCCTCCGGCTTGTCCGCTTGACGATCCGGACTCTTTGCCTAGAGATTTCAATTTACAATTGGTTTAGAACTCTTTTCATGATTATTAACGGATCATTATAAACAATAATCAAATCTGCGTTTTCATCCTATTTTTAACATTTAAATCCCCACTTAGGCATTTCAACAAACACCTAGCGGGTTAGATTTTCTCATAATCATTACCAAGTTCATGACTTGTAATTATCATCTAATTTCACTTCAATTAGTCAACTTTGCACATATCTTAACATCAATATTTCTGAAATTACTTCTTAAATTCAGATTGTGCTAGAACAAGAGTTATAATTCTAACATCTATCAAGTTTCTTCAAGCTCATCAATCACTTACAATGGTGATTATGAAATCATACTAGTATCATTATCTGATCCAGTTTTCACTCGACCGGATCTGTGACTATGGTCATATCACTATTGGGTTCGTTCACCCAAAAGCATGGTTGCAAAAGTCGATAGGCGCTCCCTAGTCGGTCGACCGAGGAGTTAAGAGTACTCGACATAGGCTGAGAGTACTCGTGGAGTACTCGAACATGTTAAATTATAAGGAAATTAGTTTTCGGAAATTAACTATATATGTCTAATAACATAAATTTACTAATATTTACAACAAAATACGTGAAAATGATATTCATTATTTAATATGATAGTCATATAAATTATGTTTTATTATTTTTTAAGTCAAACTCGGCCCGAATTGACCTACTAGATCCGATTTTGGCCGAGTTTGACCGTGTTTGATCGATTCGGAGTATTTAGGCGGAGTTAGAGAAAGTCGACTCGGCAGCCTACCTTGTAGCGACTACTCGGGGAGTACTCGGCCTTGGAAACCTTGTTTTACAACCATGCCCAAAAGACACGTGTATCACTATTTAGGTCCGTTCACCTAAAAGTTATAATACTACAGTAATGTATACAAGACCCCACTTACTGTCAGTAATTTAAGATTTGCAAAGACTTAATCCCAGTAATTATAACTTTGAAAACAAATAGGGTTTTGAAAGCAATTTGGTAAAAAGAGAATGACTCACCTTGTTAGCATATAGTCTTGATTAAACAAGCCTCCTGATTCTATGCCTTCTGATAACTAAGCATCTATTTTATAGTTCTGAATCTTCTGATGATTAAACATCTTGTTTGATTGTAAGTTTATGGATCGGAGTTTTCTGATAGTTAAACATATAGTTTAACAGAGTGGAATACGTTTTAGTGTAAAACCATATCAAACCTAATGACGGTCACGAGATCAGAACCTTAACGGAATTCACAAAGTATAGTCTTATTTAGACAGCACTTTGGCATTCGTTAGTTGGTTTCCGAATCGATCGGACAGAATATCGTATCGGTGATTATTGGTTAAAACACCAATGTATAGAGAAAAGAATAGAAGGAATGAGCAAAGAATAATGAAATCCTAGGCTCCTATTTATAGGTAAGGAATATGCAATTTCTTGGAAGTTTCCTTTATACTTTCTAGGAAATTACATATACTTTTCTAGGAAGTTACCTATACATTTTATAGGAAGATTCATATATACCTATTTAGGAAGTTTCATATACATATTTCCTGGATACCTCCTACCCATATATATCCTCCTTACCTTCCTTGCACCTTCCTTAGATAATTCCTTTCCATATACACTTTCCTTAGATATTATCTACCCCATATATACTTTGTTGTTTAACTAATTAATTTATTTTAACTGTTTAATTAAGTAACTTTCTTAGCTGATTAATTAATTAACTGACTTAACTGTTTAACTGATTAACTTACTTAACAGTTTAATTAAGTAATTTACTTAGCCGATTAATTACTTAGCTTACTTAGCTGTTAAGTTTTCTTTCCTTTTACGTTTCCTTAGCTATTAAGTTTTCTTAACTGCTAAGTTTCCTTAACTGCTAGGTTTTACTTAACCGTTAAGTTTTCTTAGTCACTAACTTTTCTTAATCACTAAGTATTCTAGTTTAGCATCTCCCTGGTTATGCATTCTAATTCCTAGATACACTGGAACTCGTATTAGTGTATTAACCCATTTCAACTTTAACGATTATCACGAGATCAAAACTCACAACGAATGACAAAGTATAGCCGTATACAGGCAGCACTTAAACATCCATTGGATCAGTTTTAATCAATCGGATATAGTACCGTGTCAGTGATTAGAGTTATTACCCTGATAATGAGCAGAGTTTCGGGGTAATATGGTACAATACCGAGCTACTATTTTGCTATAATAGAGGCTGAGAGGAAGAAAAGAATTGAACGAGAATGAAATGTGCAGAGCTCGTTCTATTTATAGCTGAAACAGAAGTCTCTCGCGCCCCGCGACAGAATAAAAATTTATTTTTATTTGATTTTTCAAGTAGAATTTTATCGTACGTGTTTGGGATTATGATTACGGATTATTGTGAGACTTATTTGAGGGTTGTTGCATAACAACCCTCATAAAACACCCCTAAACGTTCCTATTATACCCCGTATATACATAAACGAACTTGAATAACTTTAATTTTAACAAAAATAAAAAAAAACAAATATTCTAGGCCGCGAGCAAGAGCTACATAAGAGTCGCGGGGTGCGACCAAGGATAACCTGGTGAAACCATAGTGTGCCACGTGGCACATCCGGCAGACCTACACCCATGACTAACCGAGCCTAAACCCTAGCTAGAGTGGCTGGCAGGCCGCGACAGGCTTAGCCTGTGGGCTCGCGGTCCGCGAGGGGCCTGGAATCCAGCCTATAAATAAACACCGATGGCCCCAGTCTCCATTCGTCCAAATTCTCTTTCTCTCTCAGACATATAGTGCGAGTTTTGCTCGACAAAATACCCCTAAAACACGATGCTCTGTCACGTTGAAAATATGTTAAACCCTGATCATGTATTTATTACCATACCCGATTGATCTAGGACTCCGTAACGCATGTAAAGGCTCTGCCTGACTCTATTCGTTGGAGTTCTGTCTCGGTAGTATGGCTAATGTGATTTGGGTTATCTTACTAACACGTGTGCATTGTTTAATTTTAATAGATAATAACCAGGAAAAGCAACATGAATCTATAGTTTTACCTAAAGTCAACAATGTGAGTCATTCTCTTTTTCTACCAAATTGTTTTACCAAAACCTCAAATGTTTTCAATTATACTTATCATTGATTGAGTCTTTGTATTCTACAATTGATGCCGATATGTGGGGTTTTGTATACGTTACTTAAAAATCCGTTACTATTGGACGACGAGTTAGCCAATGAGTAACATGACCACAGTCATGGAACTGTGAACATGAAAAATACTGAATAAGTATATTGGTAGATATAAACATTGTGTCACAGCCCCCGACCCCTTGCCCGGAGAGCGGGCGGCCGTAGTTACTCAGAGCGGGTGGTATCAGTGTTTATTAATTTGGCAGCGGAAATGAGACATCTGGACCGTCGTTAGAAAATATCTATCAGAGTTAAAACACCAAACTTTATATATATATATATATATATATATATATGGGAAAGTTCATTGGGGAACACTAAAAAAGTGTCCAACGGCATTGGAACCGGCTCGTCGAACCCTAACTAAGATCTCTTAATCCTTAACCCTAAATCCTAACTCCTAATCCCTAAACCCTAAAGCTAAAAAATAAGGCTAAAACCTAAGCTAAACCGTAAAATCTAAACTATAAACCCTAAAAGCTAAACCCTAAAGGCTAAACCTAAAGCTAAACTGTCACGGCCCCAGGCCTGGTTTGACCCGGTCCAGAAGCCGCGGGACAGAAACCCCGTGGTATTTATTTAATTTGGCAGCGGAATTATTAACATGATCGTTTAAAACATGAAAATACCCGATTATTTTATTTCGTAGTTAGGGACAAACCCCGTAATTTACAATAAGGGAATTTCGCTGGGAAACCCCTCTTTTACAAAAACATGTTTCTTTATTTTTATTAAGCCACTTCTTCAAGCTTGTAGTGCTACACGACACTTTCCCCTGAATCACAGCAGATTACCTGAAACATGTTTTAAAAAGGTTTTATCAGCAAGGAATTACTGGCGAGTCACTCAAGTTGCACAAAACGACAAATTGTTATAATATACAGTATTAAGGGTGATTACATTGTTTTTATCAACCAATTACCCCAAATCGGTATTTGTCACTCGACTGTATCTGTGACTATGGTCAGATCACCCATTGGCTAACCCGTTGTCCAATGGTGACGGGAAACAAGTAATGTATACAAAACCCCACATACCGGCAGTAATTGAAGATCACAAAGACTTAATCCCTGTAATTATAACCTTGAAAACATTTTAAGATTTTGTAAAGCACTTTGATAAAAAGAGAATGACTCACATTGCAGATTTAAACGGGCAGAGTTTTGCCTACTGATTAGCCTTGTAACCTAATTTAAATAACAATGCACACGAAAACTAGGGTAGTAACTTAATTCAACATTTACGATAACTCACGAGATTAAAACCCTCACGACGAATGACAAAGTGCAATACTTAAACATCCATCGAATTTACGACGAATGACAAAGTATAGCCCAATTAAGGGCATCACTTAAACATCCATCGGATTGGTCTCCATCGATCGGACATTAAATCGTATCAGTGATCGAGTTATTACCCTGATTCCGCGGCAGCGTTTCGTGCTGTGTGTGTGTTTTGAACTGTTTAGATGATATCTCAGTGTACGAAATGAATTTTAACGTCGAAACAACGCCCAACTTCAACTGCCACACCCCTCTATATATATATATACTGAAAAATGGGCTCCCTCGCGTGGCGCGAGGGCACCCCCTCTAGCATAGGGTAGCCTCGTGTCTCAATAGCTTAGGTGAGTCGACGGTTCGTTAAATTCCGAATTCTATCGAAAACTGTTTAGATAATATCAATTAGGGAACACCCCTCCCTGAGTTTTAGGGGCCCTGATCCTAGTTCCGATTGTTCTGAAAATTTTAGGGGTCATGCAATATTACTTAGGGGTCACAATTAGGGTTTCTTATTGGACAAAATAAGATAAGAATTAGAACTTTTGGTGAGAGTTGTTACATCCTCCCCACCTTAATAAAAATCTCGTCCTCAAGATTTACTGGAATAAATGAGGATATTTCCGCTTCATTTCCGATTCTAGCTCCCAGGTGTACTCAGGTCCTCTCTTTTAATCCCACTTGACTTTGACCAGCACTAGTCGCTTGTGCTTGAGAAACTTGACCTTTCTGTCTTCTATCTGCAATGGCTTCTCAACAAATTTTAACTTTTCATTTACCTCTACGTCTTGAAGAGGTACTACCAGGGATTCGTCAGATAGACATTTCTTGAGATTGGATACATGAAACACGTCATGTACTCCAGCTAATTCTTCTGGTAGTTGTAAGCGATAAGCAACTGGTCCTATTCGCTGGATTATTGGGAATGGTCCTACGTACCTTGGACTTAGCTTTCCCTTTTCACCGAACCGAACTACTCCTTTCCAAGGAGAAACTTTCAAGAGTACCCTATCTCCAACTTGAAATTCCAGTGGCTTGCGTCGTTTGTCTGCATAGCTCTTCTGGCGATCTCGAGCTGTTTTAAGTCTTTCCTTGATTTGAGTGATATTGTCGGTGGTCTCTTGCACTATTTCAGGACCTGATAACTGACTTTCTCCTATTTCTGCCCAACAGAATGGAGTTCTACACTTTCGTCCATACAGTGTTTCGAATGGGGCAGCTTCTATGCTTGCATGATAACTATTATTATAGGAGAATTCAATTAAGGGTAGGTGGTCATCCCAGTTTCCACCAATATCTATCACACATGCCCTGAGCATGTCTTCCAGGGTTTGGATTGTCCTTTCAGTTTGTCCGTCTGTTTGAGGATGATATGCAGTGCTCAAGTTCAGTTTAGTCCCCATGGCTTCTTGGAAACTTGTCTAGAAATGCGAAGTGAAACGACTATCTCTATCTGATACAATAGAGAGTGGGACTCCATGTAAGGATACTACTTCGTCTACGTACAACTTTGCTAACCTCTCCATGCTAAAGGTTTCTTTCATGGGTAGGAAATGAGCTGATTTGGTTAATCGATCCACAATTACCCAAATCGCATCATTACCCTTTCTGGTTTTGGGTAACTTAGTAACAAAATCCATGGTTATTAGTTCCCATTTCCAAACAGGCATTTCTAATTGTTGGAGTAACCCTGAAGGTTTCTGGTGTTCTGCCTTAACTTGCGAATAAGTAAGACACTTAAAACATATCTAGCTATCTCCTTTTTCATTCCTATCCACCAGAAATTATTCCTTAAATCTTGGCACATCTTATTATTTCCCGGGTGAATGGTATACCTAGATTTATGGGCTTCTTCTAAAATCTTATCTCTTAATTCTCCTTGCTTAGGTACCCAAATTCTTTTCTTATGGAATCTCCAAATTCCATCAGCTCCTTGCTCTAATTCCTTTATTCTTCTTTTCATTCCTTCAGCATCATCCTTGATTACTGTGGCTTGAACATTCTTCAATTGTTCCATTAAGTCTAATTGTAAACTTAATCTAAGAGCACGGACTCGCTTTTGCTTTTCGTGATACTTACGACTTAAGGCATCTGCAACTACATTTGCCTTTCCTTCGTGATATTGAATACCACATTCGTAGTCACTTAGAATTTCCATCCATCTTCTTTGCCTCATATTCAATTCTTTTTTCCCAAATATGTATTTTAAACTCTTATGATTTGTATAAACTGTAAACTTACTTCCATACAGATAGTGCCTCCAAATTTTAAGGGCAAAAATTATCAACCCTAATTCTAAGTCATGAGTCGTATAATTTTCTTCGTGCTTTTTCAATTGCCTTGAGGCATACTCAATTACCCTTTTGCGTTGTATTAGCACACATCCTAATCCTAGCTTAGAAGCATCACAGTACACTTCAAAATCTTCTGTCCATTCTGGTAAGGCAAGAATTGAGGTGTTGGTTAACCTTTGTTTTAAAATCCTAAAGGCCTCTTCTTGCTTAGTTCCCCATTCAAACTTAACTGTTTTACAAGTTAGCTTAGTTAATGGCACAGCTATCTTAGAGAAATCCTTAATAAAGCGCCTATAGTACCCAGCTAATCCTAAAAAACTTCTAACTTCTGTAGCTGATTGCGGGACCTTCCATTTGGTGATCGCTTCTATCTTGGAGGGATCTACGTGAATACCTTCATGATTCACCATGTGACCTAAAAATTGCACCTCCTGTAGCCAAAATTCACACTTCGAGAATTTGGCGTAAAGCTTCTCCTTTCTTAACAAAGTTAAGAGTGCATGTAAATGCTTACAATGCTCGTCCTGACTTTTGGAATAAATAAGTATATCGTCGATGAAGACAATTACGAATTTATCCAAGTACGGTTTACAGATCCTATTCATCATGTCCATAAATGCTGCAGGAGCATTTGTTAGTCCAAAGGGCATGACTGTAAACTCGTAATGACCATACCTAGTTCTGAAAGCAGTTTTAGGTATGTCTTCTTCTTGCACCTTCAACTGATGATATCCGGAGCGTAAATCTATCTTAGAAAAATATCTAGCTCCTTGGAGTTGATCAAAAAGATCATCAATCCTAGGCAAAGGGTATCGATTCTTAATTGTAACCTTATTCAGTTCCCTATAATCGATACACATTCGCATCGAACCATCCTTCTTCTTTACGAACAACACTGGTGCTCCCCAAGGGGATGAACTAGGTTGTATGAATCCTTTACTTAATAATTCATCTAACTGCTTTTTCGATTCTAGCATTTCGGTGGGTGCTAACAGATAAGGTGCCTTTGCTACGGGTGTTGTTCCAGGAATTAGATGAATTCTAAATTCTACCTCCCTATCTGGTGGTAATCCTGGTAGTTCTTCTGTAAATACATCCGAGTATTCTAATACTACAGGAATTTCCTTAAGTTCTTTACCCTTAGTGCTAATGATTACGGAAATCATATACACTACTCCTTGCTTTCGTTCATAACTAGCAACTTTCATTACTGAAATGAACTTCATTGGTTTACGCGGCTTATCCCCTGTAATCATAATTACTTCTCCAGTGGGTGCACGAATTTCTATGGAGTTTTTATCACAAAGGATTCGAGCATGGTTGGCTACTAACCAATCCATTCCTAACACGACATCGAATCCAGCTAAATTCATGGGTAATAGGTTTGCAGAAAATTTATGACCTGAAAGTTCTATATTTTCTTTTTTGCAAAACCATATCTATGTTAACAGAGTTCCCGTCTGCCGTTTCTACTGTAAAAACTTGCCTAAGTTTTGTTAAGGGTAGCTTAAGAGCTTGGCAGAATGAAGTATTTATAAAACTTTGGTTTGCACCAGAGTCAAATAATACTTTCGCATAAACGTTGTGAACTAAGAACGTACCAGCTATTACGTAAGGAATCAGTTCGGCTTCCTGCGCGGTCAATTGAAAGGCTCTTGCGTTTTTCTTTGTAGTCCCTTCGGCAGGTTTGGCCTTGTTGTCTGCTGGTTTGACCAATTTAGGGCATTCTGGTCTAAAATGCCCAGCTTCTGCACAGTTGTAGCAGATCTTTGTTTTCTTTCTACAATCTTCTTCACGATGTCCTATAGCTTTGCAGAAGTTGCAGGGTTCATTACATTTTCCAAAATGTTTCTTTTTACAGTTCATGTAGAATGGCGGAGTGGAAGATTGCCCAGTTCCTCTTTTCTTGAAATTGTTATTATTACCCACACGAAATCCTTGGGTAATTTTCTGAGCCAATTCCTTTTTCCTATTTTCTTCTCGTGTACGTACCAGTCCGTCAGTCAAAGTGTTGGCCAATTCCACCGCATCATCGATCGTGTGGGGTCTCACAACTTTGACAATATCACGGATCTCGCTAATTAAACCCCAAATGTAGCGAGAAATAAGTACCGGCTCTGGCGAAGCCAAAGTAGGCACAATTCGAGCATATTCGAAAAACTTCGAAGTATACCCTCGACAATCAACATCCACCATCCAGTGGCTCAGAAATTTATTCGCCATCTGCTCTTTTTCATATTCTGGGCAGAATTTTCTTTCCACCAGACGCTTAAACTCCTCCCAACTCATGGCATAGGCCTTGTCACTTCCCTTAGCTTGTAATACCGTGTTCCACCATTCTAATGCTTCTTCTTTGAAAAGGTAAGAAACATACATGACTTTATCCCCCTCGGCACATTTACTTATTTTGATTACTGCCTCGGTTTTCTCCAACCAACGCAGCGCCGCAGTCGCTCCTTCATTGCCTGCGAACTCAACAGGTTTACAGGCAAGGAACTCCTTGTAAGTGCAACCAGGCGTTGCAGCTTTCATTCTTTTAAGAAATGGGGCTTGCATTACATCATTATCATTATTATTAATGTTGTTGGTGCATAATGTCTATAGCCTACGTCTAAAGTCTAGGTCATGTCGGTAGCTTGTATAGGGGTCTAAATGTCAAAAATGTAATTTTATGTTGTTTTGTAGTAATTTCGCTTGAAATGACATGTGGTCATTTCATGCGAAAATAAAGTTGTTAATTTCGCTTGAAATTACATGTGGTCATTTCATGCGAAATCAGGAGCCTAAAAATATGCAAGTGTAGCTTCTCATTTGGCACGGAATTAGTTGTAGTGTAACGAAGTGCTGCCCGATTTTCAAGTCAAATATCAATGAGAAGCTTGTTTTAAGTATCATACTCTGTTTCTACTCATTTCTTACACTGATTCTAGGATGTTTGTTTGTTTCCGCCTCTCAAACAGTTGTGTATTGATTCTGATTGACTCATTAGGTCGCCAAATCGATCCTACAAGTGGTATCAGAGCTCAGGATGAGTTAATACACTTGAATCAGTGCTTAGAATTCTCATTTTTGGACTTCTGGACAAATTCACGGACAAAATGGACTGATTTTTGATATTGCGTGTAAAATACAGTTTTAACAAATACTTAAAAGAATCAGACCTAAAATCAGACTAAAAGTGACAAAAATGGGCCAAACAGTTGATTTCGTTTGAACGAACCCTGATTTTGTTTGAAAAGTTGAGGTAATTTCACACGAAATTACTGATTTCGTTTGAATTACATCTGATTTCGTTTGAAAAAGTAATTCCGTTTGAAATGGCACTTGATTTCACTTGAAAGTGCTATTTCGTTTGAGAAATTGATTCCGTTTGAAAAGTGATTTCGTTTGAAAACCTAATTTCGTTTGAAAAGGCTGAT
Organism: Helianthus tuberosus; assembly: GCA_030545235.1. Lineage (NCBI taxonomy): Eukaryota > Viridiplantae > Streptophyta > Magnoliopsida > Asterales > Asteraceae > Helianthus > Helianthus tuberosus. The sequence goes on along the minus strand of CM060402.1, from coordinate 13,444,234 downwards.
TTCGCTTGAAAGCCTGTTTTCGTGTGAAGTCCATTTCGTTTCTGTGATTTCGTTTGAAGTCTATTCCGTGTGTAGAAACTAATTTCGCTTGAAAGTAATTGTTTTCTAAAACTTGAAATTTTTTTCCAAAACTGTTTTCGTAAAATGGATAACCAAGAGTTTTACAACTTCTTTTCCGGTGGTGGAATGACGGCAGCACAAACACCAGCCAGTATCGTGCAAAATGTGAACATGGAAAATGAACTCGGCACAATGAAGAAACCGCGGAAGTTGATGAACATCGACGAGTATGCTGGGTGGTCGGAAAGGTTTAAGACTTGGGTGCAAGCCAACCATTTTGAATGCTGGATGAAAATCGAGTCTAAATATGTTCCTCCAAAGAATGGTTCGGGTTTAGAGAAAGCTATCGGAAGTTTGACTCCACAAGAACAAGATGATTTCAAGGCAGAAAAGAGAATGATGAGTATCCTACAGCAAGCCATCAAAGAGGATATCTTAGTCCTGCTACAAGATCAAAGTTGCTCACAATCTGTCTGGAATTTTCTAAAAGTCAAGTTTCAGGGAAGTGTGTCTATGATAAAAAGCAAAACTGCTTTATTGAAGAAGGAGTTTGATATCTTTACGGGTATGAAGGGTGAAACAACAAAACAGTTCATTGAAAGATATTGCCATCTGGTTGTTGAGATGAAGAGGTTGGGCATAACCAAAACGGATGAGGAATTGGTTGATAAATTGGCGGATGCATTGCCATACGATGAATGGGGCACTTATCTTTTGGTGTTGAAGAATAATTTGGAGTATGTCGGATTCAACCTTAGTTCATTCATTGAGAAAATAGAATCTCATGAGCTTGAGTTGGTAAAGATTAGAAAGATGAAGTCTTCAAGTGTACAACAAGATGTCTCATTGTATTACAAAGGAAGTACTCCAGCAACATCGAATCTAAGTCCAAAAGTGCAGACAACCTTTAGTGCAGATTCAACATCCGGAGTATCATCTGTCACATCAAGCAACAATAACTCACCATTTGCAAGTTTTGAACCAAATCCAAAGTTTCAAAACTCACCTGATCAATCCTACACTCAAAGTTCGTCAGGATCAAACAGTCAGATTCAAGGTCCAGGAATTATGTGCAACATAGCGGTGAACATAAAGAATGCTCAAGACTTTACTGAATCATCAGCAAAGCAGCACATAGCACTTCTTGCTTCGGTGCTTGAATCGTATGAAAGCTTGGTTGCAGGTAGAATTGGGAACCCTGATATGACAAAGGAAGATTATGATCAGATCGATCCAGAGGAGCTGGAGTTGATCGACATTAAATGGGGAATGGCAAGCTTGGTGAGAAGAGCTCAACGTTTTATGGAAATCACTGGTCGAAACAGTCTTTCAGGACCTGATCAAAAGCTTGGGTTTGATAAATCGAAAGTCGCATGTTTCAAATGTAAAGAAAAGGGACACTTCAAACGTGAATGTCCTAATCGGGAAGTCAACAGTCATCAAAACCCGTTCTCAAATGATTATTACAGACAAGCGATCTACCATAAGACAAGTCAACAACCATTCACACAAAGACCTCAGATCGAGAATAAACCTGAAAAAGCTCTCTTAGTCAACCAAGATGATGAGAAAGTTGCTGAAGGTTTTAGTTGGGATAAGTATATCCCTGGTAGTGAGGGTAGGGCCATGATGGCAGAGATTGTGGAAGAACCGGAATGCACTGTTGAGACAGAAGAAGTCAGTGAAGTGACGTCTGAAGAGAGTTTGGCTGATCTTGAAGAAGTTGCTGCAAAAGTCTATTACTACCAGTCTGAACAGGAGATTATTGCTAGTTCTTTCAAATCAATAATGCCTCCTAGTATGTTTGAATCTTTTGCAGGTTTTTTCAATGAGCCAACCACAGGATGTTGTCCACGATACGATGTTGAAAAAGAATCAGTCGAAGAGATAATAGACGTGTCAAAAGAAATGAATGAAGAGACTCTAAAAGAGATTGCTGACAAAGCATTGATGGGCAAGCTAAAAGAGGTAGAAACATAATCTGTTGATACGAAGTCTGTCGAAACCGAGTCAGTTGAAAGTGTGTCTGTCGAAACGGTCAAAAAGGAGTCTGACGAGAAATCGGAAAATGAGGAGATCAAATCAGCAGAAAAGTCTGAGTCAGAGTTTGATGGTTTTGGTAAAACATATATTAAAATTGATAAAGATGAAAAGGTTACCGAAAAGGTTGATTCAATTCTTGAAATTCCATGCAAAAACTGTTCAAAATCATGCATGGATTATCTTGAAAAAGACAAGCAATTTCAAGAATTGAAGAAAAATTTACTGATGAAGTAAAATTTGATCTCCGTGAGATAAAGGAAGCATATGACACTTTGACACGATCAATCAAGATGATTAAAAAAGAAAGTTGTGAAAATGATAAAGCCACCAAATTGCTAAAATCTACTGTCATGGATAAACAAATGGAAATTAACATTCTTTTAGACATAATTGCTTCTTTGAAAAAAGAACTTGAGTTAATGAGAATTGAAACTGAAAGGGTTGATAAGAAACTGATGAGTTATGATGCTTCATCATATGTTATTGATCAAATTGTTCCGAAACAATCTGATGCGAAACCTGTCTGCAAAAGTGTTCCACCCCCAATGTGGAATCATTACACTCAAAAGTATCCAGATGGGGGGGGGGGGGAATCTGCATTGAATCTCAAGTTAAGAACAATTGAGAATGATTTGCCTGAGAGCATTGATGTTACATTTTCTCCATCCGACACTGATAATGAGTCACAGGTGATCAAAACCGTTGTTGACCAGGTGTTAGATGAAGAAAGTGTTAACTCGGAGTTTGATACTATGAAAACTCATTTTGAAAACTCCATTTCTGATTCTGAAGAAGATGGTAACTTCTTAGACAAGTTCATACCAAAATCAGATTCATTTGTGAATGATGATTCGATCATTGTGGTTTACACAATGACCGGAACTGATAAACTTTATTCTGATTTTGAGTATCCAATCCAGAACGTGAACATGAAAAATGTTGAGAAGGTGTTTAAACTTGTTGAGATTAACATTTCTGAGGTTAACAACAATGAGTTTCTTTCAAAACCTAAAAAGTCTTTTGTGAAACCACAATCAAACAACTCGGGAAAGAAAGAGTGGGTGGGCAATGGTGGTAATAACAAAAGAAATGGTAACAATTTCAAAAACAAAGGTATTGGTTTTGAAAAGAAAATGGCTAAGAAGAATATCAAGCCAAAAGAAAAGATGAGTGATATTTTTGTTGTTGGTCCTAGTGTTGATGCTGAAAAGGACTATATCTTCAGTCAAAAAGCCATTGACGATTTCAATGCAGCGAAAAAGTTGAGAGAAGAGACCTACAAATCAACTTTTGTTGAGTATGACAAAAGAGTTTGTTACCGCTGCAATGAGATTGGTCATATGGCGAAACAATGCACCAAAAAGATTGAAAACCCCATTTTCAAGAAACCAATTTTGCAAAAGACCAAACCTAACATTTCAACTGATGATAAGGGCAAAACACCAATGATTTCTCCCGTTCGTATTTTGAAAAGATGTGAATCTTTGAAGTCCGAGGATAAGCCGGAATCAACATTTGAGATTGGTGAATCTTCGAAAACCCGAAAGACTTCAAAGATTTATCCAAAGACAAAAATCTTGCAAAATCAATCATGGGTGGCAAAACCAAAACAATCAGTTGGAGAAATGAAAATGGAAAATGAGCTAAAATATGAATCAAAAGTGTGTGCAAATGATGTTAAGAAACTTGAATTTGAACTAGACAAGCTGCTTGAGGAATTCCTTCCAATTAAAGAGAAAGATTTAAAACCAAAAGCTGAACCTGGTGTTCCAAACATCATTTTTAACATTCCGAAAGTTGATATGTCATGTTATCTAGTGTTTGGTAGTGTTCCAAAGGTAAAGAAATCATGGGCTTCATTGTTTGAATGAATTTCTGTGATGTATGCAGGGACTTCCGAGGTCAATAATCTCGAAGTGGATCATGGACATCAGAGCTTCAAGGCATATGACTGGAATGCTGGCTTTACTCTAAGATGTTAAATCAATAAACGGTGGATATGTTGGATTTGCAGGGAATCAGGGTGGCAGAATAGTTGGTGAAGGAACTCTAACAAATGGAGTTGTGTCGTTTGAAAAAGCGAACTATATCATCGAACTTGAAAACAATCTGTTGAGCATCTCACAGATTTGTGACAAGTCATTTACAGTACACTTTACTAAAAATGAATGTTTAATCTTAAAACCTGGTTTTAAAATTCCTGAGGACATGGTGTTGATGCGAGCTCCACGGGAAAATGATTTGTATGTACTTGATATGAGTGTCGCAACAACAACAGATTATCAAAAACAATGTTTTGTGACAAAAACAAAAGCGACTGAAAAAGAATCGAGAATGTGGCATCGAAAGATGGGCCACATTCATGTGCGAAAAATGAATTTTCTTGTGCACAATGATCTTGTAGAAGGTGTAAATTTGAAAAATTTTCATTTAAATGATGATTGTGTAGAGTGCAAGAAAGGAAAACAGACGAAGAAGACACATCCACAGAAGTTGCTGAATTCAATCAGAGTACCGCTCGAGAGGCTCCACATGGACCTTTTCGGACCAGTTAATGTAAAGAGCTTAAGCGGAGACTTATACTGTCTTGTGGTCACTGACGACTACACAAGGTTTTCATGGGTGATGTGTATTGAAAGCAAAGACCAAACGTTTGATTCGTTGATGGTACTGTTCAAGAAGATGGAGATGCTGTACAAATTGCCGATCAGAAGAATAAGAAGCAATCGCATGCTCAAGTTTTGTAATGAAAAAGGAATTCTTCATGAATTTAGTGCACCATACACTCCACAGCAAAATGGTGTAGCTGAACGAAAGAATCGCACCTTGATTGAAACAGCTCGAACGATGCTCGCCGATTCCAAGTTGCCAATATTTTTCTGGAGTGAAGCAGTTGCAGCAGCGTGTTATACATTGAATCGTGTTCTCACAGTGAAGAAATACAAGAAAACGTGTTTTGAACTTCTTCATCGTTACAAACCAAATTTGAAGTTTTTAGAACCGTTTGGATTGCCTTGTACTTTCATTGATCCAGATGGTAAGTTTGGTGCTAAAAGTAATGACGGTTTCTTTGTAGGTTATGCGAGTCCGCTGAAGAGGGTGTTCGTTCCGTGCCTGGGGAAGATAATACAAGTTCAGCATGTTGATTGTCAGAAGCATACTGCTCCACCACAACTTCCCGGACAAAGATTCTTGTTCGATTACGACAAACTCTGGGAGTCTTTCCAACTGCCGACTGAGCCTAGTGAAGAGGAACTAGCTTACTTATACCAACATCAACAATCCATGTCACAAGATCAGGTGCTAAGACCGTTGGTAGTTTCTCAGCTTGATGTGGGTATAAACATTCCTAAAAATGGTACAAATGATCACGAGGCCGGTCCAAGTGGAACTGCTCACGAACCACCAGAGGAACCAGCTCCATCATTTGATAATTCTGACGACTCAGAATCGGAAGACGGTCCGACTTTTGACGAGGAACCAAATATTGCTACGACTGAAGCTGAGGATCACACCGGTGATCTAGATATTACGAACTTGCAATCGGAAGTGAGCGTGCCTGACACTGCTATGCCAAGAACTCTGTCTTATCATCCTTCAGAGCAGATAATCGGTGATCTTCAGAGCGGAGTAAAAACGCGGGATCAGATCAACAGAGCTCTTACATGTTTTTATACATTTGTTGCTCCTTTACAGGAAGAGTTCTCACTTAAGTGTTTCATTTCGCAGGTTGAACAAAAAACGTATAAAGAAGCTTTAACTGAAGAAAGCTGGGTTAACGCTATGCAGGAAGAGTTACAACAGTTTGAGAAGCTGGGAGTTTGGGTATTAGTAGACCTTCCTGAAAATCAAAAGCTGATTAAAACAAAGTGGGTATTCAAATGTAAAAGAGATGATAGAGGAGTCATTGTTCGAAACAAAGCACGATTGGTAGTATAGGGATTCAGTCAACAAGAAGGCATTGACTTTACAGAGGTGTATGCGCCTGTTGCTAGACTTGAGGCGATTAGGATCTTCCTTGCGTTCGCGTCTTGGAAAGGATTCAAAGTCTACCAATTAGATGTGAAATATGCATTCCTATATGGCAAAATCAAAGAAGAAGTGTATGTTGGACAACCGCCGGGGTTTACTGATCCACTACACAAAAACAAAGTCTATCTTCTGGATAAAGCGCTTTACGGACTTCACCAGGCCCCAAGAGCCTGGTATGAGACGCTTTCCCAACATCTGCTGGACAACGGGTTCACCAGAGGGACGGTTGATAGTACTCTGTTTATAAAAGAGGTTGCAGGGCATCTTTTGATCGTGCAAATCTACGTGGATGACATCATTTTTGGTTCGACAAATGACGAGTTGTGTAAAGATTTTGAAAATGTTATGAAGAAGAAATTTGAGATGAGTTCAATGGGGGAGATGAAGTTCTTCCTAGGGCTACAGGTCGAGCAAATGCCCGAAGGAATCTTCATTCATCAAACCAAATACGTGAACGATGTTCTGGATAAGTTCAACATGTCTGAATCTACTCCAACATCAACCCCCTTAGCTCAAAATCACGGAATCTGTCCAGATGAGAGTGGAGAAAAAGTGGACGAGACATATTACCAGTCGATAATTGGATCTTTGATGTATCTTACTGCTTCTCTCCCGGACATCATGTATCCAACCTGTTTATGCGCCCGATATCAGTCCAGCCCACGCCAGTCACACTTGACGATCGTGAAACGCATTTTACGTTATTTGAAAGGCTGCCCAAGCACCGGCTTGTGGTATCCTAAGTCTGGCGATTTCTCTCTCACAGGTTTTGCTGATTCGGATTTTGGTAGCTACAAGCAAAATGCTAAGTCCACCACTGCAGGCTGTCAGTTCTTCGGAACTCGACTAGTCACTTGGCAGTGCAAGAAACAAACCTCAGTCGCGCTCTCTACCTGTGAGGCTGAATACGTTTCGGCCTCGAGCTGTTGCTCACAGATCCTTTGGATCCAACAGCAGATGCGAGACTTTGGTTTGTAGTTCTTGGACACACCTATATTTGTGGACAATGAAGCAGCGATTAACATAACGAAAAACTCGGTTCACCATTCTAAAACAATACATATAGAAATTCGGCATCATTTCATCCGTGATTGTCACGAGAAGAAATTGATTCGAATCGAACATATACACACCGATGAACAGAAAGCTGATTTTTACACCAAACCGTTTGATAAAAGGAGATTTAACTATCTTTTGAAATTAAATGGGATGAAAAATTTGTTTTCTGGGAGGGTTGTTGAATGTGAAGCCGAGGAGGACGGCGATCTGATGTGATCAACGTTATGTTGTCAAGTTTTTGTACAGTTTATTTTCTGCTTTTGATAAAAACAAAAACTCAAAAATATGTCTTTGTTTTTAGGGGGAGAAAGTTTGCAGAAAATCCAAAAACATGATAAAATTTCAAAAATCCAAAAACAATAGAAAAACTGAAAATGAGTTTGTGTAAAAAGGGGAAATGATAGTACATCAGCTAGACAGATGCAGTACGCTAAAGATATGTAAAGATTAAATGTGTTAAGCAGTCTTGCAGATGATATGCCGATAGGTTTTTACACATTTAGTAGGTTTGTTTGGGATATAAACATAAATAATTACTTGCTTTTATGTGGGGAACATCTCTCGGATATATGGGTAACCCCCGAAATCTTGTTTGAAAGGTCCCTCTTTCTGAGATACTAGGTCTTTATGCATAGTGATATCTGTGGTATTATCCCGGGACTTCTGATTTTGAGGAAGCAATGGCCTAGTCCCCGGAGAATACTTTATTTTGCTTGAAATAAAAGCCTCCCCTCAGCATAAAAAATGATGAAACATTGCAAAATGCTAATCATGTGCTGTTGAAGAAAAGATTCTCTAAAGGAAACCAACAAAAGTCGAAGCCGTCATCTCTCTGATTTTGCGGAAGCAATAGCCTGAGCTCTCACGGCCCTCGCATTTAACCCCTTACAGATATCATCTAGGTATACTCACCTGTAAGACTGAATATTGGGATCTGGATACGGGAGTATATTCTGAGGTGGTACACACGTAAAAGTTAAGCCTTAAATCACTTAATCCGTATCCTGAACAGATTGAACTTTGTGTGAAAATTTAAGAGGATCAGTATATCGGCAATCAATGCGAACTGTTTAATACTGAAAATGTAATCAAAGCTTAACGGTGCTAGTATCATGTCGGCAGCTAATATGATCCCCTAACACACTAACAAAAATATTGTGTGTACAGTTTATTGCTTATCATATTCAAAATCCAAAAAGATTTACATTTCATCTTATTTTCGACAACGAACGTTGGGGATCAGATGATCAAAGTCTTATGTGCTGAACAAGTCTGGATCATGAGGGTTGGGTAAGCAGTAGATTGAGAAAATGATTGGTAATTGCGTAAAAAGTTTTACAGTTCATTAATTTGAACTAAAATCAGTTTCAGAAAATCAGCATCTTCATAAACTGGTCAGCCAAGGTCATTAATTTGGACTTGGTAGGCTGAACAGTTGACCAAGGTCATTAACTTGGACTTGGTTAACTGGGTGTGTCAGTAAAATATCAAAAAGTTAAAAATTTAAACATTGATTCCGCTTGAAAACATGATCCCGTTTAAAAAAATCTAATTCCGCTTGAAAATGTGATTCCGCTTGAAAGGTGATTCCGGTTGAAAAGACCTTAGTGCCTATTTCACACGAAATAAGCAGGTCTATAAATAGGGGTCTAATTCCGCTTGAACTCATCAGTTTTGTTATTTCGCTTCAAAGTTCCTCATCAGGCGATTTCAAGCGAAATACTCATAACATCGTTTTTAAGCCGTTACTCTGCCCGATTGTTGTTTGAAATCCATATTTAAGTTGGTTTGCTCAACTTAGATCATGGGAAAGGTGAGTTTGATGGTCGATTTGATCCAGATCTGTCTGATTTCTCTTGGTCGACGATGAACTGGACTAAAAACATAGATCTAGGGCTTGTTTGTTAAATAAAATGAACGTTAATCATATATGTATGGTCGGAATAGGTTGTAGATCTGTCTTAGTGTTTTGATTGAACCAGATCTGTTGTTTCCGCTTGAATGATGATGAACAGGATTTTCGGACTTAGATCTAGGTTATGTTTGTGGGTTAAAATGAAATTAAATCACACGCACATGTTCGGAATTTGATAAGGAACAAACCCAGTTAATCAATTTCTTCATCTGATCATGTTGCTCTTTATCTGTAATTTCGCTTTAAACTGTGATTCCGCATGAGATGTGATTTCGTTTGAATAAGTGATTCCATTTCAAATTGTGATTTCGCTTCAAACTGTCATTCCGTTTGAATTGATTTCGTATGAATGATCAATGTGTTGAAACTTTTTTTCTAAGTGTTAATTTGATTTTATGTTGTTATGTTTCAGGCTTCAAATGTGATATTTGATCCATTACACAACAGTTGTTGTGTTTTCGATGAGGAGAAGATACCAAAGTTGACCGAATTCAAGAGTATTCTGGAGTTTATGAGAAGGTTACCGATTCAGAAAGCTTTGACGAATCAACATTTGGTTTTTAGATCACACATTGAACGCTTCTGGAATAACGCAACGTATGACGATGAACACAAAACAATAAACTCAATTGTGAGCTTGAATGATGAAGACAAACCAATTATTATAACAGAGCAGTTAGTACGTGAGGTGATAGACTTTCCGGACGATGAAAATTCTCCGTCAAAGTTCCCTGAGAGGATGGTCAAAGGTTGCATGTTGCGGATGGGTTATAATGGTTCGCTAAACAGTGCTAATTACTTGAAATCAAAGTTTTCAAAGCCTTACAAGTTTCTTATTCACTCAGTATTGCAAGCACTAAGTCATCGAAAGGGAGGTTATGATGCGATGAGGGATTATCAAATGAACATGGTGACAGCTCTCGTGTTAAACAAGAAATATAATTTTTCGAAGATTGTGTTTCATTATATGGTTGAGAACATTACTTCAAAGAGCAAGACTTGGGTGTATCCACGATTTGTACAAATGATACTGGATCATGCTTATCCAGATCTTGAGAGAGATGAGAATAATGATTTATTGTTTCTATCTCACATGGATAATGAGTCTGTGAAACAATTGGCCAGATATCACCCAAACCATCCAGAGCCTTCAACAAAAGCTGAATTTTTTGGTTTCATCAAAGATAAGAATTATCAAGATCCAGATCCAATCAATCATCAGAACTGGAGAAATGAGAAAGAAATGAAAGAGAAGATTTATGCAGATGAATTAAAAACACTTGAAAGCTTCAAAGGAACTCGAAACGAGTGGTTCTTGAAAGAGAAAAAGAAGAGAAGCAGAAAAACAACTCCGAAAGTTCAAGTGGAGGAGGGTTCTTCATCACAACCTAAGAAAAAGCGTCAAAAGAAGGTTGTTGAAACTATGCTTGTGGATGAATCTGATAAAAAAGATGAAGCTGAATCTGAAACATAAGTTAATGTTGAAGGAGATGTTCGTTTGTCTCCTGAATCTGAAAAGTTGTTGAAATCTCTTACTGATTATAATGCTGAAACAGGGAAGACAGCTGGTGATAAAGGTGATGATGCAGATAACAGTTCTTCTAGTTCATCTGATGAAGATATTGATGAAACTGAGCGGGCAGCAAGAATTAGAGCTGAGATGGAAAAAGAAAAGAAGCTCAAGAGAAAGAGGAAAGAAGATAAAGATGATGAGTTATACAATCCTTCTCCTAAGAATGTGATAGAATCTCAGACGCCTCCATCATCTGGTGGTAGTAAGAAACAATCTGCAAGAAAGAGAGTTGTTACTCCGAAGGTTGCAAAAAGATTGAAAGTGTTGTTAAAGAAGAAACCAATCCAGGAACCTAGTAAACAACCATCACCACCATCTGAACCTCAACATCAACCATCTCCAATTCATTCACCAATTCATCAATCAACACCAAGACAACCATCACCAATCCAATCACCACCACATCTTTCACCACAACATATTAATATTGCTACACCTCCACATGAACAACAACCTATTGTTACATCTCAGCAAATCTTTCAAACACCACCATCCACACAACCACCTGTCCAAACTACACCTGGTTCTTCTGGTTACCAAACTTTTCCAACTGTTCCTGAGGTTATTACTCTTGAAGACATTGGTGATTTCAATTTTGCGACTGATATGCAAGTTAAGAGTTTGGAAAAGAAAGTTGAAGAAGTTTTGGTTGAGAACTAGAAGTTGTTGGATCGTGAGAAGAAATTAGAAAAGCGTGTGAAGACAGTCGAAGCTGAAAATTCTTCATTGTTAAAGAAAGTTGAATCTGATCAAGCTGAGATTGATATTCTGAAAGTTAAAGTTGCAGAGTTAGAGGAAGAGAAAGCACGCAGAGATGAGCAGAACAAGTACTTTGAGTTAAAGAACAAAGAATTGGAAGCTGCTAAAGCAATGAAAGAACACGAGGTATACATGATGAATAAAGTGTTAGAAAACTTGCTGGGAAAGTCTATTGAGCAGAGATTTGAAGATATTGAAGTTGAAGAGGTTAGAGCTCGACGTCAGGCTGCAATTGATGCTGAAATGAAAGACAAGGGTAAAGGAATTGAAGGTGTTTCTGATATTACTGAAAGATCAATTATTCCAGTAACTGGGTCTGAATCTCCTATTCAAAATCCTCGTCCGATTTCTGCTGTGTCTGCTATTTTTGAGGAAGATGTATTAATTGATGATGTATTTAATAATGAGGAAGAGGTTGAGGAGGATGGTGAAGAAGAGGATCTTGATGAAGATAAGGCTGATGATGCAGATGATGTATTTTCTGCAAGCAGCCATAGTGAGGATAATGATGATGACAATGATCAAGGTGGTACAGGAATTAAAGTAACATAAGTGTCGAATGAAGAAAATGTCGATGATTATCTTCACGATGATGTGAATGAAGAGACTAAGGATGCTACAGGTGAGGGGGAGAACGTTGATGATGAGAACGTTGATAAAAGAGAAAAGTTGATATTGCGTCTTGAACCTGAAGTTGAAGAAGGAGAAATCAGACATACTTACACCATGGCTGATATTATTGAAATGACACGTATTGATGATCCTAACTTCAAGTTTGATTTTGAAGAAGAGTTGAATGCGTTTGATAAGAATCAACAGCCTGACTATCAGTACAAGTATGTTGATGAGGCAGATAATTATGATCGTGTTGAAGTTGAAGATTGCAGTGACGAAGAAGATGAGAATATTGATACATCAAACTTTCCAACTCTGGTTGAATTTTTTAGTCAAGAGAATGTCGATGAGTTGAGGAGGAAAGTTGAAGAATGTCTGAAAGATAAGAATTTTGATGGTACTACAAAAGATGCATAGCGCGAAGAACGCAACAAGTGGTTTAGAAAGAGTAATGAAAGAAAATTCAAGCGGCCATTAAAGTATTACAAGAGAGACAGGGATGTTTCACTTGGGGATATTATCAGTTGGGGTTTTCTACCACAAGTTAATATGTATGCTATTCAACGAGAATTTAGGGTGCAGTATTTTGAGTACATACAGGATATCATGTCACTACCTTGGTGGGATGCTGAAGAGTTGTCACAAGTTAGAACTCTGGATTATCCTGTAAGAAAGCATGATGTACCCATCTGGGGTTAGATGAAATTTGAAGCCTTCAGAGGATTCAAACACTGGAAACCGCATTACCCTAAGAAGGTGAGAAGAGTGAATCCGGAGACTGGAAATGAAGAAACAATCCTGCAGATAAAGAAGCCAAGGGTGATCAAGAACATTCCAGTACCAAAAATGGAACAAGATTTCTACAAAGGATTTATGTACTGGGTGTACAGCTGCTTGACTACTGAAGTTGTGATCATCTACAGGGTTGAGAATGAAGTGAGATACATTCATGTGTATGATCCTTTATGGTTGGTAAATTGCTCGGCGAAAGACATTGAATACTTGTTTATTAATAAGATTGGTTTCAAAGTTGAAGACAAAGACCAAGCCATGCAATTTCAGAAGGTTGTTTCTATCTGCTTCCAAAAAGGTATCAATGCTGATAATAAATGGACGTCTAAGTGGCGAGAGATTGAGAAAGAGGAAGCGTTGAAGGTTGAAAGAGAAAGAAAAGCTCGAGAAGATAAAGACAACATGCTGAGGCATACTGTGGTTCAAAGAATGGCTGCTGATGAAAAGAAAAGAGTTGATGAGAACGGAAAGCTTAGGAAGCTGCTGATGAAAAAGCCTAAGCCGAGGGAAGAAAAGTTTAAAACATTATGAAGAAAGCGCTGAAGACTAGACTGAAGACTCCGGCAATATCCAAGGGGGAGTTTGTTGGTGCATAATGTCTATAGCCTACGTCTAAAGTCTAGGTCATGTCGGTAGCTTGTATAGGGGTCTAAATGTCAAAAATGTAATTTTATGTTGTTTTGTAGTAATTTCGCTTGAAATGGCATGTGGTCATTTCATGCGAAATCAGGAGCCTATAAATAGGCAAGTGTAGCTTCTCATTTGGCACGGAATTAGTTGTAGTGTAACGAAGTGCTGCCCGATTTTCAAGTCAAATATCAATGAGAAGCTTGTTTTAAGTATCATATTTTGTTTCTACTCATTTCTTACACTGATTCTAGGCTGTTTGTTTGTTTCCGCCTCTCAAACAGTTGTGTATTGATTCTGATTGACTCATTAGGTCGCCAAATCGATCCTACAAATGTTGCCGCCTCCGTTTACGCTATTACTAAAGTTGTCTTCATGAGTACGTTTGCTAGGAATAATTTGTTGAGGTTCAATAGGATTCCGGGCAGCAGCAAGGATTGCTGGAATAGCATTGGCTATTCCTTGGGCAACGATATTCTCGATATCTTGCCTATTGAGGAAGTGATCCTCATTGTTTTGCTCAGATTGGTTAATCTCGTTAACTGGTTCATTATCAGCGTGTTCCATCTGAATTTTTATCAATTATTAATTATCACAGGCTAATATTTAGTACAACCATTCAAGTATCACTGTACAAACAGAAAAATGGCAAACATTGCAACTTTTATATATATATATATATATATATATATATACATGTCTATTACAAATTACACTAAATTTCAAAATATACTAGGGGTTGGGCATTCATAATTTATTTTAGTCTATCTAGGAATATTATGTTTAGCATGCTTTTATATAAGGTTTATTCTATCTTTTCTTACTAAGTTGTTTATCTAACGGGCAAAGTTCCTTTAAAGTTTCTGGCTTATAGATGATATGGGTGCTAGTACTGGGTCAGGGTGTTGAGATATAAGATAATTTATAAACTTTTCTGGTTGAGATCTAATTTCATGGGTTGGTCCGGGTTTGGTAGTTTAACTTAATTAAAAGTTAACATTTACTGTTGTAGTGGCTAACATATAGAGATTTGCCCATTCTTCATCTAATTCATTTTCCCCTGGTAGGTTATTACCTATTTCCTGAGTTTCCTTATTAATCATCACTCCTTTTGGTTGTGACTTCTTTATTTTCTCTTGACTTTTTCTAATAATCCAACTTCTTTCCTTAGTGGTAAGTGGTTTCTCAAACTGTGCCTTACGAACAAATATTCCTTCCTCCGTATCTGTTGAGTATCTTGAGGAATTTGATTGGAATGAGGTTCCCTTATCTTTTGGTGAACTATCTAATTGGCGATAGATGTCCGAAATTCTTTACTTACCCATACTGTAAACAGACAAATAACACAAAAACACATAATCATAGAATGGCAATCAGTAAAATTAAGTATTTCTAAATACTTAATTGGCTTAAATCAGTGGCTCTGATACCACCTTTTTCTGTCACGGCCCCCGGCCCGGTTTGACCCAGTCCAGAAGCCGCGGGACAGAAACCCCGTGGTATTTATTTAATTTGGCAGCGGAATTATTAACAGGATCGTTTAAAACATGAAAATACCCGATTATTTTATTTCGTAGTCAGGGACAAACCCCGTAATTTACAATAAGGGAATTTCGCTGGGAAACCCATCTTTTACAAAAAAACATGTTTCTTTATTTTTATTAAGCCACTTCTTCAAGTTTGTAGTGCTACACGGCACTTTCCCCTGAATCACAGCATATTACATGAAACATGTTTTAAAAAGGTTTTATCAGCAAGAAAATACTGGCGAGTCACTCAAGTTGCACAAAACGACACATTGTTATAATATACAGTATTAAGGGTGATTACATTGTTTTTATCAACCAATTACCCCAAATCGGTATTTGTCACTCGACTGTATCTGTGACTATGGTCAGATCACCCATTGGCTAACCCGTTGTCCAATGGTGACGGGAAACAAGTAATGTATACAAAACCCCACATACCGGCAGTAATTGAAGATTACAAAGACTTAATCCCTGTAATTATAACCTTGAAAACATTTTAAGATTTTGTAAAGCACTTTGATAAAAAGAGAATGACTCACATTGCAGATTTAAACGGGTAGAGTTTTGCCTACTGATTAGCCTTGTAACCTAATTTAAATAACAATGCACACGAAAACTAGGTTAGTAACTTAATTCAACATTTACGATAACTCACGAGATTAAAACCCTCACGATGAATGATAAAGTGCAATACTTAAACATCCATCGAATTTACGACGAATGACAAAGTATAGCCCAATTAAGGGCAGCACTTAAACATCCATCGGACTGCTCTCCATCGATCGGACGTTAAATCGTATCAGTGATCGAGTTATTACCATGTTGTCGCGGCAGCGTTTCGTGCTGTGTGTGTGTTTTGAACTGTTTAGATGATATCTCAGTGTACGAAATGAATTTTAACGTCGAACCAACGCCAAACTTCAAGTGCCACACCCCTCTATATATACTGAAAAATGGGCTCCCTCGCGTGGCGCGATGGCACCCCCTCTAGCATAGGGTAGCCTCGTGTCTCAGTAGCTTGGGTGAGTCGACGGTTCGTTAAATTTCGAATTCTATCGAAAACTGTTTAGATAATATCAATTAGGGAACACCCCCCTGAGTTTTAGGGGCCCTGATCCTAGTTCCGATTGTTCTGAAAATTTTAGGGGTCATGCAATATTACTTGGGGGTCTCAATTAGGGTTTCTTATTGGACAAAATAAGATAAGAATTAGAACTTTTGGTGAGAGTTGTTACATAAACCCTAAAGCTAAACTCTAAAGTTAAACCCTAAACCCTAAAGCTAAAGCCTAAACGCTAAAGCTAAACCCTAAGGCTAAACCCTAAAGCTAAACCCTAAAAGCCAAACCCTACTATATTTAGGGTTTAGGGGTTATGGTTTAGGGGTTAGGGTTAAGAGATCCTAGTTAGGGTTCGACGAGCCGGTTCCAACGCCGCAGGAATGAGTCCAATCGGAGTTCGTTTGAGTCGGTTCCCCAATGTTCCCCACTTTTTTAGTGTTCCCCAATGAACCTCACACTGTGTGAGGTTCATTGGGGAACACTAAAAAAGTGGGGAACAGTGGGGAACCGACTCAAACGAACTCCGATTGGACTCATTCCAGCGGCGTTGAAACCGGCTAGTCGAAACCTAACTAGGATCTCTTAACCCTAACCCCTAAACCATAACCCCTAAACCCTAAATATAGTAGGGTTTGGCTTTTAGGGTTTAGCTTTAGGGTTTAGCATTATGGTTTAGCTTTAGGGTTTAGTTTTAGGGTTTAGATTTAGAAGGTTTAGCATTAGGGTTTAGCTTTAGGTTTAGCCTTTAGGGTTTAGCTTTTAGGGTTTATAGTTTAGATTTTACGGTTTAGCTTATGTTTTAGGCTTATTTTTTAGATTTAGGGTTTAGAGTTTAGGAGTTAGGATTTAGGGTTTAGGGTTAAGAGATCTTAGTTAGGGTTTGACGAGTCGGTTCCAACGCCGCTAGAATGAGTCCAATCAGAGTTCGTTTGAGTCGGTTCCCCGCTGTTCCCCACTTTTTTAGTGTTCCCCAATGAACCTTCCCCTATATATATATATATATTTGTAATAAAAATAAATAAATGGGATAAAACTCTAGTTTTTCATTACAATACATTTGTAGGAATAAACCCTGGTTTATTGAATTCAAAATCTCTTTGTTTATTTAGGTAACTTTTAAAGCCACATTTCCAAGCCTTCAGTGCTCTCCAGCTGGCTTCTATTAGCTTCAAATTAAGTTACCTGAAACGCGTTTTAAAAATGTTTTATCACTAAAAAATACTGGCGAGTGCATACCAGTTTAATCAAAACAAGCTTTTATAATTTCACAGTATTGAGAGCAATTACAATGTTTATATCTACACAGTTACTCATTCAGTACTGTCAACACCTGACTTGTGGGTCATGTTACTCATTGGCTAACTCTTTGTCCAATAGTAACGGATTTCAAATAATGTATACAAAACCCCAACATACCGGCAGTAATTGTAGAATACTTAGACTCAATCACTGTTAATTTTATTTGAGTTCTGGTAAAATATTTTGACTCACAAAAAGATTTACAAAAAGGTGCCAAAAACCAAGTTGTACTCACATTGTATACTTAGTTAATACTAAAGCTTCCTGGTGAATCTCCTAGTTATTATCTATTAAAAAATAAACAATGCACACGTGTTAGTAAGATAACCTAAATCACATTAACCATGCAACACGAGACAGAACTCCGACGAACTGAGTCAGGCAGAGCCTTGACATGCGTTAGGGAGCCCTAGATCAATCGGGTAGGGTAACAAATACATGGTTGGGGGTTATAATACTTACAACGAGGCAGAGCTTCGCTTTTTAGGGGTATATCTCCCGAGAGTTTTAGCTTACTAGAGATTTAAGAGAGAATTAGAAAATGAACGGTGAAAAAATGAGCTCTTGACCCCCTTTTATAGGCTGATCCGACACTCCGTCGTGCCCCGTAAAATCCCAGGCTAAGCTTGCTACGGGCCGCGAGCCGCCTGTAGCTAGGGTTAGGCTGGTCGAGTCATCGAGTATAGCTTCGACACCTGGTGACACGTGGCGCAATGCAGTGTCTGGCAAGTAATGCCTGTCGCGCTCTGCGAGACACTTAGGTCTCTCCAGTCGTAGACCGCGAGACATTATAAATATTTCTTTTATTTGTTTTTTTTTTTATTAATATAAAGGTATTTTAGGGTCGTTTTTTCGTATACGGGGTATATTTAGGAACGTTAGGGTGTTGTAAGGGTTTTAGGAGGGTTGTTATATCCTCCCCACCTTGTTTTAGATCTCGTCCTTGAGGTCTACTGGAACAGGTGTGGATATTTCTTTTGCATCTCTGACTCGAGCTCCCATGTATATTCTAGTACTCTCTTGGAACCCCATTTCACTTTGACCAGAACTAATCTCTTGTGTTTAGGATTCTTGATCTTCCTATCTTCAATCTGAATGGGTTTCTCTGTAAACTTAAGTTTCTCATTTACCTCTATGTCCTTAAGAGGTATCACTAAAGATTCGTCTGCTAAGCACTTTTTGAGGTTACATACATGAAACACATTATGTATTCATGTCATTTCCTCTGGCAGTTGTAGCTGATAAGCTACTGGTCCTATTCTTTTGATAATCTCAAAAGGTCCAACATACCTGGGGCTTAGTTTTCCTCTTTTAACGAATCTGACTAATCCTTTCCATGGAGAAACTTTTAATAATACCTTGTCTCCCACTTGAAATTCCAAGGGTTTTCATCTGTTATCTACATAACTCTTTTGACGATCTCGTGCTGTTTTCAGTCTTTCTTTGACTTGAATTATCTTGTCCGTTGTTTCTTGTATTATCTCTGGTCCAGATAGTTTCTTTTCTCCAATTTCTACCCAAGAGACTGGAGTTCGGCACTTTCGTCCATAAAGTGCTTCAAATGGTGCAACATTAATGCTAGTATGATAGTTGTTATTGTAGGAAAATTCTATCCATGGCAAATGATCGTCCTAATTTCTTCCGAAATCAATTACACAAGCTCTAAGCATATCTTCCATCGTTTGTATTGTCCTTTCGCTTTGTCCGTCCGTTTGAGGATGATAAGTTGTGCTTAGATTTAACCTGGTTCCCATTGCTTTTTGGAAACTTGTCCAAAAATGAGAAGTAAAATGGCTATCTCTATCAGATACAATAGATAAAGGTATTCCATGTAATGAAACTATTTCATTACATATAACTTGGCTAACTGTTCCATACTAAAAGTTTCCTTATAGGTAAGAAATGAGCAGATTTTGTTAATCTGTCGACAATCACCCAGATTGTATCACTACCTTTTCGTGTTTTGGGTAATTTGGTAACAAAGTCCATTGTTATCAATTCCCATTTCCATATTGGCATTTCTAGTTGTTGTAATAACCCTGAGGTTTTCTGATGTTCAGCTTTAACCTGTGAACAGGTTAGACATTTAGCAACATAGTTTGCTATATCCTTTTTCATTCCTATCCACCAAAAAATCTTCCTTAAGTCTTGATACATCTTATCACTTCCGGGATGTATCATATACTTAGACTTATGGGCTTCTTCTAGAATTATGTGGCATAGTTTTCTTTGTTTAGGTATCCACATCCTTTTCTTATAGAATTTCCAAATTCCATCTGATCCTTGTTCTAATTCCTTAATCATTCCTTTTAAACCTTCAGCATTGTCCTTGAATGCTGTTTCATGTACCTCTCTAATTTGCTTATTTAAATCTATCTGCAGATTTAATCTTAGAGAGCGTACTCATTTTGGCTTTTCATGATACTTTCGACTTAAAGCATCAACTACTACATTAGCCTTTCTTGCATGATACTGGATATCACAATCATAATCGCTAAGAATCTCCATCCAGCGTCTTTGTCTCATATTTAATTCCTTTTGCCCAAAAATATACCTTAAACTCTTATGATCTGTGAAGATAACAAACTTACTACCATAAAGATAGTATCTCCAAATCTTAAGGGCAAAACTATGGCTCCTAATTCTAGATCATGGGTTGTGTAATCATCTTCATGTTTCTTAAGTTGTCTAGAGGCGTAAGCTATAACCTTTTGACATTGCATCAACACACATCCATATCCTAACTTTGACGCATCACAATAGACTATAAAGTATTCAGTTCCTTCTTGTAATGCGAGTACGGGTGCGTTGGTTAACCTTTACTTAAGAATCCTAGAGGCTTCCTTCTGTTTTGGTCCCCATTCAAACTTAGCTGATTTGCAGGTCAGTTTGGTTAATGGAATGGCTATTCTTGATAATTCTTGGATAAACCGTCTATAATAACCTGCTAGTCCAAGAAAACTTCTCACATTTGTCGGTAATTCAGGGACTTTCCATTTGGTAATTTCCTCGATTTTTGTGGGATCCACATGAATTCCTTCATGATTAACTAGATGTCCAAGGAATTGCACTACTTGTAACCAGAATTCACATTTTGAGAATTTAGCATAAAGCTTCTCTTTTCTCAATAATGTCAGAAGTGTATGCAGATGCTCTGCATGATCCTCTTTACTCATAGAGTAGATTAAAATATCATCTATAAAGACAATTATAAATTTATCCAGGTATGGCTTACATATCATGTTCATCATGTCCATAAATGCGGCTGGAGCATTGGTTAAACCAAATGGCATGACTGTAAATTCATAATGACCGTACCTTGTTCTGAAAGCAGTTTTAGGAATGTCCTCTTCCTGTTACTTTCAATTGATGATATCCTGAGCATAATTCGATCTTAGAAAAGAATCAAGCTCCTTGAAGTTGATCAAACAGATCATCGATTCTCGGTAGTGGGTACCGATTTCTAATCGTAATGTTGTTTAATTATCGGTAATCAATGCACATACACATCGATCCATCATTCTTTTTAACAAACAAAACTGGAGCTACCCACGGTGATGAACTAGGTTGTATGAAACCTTTGTCAAGAAGTTCATCCAATTGTTTCTTCAATTCCTGCATCTCCGTTGGTGCTAGTCGATAGGGTGCCTTGACAATCAGTGTTGTCCCTGGTATTAGGTGAATTATAAATTCAACCTCTCGATCTGGCGGTAATCCAGGTAACTCTTCTAGACAAACATCTGATAATTTAGATACTACTGTAATATCTTTTAATTATGTTCCTATAGTATTAATGATTATGGAAATCATATACACTATGTCTCATTTCCTTGCATATCTTGCAGCTTTCATTACAGATATGAATTTTGTTGACTTGGTTGGCTTGTCTCCTTTGATTGTGATCTTTTCACCACTTGGTGTACTTACTTGTACTGAATTTTGATCACATAAAATACTAGCATGATTGGCTACCAACCAATCCATTCCTAGTACAATGTCAAATCCAGCCAGATTCATTGGGTAAAGGTTAGCAGATAAATGATGGTTTAGAATTTCTATTCTTGCTCCCTGCAAGATTTCACTAATCCTAATGGATTCTCCGCTTGCCGTCTCTACCAGACAGTCTTGTTGAAGTTTAGTTAATGGTTGGTCGAGGAGTTTGTAGAAGGAAGTATTGATAAAACTTTGCTTTGCACCAGAGTCAAATAATACCTTGGCAAAAATATCGTTAACTAAAAACGTACCTGCAATCACATCCGGAATCATCTTGGCTTCTTTAGCTGTCAGAACGAATGCTCTGGCATTGTTCTTGGGTCCTTTAGTTGTCTTAGCTTTGCTGGTTGTTGCTAGAGCTAGTTTCGGACATTTCGGTTTGATATGCCCAGTTTCTCCACAATTGAAGCATAACCTATTGCTAGGTTTCCTCCTACAATCTTCTTCCTTGTGTCCAGACATTTTGCAAAAGTTGCAGTATATTGAGCACCTTCCAAAGTGCTTCCTTTTGCAATACTTGCAATAAGGTGCAGAGGAGGAACCTGTACCTTTCCCACGGTTGGAATTACCGTAGCGAAATTCTTGGGTAAGCCTTTGAGCTAGGTTCTTTCTCTGGTTTTCCTCTTGTGTGCGTACCAATTCATTAGTCAGGGTATTGGCTACATGTCTGATTTCACTAATTAATCCCCAAATGTAACAGGAGATTAATACTGGTCCGGGTGAGGCTAAGGTTGGTACTATCCTAGCATATTCAAAGAATATGGTAGTGTAACCTTTGCAATCTATTCTAGTCATTTTAAGATTTAAGAACTTATTGGCGATTTATTCTTTTTCACGAGGAGGACAAAATTTTCTTTTAACTTTATCCTTAAAGTCGGTCCATTCCATATTATAAGCTCTGTCATTTCCTCTAGACTGGAGAATAGTATTACACCATTCTAAAGCTGCATTTTTTAAAAGATTAGAAGCAAACATAATCTTATCTTCATCCGCACATTTACTTATTTTTAAGACTACTTCTGTCTTTTCTATCCGGCGTAAGGCTGCAATGGTTCCTTCATTGCCTGAGAATTCTATTGGTTTGCAAGACCAGAATTATTTATAAGAACAACCATATGAAACAATTATTCTTCTTTTTGGAATAAGTACTTGGATTAGTGGTCCATTATTTGCATTCACACTGTGACTTGGTTCAGTGGGTGGACGTTTACTTCCAATTACAGATTTATTATTTTCTGCTTCTTTAATGGTCTTGATAATATATGGCATAGCATCTATAATTCCTTGTGCAACTATATGTTGGATGACATTGTTATCTACTTGGTTTTTGTTATTATCATTATTCTGGTTTTCCTGATTTACTTCGTTGTCCATCTGGATTATAAACATTTATCAGATATCAATATTACAGAATAAATAATCACATAAGAAATTTGATCCAAAAACGTCAAACATTGTGACTTTACTCTTTTTATATATCTATATATATGCGTTGATTACAAACTATAACTGAAATTTAAACACACTAGTAGTTAGGCATCGGTATCTATCTTAGTCTATCTATTCTAGTTGATTTTTTTTTCTACATACAAAATTACACACATATCTATGTATTATTCTAGGTGTCGTTCATCCAATATTGCATCTCATGCTCGTCGTATTTCAAACGAGCTTTCCCCTATCTATCAAATTCTATTCCCTTCATCCACTAAATTTTCACCGTATTGACGGAGTTCCTACACACATTTTCGGCTCATGGGTGGGTCTACTGGTGGGGATGGCACTGGTTCTTCGGGAGTATATAATGCCGAATATGACCTATTGTCATCAAACCATGGGTCATATTCTAAAGGGTTTAGGGTTAGGATTCTAGGTAATTCATTAGGGTCGAATGCTAGGATGAGGAATTGGTTTTCCTGGTTTGGTTCTAGCATTTGTTGGTCTAGGAATAAGGGTAACAATGGCGGTTCAGCTATTTGGTTCAGATTAGAGTCTACTGCTGTAGTGGCTAACATGTGGAAATCTGCTAATTGCCTATCAAGTTCCTCTTCCCACATTGGTTTATTAACTGCTTCCTGGGTTTGTGCATTTACTTCCCTATTGGCTTTCACTAATGCCCTCTGTTGTTGTAATTTTTTCATTATTTTCCTCCTCTCATGCGCTCCTCTACTAAACCATCCTCTCTTTTTAGAAGGCAATGGCTCCTCAGACTGTGCCTTAAAAATAAATATTCATTCCTCAGTATCAGCTGAGTATCCTGAGGGATTTGGCTGAGATGAGGTTCCTTCATCTTTTGGGGAACTAGCTAATTGACGATAAGCGTCGGATGTACCTTGCTCACTCATACTGTAAACTAACAAATTGTCAAATAACACAAAATAATATACATATTTACACATAATCACATAGATTATTTCCTAACACAAATTGATTAAAATTTAAGTGTCAGCAGAACACTTCATTGGCTTAAACCAGTGGCTGTAGCTCTGATACCAGCTTCTGTCGCAGCCCCCGACCCCTTGCCCTAGGAGTGAGCGGCCGCAGTTACTCAGAGCGGGTGGTATCGGTGTTTATTAATTTGGCAGCGGAAATGAGACATCAGGATCATAGTTAGGATATATTTATCAGAGTTAAAACACCAAACTTTATATATATATAGGGTAAGATTCATTGGGGAACACTAAAAAGTGGGGAACAGCTGGGAACCGACTCAAACGAACTCCGATTGGACTCATTCCAGCGGCGTTGGAACCGGCTCGTCAAACCCTAACTAAGATCTCTTAACCCTAAACCCTAAATCCTAACTCCTAAACTCTAAACCCTAAAGCTAAAAAATAAGGTTAAAACCTAAGCTAAACCGTAATATCTAAACTATAAACCCTAAAAGCTAAACCCTAAAGGCTAACCCTAAAGCTAAACCCTAAACCCTAAAGTTAAACCCTAAATGCTAAAGCTAAACCATAAAGCTAAACCCTAAGGTTTGTTTCATTTGTCAAATTTCCCCTACACACACTTAAGGTGAGAGAGAAAATGCTCTCTCTTCTCTCTCCTCTCTTCTAGCCGTCACCACCATTCCACCACCCTCTACCGCCGCCTACCACCGCCGCCTACCACCCTTCTTCTTCTTCCATCACTTTCATTATTCCTATTCGGCTGTGATTAGGGGAAGTTGTTTTCTGGTTTCATCATGGGTAAGAAAAAGAAAACGCCACCTTTGAAAGTTTATAATACGAGATCTTCATCTAAGGAGGAAGCTGCTGTGATTAAAGAGCACGTTGCCTCTTGGTGGGATAAGTTGGTTAGTTGAGAAGATGATAAGAAGAATGAGAAGCAAGAGGTCAAAACAGGAAACAGATCTGATGTGCGGGTTCAGGAGGTTTGTGAGCTAAACAGATCTATATCAACAGTTCCCACAGTATCATCAACTGGTTCGTCATTCTCAATGGCTGGTGATGAATCAGTTAATTCGTCTCCATCTATAATGAAAAAGCCTGATGAGAGTAGTATAAAAGCTGCTAAAACTGTTTCGATGTATGATATTTTGGATTACCAAAACCGGAATATTCCGATTCCCGCAAAACCTGTAAGTCCGATGGATAAAGAGTCATTGCCGATGATTTCATTGCCGGAGGATGTATCGGTACAGGGAAAGAGCGAGTTCGATATATGGATGTTACGTCGTGATCAATCTCTGGCAGCTGCTAAAGGTATATCATCGGTGAAATCATCGGAAAATGGAAAGAGTTATGGTTTCCGTGATGATGACGTCACAGTAGGGAATGTCAGAGAATGTGAGGAGGCGGCTGCACATGATGTCAATTCAGAAGATTCTAAAAGCCCTAATCAATCTGCACCGTTGGATGTGGGAATGGATCAAGGGTCACGAAATGTGAAGAACTTGGTGGGGACCACTGTTGAAGTTGGCGCAAATTGTGAGGTGGGTCCTAATGCAAAGCCGGGTATTACAATTTCTGGACCGCACATAGTTGGCCCAATAAACAATGGCCCAGGTATGTATACAAATGATATTACTAATGCAAGCCCAATTGTAGAAAATGAGAATCTAAGTCAGATGGCAGCCTTGCCTTCGGCAGCTGCTGTTGGATCGGTTCCTAAATCTGATGATATTATTGGGCCAGCTGATCAAGCTATGGCCCAAAAAAAAGGTTTCATTTGCGGAAATTGTGATGGGGCAGGCCCAGGAAAATGTGACTTATTCTCATGTTGTTAAGTTTGGAAAATTTGAAAAAGTTATACAATTTAAGGAGGATATTCCAGAAATTGATCCATTAAGGGGTACTAAGTATTGGAACAATGAGTTATTTCAGAAACTACTTAGAGGAGATGATGTAGTGGATGGGGAAACACGTTTGGCGTATGAGGGTCCTAGGCGTAATGCCGAGGGTATCTTTGAAGTGAACATTGAGGGCAATTTTATGAAAAAGTCATATACATCTAATGTTTTTCAGCTTTATGGATACTTTATCGGGGCCGTTATGCCATTTCGGGTTGTGAAAGAAAACTTGATAAAAATGTGGCATAAATATGGGTTAAAATCTATTAACATGAATAGAAACGGGTATTTCTTTTTTAAGTTTGAGTGTGAAGAAGGCATGTTACAAGTTCTTGAAAGAAATCCTTGGTTAGTAAATAATGTTCCACTGGTTCTTCAAATATGGGATCCAAATGTGGTGTTGAGTAAACCGAGTCCGAAAACGGTTCCAATTTGGGTTACTATAAAAGATTTACCGCTTAGTTTATGGAATGGTGGAAATATCGGTCAAGTTGTGAGTAGTGTCGGCAAACCGTTAATGTTAGATCAAGCCACTTTTAAGAGATGTGAAACTAAAGAAGGGCCGTTAAATTTCGCGCGTATATTGGTGGATGCACAGGCTACTAATGGGCTTCCGGATAAAGTCAAGATCAATCTCCCTAAATGTGATGGAATACCGGGTAAGTCTTATTTTTGGAATTATCGTACAAATGGAAGCCGCCTTGCTGTTCTTCTTGTGAAGTGTTTGGTCATTCAAATGATAAGTGTAATCTAAAAAAGGATAATGTTCAAACGAAAGTGTTGGATAAAAATAAAAAGAATGTTGATGTTGAAGCTGGCCTGGCCCAGAATAGTGAATTTGTGGAAGTTATAAGAAAATCAAAGGTTCAAAACAAAGGGAACATTCCGGTTTGGCAGCCCAAAAATACAAAAATTAAATCCATTATTTCGGAGCCTGGTCCATCTCATCAGGTTGGGCTGAATACGGGTCCAAGTCGACAAGCTGTTGTGGGCTCAAATGAGGGTGATGGTCAAAGGAAGCCCAGCGATAAGGCTGTTGGGCTTCAACATAGTGCTGAAAAGATAATGGGCTCCAATAGCAAATCAGGTGGGCTTCAAAAGTCTGCTGTTGACGGATTGGATTTGCATCAGAAATCAGAAATTAGTATGGATGATGCTGGGCTTCGGAAATCAGGCCCATCTGATGGGTGTTTGCATCTAGAACAAATGATGGGCTCAGCTTTAGCTGCTGGCCCATCAGCGCTGAAACAAAAATCTGGCCCATCTATTTTGGAGCCTGTTTTGAAGCAGAATATGGGTTCAGCAGTTAAGGCCCAAAGAACTTATGGAAGTGGTTATTATGATATCTCAAAAAATGCTTTTGGGTCACAATCTGGCCCATCGTGCAACACTACAAACAGTTTTGGTACGTTGCGGGATGAAGAAGAGTGTTTTGACACGGATCTTGAAATGTGGGAACATGAGATCGAGATGGTAAAAAAGTTTGTGGAAACTAGTATCCGCCCGAAGATTGAAGACTACAGTGCATGGTCCGAAAATACAAGAAAATATTATGATAGTTTGACAAAAATGGATGGAGATGAAGTTGAGGTAGAGTCGGAGACTGATGAAATGGCGCGTTTTATGAAGATCGGCTCTAAATTTTAATTTTCGTCTCTTTTTTGTTGTTTTTTGATGTATGTTTCTCTATTTTGTTCTTTGTTTTTAAGGCGAGTCGCCTTTTAAACATTTGAACTTTGTTTGTTTTCTTGGTTTTTTAGATATTAATAAAATTTACCTGGGGGCTTCCCGTTTCCCAAAAAAAAAAAAGCTAAGCCCTAAAGCTAAACCCTAAAAGCTAAACCCTAATATATTTAGGGTTTAGGGGTTATTATTTAGGGTTTAGGATTAAAAGATCATAGTTAGGGTTCGACAAGCCGGTTCCAACGCCGCTGGAATGCGTCCAATCGGAGTTCGTTTGAGTCGGTTCCCCGCTGTTCCCCACTTTTTTAGTGTTCCCCAATGAATCTTACCTTATATATATATATATAAAGTTTGGTGTTTTAACTCTGATAAATATATCCTAACTACGATCCTGATGTCTCATTTCCGCTGCCAAATTAATAAACACCGATACCACCCACTCTGAGTAACCGCGGCCGCCCGCTCCTAGGGTAAGGGGTCGGGGGCTGTGACAGAAGGTGGTATCAGAGCTACAGCCACTGAGTAACTGCGGCCCACCGTTTCCCACTTTTTTAGTGTTCCCCAATGAACCTCACACTATATATATATATATATAATGGGATAGGGAGAGGATCATGAGAAAACTAGATATAAATGAGAAAACTAGAAAACTAACTAAAACCCACTAAAAATGAGGGGGGAGACTTTTAATGAAGGAGGGGGGGGGGGGGGGGGCTTTTAATGAAGGAGGGGTAAAATTGGAAAAAAAAAATATATATAATTTTTCAAACATTTCCCATTTCTCCATACGTTATCATTTTGAAACAAAAATGACATCATAAGATCACAATTTTTTGTATCTTTCATTCAAGTATATTTGAGCATATTTTTTATGACATAAAAAAAGATTTATGGTGTCGTCTTGTTTTCAATACTATTATTATAGTAGTGCACATGTGCAATATAACATGTACTACAATTGCATTACATGCTTAAAATTAGCTTTGTGAGTCTAGTTTAGCTTTTAGGGTTAGTTTTTTTGGAGGTTTAGGATTAGGATTAGGTTTTTGGGTGTGGGGGGCGGGGGGGAGGGGGGTTTAGGTTTTTGGGGGGTGGGGGTGGGGGGGGGTTAGCCTTTTGGTGGGAGGGTGAATTTAGGTTTTTGGGGGGTGGGGGGGGGGGGGTTTAGGTTTTTGGGGGATGTCGGTGGGGGGTGGGTTAAGTGGTTTAAGCTTTATGTATTGGTGCACATGTGCAGTGCAACCAAAAAAATATATATATTTTTTATTTTTTTGAAATTTTTTTTCCATACATAAAAAGTAGCGATTTTTCTATAAAAAATTGTAAAAAAAAATAAAAAATTTGGTATGATTTTAGGATTTTTTGGTTAGTTTTTTGGTTTTCTCATTTAAACTGGTTTTCTTATGATCCATCCCCTAATGGGATAAAACCCCAGTTTTTCATTACAATACATTTGTAGGGATAAACCCTGATTTATTGAATTCAAAATCTCTTTTTTTATTTAGGTAACTTTTATAGCCACTTTTCAAAGCATTCAGTGCTCTCCAGCTGGCTTTTATTAGCTTCACATTATAACTGAAACGTGTTTTAAAAAGGTTTTATCAGCAAGAAATACTGGTAAGTGCATCCCAGTTTAATCAAAACAAGATTTTATAATTTCACAATATTGAGAGTGATTACAATGTTTATATCTACACAGTTACTCATTCAGTACTGTCAAGTGTCAACACCTTACTTGTGGGTCATGTTACTCATTGCCTAACTCTTTGTCCAATAGTAACGGATTTCAAATAATGAATACAAAACCCCAACAAACCGGCAGTAATTGTAGAATACATAGACTCAGTCACTGTTAATTATATTTGAGTTTTGGTAAAATATTTTGACTCACAAAAAGATTTACAAAAAGGTGCCAAAAAGCAAGATGTACTCACATTGTATACTTAAGTAAAACTAAAGCTTCCTGGTGAATCTCCTGATTATTATCTATTAAAAATTAAACAATGCACACGTGTTAGTAAGATAACCCAAATCACATTAGCCATACAACACGAGACAGAACTCCAACGAACTTAGTCAGGCAGAGCCTTGACATGCGTTACAGAGCCCTAGATCAATCGGGTAGGGTAACAAATACGTGATCGGGGGTTATAATACTTACAACGAGGCAGAGCTTTGCTTTTTAGGGGTATAACTCCCGAGAGTTTTAGCTTACTAGAGATTTGAGAGAGAATTAGAAAATGAACGGTGAAGAAATGATCTCTCGACCCCCTTTTATAGGCTAATCCGACACTCCGTACCGCCACGCGACTCCCCAGGCTAAGCATGTCGTGGGCCGCGAGCCACCTGTAGCTAGGGTTAGGCTGGTCAAGTCATCGAGTATAGCTTCGACACGTGGTGACACGTGGCGCAATGCAGTGTCCGACAAGTAATACCCGTCGCACCCGCGAGATACTTAGGTCTTTCCCGTCGCAAGCCGCGAGAGACTATAATTATTTTTTTTATTTGTTTTTTATTAATATAAAAGGTATTTTAGGGTCGTTTTTTCGTATACGGGGTATATTTAGGGACGTTAGGGGTGTTGTAAGGGTTTTAGGAGGGATGTTATACATTGTAATCGCTCTCAATACTGTAAAGTTATAAAAGCTTGTTTTGATTAAACTAGGATGCACTCGCCAGTATTTCTTTCTGATAAAACCTTTTTAAAATGCGTTTCAGGTAACTTAATGTGAAGCTAATAGAAGCGAGCAGGGGAGCACTGAAGGCTTAAAGAAGTGACTATAAAAGTTACCTACACAAAATGAAGTTTATGTTTTCAATAATTAGGGTTTATCCCTAACAATGTATTATCAATGAAACTTGGGTTTTATCCCATTTATTTATTATAAAAGGTTTGGTGTTTTGAAACTCTGATAATATTTCCTGACTACGGTCCTGATGTCTCATTTCCGCTGCCAAATTAATAAACACCGATACCATCTGACTGGCCCGCAGCCGCCCGCTCTCGGGGTAGGGGTCAGGGGCTGCAACAGAGAAGGTGGTATCAGAGCTGTCACACCCCAAGCGGAAACCCCCACGAGGCGTGTGACATACAAGGATCTAGCCACCAATCACATTGAACTCATACAAGATTTTAAATAAAACTTTCATTCATTAACATAAAGTGTTACAAAACAATAATTACAAATCACCGTATTCAGCGGAAGCATAATTCAATTGTTAAGTGTTTCATAAACCATATCAACAAAACCATTCGACTTGTCACGCAATCCCATGCTTTACGACCCATGACCACTCCAGCTTCCCAGACAGCAAGTTCCACGATCCACATAATCTAAAACCTGCGAGCATGCACACACGTGTATCAGACAACGCTGGTGAGTTCATAGTTTTACGAAAACATTAGTTACCAAGTGTTTAGTTCCGTTCATTGATTTCAATGTTGATAATACCTCGGATACAAGATGGCTCCTGATGTATGTTTTGCCTGTTCCCCAGTGCTCCTATCAAAGCACTAGGCATGACTGGGTCATTAGTTCACACACGTCCTCTCCGGTACGGGGTAGGGTGCCAAACCTAAGTAGCGCTACCAACTAATACCCCGTTATCTCTCCGGTAACAAAAAGATGGGACTTAAAGGTGATAGGACGAGTGTATTATCCAACATTCCTGATTTTACCCACAAGACATATTCCTCTCAGGAATACCAATTGATTTACCCAAAGCCTATCCCTCTCAGTGATACCCAATGAATGTCCCAACCACCGGGACGCATGCTCAAGAGGAATGAACTCACCTTAGATTGCTCGGTATGTAACATTACATTACCCGTTCCAAGTTGGTCAACCATACCCTATCGTGGTTACCAAGAATAGTCAGTTTTATGAACGCATATCCAATTCACGTATTCAACAAGTCACATGTAACAGTCATTGCCACGTAATACATAACAAGCAATTAGGTCTCATGCACATTTATAACACAAGTTCACATTTCCAGCAATGGTTACTAACCAAATCAGTTTTTCAATCAATCAATCATCAGTTACTTATCTCACCCAGTTCACATCTATCACAACAATCCCTGTTAACAAGTAGCACATACCCAATTATCATATCAGACCACATCCCATGTGTATGTCCCTTAATATTAAACTGTTTGATTACCATGTACTACCTTATTTCATAAACGAGGGTACTCATCACTATTTCAAACTATCTACTGTTCCATCTATCAACTCTTACGGCGAATAACCCAAGCGACGAAGGATTATTCTCCGCAGAGGTTACATATGACAAAACACCTAAGTTTCGTCGAGGTTACGTATGACGAAACACCTAAGTTTCGTCGAGATCCCATGTGACGAAACACCTATGTTTCGTCGAGTCCACATATGACGAAACACATATGTTTCGTCGAGTCCAGGTGTGGCGAAGAACCACATGTTCGTCGATACTAGATTTGACAAAGTATCCCTATGCTTCGTCACACCAACAACAGTTACAATCTATGTATTTCACAACAAGTGTTAACAACCTATTAGCATGTTTATTGGATCATTCGACAGTTACACAATCAATTCGCAATTCTCGATCATTGTCTAACAGCTAATAATCATGATCATTCAATCAATTCAAAACTCCAATCATTACAGTGTGTACACGTTATCATACATGCCGAAATCATGGATTGCACATCATTAACCATTCATAATTCGTAATAATCAACACTAATCATTGATTCACAATTAACATCATCATTATTATCATAACTAATCACTGAACAGTCCTTGCCTATCACTTCTAATAACCGTGTAACGCATGCTAATGATCAACCGTATTAGATTCTGTTTACAACCAAACCCTAGATCACGTTCTAATTATACATGTTGATAACATTCCACAAGATCACCAAGTTCATCAATCACAATCAGGTTTACGCTACAAAATTAAGGCTAACTAAGAACATGAATCACAAAACTGATCAAAACATACCGATCGATAGAAGTATAATGATGGCAACTAAGATAAACGATGCTTCCAGATGAAGAAGTTCCGAAGAGAGGAGTTGCCGTCAAAAGGGGTCAGCCGATGGTTTGCAAGAGGAGGAGAAGTAGGGTTATACGGTTACATAACATGAACAGTTGGGCCACAAAATGGATTGGGCCGAAGCCCTTAACGGCGAAAGACCTTACTCGACGAAACACCCATTTTTTGTCGAGTCATGGTTGGCGAAAGGTCCTATTTTTCGTCAAAGTGAGTGGTGACGAAGAACTATACATAAACTCAAATTATTAAACTCTAATTAAACTATATGTAACTTACACAAATAATAATCAAGCATTACACACAATCATTAATCATCCAGATAAACAACACAGACACCCCGTAAACCAATATTGTAGAAACATGATTTCGAAGTCAATGATGTGTGAAATCTCAGGTTGTCACATCATCCCCAACTTGAAAGAAATTTTGTCCCGAAATTTATCAAGCAATCCAAAACAACAAGATGTTAACGCAGGATAACTGTGGATTTTTCGCGGGTACCACATCATCCCCAACTTGAAAGGGAATTTCATCTCGAAATTCGCCAATGACAACAAAAGTTGGCTCAACCACCTTAACAATTGAGGATACTAGAGCTTTATCAGATCTTTACGTTCCCACGTGAACTCCGGTTCACGTCTTGAGTTCTAACGAACTCTCACGATTGTCATACAACTATGCTACCGAACCTCGACTTCCTGGTCCATGCTTTCGATATATCCCCCGATACCGCAACTAGTCATTAACCTAAGGCTCTAGCAAGGGTATCACAAGCGTTTCACCGGACAATCACTGCCTTAGATCTAAGACACGATTGACATCGTGCACGTTACCCAACTCGTCGGGTTACTCGAGTTTGTGGGCCACGTGACCGGTCCTTTCCAGAATTCCAACGTAACGTAAATTAAGCTTGCCACGCTTCCCAAGCGTACCACACCCTCCCAGGGTGAGACTTTCAACATGATACGATCGCCTACAGCGAACTCCCAGTGTTTCCTAAGATTATCAACTTCCTTGACGGTCACGCGTTGCCGCCAAACGATTTCCGATCCAAACAATCTTCCCAAGTGGTTTGAGTACAAATCCTGGATCTGTGATTAGGTTATCACCCACCTTATTCCACAAGGAGATTAGTATTACTGTCCAAGCAAGGTCTCTAACAGAGTTGTCCGAGTACCAGAATGGTAACTGTTACAGTAAACTCAACCCAATTTAGGTGTCCTTTCAAATTTTTACTAAGTCAATCACACACATGCTCGCAGCATGTCTTCAAGTGTTAGGATGGTTCGTTTACTCTAGCCGTTTGTCCTACGATGATGAATAATGCTCATGTGTATACGTGAGCCAAGAGTGTTGTGTAATGCCTGTCATGAATCAATTATAGATCAAAATCAGAGATATCAGGAGTTGGCATATTGTGCCTAAAAACCGCCTTTCTCAGAGGAACGTTCACAGCTTGTGAAGACTCGTCAGTTTTCCTTGATTGCAAGAAAGTGTGTTGGTTACGTGAGACAATCAACGATCACCCAGGTGATATTTTATTCCATTTTGAGTTGTAAATAGGCTAGCGACAAAATCCCTGGCAGTCTGTTCTCATTTTCCATATGGGTGCTGCCGGTTGCTGATACTCCATCTTGACGTTCCCACAAGTCAAACATCATTCACATACATTGCTAGGTGGGTCTTCATGCCCGATCACCAGTACAAGAGTTATAGATCCTAATATCTCTTGTCAAAACCCAGACAACTAGAATATCGAGGCCGGCGCGCTTTGCTCAACACAAGTTCCCTAAAGTTGTCGTATAATGAGATCCACACTTGTTCCTTGAAGTAGCTAATATCGTCTGACCTGCCAAAGGTTGCTACTCCATGCCCCGCATGGATTCAACTTGAAAATCTACTTCCTTCAGTTCTCCAGTTTGAACAGAGCGAGTCTAATCAGGTAAGTTTGAGTCGATTTTAAGCTGCACAGCTCGTGTACATTCAAGTTCACAGTCGTAATCATCTAAAAGTTCCATCCAGCGATGCCATTAACTGATTTAGCTCTTTCGAAATCAGGGTACACGGGAGGCCCTTGTGATCGGTCTAAGTAGTGCATTCGGTACCGCCCAAGTAATGCCTCCGACTTAAATCCAAAGACCACGGTTTCCACCGCAGGTTGTGTGTCGTGCAGTTCCTCTTTGTGACTCCATTACGTAAGCCATCACTCTCTCGTGTTGCATCGGTGTGTAACTGGGACTCTGATTCGGAGCATCATGGTATACCACTAGATCACCCGTACCCTTAGGTAAAGACGATGCTCAGTGCATTGCAGAGTTGGGATTCGAAAGCTGAAAAGACGTTTTCCTGTTTGACTCCCATGAATACACAGCACCCTGTTGTGCTAAAGAGATTAAAGCTGCAAAATCCTCGAAAATCCTATGGTGAATCTGCGATAGAATCTAGCGAGACCAAGAAACTGCTGTATCCTCAAAGGAATCTTTGGTGTCGATCAGTTTCTAACAAAATGGATCTTAGCGAGATCCACGTGTATTCCACTTCGTTAATTTCATGACCAGAAATGTACCTCTCGAATCCAGAAGTCACATTTAACAAGACTTGCGCGGAGTGGCCCCTCCCTCAGGAGCTCTAAAATAAGATACGAATGTCGCCCATGATGTTCCTTTCTCCTGGAAATGATTCAGAACATCGTCAATAAACACGGTCGATTCATGTGATCCATAAAGCTACTGGTATGTTGGTTAACCTAAAGGTCATGGAATACAAAGTCACAATGGCCGCATTGCGTCTAATATGCCGTTTTAGGAACATCCTTCCCTTGGACCTCTATCTGACGATAGGTCATTCGTTCGCCAATCCTCGAATAGTAGCTTGACCCTCGCAGCTGGTCAACAGGTTGTCAATACATGGTCAAGGCAAACGGTTCTTGACTGTCACCTTGCTGAGTTCTGGATAATCAATACATATACGAAAAGGCTTATCTTCGCGGATATAACTGGGGCTCCCCAAAGCGAAAAAACTAGGTCCGATAAAACTCTTGTCCTGTAATTGATCAGACAGTTCTTGCAACTTTCCTGGCGCCAAACGATAAAGAGTACGAGTAGTCAAGGCTGCCTCTGGCGTGAGATCAAACTGAGATTCTGCCTAACAGTTGTGGAAGTAAGCCCGAAAGTTCCTCGGGTAGTAAACCGTGAGGAATCACGAACAATTGGTGGATCATCGATCCTCTTTTTCCTTTGACCAAACATCAGTAACGGTTGCTAACATAGCGGAGTAATCCCTCCGTAGGCACTTCTGGCCTTCATAGCTGAAATGGCTCTGACCTTTGCACCCCTCTGACACTTTAGAACAACTAACGATTCTCCACACAAGATTTTCTCCTCACATGGTATATCTGCGTGATTTCTGGATAACCAATCCACACGAACTACTGCATTGTAACCATCAAGGATAGTAGAAGGAAGGTCAATGTCGAACACTTGTCCCATAAGGTCGAGTTTGCATCCTAACGAACATATGAGATTTCATTTGACTTGCCATCAGCCGATTCCACATCAGATTCGGTTTCAAGAAGCATCAGGGTCAAACAGAATAGAGACGAAGCGGATAGCTACCCATCCAAGCTACCATGTTGCTATTATGCCTGGCGTCGCCTATGCCAATCCTAAATGCCCTACCACGAGTACCACTTCCAGTGTTGTTGTTACAGTTGCGAGGATTCCCAGTACTGTCATTATTCACTTGGTTGTTGACGTCTTGACTTAACAACAGTCAATCCTTGTCAACGTCACCTTCGTTTCCTTGCCGTAGACTACGATTACGAGTACCTTGATGTTGCCACGACTGTTGCCTCTCATGTCGTTGCTTGAAACGAAACCCTACGATCTTTCACCATCAAAATCCACCTTTTCACATTCTGTGTCACGTCCTAAAGCGCTACTCACTGTGCTGACTGTTACACATACCACACTATAGTAAATTGTCATTGCTTATGTCCCGATTGATTCGTAAGTGTTGACTCCCATAAGTCGCTTACTAGGGCCAAGGATTCGATTGAAGTCAACTCGCTGGTGCTTATTGCCGGTAACCAGGGTCGTCCTAATACTGAGGTTGGTGAGATACTACGCTCATCCTCTTGTCCATCGTTCTTGCAAATTGATTGAGTAATACACGGTATGTTACGAGAGTGTTGTAGAAGTGATCACACTTCGGGATCTAAGGCGTCAATACTTTAAATTCCAGAAAATGAAGAAAAGTGAGAAGAGTATAGACCAATCATCCAACCCCGCGACATCCAACCCAGGGACGTTCGTACTAGCACCTAGCATTCTACACAGTTCGCTAGGCGTTCAGATGGGTGTTCAGGTAATACTCGATAGCTTCGAGATTCGTAAGGATTCAGAGAGGAGTGAAAAGATCACGTTCGAGTAGGAGTCAATCACTGCTGTGCCTCCTATAGATTTGTTACGTTTCTCACTGATTAAATAACAGAACAGAACCCCTTTTTTCACTCGCTAAGCCTCACTGGGACTTACATGCACCCCACATTATTATTATGTGTGCACCCACAATAATATTGTGATTTGCATGCTCATCTCTGTTCCTCCTAACTCGTGTCAAATGGTTCTTCAAACTCAAATGTCAGAAGGAGGTTATCAAAAGGGTAGGATCATAGAAATCCAAAGACTATGACAAACTATCAACGCATCATAACGTAAGCAAGCGGTTCATGTAATCATGCAATAGTGACGAGTGTGTGTTCGTACGCTACATCATAAACAGGTGTACACTAGTCATGTAATGTATGCATCAAGTGAGAAAGACGAACCTTGCAATCTGGTGCTGAGTGTCATGGTCGTATTCCCGTTTTCAGAACTATTAGGTTATAGTCTAGTTTTATAAAAAAAAAGTTTTAAAACCTAGTTCACTATAACCAGTGGCTCTGATACCAAACTGTCACACCCCCAAAATACCCCAAGCGGAAACCCCCGTGAGGCGTGTGACATATCAGGATCTAGCCACCAATCACATTGAACTCATACAAGATTTTAAATAAAACTTTCATTCATTAACATAAAGTGTTACAAAATAATAATTACAAATCATCGTATTCAGCGGAAGCATAATTCAATTGTTAAGTGTTTCATAAATCATATGAACAAAACCATTCGACTTGTCAAGCAAATACAATGCTTTACGACCCATGAACACTCCAGCTTCCCAGACAACAAGTTCCACAATCCACATAATATAAAACCTGCGAGCATGTACACACGTGTATCAGACAACGCTGGTGAGTTCATAGTTTTACGAAAACATTAGTTACCAAGTGTTTAGTTCCGTTCATTGATTTCAATGTTGATAATACCTCGGATACAAGACGGCTCCTGATGTATGTTTTGCCCATTCCCAAGTGCTCCTATCAAAGCACTGGGCATGACTGGGTCATTAGTTCACACCCGTCCTCTCCGGTACGGGGTGAGGGTGCCAAACCTAAGTAGCACTACCAACTAATACTCCATTACCTCTCCGGTAACAAAAGGATGCGACTTAAAGGTGACAGGACGAGTGTATTATCCAACATTCCTGATTTTACCCATAAGACGTATTCCTCTCAGGAATACCCAATTGATTTACCCAAAACCTATCCCTCTCAGGGATACCCAATGACTGTCCCAACCACCGGGACGCATGCTCAAGAGGAATGAACTCACCTTAGATTGCTCGGTATGTTACATTACCTTACCCGTTCCAAGTTGGTCAACCATAACCTACCGTGGTTACCAAGAATAGTCAGTTTTGTAAACGCATATCCAATTCACGTATTCAACAAGTCACATGTAACAATCATTGTCACGTAATACATAACAAGCAATTAGGTCTCATGCATGTTTATAACACAAGTTCACGTTTCCAGCAATGGTTACTAACCACATCAGTTTTTCAATCAATCAATCATCAGTTACTTATCTCACCCAGTTCGCATCTATCACAACAATCCTTGTTAACAAGTAGCACATACCCAATTATCATACCAGACCACATCCTATGTGTATGTCCCTTAATATTAAACTGTTTGATTACCATGTACTACCTTATTTCATAAACGAGGGTACTCATCACTATTTCAAACTATCTACTGTTCCATCTATCAACTCTTACGGCGAATAACCCAAGCGACGAAGGATTATTCTCCGCCGAGGTTACATATGACGAAACACCTAAGTTTCGTCGAGGTCACGTATGACGAAACACCTAAGTTTCGTCAAGATCCCATGTGACGAAACACCTATGTTTCGTCGAGTCCACATATTACGAAACACGTATGTTTCGTCGAGTCCAGGTATGGCGAAGAACCACATGTTTCGTCGATACTGGATTTGACAAAGTATCCCTATGTTTCGTCACACCAACAACAGTTACAATCTATGTATTTCACAGCAAAAGTTAACAACCTATTAGCATGTTTATTGGATCATTCGACAGTTACACAATCAAATCGCAATTCTCGATCATTGTCTAACAGCTAATAATCATGATCATTCAATCAATTCAAAACTCCAATCATTACAGTGTGTACACGTTATCATACAAGCCGAAATCATGGATTGCACATCATTAACCATTCATAATTCGTAATAATCAACACTAATCATTGATTCACAGTTAACATCATCATCATTATCATAACTAATCACTGAACAGTCCTTGCCTATCACTTCTAATAACCGTGTAACGCATGCTAATGATCAACCGTATTAGATTCTGTTTACAACCAAACCCTAGATCACGTTCTAATTATACATGTTGATAACATTCCACAAGATCACCAAGTTCATCAATCACAATCAGGTTTACGCTACAAAATTAAGGCTAACTATGAACATGAATCACAAAACTGATCAAAACATACCGATCGATAGAAGTAGAATGATGGCAACTAAGATAAACGATGCTTCCAGATGAAGAAGTTCCGAAGAGAGGGGTTGCCATCAAAAGGGGGCAGCCGATGGTTTGCAAGAGGAGGAGAAGTAGGGTTATACGGTTACATAACATGAACAGTTGGGCCACGAAATGGATTGGGCCGAAGCCCTTAACGGCGAAAGACCTTACTTGACGAAACACCCATTTTTCGTCGAGTCATGGTTGGCGAAAGGTCCTATTTTTCGTCAAAGTGAGTGGTGACGAAGAACTATACATAAATTCAAATTATTAAACTCTAATTAAACTATATGTAACTTACACAAATAATAATCAAGCATTACACACAATCATTAATCATCCAGATAAACAGTACAGACACCACGTAAACCAATATTGTAGAAACAGGATTTTGAAGTCAATGATGTGTGAAATCTCGGGTTGTCACAAGAGCTATGCCACTGGTTTAAGCCATTTAGGTGTTCTGCTAATACCTAAATTTTAACCAATTATGTTAGGAAATAACTTATATGATTCTGTATAAATATGTATATTATTATTTTGTGTTATTTGACAATTTGTTAGTTTACAGTATGAGTGAGCAAGGTACATCTGACGCTTACCGTCAATTGCCTAATTCCCCGAAGAATGAAGGAACCTCATCCTAGCCTACCTCAGAATACTCTGCTAATTTTGAGGAAGGAATCTTTATCTTTAAGGCCCAATCTGAGGAACCATTCCCTCCTAAAAAGAGAGGCTGGTTTAGTAGAGGAGCGCATGAGAAGAGGAAAAGGATGAAGAAAGTCTAACAACAGAGAGCAATAGCGAAAGCAAATAGAGAAATGAATGCCCAAACCCAGGAAACCAATAGAATAGTATGGAAAGAGGAACTTGATAGACAGTTAGCTGATTTCCACATGTTAACAAACACAACAACAGCGCCTAACCAAGTAGCTGAACCAGAACTTCTGCCTTTGTTCCCTAACCAACCAATGGAGTTCGAACCCAAACAGGAGGACTAATTCCCAATCCCAGCATTTGACCCCAATGAGATCCCTAGAGGTCCCGCACCAAACCCCATAGCGCAGTATACCGACCTGAACCCTTTAGACCCGTTTTGGAACGACGACAGGTATATTCAATATATATTAAACAACCCATATCCTTAGAGAGAACCCATACCACGTTACACTGACCAAGTACCAGCACCACTACCACCCATGAGTGAAGAAAATGTGCAGGAACTTCGCACATATGGTGAAGAGTTAGTGGAAGAAGGAAATAGAATCAGGCAGATAGGAGAGAAACTCGTCTGGAAGTATGACGAGC
Source organism: Helianthus tuberosus (assembly GCA_030545235.1). Classification (NCBI taxonomy): domain Eukaryota; kingdom Viridiplantae; phylum Streptophyta; class Magnoliopsida; order Asterales; family Asteraceae; genus Helianthus; species Helianthus tuberosus. The sequence goes on along the minus strand of CM060402.1, from coordinate 13,403,603 downwards.
GTGAGATGCAGTATTAGCCAAGCCAGCACCTAATAAATATATATATACATATACATATATATATATGTGTGTGTGTGTGTATTTTGTTACTTTGAAAAAAAAATCTATTAAACTAAAATAGATAGACTAAAATACCTATCGATTCATAATTACTAGTGTGTTTAATTTTCAATTGTAATTTGTAATCGATGCATATATATAAATATATATAAAAAGAGTAAGTCGCAATGCTCGACGTTTTTGATCAATCTGCTTGCGTAATTGTTTATATTAAATGTTATTATGTGAAATTAATACCTGGTAAATGTTTACAATTCAGATGGACAACGAAGTAAATCGGGAAAACCAGAATAATGATAATAACGGGAACCAAGTGAATAACAGTACCATTGAACACATATTAACCAAAGGAATTATAGATACTATGCCATATATTATCAAGACTATTAAAGAAGCAGAAAATAAAAAATCTGTAATTGGAAGTAAACGTGCACCGACTGAACCAAGTCATAGCGTGAACGAAAATCACGGACCACTTATCCAAGAACCTATCCCAAAAAGAAGAACTGTGTCATATGGTTGTTCTTATAAAGAATTCTGGTCTTGCAAACCAATAGAATTCTCAGGCAATGAAGGAGCCATTGCAGCCTTGCGTTGGATAGAAAAGACAGAAGCAGTCTTTAAGATAAGTAAATGTGCAGAGGAAGATAAGATTATGTTTGCTTCTATTTTTTTTAAGAATGCAGACCTAGAGTGGTGGAATACCATTCTCCAGTTTAGAGGAAGTGACAGAGTTTATAACATGGAATGTGAACCAACTTTAAGGAGATAGTTGAAAGAAAATTTTGTCCTCCTAATGAAAAAGAACAGATTGCTAATAAGTTCTTAAATCTTAAAATGACTGGAATAGATTGCAAGGGTTATACTACCATATTCTTTGAATATGCTAGGATAGTACCAACCTTAGCCTCACCAGAACCAATATTAATCTCCCGTTACATCTGGGAATTAATTAGTGAGATCAGACTCGTAGTCAAGGCAGCTAGACCACAAACCATAGAAGAAGCAGTAGAACTGGCCAACACCCTGACTGATGAATTGATACGTACACAAGAGGAAAACCAGAGAAAGTACCTAGCTCAAAAGCTTACCCAAGAATTTCATTACGGAAATTCCTACCGTGGGAAAAGTACAGGTTCTTCCTCTTCACCCAACTGCAGGTATTGCAAAAGGAAGCACTCAGGAAGGTGCTCAATATACTGCAACTTATGCAAAATTTCTGGACATAAGGAAGAGAACTGCAGGAAGAAAGCTAGCAATAGGCTATGCTTCAATTGTGGAGAAGCTGATCATATCAAACCGAACTGTCCGAAACTAGCTCTAGCGATAACCAGTAAAGCTAAGGCGACTGAAGGACCCAAGAAGAATACCAGAGCTTTCGTTCTGACAGCTGAAGAAGCCAAGATGATTCCGGATGTGATTGCCAGTACATTTTTAGGTAATGACATTTTTACTAAAGTATTATTTGACTCTAGTGCAAACCAAAGTTTTATTAATACTTCTTTCTACATTCTTCTAAATCAACCATTAACTAAACTTCAACAAGGCTGTCTGGTGGAGACAGCAAATGAAGATTCTATTAAGATAAGCAAAATCCTGCAGGAAGCAAGGATAGAAATTTTAAACCATAATTTTTCTGCTAATGTTTTTCCAATGAATCTAGCTGGTTTCGATATCGTATTAGGAATGGATTGGTAGGAACCTAATCATGTTAGTATTTTATGTGATCAAACGTCCATACAAGTGAGTACACCAAAGGGTGAAAGGATCACGATTAAAGGAGATAAGCCAACCAGATCAACAAAATTCATCTCTGTGATGAAAGCTGCACATTATGCAAGGAAAGAAGCAATGATGTATATGATTTCCATAATCATTAACACTAAAGGAAAAGAATTAAAAGATATTCCCGTAGTATCTAAGTTCTCGGATGTCTTTTCAGAAGAGTTACCTGGATTACCGCCAGATCGAGAGGTTGAATTTAGAATTCACCTATTACCAGGAACGGCATCGATTGCCAAAGCACCCTATCGATTAGCACCAACGGAGATGTGGCAACTAAAGAAACAGTTGGACGAACTACATGACAAAGGTTTCATACAACCTAGTTCATCGCCGTGGGGAGCACCGGTGTTATTTGTCAAGAAAAAGGACGGATCGATGCGTATGTGCATTGATTACCGGGAATTGAACAAGGTTACGATTAAAAATCGGTACCCACTACCGAGAATCGATTATCTGTTCGATCAACTTCAAGGAGCTCGATTCTTTTCTAAGATTGACTTACGCTCAGGATATCATCAATTGAAAGTACAGGAAGAGGACATTTCTAAAACTGCTTTCAGAACAACGTACGGTCATTATGAATTTACAGTCATGCCATTTGGTTTAACCAATGCCCCAGCTGCATTTATGGACATGATGAACAGGATATGTAAATCATACCTAGATAAATTCGTAATTGTCTTTATAGATAATATTCTTATTTACTCTAAGAGTATAGAGGATCATGTAGAACATTTGCATACGCTTCTGACATTATTAAGAAAAGAAAACCTTTATGCTAAATTCTCAAAATGTGAATTTTGGTTACAAGAAGTGCAATTCATTGGACATCCGGTTAATCATTAAGGAATTCATGTGGATCCCATAAAAATCAAGGCGATTACCAAAGGGAAAGTCCCTGAATCACCAACGGAGGTGAGAGGTTTCTTGGACTGGCAGGATATTATAGACGTTTTATTCAAGATTTCTCTAGAATAGCCATTCTATTAACCAAACTAACCTGCAAATCGATTAAGTTTGAATGGGGACCAAAATAGGAAGAACCCTTTAAGATTTTAAACAAAGGTTAACCAACACACCAATACTCACGTTACCAGAAGGAACGGAAGACTTGGTAGTCTACTGTGACTCGTCTAAATTAGGATACAGATGTGTGTTGATGCAACGTTAAAAGGTTATAGCTTATGCCTCTAGACAGCTTAAGAAACATGAAGAGAATTATACAACCCATGATCTAGAGCTAGGAGCCATAATTTTTGCCCTTAAGATTTGGAGACACTATCTTTATGGTAGTAAGTTTGTTGTCTTCAAAAATCATAAGAGTTTAAGATATGTTTTTGGGCAAAAGGAATTAAATATGAGACAGAGACGTTGGATGGAAATTCTTAGTAATTATGATTGTGATATCCAGTATCATGTAGGAAAAGCTAATATAGTTGCTGATGCTTTAAGTTGAAAGTATCATGAAAAACCAAACCGAGTACGCTCTCTCAGATTAAATCTGCAGATAGATTTAAATGAGCAAATTAGAGAGGTATAGGAAATAGTAATCAAGGATGATGCTGAAGGTTTAAAAGGAATGATTAAGGAATTGGAACAAGAAACAGATGGAATTTGGAGATTCCATAAGAAAGGGATCTGGATACCTAAACAAGGAAACCTATGCCACAAAATTCTAGAAGAAGCCCATAAGTCTAATTATACGATACATCCCGGTAGTGATAAGATGTATCAAGATTTAAGAAAGAAATTTTGGTGGATAGGAATGAAAAAGGATATAGTAACCTATGTTGCTAAATGTCTAACCTGTTTACAGGTAAAAACTGAGCATCAGAAGCCCTCAGGGTTATTGCAGCAATTAGAGATGCCAATTTGGAAATGGGAATTGATAACAATGGACTTTGTTACCAAATTACCCAAGACACGAAAAGGTAATGATACAATCTGGGTGATTGTAGACAGATTAACCAAATTTGCTCATTTCTTATCGATGAAGGAAACTTTTAGTATGGAACAATTACCCAAGTTATATGTAAATGAAATAGTTTCATTACATGGAATTCCTTTATCTATTGTGTCTGATAGAGATAGTCGTTTTACTTCTCATTTTTGGACAAGTTTCCAAAAAGCAATGGGAACCAGATTGAATCTAAGCACAGCTTACCATCCTCAAACGGATGGACAAAGCAAAAGGACAATTCAGACAATGTAATATATGCTTAGAGCCTGTGTAATTGATTTCAGAGGAAATTAGGACAATCACTTACCACTAATAGAATTATTCTACAAAAACAACTATCATACCAGCATCAATGCTGCACCGTTTGAAACACTTTATGGACGAAAGTGTCGAACTCCTGTCTGTTGGGAAGAGATTGGAGAAAAACAACTATCTGGACCAGAGATAGTGTAAGAAACAACGGACAAGATTATTCATGTCAAAGAAAGACTAAAAGCCGCACGAGATCGTCAAAAGAGTTATGCAGATAATAGGCGAAAACCATTGGAGTTTCAAGTTGGAGACAAATTATTATTAAAAGTTTCTCCATGGAAAGGAGTGGTCAGATTTGTTAAAAGAAGAAAGTTAAGCCCCAGGTATGTTGGACCTTTTGAAATTTTCAAATGAATAGGACTAGTAGCTTATCAGCTAAATTGCCAGAGGAAATGGCAGGAATACATGATGTGATTCATGTATGTAATCTCAAGAAGTGCTTAGCAGACGAATCATTAGTGATACCTCTTTAGGACATAGAGGTATATGAGAAACTTAAGTTTGTAGAAAAACCACTACAGATTAAAGACAGAAAGATCAAGAATCTCAAACACAAGAGATTAGTTCTGGTCAAAGTGAAATGGGATTGCAAGAGAGGACCAGAATATACTTGGGAGCTCGAATCGGAAATGCAAAAGAAATATCTACACCTGTTCCAGTAGACCTCGAGGGCGAGATCTAAAATAAGGTGGGGAGGATATAACAACCCTCATAAAAACACCCCAAACATTCCTATTATACCCCGTATATACATAAACGAACTTGAATAACTTTAATTTTAACAAAAATCAAATAAAACAAATATTATAGGCCGCTCGCGGGCCGCGAGTAAGACCTCCATAAGAGTCGCGGGGCGCGACCAAGGATAACCTAGCAAAACCATAGCGTGCCACGTGGCACAACACCCGGTAGACCTATACCCATGACTAACCGAGCCTAAACCCTAGCTAAAGTGGTTGGGGCCGCGACAGGCTTAGCCAGTGGGCTCGCGGGCCACGAGTGACTTGGAATCCAGCCTATAAATAGAGACCGATGGCCTAAGTCTCCATTGTTCAAATTCTCGTTCTCTCTCAGACATATAGTGCGAGTTTTGCTCGACAAAATACCCCTAAAACACGAAGCTCTGCCTTGTTGTAAGTATTTTAAACCCCGATCACGTATTTGTTACCCTAACCGATTGATCTAGGGCTCCGTAACGCATGTCAAGTCTCTGCCTGACTCAGTTTGTTGGAGTTCTGTCTCGGTAGTATGGCTAATGTGATTTGGGTTATCTTACTAGCACGTGTGCATTATTTAATTTTAATAGACAATAACCAGGAAAAACAACAGGAAGCTATAGTTTTACCTAAAGTCAACAATGTGAGTCATTCTCTTTTTCTACCAAACAGTTTTACCAAAACCTCAAATGTTTTCAATTATACTTATCAGTGATTGAGTCTTTGTATTCTACAATTTCTTCCGGTATATGGGGTTTTGTATACGTTACTTGTAATCCGTTACTATTGGACATTGAGTTAGCCAATGAGTAACATGACCACATTCATGGAACTGTGATCATGGAAAATACTGAATGAGTATATTGGTAGATATAAACATTGTAATAGCTCTCAATATTGTAAAGTTATAAAAGCTTGTTTTGATTAAACTGGGATGCACTCGCCAGTATTTCTTGCTGATAAAACCTTTTTAAAACGCGTTTCAGGTAACTTAATGTGAAACTAATAGAAGCCAGCAGGGGAGCACTGAAGGCTTAAAGAAGTGGCTATAAAAGTTACCTAAATAAAATGGAGTTTACGTTTTCAATAATTAGGGTTTATCCCTAACAATGTATTATCAATGAAACTTGGGTTTTATCCCATTTATTTATTATAAAAGGTTTGGTGTTTTGAAACTCTGATAATATTTCCTAACTACGGTCCTGATGTCTCATTTTCACTATCAAATTAATAAACACCGATACCATCTGACTGGCCCGCGACCGCCCGCAACAGGGTTAGGAGTCGGGGGCTGCGACACACGTGTTTGGTGATGTGATTTCATTTGACACCACGTATCGTTCCAACAAGTAATATTTTATAATTCAAATTCTTCTGTTCTTTTTGGCGTTTTATGAGTTTACATGGAACGGCATTTTTATGAGTTTACATGCAATGGAATTTTTATGAGTTTACATGTAATGGCGTTTTATGAGTTTACATGCAATGGTGTTTTATTATTATTTCAGTTCTCATGGCATTTTCATATTGCAGATACGCTATGGTGTTTCTACCGTTCACTGGTATAGACAATCATCACTACAATGTTACATTTGGTGCTGCATTATTGGTGTCAGAAACTGCTGATACGTATATTTGGTTGTTGAGAGTTTTTCTAAAAGTTGTTGGTTCTTAACCAAAAGTTTGGTTTGCTATGTAGACATATATTCTATGTTTTGAGAAGTATGGACATTAGGGAATTTCCAAAACAATACATTTTGAATAGATGGCGCAAAGTGGCTTCCCCAAACTGCTCTCCCGAATACTCAATTAGTCTTGAATATATGACTGAGCTTGATCCCGACGTGCAAAGTATGATGCGAGATATTATTTTTTCAACGGAATATACTTTGAACCGTTTATCTGGTAATAAAGAGGAGCTATCCTTACACAAGGATCATGTTCAATCTTATATGATGATGGTTCAAGATATGCAGATTGTTGCTCCTCCCGCTAGTACTTGGGATAGATTTGCTGAGATAACCGGTCAATATAAAAACAATAAGAATCTGATAAGAGTCCCTATTAGGTATAAATCCAAAGGTTCTGGTTCTCGGAAGCGCCTGAAATCTAAACAGGAGATAGCAATCGAGAAAAAGAAATCAAAGTCGAAACCCGAGGCCAAAGAAAGACAGTGTCAGAACTGCAAAGGCTATGGACACTACGCATCGACATGCAAACATGTCGTAATTAAAAGAGGATCGACAAGGTCTTCGAGAGCTAGTGAAGAGTAGTTTGGCGTTTTGTATTTCTCATTCTTAAAGAACACACAGATTTGAGTTTGGCGTTTTATATCTCTTATATATCATTTTTTTCCATCCTTTTTTTTCTACCTATTTGTTCATAACATGTTACTTCGAAGTTACATAACAAACAATACAAGATCGGACAAAGAAATCAAACGCCACAACGAAATGGACAACATTGTTAATCCTCAGTCAAGAAAGATGTCTAACAATGTTGTCCACCCCGTTTTGCTAAACTTTATTGAGAACAAAACTGAATCTCCAAGAAATGACGTTTTGCAATTTTGTGGTTTTTGTATGTTTTGGCGTTTATATTGAGGATAGACTCAATAAGATTTTACTCAATGAGATGGAGAATATCCCCGCATAAGGATTTTGCCCATCACATCGAGCGAAATTTTACTGAGAAAATAGTGTATCTCAAAGAAAGGTTGATTGGAATCTTTGATATTTGGGTTTTTTAGCGTTTCTAAGATGAATGATATATAGGAAAATATGGCGTTTTGGGTTTGGTGTGGTTATTAGTAGGTCTGAGAGGTTGTTTATATAGGAAGTTATTGGCGTGTATTTTAGGCGCGATTTTATTATAATAAATGCTAGTAATTAAGTTCCGTCGTTTCAGTTACTGTTTGTTCAGGTTTATCAGTTAAAAACAAAGTTTGGTGTTTTATATCTAATTGCGTTTAGATTAGGATGGTGTGTGCTATGTAGGTCAAGGCGGGAATTTTAATGGCGTTTTATTCATAAGTTTGGGGTTTTGTGTAGAGAAGTCAAAAGACCTTTTTACCCTTAATGAAGCGCGTCCACTTAATAAAAGTGATGTTATTTACGAAAAGACCACCGCGTTATGTAGTCCATAGATTGTTTTGATCTGACGATCCATAACCGTTCTCTCAGTTCTCACACTTTTCACCATTTTCTCTAAATCCTGACCCCTAATATACAGTACCGTATATTAAACCCAAAAATCTATATTATATTTATTTTTACAAAAGTGTATTTTATATGTGAATAATAGATTGAGAAATTTTAAATTCAAAAAGATCCTTCATCTTCTACACCTAAAACGTAAACCATAACTAGCCCATAAAACAATTTGAAACTTATTTGTTATCTTTAAAACAAACTTGATTATCTTCATCATTAGCAATAATGGAATTTCACATTGAAACAATGGAATTCATAATACAGTTCGAATCATCTTACAAAAACAAATAAAAAAATATTCTTTCATATATCTCCATCACTATATCTCCATCATAGTGCAATATCATTTATATGTCGCTTGCCGGCAGCCGTGACAACCACCGCAAACACCGCTACGATCAACCACTATTCAAACCAACACCATTACACTCCGTCGTGGTTCTAGTTTTTTCTGGCCACTACAAGCCCCGTCATACACAATCTCTGTAGACCGCGGTCATCGGTCCCAACTCACTAACTAGTGGCAGTGTCACCGCTACCCATTTAAAACGGTCGGTCGCCTACCATAACACGCCTCTATTCTACCCTTCGGATACAGAGAGTCTTCTAGGATTCGATCAATTTTTGTTTGACAAACAGCCATACTTGCGCAACTATGTATTATCGTAGCTAATCCATCCTCTAATATGTTCATGTTCGAAGGTTGAGGGTGATTTAGTCATTTGTCCCACCTCGTGTACTCGTACAGTAATTCTCGTGGATTAACTCTTCGCAACCGGTAAGTAATTTCTCTCAAATTCCCCTTTTTAATTTTACAAATTTGGAGTGCATCATGTTATTTAAATCTATGATTTATTCTATTCTTAACATTCTAAAATCAAAGTGTTGATATCTAGATGTTCATGTGTCTTATCTTTTTAACTTATATGTTATGTCAGTCAATTGTATGCTATTTAGTCTAGTGGATCCATGGCTGACTAGGTTCCCCACGGCCATGGGTTGTAGCCTAGTATCGCCAACAGTATTAGATTCGCTCTCTTGGGCTTCAGCCTAATGCACGCTATTGTTGTTGTGTGCTATTTTGGTCTTGGTATGATTTACTACTTTGTTATGTGTCTTTGTTGATATATGTGTATTGTTAGTTATATTAGTGACATGTGACAATCTTTATATTAACTTTGGGAGTATGTTGAAATATTATTTTCTTTAAAATAAATACTAAACCATTTTCTACAAAATAAGGAGTTGCTCACCAACATAGATGTTGACCCAAAAAAAAAAAAAAAAATCCTAACGTGGTGTAGGAGCAAGGTTGATAATCAAGTGAAGATGACACGTAGCATGGACCTTAGGAAAATAAATCGGAAAATTTTGTTATGTTTATTTTCGAACATTGTTTGTACAACTATTGATTGATATATGTTATCTAACAATTTAATTTAATGGCTTTAAATATTAAACTTATAATAGTGTCATGAGCTACGAGCAATCATCATGCCCCGTACCTTTCCGCTGCGGGTCAGGGTGTGACAGGTCCTACACCACAAGGCAACCAAGTTCAACAACCCCGTCAAAACCAAAACCCAAAGCCAGCCAACAATGTGAGAGCCTGCTACAAGTGTGGAGACACTACCCATCTTCACCCTTAATGCCCTCAACTTAATCAAGAGCAGCCGCAGCAGCCAGCACCTCGTGGCCGAGCTTTCAACATCAAAGCGAGCCAAGCTTAGAACGACAATGAAGTCGTAAACTGTACGTTCCTTGTTAATAACCTATATGCTTCATTACTATTTGATACTAGTGCGGACAAAAGCTTTGTTTCTATTGAATTTGAATCAATGTTAAATCGTACACGCTCTAAACTCCCCAAGTCATTCACTTTCGAAGTTGCCAATGGCAAGTCAATCGTCGTCGATTCTGTTCTTCATGATTGCTTTCTCACTCTCAACGATCATGTCTTCCCTATCGATCTCGTACCCATGCAACTGGCTAGTTTTGATATCATAGTAGGCATGAATTGGCTTCGTAAGAACCATGCTGAAATCGTTTGTCAGAGAAATACGTTCATTTGCCTCTTTCTTCTAGTGACACTTTACACGTTTATGGAGACAGGCATTCAAAGGGAATTAAGCTTATGTCATGCACACAAGCAAACGGGTACTTACATAAACAGTACTTTGCCTTTTTAGGCCTTGTTGTGGAAGAAAAGGGCAAGGGAAAAGACATAAGTAATGTTCCACTGGTGCGTGATTTTCCTGACATCTTTCTTGAAGATGTGGATGGTCCTCCTCCCTCTCGTACTGTTGATTTCCGCATTGACCTCATCCCCGGTGCTACCTCCGTCGCTAAAGCTCCCTACCGCCTTGCACCTTCTGAAATGCAAGAGTTGTAAAGTCAACTTCAAGAGTTTCTTGATAAAGGTTTCATACTTCTAAGTACTTCTCTTTGGGGCGCTCCTATTCTATTCATGAAAAAGAAAGATGGTTCGTTCCGAATATGAATCGATTATCGTGTGCTTAACAAACTCACTATCCAAAACCGTTACCCTCTTCCTCGCATTGATGACCTTTTTTATCAACTCCAAGGCGCAACGTGCTTTTCCAAAATCGACCTTCGTTCAGGCTATCATCAACTTTACGTTCTCAAAGAGGACATCCCTAAAACCGCATTTCGTACTCGATATGGTCACTAAGAGTTCGTAGTCATGCCTTTTGGTTTGACCAATGCACCTGTGGTCTTCATGGACTTAATGAACCGTGTGTGTAAACCCTATTGGACCATTTTGTGATCGTATTCATCGACGATATCCTCATCTATTAAAAAACCCAAGCTGAATACGAGCGTCATTTGCATTTGATCCTTGAACTCTTACGTTGCGAACGTCTTTACGGAAAGTTCTCCAAGTGTGAGTTTTGGATCAAAGAAGTTCAATTCCTTGGACACGTCGTGAGTGAAAAAGGTATTCATGTCGACCCATTAAAGATTGAAGCTGTCAATAATTTGATCGCATCAAAAACTCCGTCTGACATTCGTTCTTTTCTTGGATTGGCGGGTTACTATCGTTGATTCATCTTAAATTTTTCAAAAATTGATGTTCCCCTCACCCTATTGACTCAAAAAGATAAACCTTTTGTTTGGGAACCCGAACAAGAGGTGTCTTTTCAAACGCTTAAGGACTTGCTTTACAATGCTCCTATTCTCGCTCTACCTGATGGTAACGATGATTTTATAGTATACTGCGATGGATCTAACCGAGGTCTTGGTTGTGTCCTCATGCAACGAGATAAGGTTATCGCGTACGCTTCGAGACAGCTAAAGATACATGAGAAAAAGTACACTACTCACAATCTTGAACTTGGCGCAATTGTTTTTGCGTTAAAGATCTGGCGACACTACCTATATGGTACCAAATGTGTGGTCTTCACCGACCATAAGAGCCTACAACATATCTTTAACCAAAAAAGAACTAAACATGCATCAACGTCACTAGGTAGAATTGCTTAACGACTATTACTGCGAGATTCGCTACCACCCTGGTAAAGCGAATGTCGTAGCCGATGTCCTTAGTCGAAAGACTCATGTTAGCATCATTCGTTGTTCTCAAATCTTAAGCGATCTTGGTACTCGCATTCGTGAAGCTCAGTATTCGTCTGTCAACGAGAACAACATGTAGTACAACGAGATGAAGTGTGGAGCTAAAAACCAACTCGTGACTAAATCTGATGGAATCCAGTATTACCTCGATCGCGTTTGGGTGCCAAATTGTGGTAAACTTTGTAAACTCATAATGTAGGAGGCACATAAATCACGTTACTCTATTCATCAAGGTGCTAACAAGATGTACCACAATCTGCGTACATCCTATTGGTGGCCTGGTATGAAGAAAGATATCGCCACCTTTGTTTCGAAGTGTCTCACATGTTAGAAAGTGAAAGAAAAGCATCAACTTCCTTCTAGTTTACTTGAAGGAAGTGGAGAGATTCCAGTTTGGAAATGGAAAAGCATAGCCATGGACTTCATAACCAAACACCCTCGCACTCCTTCTGGTCATGATAGCATTTGGGTGATCATTGACTGTCAAACCAAACCTGCTCACTTTCTCCCCATTCGCGAAGATTACAAGGTTGAGAAATTAGCCGGCATCGTCATTTGTCATCATGGTATTCCCATTGACATCATTTCAGATCGCGATGGTCGTTTCACTTCCCGTCTTTGTCAAACATTCCTAACCGCTATCGGTACTCATCTTAATCTCAGTACGGCTTTTCATCCTCAAACGGATGGACAAACTGAACGTACTATCCAAACCCTAGAGAACATGCTTTGCTCTTATGTTATCGACTTTGGTGGAAATTGAGATGTGAATTTGCTGTTGATTGAGTTCTCGTACAACAAGAGCTACTACTCCAGTATTCAAATGACTCCTTTTGAAGCATTATATGGTCGACAAGTGCCGATCTCCTATTTGTTTGCATGAAATTGGAGACGCACAAATCACTGGCCCTGAGCTCATTCAAGAAACAACGGATAAGATCCTTCAAATCCGCGATAATCTCCTCAAGGCTAGAAGCAGACAAAAAAGCCACGCTGATAAACGACGCAAACCATTGGAATTCAATGTTTGGTGATCATGTACTCCTCAAAGTATCTCCTTGGAAAGGAGTTATTCTTTTTGGTAAAAAGGGAAAGTTTGCTCCACGCTTTGTAGGTCCTTTCAAAATACTCGAAAGGATTGGCAGAGTAGCATACCGACTCGACTTACCACAAGAACTCAGCAACGTTCATCCAACGTTCCATGTCTCGAATCTCAAGAAGTGTTTAGCTGACGAAGGACTTCAAGTTCCGATCGATGACCTAAATTAATGAGACATTGCTTTTCATGGAAAAACCAGGCGAAATCATGGACCGACAAACCAAAACAACTTAGGCGTAGTCGAATTCCAATAGTCAAGGTTCGATGGGAAGGAAAACGTGGCGCTGAATTCACTTGGGAACTCGAGAGCGATATGAAGACAAAGTATCCACACCTTTTCGTTCAATCCTCCTCCTGGATAGATTTCAAGGACGAAATCTCCTAAATTAGGGGAGACTGTAACGCTTCACATTTCAATACTTTCCTTATTTAGAAAGTATTGTTGTAATTCTATTTTTGGAAACTTGTACTTGTATTGTATTCTATTTCATTTCAACTTTGTAATCGGAGACTATTGATTATAATGAAAATTCAAGTATTTTATTCACATTTATGTGTTCATGATAGACTTGTTTACATGTTTATGCTCAAAATCAATGTTTTAAACACCATTGTACAAGTTTTATACTTGTACAATCCACAATTATGCTTGTTACACGTAAAACCGGCTAAAATACACGAAATAATCAAACTTGGACCTTCGAGAGGATGGGTAAACACCCTTCGCACGAAGGGGCCCTGTCATCCTAGTTCCCATTGGCCCGAAAGGTCCACTCGTCCCAAGCACACCCTAAACCTATAAATAAACGCCTAACCACACTCATTTCACTCCCCCAGTCGCTCAGACACACACTCAAACGCTCTGAAACTCTCTTGGTGATCAGAAGCATTTCATTAATGAATTCATTTCATTTCCTTTACATTTTCTTGCACTTTAGTTTCATTTCTTGAACTTTTTACAAATCCTCTTATTTGAATGTATCTCATGGATGGTTTTCACGAGTTTTCTTGGGCAAACTGATGTTGAAACCTCATCACATATGAGATTCAAACCAAGATTTATAAACTTTGATTTTAAACATTGCTCTTACATTTTCGGTTATGAAACTTGGTGGAATCTGGTACCCACCAGGCTCACAACTCAGTTCATAGTTGTGAGTTTGCGTTAGGGTTAATTTCCACCAAGGAATGATATGTTTTGGATGGATCAAATAAACGTTTTCGACAAACCTGCACCCTTCGCCCGAATGGTAACACCCTTTATGCGAATGGACATTCCCTTCGCACGAAGGGACTGTTTTACATGTTTTCATTTTCGATTTCTTTTCTGTTCGATCCCAGTTCATCAGTACTGATTTACATACCACACGGATGAACACTAAACAATTTGCTAGTCACAAAGTAAGTTAACCTCGTCCAGCCTCCAACACTTGGTTCACACCTTCTATGTTGAGGCGGTACACCCGGGTTGTCCTTACTTGACTGTTTGGCTATTTTACTTATTGTTTTCATTTCATATAACAGCGATTATTACAGTACAATGTCAAATCAGTTTACAATTAAATTTTACATATGAATCCTCTTTTAAACAATACCAGTCGCATGAATGGACTTCCATTCGCACAAAGGGACTATTACTTGATTTATTTCGTATTTCGAAGTTCCATCCGAACCTTTATCACATCAGGATACTCACACCCTTGTTTACCCATTGTAGGGTGACCTCAATGTAACAACCCTTAACTAATCAACTCACGGTTTCGTGTTGTCTACGCAAAACTATGAGTATACTCGATCCCCTTTTTCATTTTATACACTTTGGGTGCAACATGTACAACTATACAAAAACATGCAACACTATTAAACTTGTTAAATCACACTCTATCCACTTTTAAACATGAGACTTGTTGATACTTGTTAATCTCAGATGTTTCGTTTAAATGTGTCTATATACTCGTTAACTTTGCAAGCTTACCTTAACAATTATAGCGCTATAGCATTAACGCCCCGCTCGTATTCTAGTGGTATTGTTAAGTAAAACACCATTACAGCCTCTTCGTTTCGACGATGTTGGGTAATTACGATTGCATTAAACTCTGGTTTGACATATAGCTTACACTGATCTAGTATGTTAGTAACAGGATATACATTTATCATGTTGGATATGAGCACTATTAAACATTTTCACTATTATGCAATGTTATCAAACTTGCATACTCGCCAACATTTTTGTTGATCACATTTTAATACATGTTGCAAGTCGCTAGATGATGATTTGAAGAAATGCAATTAGGGTGGACTTAGATACTCACCTTAATAATAAACAATTATTCATGTTTCATATTTGATATTTGCTACAATTCGATTGTATTTGGTTTTTGAACAATGTATGCCATTTTATTATTTATGAAATTTTGATTAATTAATTATTGTCACAATTAGCGTTATGATTTCTCGAGCAATCTTGTTTTCGTTTTACTCCGATGTTTCCGTCATCGGTTGGGTTGTGACAATAAGAAGCCGTATGGGTATCTCGAATGGAAGTGGGAGCGCATTACCGTGGATTTCATATCCTAGAGACTAATACGTCAGAGTAGTTAATATAATTGTTCATTATAGAAAGTAAAGTAAAAACCAACAATATTGAAAAACAACAGAAAATAGAGGACCCACACTCACAAAAACTCAAGCCAAAAGAATGATACCATCAATGCTTGATCATCGAGGTGGCACATACTTGTCTATGGTTTGTGAGATTAAATATATTATTGTTATATTATTTAATCTTGTAGCCATTATAATCATTTATATTATATAGATCATAATATATTAATAACCTATTAATAATTAGTTGGTAATTGTTGATGGACCATATTACCCTTATTAACTAATTGGGTTTCCTCTTGGGTGTATAAATAAGGAGCTTATTAGAGAGTTAAAGGGTTACACAAGTTAGACAATCTCATAACCCTCATAACATCATCGACTCTCTCTCCCTAAACCGAAGCCTCCCTACTTTCGGTTTCATCACCATCATTACCTTACACCCTAAGGAGGAACCAGATCATCCTGACAAGTATGTCGAACTCAATGGCTGCATCTCTGACTGGATTCTCTATTGGCCTGTCTGCTGTAACAGGTATTATTTACATGTTTTCCTTTATGTTTAAATAGAACTGATCAACATGGTTGTGCTCTAAGACTAGTCATAGCATTAGGAAAACGAGAGTCTCACAAAGTAGCCCTCATTTATACAAGCATGCCCTTTTCACACGGATGACCTCTACCCTCTCTCGTTTCTAGGTTTACAATCGGCCTTCCTCTCTCCTCCAGATCCCATGCAGGTACTCACCGCCTACGCGACCAAGATATTCATTGTTTTCAAAATAATAATAATAATGTTTTCTTTATTCAACAACCAAGTGGCTCGTCATGGTCATGTGTGAAATATGAACTTAAAACTTTGTAACAAACCAAGTGGCTCGTCATGGTCATATATAGAGTTTAGGTTTAAGGCTATTTATTAAATGTGGTGTAAGTTTAAACTTGGTTTGTTTAATCTAAACTTATAACAAACCAATCTTAAATTATTCACTAGCTACTCGATTTCTTTCCACTTTGTTTGTGGAAAAGTGGCTCAAGGAAAATTCAAGGTTCTGCTTATATCGCCTAATGATCAAATTGTAGACATATTCACAAAACCGATGCCGACTTAAAGATTTGTCTTCTTACGGTCTAAGCTGCATCTCACTCCCCACCCTTAGCTTGTGAGGGAAAAATAGATTTCATTTACCATTGTTAGAGGGTAGCTTGTGTAAATATGGCTGTTATATATACCCTTTTCTTGTAACCCGTTCTCACACACAATCAATACAACTTTTACAATAACAGACACAAATGTGTTATTTTCAAGTTTTATCTCTTTGCTTGACTAGCCAACAATTTCCTGTGAAATGGATATAACTCTAATTTTATGTACCGAAAGTTTACAGAAACATAATCGTTGTATGATGGGAATCAATGATAAGTACATGGCCCGGCTAGAAAAAGACTTTGCATAATATATATTAAAGAATGAATCTATCTATCTATATCTATATTATATCATAAACTAAATCAATTGGAGATACATGTCATTCATTACAGCGATCTATTTTTTGGTTTTTCCGTCTTCATCTTCTACTTAATTATGGATAATTACATTTTAATTTAATCTTTTATCTTCTTCTTATGGATAATTATTTTTAATTAAATTTAATCATTTTATCGTTATCTAAATAAAACATCAATATATATATATATATATATATATATATATATATATATATATATATATATATATTAGTCGTTTACCCGCGCGATGCGGCGGGAAACATACTAGTCGTTATCTAAATAAAACATCAATATATATATATATATATATTAATATTAGTGTTATTATAATTAATATGAGTTTTTTATAGTTAATATTAGTGTTATTATAATTAATATGAGTTTTTTATAATTAATATTAGTGTTATTATAATTAATATGAGTTTTTATAGTTAATATTAGTGTTATTGGTATTTAAAAAGAGAAAAAAAAAAAAAAAAACCCCTTCAAGACGCCCAGTATAGGGCTATACTGGGCGTCTATGTGGACCAAAAGACCATTAAACCCCTGAATTAGGCCTATACTGGGGGCAAAACAGGGTTATTATGGTCTTTTGGACCCCTCGTATAGGCCCAGTATAGCCCTATACTGGGCGTCTATTATTATTTTTTTTTGTTTTCTTTTTTTAAATATTAAAAAGAGAAAAAAAAAATAAAAATAAAAATAGACGTCCAGTATAGGGCTATACTGGGCGTATACGAGGGGTCCAAAAGACCATTATAACCCTGTTTTGCCCCAGTATAGGCCTAAGTCAGGGGTTTAATGGTCTTTTGCCCCTTATATGCCTCGTATAGGCCTATACTGGGCGTCTTGAAGGGTTTTTTTTTTTAACAAACATTTTATACAATATTAATCGTTTTAGCAAACTTTTTTATTTTTGATACGTTTATTTTTTTTATAAAAATATTTTACCGAATGTAATATTTCTACGATCGAATATTTTTAAAGGCCGATCTTGAAAACGGTAAAATATTTTTATAAAAAAATAAAACTTTTCTTAAAAAACAACTCAAATTACCCCACCAAAATACCCATTTTTTTACTCAAAAAACATCACCCTCCAAAAACAATAAAATTATGCTACCAAAACATCCATTTTTCAACTCAAAAAAAACCAACGAGGGGTCCTAATATTAATTATTTAAAATAAAAAAACTTGTTTTTGTATAAAAGTTTGCTAAAACGATTAATATTGTATAAAATGTTTGTTAAAAAAAAAAAAAAAAAAAAACCCTTATATACGCCTAGTATAGGCGTATACTAGGCATATAAGAGAGGCAAAAAAGACCAATTTACCCCCAATATAGGCCTAAATCAGGGGCTAAATGGTCTTTTTCGCCTAGACGCCCAGTATAGGCCTATACGAGGCGTATACGTGGCAAATAAGACAAAATTTGACATAATCAGAGATTCTCTTGGAAATTGAAAAAGGCTATACGCCTCGTATAGGTCTATACGAGGCGTCTTGAAGGGTGTCCAAATAGGCAATAAGGTGTGTAAATATGTAGACCCATTGTAAATTAGAGTTTTTCATTAAAATCCATAAAAACAAAAACAGACGTCGTACGGGTTGTCCCCCAACAAAATAGTGTGTTGCTGTTTGTGTTTTATTGATCTGATTTGCCTCCAACATATTTTGTATATAGATTAAGAGGAATTATTATTTGGGATATCCTTGTGATAGGTTGTTGTTCTCATGAATTTGAGATGAATATTAATGCTGTTGATATATTTTTTTCTGTTGTTGATTTTTTTTCTTTAATATTGTGTTTAAAAGGACATTAAACAATGATAAAAGAATAAAGAATAAAGAATAAATAGCATTCATATCATACCATCGTATTTTCACCCTAAATTCCACTTAAAAACACTATATTTTCTGTCTTATTTTCAATTAAATAATATTTTATTTATACCTTTATCATTACCTTTTCTCTCTCCCACTCACAACCACTTTCAAAATATATTAAAAAATTATAGGGGGTGAACAATGTCCCCCCTAATATACAGATAAACAGTAATATTTTCTTTTTTTTCTTCACTCACAACCACTTTTTATACTTTTTATATTCTAAAAACACTACACACAAAATTCGATGTCATGGATGTGAATGCTCACCAAGGCAAAATGATAAGAGTACCCTCATCTAACATTGAACTTTAATAGTGTTAGAGATTTGGATGACTTTGACAACAATTTATAAATCTTAGTGGTCCACGTGTGAAAAACAAAAACTTTTTTAGATGGATCTAGCGAAATTGGTCAAACCCCAAGAATGTTTTTGGCGGTTTACTCTTTATTTATTTTAGATAATTACCTACCGGTTCTATTTAATTTAATGTAGATATTTGAACTTTGTTTAATATATTTTTTGTTTTTTATACTTTTTTTTTGCCATACTCGTATTTTGGATTTTTTATTTTTGTCGTTTCCCGTACCCGTTCCCGTGCCACATAGATGTTGATGGGAACCAAGGTATATGTTTAGTTTTAATTATCATGTTCAACAAGACGGAGAACATAGATCTACTACGTACGTACTATCGAGAAAATAAAGGAATAGATGTATTCAAAGCAATGCTTTACTACATATGCATACATTGTACAAACGAAATATACTGTTGTAGTTAACTTTTAGATAAAAATGATCATTTAGAACCTTTTGCGGAGAACAGAAGTCTAGTGACTAGTGCACGACAAGCTCGTGCTTATTGTAATATATCATAAAAGCTTATTTCCCGAGAAAAACGAGAGACGAAATTGAAAGATGCATACACACAAATACGAGAGACGAAATTGAAAGATGCATACACACAAATACGAGCTGAATGTCACAACTCTTTTACAAACGTGAAGTCTTTCCTTAACTTCTTATTTTCATCATATCAGGCGTTGTGATTAAGGAACAACTACGCCACCAATCGAGTCAAGGACGTCTCCACTGTTTCCAAAGAATCCGGCAAACTTACCCTTAGTTAGAGGCAGTGAGAAACTCGAACTAGCCACCGTGCCGAATGGCCCATAAACCTTTTTGTTGGTCTGAAAAGTGAGCGATGTAACAACTGTCATGTGATAATATGCTCCGAAAGTTCCGCTGATAGCAGTGATGTCCTCATCTTCCGCAAAGGTAATCTAATAAACCAAGCAAAAATGCAATAAAATCACATTTATACTAATATATGACCATGTGTAGTGTTAGGATCATATACAAACAAACTTAACGTGCTAATCGTACAAATAACTAGAGTAAATATTACTACTCTAGGTGTTTATACGTTTAGCACAGGTTAGTTTAATTTGTACTGGACCCTATATATGTATATATTGATTAATCTAGTGAAGGCTCACTGTTTCAGCTTTGTCACCCAGAACACCAAATTTTCCAGAATGGTATTCAATATTATCTTTGTCCTTATATACGAACTGGATGGAGAAAATACAAGTTCCGCCTTTGATAATGATCGAAGTAATCTTACCGCCATGAGCTGTTTGCAACCAGCGTTTTCCACCATTACCTCCCCATGGTCCGGCCTGTACCGCAATGTCACTGGCAGCCTGCGATATGTATACTTAGAAAAATGAGAAATGCAGAAATTAAGTATATATATGTATGTATGTATGTATGTATGTATGTATATGGGATTGCAAAAGAGAGTACCATTTTCTGGTCTATGCAAATTCAAAGCTTCTTAAGTAACTTATGTTGTGCATCTAGTTCATTTCCATCCAAACGATATATATAGGCATGAGATAGTGGCAGTAAAGTAAATACATAAAATACACTGATCACTAAAATCTCAAATAGTGGATTGAAACGTTTTTAAAATGTTTTTTTTTTCTGAATGTTTTTGTACTTTGAATATATGCATCCTTCAACAAATGAGTTATGCCAAATGGCCTCACAATGCATTTAAAATGTTTTTAAATGGCCTCAATAATTTAAGAGTAGGCCAGGTCGGAGAGAGTGAGACGACGAAAAAACTTACGTATATAGAACTCTCAAAGTGACCCCTGGCTCAAAAGAACCATTTTTTTTTAAATCAATATACAAAGATATAAAATGCGTATAGGGTTACAAGAGAAAAGGAAATAGAACGGCATAAAAAGGTCACTGCCATCTTATAAAGTAACAACAAGAGGTAGGACAAACCTCATAAATTACAGAATTCCTAGACATAAAAAGAGAGAGCCAGACGGTTTTGCTAGTAATAGTAATAAAATCGTGTGCAAATGTTGAAAGTGATCTTGTGTGTTCTACGTGTTTTTCTTGAATCACTTATTGTTTGGATTCCGCACAAACAATAAGTTTGTTGATATCATTGTTAGATCCGGTAAAATGGGACTTACAAATAGTTCATTCTATATCACTTGGAAGTCCACAATATCAAGAACAATGGGCACTTGGTCCAAAACCAAGTACCACCACCTCTGGTGGGAATACAGATAATCCTATTAAGTTAGGTGATGGATTGAAATATCAAGAATTAACGGAGAGATTATCTAAGATAGAATCAAAGACATGTTGTAGACCTTGGTACAAAACTCAAGAACTCCAGCAACTAATGCTGAAATCGTAAATGAAATGTGGGTGCAAGTACAAATGTATCTTCATCTTCAAAAGCTATCTGCAGAGGCCACACACAGCATGCAAATGAGCTGATAAGAAATATGGTGGATGTTAGCTACAAAGATACTCAAGCAGAGATTAAGGCCATTAAAGACCATCTTCTCCAAACCATTGGCACTGCTCCAATTCTCCCCAAATACACAAACGATGATGCCAAAAAGGGGGAGAGTGATAACATAAGAAAGCTTCCACCTCTAGTCAAGAAAACCCAAAAGAGGTGTGATACTTCTTCAGCCAAAAAGGTCAGACAAGAAGCAATTGAAAAAAAAAAGAGGAGAGACATAAGAGAATCTAATAAGATGTTGTGAAAGAGATCAATGAAAGAAAAAGACTTCAAGAGAACCAAGGCTCCTCAACAGAGGTCCCTCAAAGCACTATTTCAACAAAACTAACACCAACCACCCAAACCATTTCTTCCATAGCCCAAACATCTGTTAGCACTACTAAAGTGACAGCAGATGTTACACCTACACTTTCACAAACTCTAAAGACCCCTACAGGTCTTCTTATTAAAATGAAACCATTAACAAAAGTCCCATTACCACCAACAAAAACACCTACACCATAAACCAAATCTAGAAGAGCAAAATTTGTCATCCAAGATGATGATCAAGAAACACCTGTAGCTTCACTATCAAAACCACTACTACCACAACACTTTCCATCACATATCTACCATCAACCACCACAACCATAACCATCTACTAACATCCATTGGAATTAGAAGCTGTGTCATAAGAAATACAGTCTTTCTATTCCACAGAGATCCAAAACAACTCACCATCCCTTCTTTGCATAATTTTCCAAAGCCTGCACATGTGAAAGAATATCTGGAACTAAATCTTAAACATGTAAAAGATATTGCATCCAAAAGAAGCAAAGGGAAAGGATATAAGGAGGCTCAACAAATTCTATCTGAAGAGTTCACTAAAGTAAACAACTTAGAAGATTTTGTCAAGGATGTTAGCAAACAGGTTTCACAAGGCCCTGTAAGTAACCCTAATCTCAAGAGAGCACTATAGGAAGATTACAGAGTACATAATGATGAACAAGCCTTACAAAGCAACAGCCCAATTCTGGATGGTCTACAAAAGGCCTTCTAAAATAAATCATGAGGATTGAAAAGGTAAAACTCAATCCTGATATCAAATCCACCCCTTCCAACTATAGAGTATGCAAAAAGCCTATTGGAAAAAAGGCACTCCAATTGTAGAGAATGAAGGAGGATATGGTAGAAGCCAAATTTGGCTCTATGTAATCAATGGCCAGATGGGATGAGCCAACAGTCAAAGAAAATTCCAAGAAACTTGAAGATTTAAGAACCAAAGAACCCTGAGTCCCCAAAAGGCCAAACTATGAAGAAATAGACTTTCCATAATATCTACTTGGTCAAGTCTTAGGAAATTAATTTCCCTCAACTCATCAAATAACATATTCCCCAAGAAATCCATCCAGCTCCAAAATTCTAAAATGAGCGTTTGATAGGACAAGCCTTGAGTTGAAAATAGACAGAGATAATGGAGAAGTGAAAAAGATCTCAATGTACAGTGCATTTGTGCTTAATGATGCAGATCTGCAACACCTAACAAGTTTTCCACTTGAAAGGGATCCAGGTGACTCTCTCTCTATAAAATTTGAACAGTAATTCAAAGCCCAAATCAGAGAGAAGTTGTTGAGAAATCAAAGTTAATCCAATAAATATTTGTTTTGGCGTCATCCATTCTAGGGGTAGATTGTTGGACCTATGAAAGAATAGATGATATTCAAAAGCCAAAACATGACCACTTGATCAAAAAGAAAACAATAGATGAAGCATTCTCCTCCGAAAGGTAGTAAATCTTAAACACTAATTAAAGCTTATGTTTGAAGATATCCAAAGATTTGTTTAATGTCTTGGATCCATTGTTGAAGAAGAAGAAATTATTGTCCAAGGCCAAATCTCTATTGAAGCAAAGCACTGATCATGAAGACCAGACATTTGTTGTGGCCAAACAAATGTTTGATACAAGCCAACAATAGTTTGAAGAAAAGAGGTTTTCTCTATGTAACGGTAATTAGCTTAGAATAGACTTTACATGTAATAAAACAGATGTTAGATCTCTACAGATGTTTGCTAACATCTAAGGAATCTTTTCTGTTAGGAGTGTTAGATGTCCCTATCAGGGCGATGTCAACTGATTGCAAACAGACCTTTTATACATAGTATAAATATTTCTCACCTGAACTACCCAAAGTCTTGTGTAAAATATGAACCAGACCACCTCCGACCCGTTTGGAACCGTGAACCCGTACCGGCACCTTCCCATGCAAATATCAAATAAAAACTGAGAAAAGAACCATGCAACCCCATCCTCTTTATGACAACATTGTAGCCAAATCATTATCATCATCATGCAATAATCACTCAATCATCGCCAAATTCACTCCACACTTTCACCTGCAACCCTTTCTTCGCATCCATGCGACATACACACTTATTCTTTCATATCCATAAAAATACCATTGCAAACCTCATCATCATATTTAAACCAAACCCCTAAACCCGTGACCCTGCAAAACCATGATATCATCACCCTTTTTTATTATTTTTTAAGAGTAAAATACAAGTTTTGTCCTTTATGTTTGTCCCAAATTTCAGGCGATGTCCTTTACCTTTAAAATTGATAAGTTTTGTTCTTAACGTTTCAAAATCCAGCACGTTATATCCTTTAGGGCAAACCCAGTTAATTTTTTTTTTGTTAAATATGATCATGTGCAAGGCACATGAGGGCATTTTTGTCATTTCGTTTTTTATGGAAATTTATGTAATTAACTTAAAATAAATACCCCACCATCTTCAAAAGTGGCAGACCCACCACCTGCCGCCACCACCTCCCACCCTCACCTGCCGCTGACCACCACCACCTCCCACCCTCACCTGCCGCCGACCACCCACTATCTCCACCATCGCCTGACCCACCATCACCACTCCACCATCTCCAACATCACCATCAATTATGTCACACCCCCAAAATCCACCTGCGGAGTACTACCGCTTGGAGGCGTGACTGACCAGGATCCAGCCACCAATCATATTGAACAAGCATATAAGTAGTTATAAAATCCAACCAATACAATTGGTGTTCAAACAAAACATAGTTAAGTTGCAAGCGGAAGCATAAGTCTTAAATCAAAACATAAGTTTAATAGTTTCAAAGTTTAACATGGCACACAGCCGTCCATGTCCCACAACGATCCTCCTCCATGCAAGCTCCAGCTAAGAACCTAAGGACCTGCAAAGCATGTAGTAACGAGTCAACAACAAGTTGAGTGAGTTCACGGTTGGGTGTTCGTTTTAAGTTGTTTCGAAAACAGTTTCCTTTAGCTGGCATCCTGCCGTGGGGGTTACTCCATAGTTAAAAACGTGACTTGTTTATTCCCGGTTACTCTGGCAATCCTGCCGTGGGGGCTACCCCGTGTTAGTTATCTGGCATTTCGGCCGTGGGGGCTACCCCATGTATACACTAGACTCGTTACCATATCGACTGCTGACTGTAGTCATGTTTATGTGCCCTGAACTGTCAATGTCTATCATCATTGACGTGCCAATAGTCCATTAGTTCACGCCCGTCCTCTGCGGCACGGTGTGAGGTTTGTCAAACCTAAATAGCGCTATCTAACTAATGACCCGCTCGCCATTGGCCTCGGCGATTAAGTCGATACAAAGATGAGGGACTTCGTGATAGAGTTTTGGTCTAGTACGAGTTATCTGTCCGTGAGGACGAGGAATTACATTCCTGAACCTTTGCTGTCCTACCCAAGGAGGACGAGGAACCCAGTTCCTTAACCCCAATTCCCGACCCCTGGGAATCCCATGCTTTGTAGAGGGTGTGAACTCACCTTGGTTTGCTCGGTAGAAACACAGAAAAGTCAAACAAGCAATGTTGAGGCTACTCACGTCCTACCATAGTTGTATCATACCATCAGGTTCGTATTCAAGTAGTGCACGTATGTTTCTAGCATAATGTACTCAAGTAACGTTCATGGCATACATGTTTAATCATGGCAGATTCACGTTCAACAGTAACATATAAGGTCTGTGCATTGGGCCCAAGAGTCCGGCCCAAGCAATTAAGTCCGAAACAAGGTGAAAGCCCAAACAGTGTGTATCGGCGTATAGTCTCGAGTCGCAACTAGGCGTTTGCGACTCGCAACCTGAGTCGCAACTACGGTCTCGGTTCATGCTGTTTTGGTTACGAGTCGCAACTGGACTCGCAACCGTGGTTTCGAGTCACAAGGTTGGTGTGCTTGATCAAGTGTGGTTTCGAGTCGCAACCAGGCGTTTGCGACTCGCAACTGATGTCGCAACCGGGAGATTTCGACTCGTTGTGCTTGGTTTCGAGTCGCAACTGATGGTTACGAGTGGACATAAGCTGATTCGGAACAGTGTACTATCCAATGAGACTTTGATTTCATGAAACAGTCTGTACTACTCTCATAAACATGTTTATTTGTCTAGTAATTTCCTAAAATGGATCAAACAAATCAGATTTCAAATATTCAACCATGTTCTTATGATATTCATCAAGTTCTTCATACAATCATCATGTTCATCATCATTCATATGAACCTAAGTCTAACAAAGTCATGAACAACAATCAATTCTTGAACATATTCATCTCATAGTTTCAAATCATCACATAACATATCAAAAATCGACTCTACCCTAATCTCATTAACATGGTACTACACCTATGCAAGCCGGTTTCTATGAACATCAACACTCCATGGTTTTGAATCATACTTAGACATAAAATGTTGTGTGTTCATTAAGCAACATATCCGAAATCAAAGTATGTTAACCAAGCATCATCATATACATCATACACATTCGGTTCACACCCATCATCAAACATACAACTATACTAGTTAAATCCTACCATTCATGCTATCATTTAACACAACAAACATCATAAAATCACTAACCAACATCGTAAACACTAACCGGTTGTGAGGTGGTGAAGGATGAAGCTTTGTTTGGTGTGAACAAGCAAAAATCCGAGAATCCCTTTGGTGGTCGGTTGGTTGGATCCGAGAAGAAGGAGAAGAGGTGATGTTTAGTGTTTAGGGTTTTAGTGTGAGAGAGTGGAGAGTGTGTATAGGTGAGTGTGTTGTCCAAGGAAATGGCACCTATGGTTATCCACTTAGTTTATATACTAGTCCACATTGGTGCACCCTAGTGGGCTTCGGGTGAGGTGCACGGCCCAACCGGCCCATAAGTTATACTAGTTCACTCGAGACCACATGGTCTCGAGTCGAGTTCATGGCTTTCGGTTCATATACATACCCGAGTACATACACACAAACATACATGTAACATAACACAAAATCATATAAAGGTTCACTTATCATTCATTAAATCACATAAGTTTAACTAGTCACACGTTTAAGCATAAAACGAAAGGTTCTAAATTTCGAGTTGTCACATCATCCCCAAGTTGAAAGAAATTTCGTCCCGAAATTTGGTAGGCACTCACTGAGGAAGCTAGTTAAGTTGTATGGTTTTCCTGGTTTTCCTGGGGTGTCACATCCACCCCCCGTTGATCTGGAATTTCGTCCCGAAATTCCGTAGCTTCGGCCTCAGTAGTGGGTGTACTGTTTGCGAACAGTTGGGGATATTTTTGTTTCATCTGATCTTCGCGCTCCCAGGTGAACTCTGGGCCGCGACGTGAGTTCCAACGAACTCGAACGAGAGGTATTCTAGTGCTCTTGAGGACCTTAACATCCCGGTCCATGATCTCGACTGGTTCCTCGACGAATCGTAGCTGCTCGTCGATAGTGAGTTCCTTCAAAGGAACTACGTGGGTCTCGTCTGATGGACACTTCTTCAGATTCGACACGTGAAAAACGTTGTGAACTGCCCCGAGTTCCGCTGGTAAGTTTAGTCTGTAGGCCACCCTGCCTATTTTCTCAATGACCTCGAAGGGTCCAACGTATCGTGGGTTAAGTTTGCCGCGTTTACTGAAACGAACCACACCCTTCCAGGGTGAAACTTTGAGTAGTACCCGCTCCCCAACCTGGAGCTCAAGTGGTTTCCTGCCCATGTCGGCGTAAACTTTCTGACGTTCACGAGCGGTCGTCATGCGTTTTCGTATCTGAGCGATTTGCTCGGTTGTATCTACCACATATTCTGGGCCAGTGATCTGACTTTCTCCCACCTCTGCCCAGCAAAGGGGAGACCGGCATTTACGTCCGTACAATGCCTCAAACGGAGCAGCTCCAATGCTGGTGTGGTAGCTGTTATTGTACGAGAATTCCACAAGTGGCAGATGCTTTTCCCAGCGGTTGCCAAAGTCAATCACACATGCACGAAGCATGTCTTCTAAGGTTTGAATGGTGCGCTCGGACTGCCCGTCCGTCTGAGGATGGTACGCTGTGCTCATGTCTAATCGTGAGCCAAAGGATTTGTGCATTGCTTGCCACAGCTCAGAAGTAAAACGTGCATCTCGATCTGAGATAATGGAGGTGGGCACCCCGTGCCTCGAAACAATTTCTTTGATGTAGATTTCTGCAAGAGTGGAGAACTTATCCGTTTCCTTGATGGCCAGGAAGTGTGCAGACTTTGTGAGTCGATCCACGATCACCCAAATAGTATCGTTCCCGCGCTGGGATCTAGGTAGGCCAGTAACAAAATCCATGGAAATTTGCTCCCATTTCCACTGAGGTATCTCTGGTTGTTGGAGCAGGCCTGATGGTTTCTGGTATTCGGACTTGACTCTTGCACAAGTCAAACACTTGCTGACGTAAGTTGCTATGTGGGCCTTCATGCTAGGCCACCAGTACGTAGTTTTGATGTCGTGGTACATTTTATCCGACCCCGGATGTACCGAGTAGCGGGACTTGTGTGCTTCGTCCATCACAAGCTCTCGTAGGTTGCCATAGAGTGGGACCCAAATGCGTCCTGTTACGTAGTAAGCACCGTCTCCCTTTTGTTCTAATCGTTGCCTTGATCCGCGTAGGGCTTCAGCCCTGACATTTTCTGGTTTCAGTGCTTCTATCTGAGCAGCTCGTATCTGGGAGGGAAGGTTAGAATGGATCGTGAGTTGTAAAGCTCGCACGCGCTTAGGCGCAGTGTCCTTTCGACTAAGGGCGTCAGCCACAACATTGGCTTTGCCCGGGTGATACCTGATCGAGCACTCGTAGTCATTCAGTAGCTCGACCCATCGTCGTTGCCGCATATTCAGTTCCTTCTGCTTGAAGATATGCTAGAGGCTCCTGTGGTCGGTGTAGATCGCGCACTTGGTACCGTACAGGTAATGCCGCCATAACTTAAGTGCAAAAACAACAGCTCCCAGCTCTAAATCGTGCGTAGTGTAGTTCTTTTCATGAACCTTGAGTTGGCGTGAGGCGTAGGCTATAACTTTGTCTCGTTGCATCAACACGCAACCAAGACCTTGAATTGATGCGTCGCAGTAGACCACAAAGTCGTCTGTGCCTTCCGGCAAGGAAAGGATAGGTGCGCTACAAAGTCTATCCTTTAGGTGTTGAAATGCCAACTCCTGTGCGTTCCCCCAGCGATAAACAACGCCCTTCTGCGTTAGTGAGGTGAGAGGTTGTGCAATCTTAGAAAAATCCTTTATGAATCTCCGGTAGTATCCCGCCAAACCCAAGAATTGGCGAATTTCCTTTGGTGTACGAGGTGCAGGCCAGTTCTTAATCGAGTCTACCTTGGATGGATCAACATGAATCCCATCCTTGTTCACCACGTGGCCTAGGAAATGGACTTCTCGAAGCCAGAAGTCGCATTTCGAGAACTTTGCATAAAGTTGTTCTGTTCGAAGGAGTTCCAGAATAAGTCGCAGATGCTGCTCGTGTTCCTCCTGACTCTTGGAATAGATCAGGATGTCGTCGATGAAGACTATAACGAACTTGTCCAGGTAAGGCTTGCACACTCGGTTCATCAAGTCCATGAAAACCGCAGGTGCGTTTGTCATCCCAAAAGGCATGACCAAAAACTCATAGTGCCCGTATCGGGTTCTGAAAGCTGTTTTGGAGACGTCCTCTTCCCGGACTCTCAGCTGGTGATAACCCGATCTCAAATCGATCTTCGAATAGTAGCTCGATCCTTGCAGCTGGTCGAACAAGTCGTCGATACGCGGTAGAGGATAACGATTCTTCACCGTCACCTTGTTGAGTTCTCGGTAGTCGATGCACATTCTGAAAGTACCGTCCTTCTTCTTCACAAATAATACTGGGGCTCCCCAGGGCGATGAGCTAGGACGAATAAAACCCTTATCCAGAAGCTCTTGTAGTTGCGTGGAGAGTTCCTTCAACTCTGATGGGGCTAAACGATAAGGTGCACGAGCTATAGGCGCAGCTCCAGGAGCTAGTTCAATCTGAAACTCGACTTGGCGATGAGGCGGAAGACCAGGTAATTCCTCAGGAAATACCCCTGGATAATCGCGTACAACTGGAAAATCTTCTATCCTCTTCTCTTTCTCCGTGGTGTCAGTAATAAGAGCCAAAATAGCAGTGTGGCCCTTTCGCAAGTACTTTTGGGCCTTAAGGAGAGAAATGACGTTCTCAACAGCACTCCTCTTGTCGCCATGAATCATGAGAGGTTCACCATCGGGACCTGGAATACGGACAACCTTCTCGTTGCAAAGAATCTCTGCTCGGTGTTGGGATAACCAATCCATCCCAATGACAACGTCGAAACTACCCAAGACAATAGGAATGAGGTCGATAGAGAAGGTCTGGTCAGCGAGAATAAGTTTACAACCCTTGACTAGGTGTGTGGCTTCTAAACTCTTACCATTTGCTAGCTCTACGGTGTGCTTGTTGTTCAAAGGTGTTGGAATACGCTTAAGCATTCGACTAACTTCTAGTGACACGTAGCTAGTATCGGCACCCGAATCAAATAAAACTGAAACATAAAAGTCGTCGAGAAGGAACTTACCCGCCACAACATTGGGGTCATTCCTTGCTTCGCCTTGTCCAATCACAAACATCCGCCCCCTGGCGCCATTGTTGTTGTTGTTCCCATTGTTACCATTCCCCTGATTGTTGTTATTGTTGTTGTTGTTGTTCTGGTTCCTGTTCAGTTGGGGACAATCTCTCTTGAAGTGGCCCTCAGCTCCACACTGAAAGCACCCTTTGTTATCACCCTGTTGCTGTTGCCGGCGCTGGTTCTGTTGAGCTTGCTGACGATTCTGATTAGCGGGGTATAAGCTCCTGCAATCCTTTGCAGCGTGACCAGGCTTGTTGCACCGATGACAGTTGCCCCTGGTGCATGGTCCGCTGTGGTGCAGGCTGCAGCGATTGCATTTGGGATGATTTCCTTTGTATCCACCACCAGACGATTGCTGACTAGGGCTCTTGTAGTCATCAGTCTTCCTCTGCTGAGACTGGGACTGAACAGAAGTCGAACCCTTACTTGAAGTTCCATCCCATTTCCGTTTGTTGTCACTAGAGGTACCAGTAGTAGTTGCAGCGCCAATGCGTTTTGGTAACTTGTTCTGCTCCACCGCTTGATCCGTGAGACGGTGAGCCAACTGAACGGTTTGCTGATAGGTGGCGAGGTTCGCTGAAGTCACATGACTTTGGATTTCCGGCACTAAGCCCTGAAGGAACAGTTCGATGCGTTTGATGGGAGGATCCACCATAGTAGGGCACAGAATTGCCAGTTCGTTCGACCTTTTCACATAAGCTTCAATTTCCGACCCCGTCATCTTGAGGTTGAAGAACTCCACCTCTAGTTTGTGAATCTCATCACGACTGCAGTATTCTTCTTTGATCATTTCCTTAAAAGTTTCCCAAGGGGTGGCGTTGGCAGCAACCAACCCCAGCATTTGAATCTGAGCGTTCCACCATGTGAGGGCTAAACCCTCGAGAGTACCAGTAGCATACTTCACCCTGCGCGCCTCAGGGCATTCACACATTTCGAACACAGACTCTAGCTTCTCAAACCAGTGTAGGAGACCTACTGCTCCTTCAGTGCCGCTAAAAGTAGTTGGTCGGCAGTCCATGAAAGTCTTAAAAGTGCACACAGGTGGCTGAACGTGTTGACCTATCGTGGGTGAAAGAAAAGACAGAGTTTAACACAAAGGTTGGTTCACGAGAGTAGGATCCTAGAGACCCTAGAATGAGTTCGGACTGCAGGATATACCTCCTGCGTGTGCAGCTGCAAGTGCTGCGGCAACTCGTTCGTTGATCAGAGCCGTCAACTGGGCTTGTGTCAGGTTAACGCGTCCAGACATGATCTTCATACCAAGAAGAACGTGAGTGGGAGGGGTTTCGCGAAAGTACGACGATAAGATAGAGTAAGTACGCACGTGTCCAAGCAACAATAGTTATACTAACCAAGCATACCATAAGCAATGTACTATGTAACTAACAAGTAGGCAATATATACACAGATCATATCACCTAGAATGTCGAGCCTTGCATGTAGAGTGAAGCATCGTTGTGGACCGTTGAGCACTGTACAGGTTATAGTCTGGTTTTAACAAAAATGTTTTTCCCCTTTATTAAAACCAAGTTCTCTATAACCAATGGCTCTGATACCAATCTGTCACACCCCCAAAATCCACCTGCGGAGTACTACCGCTTGGAGGCGTGACTGACCAGGATCCAGCCACCAATCATATTGAACAAGCATATAAGTAGTTATAAAATCCAACCAATACAATTGGTGTTCAAACAAAACATAGTTAAGTTGCAAGCGGAAGCATAAGTCTTAAATCAAAACATAAGTTTAATAGTTTCAAAGTTTAACATGGCACACAGCCGTCCATGTCCCACAACGATCCTCCTCCATGCAAGCTCCAGCTAAGAACCTAAGGACCTGCAAAGCATGTAGTAACGAGTCAACAACAAGTTGAGTGAGTTCACGGTTGGGTGTTCGTTTTAAGTTGTTTCGAAAACAGTTTCCTTTAGCTGGCATCCTGCCGTGGGGGTTACCCCATAGTTAAAAACGTGACTTGTTTATTCCCGGTTACTCTGGCAATCCTGCCGTGGGGGCTACCCCGTGTTAGTTATCTGGCATTTCGGCCGTGGGGGCTACCCCATGTATACACTAGACTCGTTACCATATCGACTGCTGACTGTAGTCATGTTTATGTGCCCTGAACTGTCAATGTCTATCATCATTGACGTGCCAGTAGTCCATTAGTTCACGCCCGTCCTCTGCGGCACGGTGTGAGGTTTGTCAAACCTAAATAGCGCTATCTAACTAATGACCCGCTCGCCATTGGCCTCGGCGATTAAGTCGATACAAAGATGAGGGACTTCGTGATAGAGTTTTGGTCTAGTACGAGTTATCTGTCTGTGAGGACGAGGAATTACATTCCTGAACCTTTGCTGTCCTACCCAAGGAGGACGAGGAACCCAGTTCCTTAACCCCAATTCCCGACCCCTGGGAATCCCATGCTTTGTAGAGGGTGTGAACTCACCTTGGTTTGCTCGGTAGAAACACAGAAAAGTCAAACAAGCAATGTTGAGGCTACTCACGTCCTACCATAGTTGTATCATACCATCAAGTTCGTATTCAAGTAGTGCACGTATGTTTCTAGCATAATGTACTCAAGTAACGTTCATGGCATACATGTTTAATCATGGCAGATTCACGTTCAACAGTAACATATAAGGTCTGTGCATTGGGCCCAAGAGTCCGGCCCAAGCAATTAAGTCCGAAACAAGGTGAAAGCCCAAACAGTGTGTATCGGCGTATAGTCTCGAGTCGCAACTAGGCGTTTGCGACTCGCAACCTGAGTCGCAACTACGGTCTCGGTTCATGCTGTTTTGGTTACGAGTCGCAACTGGACTCGCAACCGTGGTTTCGAGTCACAAGGTTGGTGTGCTTGATCAAGTGTGGTTTCGAGTCGCAACCAGGCGTTTGCGACTCGCAACTGATGTCGCAACCGGGAGATTTCGACTCGTTGTGCTTGGTTTCGAGTCGCAACTGATGGTTACGAGTGGACATAAGCTGATTCGGAACAGTGTACTATCCAATGAGACTTTGATTTCATGAAACAGTCTGTACTACTCTCATAAACATGTTTATTTGTCTAGTAATTTCCTAAAATGGATCAAACAAATCAGATTTCAAATATTCAACCATGTTCTTATGATATTCATCAAGTTCTTCATACAATCATCATGTTCATCATCATTCATATGAACCTAAGTCTAACAAAGTCATGAACAACAATCAATTCTTGAACATATTCATCTCATAGTTTCAAATCATCACATAACATATCAAAAATCGACTCTACCCTAATCTCATTAACATGGTACTACACCTATGCAAGCCGGTTTCTATGAACATCAACACTCCATGGTTTTGAATCATACTTAGACATAAAATGTTGTGTGTTCATTAAGCAACATATCCGAAATCAAAGTATGTTAACCAAGCATCATCATATACATCATACACATTCGGTTCACACCCATCATCAAACATACAACTATACTAGTTAAATCCTACCATTCATGCTATCATTTAACACAACAAACATCATAAAATCACTAACCAACATCGTAAACACTAACCGGTTGTGAGGTGGTGAAGGATGAAGCTTTGTTTGGTGTGAACAAGCAAAAATCCGAGAATCCCTTTGGTGGTCGGTTGGTTGGATCCGAGAAGAAGGAGAAGAGGTGATGTTTAGTGTTTAGGGTTTTAGTGTGAGAGAGTGGAGAGTGTGTATAGGTGAGTGTGTTGTCCAAGGAAATGGCACCTATGGTTATCCACTTAGTTTATATACTAGTCCACATTGGTGCACCCTAGTGGGCTTCGGGTGAGGTGCACGGCCTAACCGGCCCATAAGTTATACTAGTTCACTCGAGACCACATGGTCTCGAGTCGAGTTCATGGCTTTCGGTTCATATACATACCCGAGTACATACACACAAACATACATGTAACATAACACAAAATCATATAAAGGTTCACTTATCATTCATTAAATCACATAAGTTTAACTAGTCACACGTTTAAGCATACAACGAAAGGTTCTAAATTTCGAGTTGTCACAAATTACATCGCTTGAACCAGATTCAACAAAAAATCCCCAAATCCCTGAACAAACAAAAAATCCCCAAATCATCATCTGAACAGATAAAAAATCCCCAAATTCAGGGTCAAATATCACTTCATACGTGATTGTTTTGACAAAAGATTAATCGATGTTGTTAAAGTTTACACCGATCACCAACGTGCCGACCTGTTCACAAAAGCTTTTAATAAATCACATTTTGATTATCTACTTTTGGTCAATGGCATTAAGGTGATACCCGAGTAAAACTTCTTTGGCTAATCGTTTTTTTATAAATATTTTCTTTCAAAACTCTAAAAATTCAAAAAGATTTTCGTTTTTCGTAACCTTTTAGCATTTTAGGGGGAGTAAATTCAATGAAAAAGTCAAAAATCCAAAAATATGTCTTTACTTTCTGTCTTTCTGTTGAAAAATTCAAAAATTCAAAAAAAATTACAAAAAATTAGAAAACAAAAAATGAGTTTCTTGGATAAAGGAAGATGATGATATTCACTGGTGTGGTCGGTCAACGTGTTCAAAATGTAAAACAAAAATTGAGAAATGATAAGTATCTCTACAAACAATGTATCGGTAGGCTCACAATCAGACTAAAATGTGCAGGATGATACAAACCTAACAGACTTCAAGTCAGATGGGAACCATTCATTGGCATATGGTCTTGGTTCTGAAATTTCGTTTGAGAGATTGCCGAGGTTCTGAGATATTCGGTCTTTATGCTGTCTTATCATCTGGGTATCATGGTTGTATCTTTTACCGAAAAATAACGGAGACGAAGTCTAGATCTTCCATGATACTATACATACGTGTACATATTGCATACGACCTCAATAAGTGATCAACAATCACATGTCCAAACAAAATAAGTGATAAAATATCACATTTATCCGGGAGTCAAGTTCGTCTCTTTGCTGTACGTTGTACTGACCTGTTCACGGACTTGCTCCTGTGCCCTCATGCATATGAAAATCAAGTTCCTCATCAATAAGTGATTCTATCACATAGAGCTTGTTTTCAAATAAAAAATAAGTGAGTATCTCACATTCTTTTATACGGTCAAACAGATGATAAACGGTATACTCACCGGTAAGATGAACTCTCGTGCATACCTTGATACGGGAATGTGTCGTGAGTGGATGAACACCGACTTGTAAGTATAATCCTTACCATAAATCGTATCTCCTAATTATGATTACATCTTGTATGATTCCTTTTTCTTGAAACAGAACAAAGCTTTAAACAGAACAAAAATCATGTTGACTAAGACCGTAAGCTGGTATGATTCCTTTTTCTTGAAACTCGCAAAAAGATTGCTCTTGTACAGTCGTTTATTGCTTTTTATAGCTTGTCGATTAGTTTACCGCACTTTAAATTCTGTTTTAGTGTAGTTTGTAAAGTTCATTTTTGATTAGCCGAAGTTGTAACTTGGAGTTTTTCTGCCGAAAGCCTGAAACCTACTTCATAAAATGTCCTTGCATTTGGTAAACTCAATCAAAATGATAATCTGTTCAAATAAACAAAATCTGTTCAAAAGTGTGCAAAATTTCAAAGACTTGGTTATTTTTGGAAAAAAGGGTTTGACGAAAAACCCTAAGGTCGACGAAACACCTATATGTCGACGAAAGACCATTGGTCAGGTCAACTGTTTTCAAACTTGGTCAAAATTAATTTGGTTCACGACGAAACATGGTGTTTCGTCGAGGTCACGACGAAATTCCTTTGGGATTCATTAAACTTTCGTCAGGGGCTTACTGTTCAAGCCCAACCAAGCCCAATCAAGAGTTTCGTCGAGCCCGTGTCAAGTTTCATCAAAGATAGAGTTTCGCCGAGTGAGTTGGTATTTAAAGGGGTCCCAGTTCAATCAGACATCACTTTTTCAAACCTAACCCCCTGTTCATCTTCCCCAACACTCCACACCCATACTCCTTTTCACCGACTTCAAATCTCAAAAACACTTCATTTTCTCAAACCTTTTTCATCAAATTAAAGGTATAACAAGGCTTGATCAAATTATTCAAACCTTAGGAACCCTGTGTTTTTGTTCGAAACTTGTTAACAAACCCTTTGTTTGGGTTTTAACATAGTGTCATAATGTTGGTTATTTATGAATCGATCATTGTTTAAACAACGGACGACGAAAATCCCTTTGTTTTTTAAAACCCCCAAATTCGATGAAACCCTAACCTGTGACGAAACCCTATCTGTCTGCGACGAAACCCCCTTTACAACGAAACTTATGTTTCTTCAAACTGCTGTCGACGAAACCCCCTGCGACAAAACCCCTTTGTAAAATGGAACAACTTTCGTCGAAAGACTGTCGACGAAACTCCACTGGTCAAAGGTCAACTCTGACTTTGTTTGACCAAGGGTGTTTCGTCATGAAGAAGAGTGTTTCGTCGCAGTGATGGAGTTTCGTCATCCCATACTTAGAAAATTTTCAAGTTTGGTGCCCATTTTCACAGAAGAAATGTATTTGAATGTTAAATGTCCATTTGATACTTGAACTTGCATAAACTTATGTCTAATGCACATTTTATGTCTTTGTGACTTATTGTGGATGTTTGCACATTCAGATGGCACCAAAAGAGAGAAAACGCAAGCCTGCGACAAAGATAACTGATAAACCGGAGGAACTTGTGATGTCCGAGAAGCGTCACAATATGATTGCCT
Source organism: Helianthus tuberosus (assembly GCA_030545235.1). NCBI lineage: Eukaryota > Viridiplantae > Streptophyta > Magnoliopsida > Asterales > Asteraceae > Helianthus > Helianthus tuberosus. The sequence continues at coordinate 13,366,379 of CM060402.1, read as the reverse complement.
ATCTGGATCCCGAAGGAAAGATCAGTGAATTGAAAGAAATCACGCAGTGGATAAGGGAGTCACGGATTAACAAAGTTGTCACTTTTTCAACTCCAGTTTACAAATCGCTCGTTAAAGCATTCTGGAATTCTGCAAGCGTTGTTGTAGTTGATGGAACATAATTTATTCAAGGGCAAGTGAATGATTTGAACGTGAATGTCTCACCGGAAATTTTGAACACCGTTCTAGAACTGCAAGACGATCCGAATGCACCGTCCTCTATTCCAATCATGTGTACTCATGGCTGTTTACTAAGGATGAAGTGTACTGGTGACATCTTCAGCACTCAAATCAATAAGGGAGATCTGCCTATGCGGTACAAGTTTTTATTACACGTACTTATTCAATGTCTTAGCAACAGGCGAGCTGGCTATGACATGGTAGGCAACGATCTCGTTGGACTCATGGTGGCATTAGTGCTGAACAAACCGCTTAGCATTTCAAAGTACATCTTTGCCAACATGAAGGAGAACATGACAAGAACTGGTAGTCGAACGTCTGGGAATAAATTCTGGATGTATCCTCGTTTTCTACAAATGATCATGAATGTCCAGCATCCCGGTCTTCCAAAAGCCGACGACGACATCCTGAAGATAGAATCTATAATCGAGCATTCACTGAAGATATTCAAGGGCCTTGCAATAAAGAAATACAAAGAAAGCGAGCCGCCTAGGAAGTTCATCGGTGCTCTTGGTAAACCAGACTACATCGCTCCAGCAGATGACAAATGGCGTCACAATGACAGTCAATCTGATGATGAAGAGCTGGAGTTAAAGAAAAGGATGGTAGAAAATTTTGGTCGAAAGGATTCTGATTCGTCCGACAGCGACAGTGATGGTGATGATGAAGCTGGTGATGGTGGTGATGCAGGTGCCGTTGGTGCATCTACTGCTGGTGCATCGTCTGCTGGTGCAGCTGGTGATACTTCAGCTGGTAATGACGAGGAGGATACTGAATCAGATGACAATCCACCTGAGCCTGGGTACGAAGTTTATTTCGATGAACGTGGAGTGAAAAGGATCAGGAGGATTAGGCAAGCAGATAACCCTGAATACGTTCCTTCGGATACCGAAGCGGAACGTTTGAAGAAAAAGCAAGCGGTTGTCCGTCACAAGAAGAAAGCAAGAAAGTACATTGGTACTTCATTTGTGCAACAATCCGTTCCTCCTAAAGAGCCTATACAAGAAGCAGAAATAGATCCAAACCTTGGATTCACGGCTACTGAAGCTTCTCCTATGGTGCCTTCACCCCCAAGGTCTGCAGAACCAACTCCTGTAGTGAGTTCAATTCCTGAAACTCCTACAGTGACTCCTCAGGCACCGACTCGCTCTACTGCATCGACGATTCGTGCAACTACGTCGCAGCCGACCGCAGAGCGCAGACAGACTATATTCTCTCAGATGCAGCAGGATGAAAAGGTAAACTTCCTATTCTCTCAACGGCAAGCTGCTGCAGATCAAATCAACAGGCAATCGGAAGTGATAAATGCTACAAAAGCAGACTCGATCAAGCAATAGTTGGAAATTAACAAGTTGAATTCCACTGTTGGGCGACAAGAAGCAGAGATCACTCACCAACAGGCAGAAATAGAGCAACTGAAAGCTGAAAATGCTCGTTTGAAAGTTGCTGACGATGAAAGAGAGCGACAGTTGCAACAGATGCGAGCGGCGGATAATACTCGTGGTATAGAAATGAACCGCATGAAAGAAAGCAGCTCTAAACTTCAGAAGTTGGCCGAGGCTCTAAAAGAAAGGCATGACTATATGAAAGAGTGGTACGATTCTCGAAACACCACAATAGTTGATGGAGTCAAGCGAATCACTGAAGGTTTTGAGTTTGTGAGAAAGCGGGTCAATATATTGTGGGCCGATCGGTGCAAGCAACAAGAAGTGTTGAAGAAAAAGGGTGATGATCCTGAGGATCAAGGGAATCCCGACCCTTCTGCCACATCAGAGCAATCGCCAACAGCTACCTCTACACAATTGGTTGTCTTCAAGCCTTCGCAGCTTGGATCTGCACAAGGAACCTCCAGTGGAACCGTTGAAGAAATACAACAGCTTGAAAGCAGTTCTTACATCAAAAGCTCTCTACCTGGTACATCTTCTTTTCCTAGTACAGCTGATCTTGCTTTGCAGGCTGTTCATCCTATCACTGGAGAAATTCTTGAAGAAGGAGAAATTATTGCGGATCTTTCACATGAGCAGTTACTTGCTCTGAATGAGATGAAAGAAATTGATGATGCTGAGATTGATCAAATGCCGAGTGAGCCTGAAACTGCGGATTTAGAAAATGTGGAAGAGATTGTTTTTGAAGGAAAAGACAAGAAGTCCTCATATGTGCGAGAAGACGGGACTGGGTTCGCTCCTTTTAATGAAGAATGGCTAAAAGAGAACGTGGATGTCATCGATGAACATTTGAAGAATCGTGATACTTCTGAAAATGCCACAGATGCGTTCACAGAGTGGCGAAAGCAGTTCTTATCTAAAGTTTCCAAGCCCTTGCCAGCTGACGTTCAAGTTGACTACCTGCAGTATGAGAAAGAGAACTTGCATGGAAAAATTCTTTGCTGGATGTTCGTAAAGGAAATCCACTGCATGGCCATCAAAAGGGAATACGGTATTCAATATTTCAGGTCGATGCTGAGCATATTGTCCTTACCATTTTACGACGTTGCAGCTTTGATGAAGCTTGAGCTCATCAATCGTTCAAACTTCGAAGGAGCTACATTGTTCGCACGCAAGATAAAGATGAACAAAAGGACAGGCTGGAAAGATGAGTTGTACAAGCCTCAGTTTCCCATCTATCAACAGATAAAGTTCACCTTGGATCCATCTACCAACACGGCGCGATACAAGCTTGTTTATCAGCATGTGAAGGTTATGGACAAGATCCCGTTAATGCCGATGAAACAGAACTTTTTGGAAGACATGGCTTTATGGTGCTACGACTCGGATACACACGAGGCGGTGATTATGTTTATGGGTTATCGTGAGAATTTTCGGATGTTAGATCCGATGTGGATCGTGAACATGTCCGTGGCCGACATCAACAAGTTGTATCGACACGATATCTTCTATGAAGACAAGGACGCGCATCAAGCGTTGCGATTTCAGCGCGTCGCTTGCTTTTGTTACTATCGTGGGATCCATGCTGGCAGTTCGTGGTCCGAGAAACACTAAAGATGGAAGATTGAAGACTGAAGACCGAAGACCAAGTAAAAGACAAGGGGGAGTTTGTTGATACATATTTTGTGTCTGTAACTTGTCTTTATTAACGATGTATTTGTACGGTCTTTTTAGTTATCGAGTCTGTATTCGCCGTCGACCAAGTCGGATATCCTCCTATCCTACTTGTGTCCGACAAGTTTGTCTCAGTTGTTATGTAATGTTAAATGAACAATGCATGTTGCATATGTGGGTAATTATGTTTGTTTGTGTGTTTATTATGTTTGCTGCAAACTGTTTGACAGTTTGCAGCACACAACTTTTGCAACCCTCGACGAAACTCCATGTTTCGTCGAGTACATATATGACGAAAGTCCTTCATGGTCAAAACTCTATGTTTTGTCGTGATGGGTGATGAAACACCTTGTGTTTCGTCGTCCATGATGTTTCGTCAGGCCCATTTATATGTTTCGTCAACAGTTGGGTTGGGCTACCTATATAAACACATCATAGTTTCTGTGTGAAACTATGAGATACCTACTGTGAAAGTTTACTATCAAACATTGTGTGTATTTGTTTGATCCTTGTTCTCATCCGTTTTAATCAATTGACTGTGATTCGTTGGTTAAATCATGTTGTTATTATCTGTGTTTGGTTTGGCATCGTCACGGGGATTCCGCACTCGTGACCGTTTTTGATATAAACAAGGGTTTGGTTTCGTTATCGATCCTCTGAGAATCGAGACCTACAACAGTTTATGTCCATTCGCTGATTTAGTGTGCATTCGCTAAAACAGATCTTCATTAAATAGAACTGCAGCTTCATTCGTTGCTGTATTGAAAATATAAAAATTGGAGTAACAATTAGCAATCAAACCGAATCAAGCAACGAAGAACATTTGGTATAGCTTCTGATGACTCTCCACACCTGCTCCAGATACCTGGTGGTTGTAACTTCTGATGACTCTCCACACCTGCTCCAGATACCTGGTTCACTCGATAGAAATAAACGATCTACATTCGGTACAATTAGGTCACAAATTATCAACAAGATATATTATTCACATATCAATAACATTATTTATTACTGAAAATGATAATTAGGTTACAAACTGCATCTGGATCACATTAACAGATTCACAGATCTCAACAATATGAACTTCAAAACAAAATCATAATTCATAAAACCTAACAAAAAAACTTACAGATGTTTGTGTATCGTACTCTGGCCAAACGGTGGAGAACTGATACCAGCAGCGAGTGATTTAACCACGACCTTTTGTAAATGTTGAGCATCTAAGGTTTATAGAAATCAGAAGCCCAAATCCCAAATCCAAATAGTGTTCATTTCTGTTGAAGCTGTGAGCACGTTCTTATGCCTACTATTTCCTAAATCTTCTAGTCGTCGATCATAATACTCTGCTTATCTAACTGAAAATGGAACCGATCGTATCAATCGTCATAGCCACCTCTCTCATTCTCCAAATACTGGATTTAAGTGATTGTTCAATGATAAGTAATATCCAATTAGGGTTTGGGATTAAGAACGATGAAACGCAAAGGACTGATGAAATATAAATCTCTTAGTAATAAACCAATAATCAACACATATGAACTGAAATATAAATCTCTTACCATTTGTAAAGAAAGAAGATAGAAGAAACATAATAGAAGCCGAGGCAGAGCAATCATAACCTGAATCGATTGGATCTGTAGGAAGAAAGAAGATACAATTGGGGATGAATATGAAGAATAATGAAGAAGAAACATAACCTGAATCGATTGGATCTGCAATATATACCAATATCAATGAATGATTATACCTAAATCAATCGAGATCTGAATCATCGAAGAGAGAGAGAGATAGAGAGTAGAGAGAGAGATTGGAATGGGTTTTTGAAATTATGATTGGGTTTGGATTTGGGTTTGAATTGATATTTGAGAAAGAGAAGAATTAAAGCTCTGATGACATTAAATGCAAATTGCATATCCCTATAAGTTCTAAATTTCAAATTACCCTCCCATTTTAATGAAACATCAGTGGTTTGAATTTTGAATGAACATCAGTGGTTTCATAATTGAATGTGGGCCAGACCTTTGAAATTTGAAAGTAGGGCAGTGGTTTGATGGCAGATCTTTGAATTATGATGTCACTATGCTCCCTCTATTGTCACCTCATCGTTGATGACATAAGAAAAGCATTGTTGGACAGCTTCTGTGGCTGCCACATAAGCTTTTCTTATGTCATTGAGGATTCTCCTTTTATAGAAATTATAGATATAGATATAGATTAATATAGCTTCGATACTTGTAGATGCATATGTCTCGCTATGTGAGATAATTTATAATTCATGTAATTGCAGATACGTAAGATGATATTAGTTTAGTTATGTTAATAAATTTTTTGGCAAGTTATATATGGAACACGCATTACCTTTTATTACGTGAAACATACACAAATAATCACATAACATGTCATTTTTTTATAAAATCAAAGAGTTAATTACATAGTTAGTCCCTGTGGTTTGCACAAAGTAACATACTTGGTACTAATAGTTTAAAATCACATTCTAGGCTATTAACTTTTTATTTTGTAACGTTTGGAGGTATTAACGTTTTTTGTAGGTTTAAAATCACATTCTATTAGTACCTAAGTATGTTATTTTGTGCAAACCATAGAGACTAACTATGTTAATACCCTAGAAGGTAATACCTCTAAACGTTACACAAAATCAAAAGTTAATACCCTAGAAGGTGATATTAAACTATTAGTACCTAAGTATGTTATTTTGTGCAAACCACGGCGACTAACTATGTAATTAACTCAAAATCAAATAACTATAACAATGTTATACAGGGGCATCTACTATTTAGTTTCGAGCCTTCATTTCATACTTATCTTATAAAAACTAATATTAAATATTATCCTACTTTGAATTCGATATGTAATAAAGGAGGTTTTTAAAGACATGTTTTATATTGATAATTTTGGTATTAGTACCCAAAGGTGTTACAAAATTGAAACCATAAAACATAAAACTGTTAAAAAAAAGTTAATACCTAAAGGTAAAACTAGCTATAAACCACATGACCCATTTGTATAACTAACTCTTATATTTATTATATAAAATTACATTTATTCAACCAGTTTAATACATAGGGTTCCTAATGATATAATTTTTTATTATTACTTAATATATAAAATTATTTTTATTCAAAACATATAATAAACAATTTTATAAAGATATATTATTTTATTATTTAAAATAAAATTATATTTATTTAAAACGTGTATTAGACCCCCTGTAGTGGGGCGTTTTTTTTTTAATTAAAAAAACGCCAAAAAACGCCCCTTGCCCATTACATACGGGCGTTTTTGAGCATTATTTTTGAAAAAAAATTACATCCGCGTTTTTTAAACAACGCTCAAAATTGCATGAGACCATGTTGACTGGCCAATGGGAGTGGTCCAACTAGTAGTTTCTTTTTTTTTTTAAACCTCTCTATAAAAAAATAATTGTTTAATATTGGAAGGGCGTTATTGGGCATTATTCCCACTACGCCACTTTTACAATAACCCCAATAATGCCCCATGCTGACTGGACTGCCATGTGTCGCAAAACCCTCCATGGTGGGAGCATTATTGAGCTAAACCACTACACATGGTCTTACACGGAGTTATTCTAAATTGATTTTGGAGCACTAAATTCCACAATTACTTGGCTCTTGAAAATCCAACTAACTTCCAACTTTTATTGCATTAAGGATTCCAGCTAATATGGTTGGAAATAAAATCATATACACAAAAATAAAGTTTCTATATAAATAAAACTAGTATTAAGTACCCCCGCGTTGCGGCGGGGGCGAGTACTAATGCCACACTACTGTCAGCGACCACCGACACTGAAGTTGCGGTGTTAATGCGAAGAAATTAAACCGAAACGTAAAATATAGAATAAAATAACTAAGTTGATCTAGGACTCGCGTGTTATGATAAACCCGCGTCTATTTTTCCCGTTTGACAGGTTCATCGTAATATATATATATATATATATATATATATATATATATATATATATATATATATATATATATATATATATATATATATATATATATATATATATATATATAATATATCATTACCACTATACAAACCATAATGCATACATTAAAACAACCATTGCATCAATATTTCTGTACCTACAAGACACATACCACACATTTTAGAGATGCAATTTCCAATATTATAACATACCGACATATAAAACACATTATGTTTACTATTATAATGATTCTCTAAATTCTAAATCAATATTTCTGTACCTACAAGACACATACCACAAATTTTAGAGATGCAATTTCCAATATTATAACATACCGACATATAAAACACATTATGTTTACTATTATAATGATTCTCTAAATTCTAAATCATTTTAAGTAGAAATTAAAATAATAGTAATAACAAAATTATTAATAATAATAATAATAATAATAATAACAAATCTATTGGCTAGAAATGAAAAGTCAAATTTTTTTTGGAAAACTCCCTATACTTTGAGTACAAGTCCACAAAGCACCAAGATGTTAGTAATTTATAATATGAAAATATCATTTATAACAGGGTCCCTTTGTCCTTCTAAGTGCTAGAAAAGAAAATAGTTTCTACACATAAAGCCAAAAAAATAGCCAAACTTTTATTACATTAAGGATTCCAGCTAATATGGTTGGAAATAAAATCATATACACAAAAATAAAGTTTCTATATAAACAAAATATCATTTATAACAGGGTCCCTTTGTCCTGCTAAGTGCTAGAAAAGAAAATAGTTTCTACACATAAAGCCAAAAAAATTGCCAAAAGAATCTTGAATTCTTGAATTAAGCGAAAAATAGCCAAAAAAAATCACCAATGCATCTTAATATATATAATTACTTTTATTTAACGTGTAATAAATGATGTTTTAAAAATATATTATTTTATTATTTAGTATAAAAACAATATAATTATTTAAACTGTGTAATACACGGGGTTCTCATCTAGTATACTATCTAGTATATTGATAAACTAAGATCACGCCTACATAATATTATTATTAATGGTAAAAAGTTAATAATAAATTTTTGATATATATTAATATTAGTATGAATGTTAATAAGTATGTATATGAATATAAATATGAATATAATAATAATAATAATAAATTTCTTTACATTCCTTGAAGGAATAGAAAAAACACACCCACATACTAAGGAATGGAGATTGTTATATTTGGAAGGAGTTACATTCCTTTGGAATGCTCCATTTCATTATCAAATGATAACCAAACATGTTTTTTTCATTCGATCAGAATGATCCGTTCCATTCCATTCCACCTTCTATTCCTTCACATTAAACGCTACCTTATAGTTGGGGATTGAGGATTGGATATGAATGTTCTTATAATAGCATCTCCAATGTTAACCAATATTCAAATCTTAGATTTGGCACATCAACATACCATATCATTTTTAGATCTCTACCTTAAAAACTACATTTATTCTTCAAAGCTTAACCAATTCAAACTTCCACCTTATATTAATATATATATATATATATATATATATATATATATATATATATATATATAGGATTAGGATCAATAGTGAACAAGTTCTTGAGAGTGAACTGAGTGAACCATTCTTGGCCCTTGATCATTTTTAGATTAAAAAGGGTAAGATTGACATTAGCCAAGTATGTTTAATTAAAATTGCTTAATTTTCTCATCTCTTAACTCTCTTTTTCTCTCTCTCCATCTCTCATTTTTAATTATTTCTCCATTATTTCTTTATGCATAGAATTTGTTTTAATTTTAACTTGAATATTGTTTTTCTTCTATTATCTGTATATATAGACATCATAATACATTGTTTTTAACTTTTTTATAATTTTCAATAAACATTAAAAAATCTCTCTAAGATTGAAATTGTAATTATTTTTGGGCATTAATTTTTTTTAATATATTATGAAGTTATTTATTTTTGCATACATGTGATATGTTTCATTTTCATTAGTTTCATAATTTTTAGATGAATCTACTCGTGTGCATGCCTAATATACTACATGTTATTAATATACACATATATAACCATTTCTGAATATAATACACAGATGTATAAAAGACTGTACACATGTGTATAAACTAACAGCTGTGTATCTTGTATAAACTGATAGTTAGCGAGATTGTACACATGTTTATAAACTAACAGCTGTGTATATTGTATAAACTGATACTAGCGAGACTGTATACATGTGTATACACTAACAACTATGTATCTTGTATATACGGAAACTAGCGAGATTTTAGGGATTTTGATTATATTGTTTAATAAATGCAATTTACAAAAGACACAAATACCCCTTCTGTCATTTATTTTAAAGGGGAGTTACAACATTATAATTACAATCTTGCCATTGTTTAAAAATCTCTAGATGATGTAATCCAATGGCCCAGATTAGTTCACACAGTTCACTCTCAACCTAGTGTTCACTCTAGAACCCTACCATATATATATATATAGGGAGAGGATCATGAGAAATTTACATATAAATGAGAAAACTAAAAAACTAACTAAAAACACCTAAAAAAAGCTAAAAAAACATACCAAATTTTTTTTTTTACAATTTTTTATAAAAAAATCGCTAGTTTTTATATATAAAAACAAATTTTCAAAAAAAAAATTTTGTTGTACTGCACATGTGCATTATATATGCATTATATGTGTACTACGCATGTGCACTATATCCGTAATAGTGCACATGTGCAATACAACAAAAAACTTGTTTTTATTTTTTTTAAAATTTTTTTCCATGCATAAAAAGCTACGAATTTTTTATAAAATTTAAAAAAAAATTGGTATGTTTTTAGGCTTTTTTAGTTAGTTTTTTGGTTTTCTCATTTAAACTAGTTTTCTCATGATCCATCCCGTATATATATATATATATATATAGGGTCAGGATTTAGAGAAAACGATGAAAAGTGTGAGACTGGTGAGAACGCTTATCGATCGTCCGATCAAAATAATCTATGGACTAGATTGGCGCGGTGGCGTTTTCGTAAATAACACGAATTCTATTGAGTCGACGTGCTTCATTAAGGGTAAAAAGGTCTTTACACTTCTATACCAAAATGCCAACTAATGAATAAAACGCCATTACTGCCCAAAACGCATCCCAATATACGGTCGAAAATGTCGTTCACCGGTCTGCTGGAATGAGATTGGTGAAGCTCAGTTCACTGGACCTGAACTCATTCTAGAGACTACAGACAAAGTCAAGAAAATTCGCGACAACCTCTTAACAGCTAGAAGCCGTCAAAAGAGTTACGCGGATAGACGACGCAAGCCTTTGGAATTCCAAGTCGGTGATCTCGTCCTACTCAAGGTATCTCCTTGGAAAGGTGTAATCGGATTTGGGAAGAAAGGAAAACTTGCACCACGATATGTTGGACCATTCAAAATCGTTGAAAGGATCAGAAAAGTAGCCTACAGACTTGAGCTGCCTCCTGAACTTGGAAATGTTCATCCAACCTTCCACGTGACCAATCTGAGAAAGTACTTGGCTGACAAAAACCTCCACATCCCCCTTGATGAGATTCGTGTGGACAACACGATGCACTTCGTCGAGAAACCTGTGGAAATATTGGACCATCAAGTCAAGAAACTCAAGCGCAAGCGCATACGGATAGTCAAGGTTCGCTGGGAATCCAAACGTGGCCCAGAGTTTACTTGGGAACGAGAGGATCAAATGAAGGCGAAATATCCACATCTATTCCCACAAGTTTCCTCTAATTAAATTTCAGGACGAAATTTCCAAAAGTAGGGGAGACTGTGAAATCTGTGTATTTTAATTCTTGTACTGTTCCGAACAACTTTGTATTTAATAAAATATGGTGTTTTAATTTCAATATTTGTTTAATTATTTGTGACATTAGCACGTTATCAATCATTGTTCATTTCGAACTCTTAAACCTGTTCTGGAAGTGAAATCATAAACCGTTACGTAAACATAATCAGTTTAATGCGACGTACACTCCGGAACTGTGACATAAGCCAAACATACCCTGAATACCCTTTACATAACATAGAAATAAGTTTCGAAGGATTCGGTATGGCAAAAACATGTTTATTTGAACTAAAGAACTAATTACGACAAAACTGCGAAACGAACATTGGTGACCGCCCGGATAATATTTAAATCCCAAAAATATTCTGTTATGATTAAAATTTTATTTTTAATCAGGTTCGTGTTGAAAAATAAATTAAAACGCTTAAAAACGTTATTTTTCAAGTTTAAACGCGTACCGCGTGTTTCTGCGCAACACAGTGCTTATACTGCAAAACGCAGACAACGCAGCCAGTCTCGGCAACTGAAATTTATTTCAGTAATATTTTGGCGAGTTTATTTTTATAGAATAATAAAAATAATTTAGAACGCCATAAACCGGGATTTAAACGCTAGATAAAATACCCGGTATCCAGTTAAACACCTTTTTTTTACCTACATATATCAATCATGTGTATTTTGTGTATACATATATGTATGTGTCATGTATGTATGAGAAGATTGCCACTTCTTTCTTTCAAATTGCCACTTGTTCGCTTTATGACACAAAATCCTCCATCAAATCTTCCATGTCTCTTAAAAATCTCTATACATATCTTCCAAGATCACCATACTTACACATAACACTCCATATCCCTCACTCTCTCTCTCCTCCCAACCGTACACCCCTCTTCTCTCTCCATCTTCAAATCTTCAACTTTGTTCTTCAAGATCCAAACCCATTTCAAGCTAAATTCAAGTTGGTGTGAAGATCCAAAGGAGTTTCCAAGGTGTTTTCAAGTGATTTCAAGCTTCCTATCATCAAAATCTCATCCAACAACTTACTTGAATCTTGAAGGTATAACATTTATGTTTAAATCATACTCTTGATTCTTGGTTGTTCTTGATGATTTAAAGTTTCTCTTGAATCTTGGAATTTTCACAAACTTGAAATCTAAAAAGAAATGGGTCTTGATACAAATAAAAAATGGTGGTACATATGGGTGTACGAGTTTTGAAGTTTGATTTCTTGATAAGTACTTGTTTAAGTTGTTACATGTTCTTGAATGATAGTTAAAATGCAAGTGTTTAATGATCTATGCATGATATGATAAATGTTCAAATACATCAGAAAATAAACATGAATAAGTTGCATATTTGAGGCATTTAGATGTTGATGATATGATAGTATGCTTTAGGCACTTGTACATGAGAATACATGTTGATTTAAAGCTCAAGAAATGATGAAAAATGGCTATATGACAAAAATGTTTTAGATCAGGTTACAAACACTAAAAATAACATTATTTGGTATATTATAATGGCATGAAACTTTGACATAGGTTTGATAGCTTTGCATGTTGTACATATAGCTTAAAAAGTGGTAAAATATGTGAAATTTGCATAATTTATGTGCTTTATTTGAGACCTGCACTATCATGAGTATAACCATTATTTTATTCAGTAAATAACATGAGTTATGTTAAAATATCAAGTCGTTTCGATTTGGGATGGTTAGGGTAACGTTTGATGCAAAACTATGCGGTAAAACGGTTAAAAATCGGCTTTTCGGATGATTTTTATAAAACTGTTTTAGATCAGTAACCAAACTGATATTTTTGATATAAAAATAAGTATTTTAACTTATATTAAGTTTACTTGGTGTTTGGTTAGTCATACGTGACTTCCGGCGCCTAAAAATGTTACCGAATCACTAAAATACGTGTTTTTCAATGTACACTAGAATGGTTTGTTCATGGGTAAATTTTATGTGTTACAATGTGTTATGTGTTTTATGATATGTGTATGATGACATGTTAATACTTGACAAAATTATTTGTATTACGTTATTATTTGTATATTACATTTGAGTATATATATTACGACGCGCAAATCGTAGATATATTGCTTATAACGTGATGAGGGTCACCAATAAAAAAATCGTTCAAGTCACAAAAGTTTTTAAATATATATATGAAACTCATATATATATATATTTACACCAATATAATAAAAAATAATAACTTTTCGAGAAGATCTCAAAGTTATGTGAAAATTCTAAGTATCGGAGAAACTTAGGTATTTTTGTGAGTTTTCGATTATTAAATCGTTCTTATTTAATTTAGGACGAATAAACAATTTGAGGGATTGTGTTAACATATAAAAACGCACCCAAAGGTGAGTACATAGTTCCCCTATTTTACGCTTTCAAATGTTTTGGGGTGAAGCATATGTGCATAAACTTTACTTTTCATTTTCATGACACTATACATTTTTGTGACATATTACATATAATACATTATTTCAAAGACATTTTACTTGGCATATTGACTTAGTATGCCTATTACATGGTTTTACAAAGACATTTTCATGACATGCTTACATTGAAAAAGACATTTGGTACGTTAAGTAGTACATTCATTAACATTGATCACGCCGCTCGGTAGTATGTAATAGCGCTATAGGAGTTGACAAATCCCGTTCCCGCTTTCTAGGTATTTCGTTAGGGGAATGACAGAATTCGAATACATTTTTGATAAATTCCTGATCCTGATAAGGGTTTATCTGACAGTCTCAAGGCTTGAGTGTATACGATAGACAAACCACATAAATGTTTATATCAATAAAAGCATTGATTTTCAAAACATAATCTTTGTTTTAAACTTTGGTTTATTCAAAGACTTTGTTTTGTACATTTGACATTTGACATTTGACATTTGACATTTGACATTTGACATTTGACATTGACATTTATACAAGACATTATTTCATGGTTATTAACAAGTGATTTAAGTAACGAGACGTGTGTAATATGATAAAAGCATGGTGGATACGCCGATGATACTTCCTATATATAAGTGCTTTTATTGTATTGCTTATCGTGGCGTCATCTAAACCACTTCAACAAAGACAAGACAAGACATGACATATTTTATACATATTATTTTCATTTGGTTATTTACATAACCATACATCATTCTTTTATATCATTTGATTTTCATATGATTTTATAAAAGAAGACATTTTTACAAGGTTCATGACTATTTTTCGTTAAACATTTCTTTTAACCTTTAAAGTCATGAACCTTCAACACTAAACCTATGTTACTCACATGCATTTTTATGCTGACGTATTTACTTTCACATATGTTTCAGGAGCGAATGTTTGATGTGAGCAAGCTACACATAGGGCGACTTGGGCCTTAGCAATTAAAAATCCAGAAAGTTATCGTCTTTTATGTTGTGTGTTTCGTTCGAACTAAGACAATGTAATAATTTAAGCTTGTAAAACTTAACTTTAATTATCATGTGATTTGAAACAATAATTCTGCCACAGCACTCCCCGACGTTTCCGCCGTGGTTTCGTTGTTTTATGCGGTCGGGGTGTGACACAAACCTTGTGTTATATAAACAAGGTTATGCTTTAGGGTTTAGGTTAATCAGCCAAAACAGAGTTTGTGAGAATTTCGTGAGAGCAATTAGGGCTTGGACGAAATTTGAGAGAGTTAGGGTTTTGATTGATTGTAATTCGTGAGATTGATAATCAATAGAAACCCGGTTTCATTGTGAACTGCTGATTTCTGTTTCTACTCATTCTGTGATATTCTGATCAAGAGGATTCCGCACTCTTGATTGGATTGACAATTCTGTGAAGATCCATACAACAAGGGGACCTACAATTGGTATCAGAGCATTAGGCTCTTGAAGGCTCGGTTCAGAATTGTTGGCTGCAGAAACAGGAAGAATTTTCGAAATCTGTGAAACCTGAAAATTAGGGTTTCAAAATTCTTGTTGGTTTGATAAAAATTTTCGAATTTTTTGGCTGTTTTGATCTTCTGCTTTGGTTGTTTGCTATTTTGCAGGTTGTTTTAGGGTTTTCAGGAAAGTTGTGGTTGATTCTGGAAGAATTTTTGGCTGAAAAACTTGAAGATTCTAAGACTGTCTGCGTGTTCTTCATTAAGTTTATCAAAATTTTGTCAAAAGTTTGCTGATTTGCTTATTCGAGTTTGCAGGAAATTGTTACGAAATCTTGGAAAAATCTGCTGAAATAGGAAAAGATTTGATTTGATCTGGCGAAATTAACTGACCAGCGTAATCATCGGCGAAAATAATTCCAAAGGCGACTTTGGTAACCGTATAATTATCCACTGCGAAATTATCACGGTTTCGGCGACTTTACCAGTCGTCGTAATAGCGAATTTGACAGCGAATTTGACCAGAGAACTTAACCAGCGAATTTGACCGGCTAACTTGATCTTTCAGCGAACTAGACCAGCGAAATTAACTTATACTGGTCAGCAAAATTGACCCTTGAACTGGCTAGCGAAATTAGTAGCATATTTAAAAGGGTGGAATATTTTTTGGCAAGCGTAAGGAAAAATTCACGTTTTCGTAAATAGAAAGTGAACCGTAACTCATCTGACGAAACCGTCTGCACCTTTGAATTCCTTGCATTTTTAGGGCAGACTCTGGAAAATCCCGAATTCGGTTTTCGACATTATATATCATTGGATTCGTCTTTTCGAGACGATTCTAACGGTGTAATTTGGTAACCACTGTTTTTTGAGATATTTTGTACGGTTTTATCAGTCTGTTACGTTAAAATATCAAACATGTCTAGTTTGAATGAGCTTTTGAGAATGGAGCATGAGGTTGGCACTACCAACAAACCGCCTAAGATGATGAAGGTTGAAAATTATCTGACATGGAAGGATCGTTTTCAATCCTTCATTGAATATCAGGATACTCGCATGTGGATATGTATCGAAGATGGGTACACAAACCCAACACACGACTTTGAGGGCAGACCACGTAGAACAGACTATGTGAACATGCAAGAGAATGATAAAAAGATGTATGAGGCTGAAAAGAGAGCCTTGGTTGCAATCAAAATGTCCTTACCTGATAGCATCAAGCATACCTTCAAGAAGTACACAAATTCAAAGGATATGTGGGATGCATTAGAGAAAAGATACGCAGGAAATGCAGATGTTAAGAAGAACAAGGTTGATCTACTGAAGAAGCAGTTCGATGTTTTCAAGTACATGAAACATGAGTCACTTGAGGACATCATCACTCGTTACTACCATCTGATGTCAGAAATGGAAAATTATGAGATCAATTGCTATTCTGATGTAGAGAAGAATGACAAGCTGCTCGATGCCTTACCTACTAAGTGGGATATCTACACTCTCATGATTAAGGGAGAGTCAGATTATGAGACAAAGGAGCTGGAAGAAGTAGTTGGCAAGCTGAGAGCTTATGAGCTTAGTATGAAGAAGAAAGACACTGGATATGATCAGGTTCAAGATCCAGCGATTTACAATGGACTTACATCTTCTTCATCTCACAACGCTTATAGCGACTCTGCTACTGCGTTTCTATCGTGTGAGAATGAGCAGGTCACAGTGAATGAGGATGGTGATGTTTGTTTTATAGCTGCTTCGGGAGGATCAACAGGAGCCAAGAGAACAACAGCTTCTAAGCAGAGTAGTAGTGCAAAGTCGATGCCTATGAGTGTGAAGTCTGCTGAAGAACATCTGGCTCTACTTGCTTCGTTTGTTGCTTCTTATGAAAACTACATTCAGGGGAAGATATTTGATCCTGCTACTTTAGATGAAGACTATGATCAGATTGACCCTAATGATCTTGAAGAGATGGATTTGCAATGGCAAATGGCCATGATTTCTAGACGAGTGAAGAGATTCATGAACAGAACAGGAAGGAAGTTTGTAGGGAGGACTGTTGGTTTCGACAAGACCAAAGTAAGGTGCTTTAACTGTCAAAGTTATGGGCATTTCGCTAGGGAATGTCAAAAACAAAAGCAAGAGACTACGAGTCAGAGTTCAAACAACAGGAATGCATCAAACAATTCTAGCTCAAAGGCTTTGATATCTACAGCACGAGAAGGTTCTTATGATTGGAGTATTCATCTAGAAGATAATGAAAATGCCACTCAGGCATTCATGGAAGAGATAATGCCAGTTGATGATGTTGAAGTTACTTTGGGAGATGCTGAAGTGAAAGTGGATGCTGAGATGAAGATAGAGAATAATGCTGAAGAAGAGAAGGGTGATCAGACAACAGATGCTGAAGAGGAAAAGCAAAAGTCTGATCATGAAAGGGAAGCTGAAGAAAAAGATGCTAAATACAAAAGAATGGAAGCTCAACTTGCAGCTCTAATGGCCAACCTTGACAAACAAACAGGAGAGGTAAAGTCTAATTCTGTGTGTTTAAAATGTCGTGAACTACAGGGTGAGGTTGACAGGTTGTCCACACAAAACCAAAGTTTGGTAAGCGAGATGTCTAACATTAAAGAATCAAACTTTTTTGCTAAAAGAAACGAATCTTCATACTTGTAGAAGATAAAAGGTTATGAAAGTGAAATTGAAGCTTTAACTTGCAAACTAAATGAAAAACTTCAAGTCATAGACTTGACTCATGACATGATGGCTGAGAAAACAAAAGAGGTTTCTGAAAAATGCAAAGAGTTGTTAGATGCACAACTCAAAATTGTTGAAATTGAAAAGAAATTAGGTCAATTCAGGGACTCTACTTTTGTTATGAAACACATGATGGGTGGCTTGAAGAAAAGTAATGACAAAACCAGTGTGGGATTTCATGGTTTCAATGAAGTTCCACCTCCTGTTAGTCATGACTATTCTTTCTTGCCTGATGAAGATGAGCTCATGGACTTTGTGTCAACATCACCAAGTAGTTCCACATCAAGTCAAGGAAATGTGTCTGAGAGTGATGATGCTAAGAAGGATAATAACAGCAAACTTGTTTTGAAAAAGAAAACTTCACATCCTAAGAATAAGAATCCAACTTTTGTTAAAAAGGTTAATTTTGTTCAAGGAAGTGACATGAAAATCAAAACAGCTGTTATTGAAAACGAATCTAATGTTGAGTTTGCTAAAAACAAAAACAAAGAAAATTCTGAAACTAAGCAAACTGACCCAAATCCTTCTAAGGAATCATCATCAAAACCTGAATCTAGTTCAAAGGCTTCAGATAAGAAGTCTTCGAAAAAGAGATCGTGCTTCAAATGTCACACCAAAGGACATGTAGGTAGCTGCTGTCCTAATAAAAAGAATGAAGCACAAGTGAGTGAGAAAAGAGAGAGAAATCACCTGAGAAGAAAGGTGATAATGAGGAGAAAGTTGCAAATTCTCCAAAGAAATCTGCTCCCAAGCAACCAGAGGGTGTTGTTGTTAGTGTAGATAAGGCTGAAAAAGGAACTCCACAAGTTCCTCGTTTTCAAAGAAATCAACCAAGATTTCAGCCTAAATCTCCACCAGGCAGATATGAGAGACCTAGAAGCAGTTCACCAAGAATGAACAATAATAATTCAAATAATTTCAGAAGTCAAGGTCAATATCAAAATCGATACCAAAATGATGGTGGTCGAACTTTTTATAACAATGGCTTTAGAAATTACAACAATAATGCTTCTTGGAATCAAAATTCAAGGTATCAAAACCAAAATTTTCAAAGGTCAAATAGTCCAAACACATATAGGAACCCTCAGGACCAAAGACCTAGTGGAAATCAAAATCAAATTCCATCAACAGGTTTGAGATCCAAGACTCCAGTTAGGAGTAATGGATATTGGATGGATGTTCTAGTGGTTGGTGAATTTGGACGACCCAAGACCATTAAGGCTTTGGTCCCCCAATCTAACTAATTTCTTGGTTGGTGTGTGCAGGAGCTGCTAAGGAGGATTATCAACTTGTGGTATGTTGATAGTGGCTGCTCCAGGCACATGACGGGGGATGCGAGATTGTTGACTGAGTTTGAAGACTATGATGGTGGAAATGTGAATTTTGCGGGTGCTAAAGGTGGTAGAATTACAGGCACATGACGGGGGATGCGAGATTGTTGACTGAGTTTGAAGACTAATAGATCTGTTTACAAAATTGGAAAACGTCCATGATGCAAGGATCAAGAGGATAAGGAGTGATAATGGCACGGAGTTCAAGAATCAGATTCTGGATCTCTATTGTCTTCGCAAGGGAATAGAACATCAATTTTCTGCTCCTTATACGCCTCAACAGAATGGAGTAGCTGAGAGGAAAAACAGGACATTGATTGAAGCCGCTAGGACTATGCTTTCAGATTCAAAGCTTCCAGTTCTTTTCTGGGGAGAAGCTGTGAATACAGCTTGCTATGTCCTAAACAAAGTTTTGACCGTTAAACGTTTTAACAAAACGTGTCATGAATTAATGTTTAACGAAAAACCAAACTTGAAAGGCTTTGAACCATTTGGATTACCCTGCACCATTGTGCGAAATAAAGATAAACAAAAATTCGGTGAGGTGGCTGACGATGGCTACTTTCTTGGTTACGTGCCTGGCACACCGAATAAAAGGGTTTTTAATCTAAAAACTGGTAAAATTGAGGTTGTTTTTAATGTTGAAATTATTACATACAAGCCTCAACAATCAACGAATGGACCTGCTATATTATATGATTATGATGGTGTTTTTAAATCATTTAATATTCCTGAGTTTCCAAATGCAGATGAATCTCAGTTGATTCAAATAGTGATAAATGAAGATGATGAAGGCGAGTTCATGCCTAGATCGAATGTTGATATGACAGATGCTCCGGAAACTTCCCAAGGTGCTGCTGATACTGATTCAAGCAATAGTGAACCTGAACCCATTCAGGGGGAGGATTTCATTAATCCGTTTGCAGATCAGAATATTCAGGGGGAGATTGAATCAAACCTGGGTGATAATCTTGAAGTTGATACCGTTGCTACTACATGAGCAAATAGAGATCATCCAGTTGACATGATACTTGGAGATCCTACTGCAGGTATTCAGACAAGGAGAAGCATTGCAGCGAATACGGGTTTATTTGTTTTGATTAAGAAGACTGGGATTGTGAACGAGTGCTTATATAGTTGCTTTATTTCCCAAGAGGAGCCGAAGAACATTCATATGGCTCTTAAAGACAATTCATGGGTTGAAGCAATGCAAGAGGAATTGGCACAATTTGCAAAGTTGAAGGTTTGGGAGTTAGTTGACCTTCCTAAATGTGAAAGAGAGATTGGCACTAAATGGGTATTTAGGTGCAAGAAGGATGAAAGAGGAATTGTAACACGAAACAAGGCTCGATTGGTGGTAAAAGGTTTCAATCAGCAAGAAGGGATTGATTACAATGAAGTGTTTGCACCAGTGGCAAGGTTGGAAGCAATTCGGTTGTTCCTAGCCTTTGCATCATTCAAGGGCTTTAAAGTTTATCAACTAGACGTGAAGAGTGCATTTCTTTACGGGAAAGTCCAAGAAGTGGTGTATGTCTCACAACTAGATGGGTTCGTTGATCCAGATTATCCAGATCGTGTGTACAAGCTTGATAAGGCTTTGTATGGATTACATCAAGCTCCCAGGGCGTGGTATGAGACACTGTCAACACATCTGATCAAGAATGGTTTTGAAAGAGGTCAGATTGACAGTACACTGTTTATAAAGAGAAAGAAGGAAAATTTTCTACTGGTACAGGTATACGTGGATGACATCATCTTTGGGTCATCAGATGAAAACATGTGTAAAGAGTTCGAGCAAGTGATGAAGAGTAAGTTCGAAATGAGCGCTATGGGTGAGCTGTCTTACTTTCTGGGATTACAAGTTAAACAGAAGGAGGATGGGATGCTTATTCATTAAACAAAGTATGTGTATGACATTTTGAGTCGGTTCAAAATGAATGATTGCTCTACTTTCAACACAACCATTTGTGAAAATCACAATCTTGGCCCAGATCATGAAAGTACTGAAGATGTTGATCCAACACAATACAGGGCAATGATTGGTTCTCTAATGTACTTGACTGCTTCAAGACCCGACATCATGTTTGCCGTATGCTTGTGTGCCAGATATCAGGCAAATCCAAAAGAGTCACACATGAAAGCAGTGAAGCGGATTCTTCGTTACTTGAAGGGGAAACCTAAACTTGGGTTGTGGTATCCAGCTGATAGTGATATGAATTTTGTTGCTTACACTGACTCAGACTTTGGAGGATGCAAGTCAAACAGAAAGTCTACAACAGGTGGTTGTCAGTACTTAGGAGGCAGGATTGTGTCTTGGCAATGCAAGAAGCAATCTTGTGTGTATACCTCTACGTGTGAAGCTGAATATATTGCTGCGGGAAGCCGCTGCTCTCAGGTTATCTGGATACAACAGCAGATACGCGATTACGGTTTGGATTTCACTCGTACTCCTATTATGATAGACAATAATGCCACAATTTCTATAACAAATAATCCCGTAAAACACAGTCGCACAAAACATATTGACATTCGTCATCATTTTATACGGGATTGTGCTGAAAAGAGACTAATTGAATTACATCGAGTCGACACACTAGATAACCTGGCAGATCTTTATACTAAAGCTTTTGACAGGGCTCGCTTTCAACATTTAGTCGAACTCAACGGGATGAGGAATCCTGAATAACTGGTTTTTCATAAGAATTTTGTAAATAGTTTACTGCTTTTCTTAAAAAAAATAAAAAATACAAAAAAATTGAAAAATCAAAATCAAAAACAAAAAAAAAATATAGAAAATCAAAAATGAGTTACTACTGTGTGAAAAAGAAGAAATGATAGTACATCAGCAAGTTAGACTGTCACACTCAAACTAAAATGCATTGCTTAAGTGTGATAGCAGCTTCATCATACGATGTACCAGTAGGCAAAAAGCATGAAATAATAAACTTACCAATGTGATATAAACCTAAATGAATTGTGTATGAGTGGGGAACACATCAGTGGTGTATGGTTTAATGACCTTAAATCTTGCGTTGATAGATTGCCAAAATCTGAGGTTTTGGGTCTTTATACTGTTATTTCATCTGGGGATATCAGGGTTGTCCTTCTGCTGCATCCAGATACATGCTGTTGGTGCATCTGTCTGTCGCCTACGTCTTGTATCGAGTCTTGTATAGAGTTAGGGCACGAGAATCGAGATAGTGATTTTTAAGGGTGATTCCGCTCGAAATGACACCTTGTCATTTCAAGCTAAATCACATATAAGTTCTGATTCCGCTCGAAAGTTTTAATGTCTGATTCCGCTCGAAATGACACCTTGTCATTTCAAGCTAAATCAGAATCCCTATATATAGGGTCATTTGGAGCTAAATCAGAAGTTAGTTCTTCCGGTTTGAAACGAAGTGCTGCCGAAGTGTCGAGTCATTGTAAAAGTCATTCAATCAATACAAATCGATAGTTTAAAGTGTATACTCGCTGAATTGAACTCAGTTTGTTTGTTTCCGCCGCTCAAACTGAGAAAAGCTCTTCTGATAGACTCATTTAGGTCCGAATACGATCCTACAAGTGGTATCAGAGCTCAGGAAGAAGAGTTCTATACAATTCAGCTGCGAATTCTGTTTCTACATCTTTCTTTTTCAATCTGAACATCATTTCACGGTCAGAATTGGCTCAGATTTTCACACATTGCTCGGATTTGATAGTTAACAAAGTCTTAGAAGTTTCATGTCCAAATTCGAACTAAAACTGGTTATTTTTGAGGTTCCGCTTGAAAATCAACGTGCACATGATGACATCAGCAGCATTTCTTGCTAATTCCGCTTGAAATCCAGGGGTTCCGCTTGAGATTTCTTGCTGTTTCCGCTCCAAATTGATATGTGAATCCGCTCCAAGGCATTTTGTGTTTCCGCTCGAAAGTGTTTTGGTTATTCCGCTCCAAAGTATTTGGTGATTTCGCTCCAAATTACTTTGTGATTCCGCTCCAAAGTTAACAAATGGTTGATTTCTCTCCAGAATTTTTCTGATTCCGCTCCAAAGTTGCAAAATCAGAGATTTCGCTCCAGAAGATTCAGTTAGATATTTCGCTCCAAATTGCATCTTGGTGATTTTGCTCAAAAGGTGTTTTTGGTTATTTCGCTTGAAATGTTTGCTAATGCTTATGATGAATATTGGGCTGCAAAATACAGAAAAGTCAGGGAAGCTGAAGAAGAAAAATGGAGAAAAATTGAAGAAGAGGAAGAAGAAGAAGAAGAAGAAAGGTTAAGAGCTGAAGCTGAAGCTGAGAAAAAGAAAAGAGCTGAGTTTTTCCAAGCGAAAAGAACAGTTAAAGATGTTCTGGAATTTGAAATCAAAGTTGATACTGAAGCAGTCAAAGTTCCTGAAAAGTGTTTGAATTGTGATTCTTTGATCATGCAAAACAACGAGCTTCTACACAATATAAAAAGATTGAAAGAATCTTATGA
Source organism: Helianthus tuberosus (assembly GCA_030545235.1). Lineage (NCBI taxonomy): Eukaryota > Viridiplantae > Streptophyta > Magnoliopsida > Asterales > Asteraceae > Helianthus > Helianthus tuberosus. Next base: position 13,342,859 of record CM060402.1, on the reverse strand, counting down.
TACTTTGAACAGAGAGATTAACAAGTACACTGATTCAAACAGTGAACAAGCTGTTACATTGAATACACTCAAAGGAGCTTACATGAGACAGCTTGATGATGTCAATTACTACACAGAAAAGTGTGCTGAGCTGGAATTGAAGTTGGCAACACAAAGAATAGAAACTGAAAGAGTCAACAATTTATTGAAAAGTTACTCATGTTCTACTTTTGTTGTTGACGGGATTTACCCGATTGTTGAAAGAATGAATACTTTTGAAGAAGAAAAGACTTCGGAAGAAAAGAAGTCCGAGACAAAAGAAGAGGATGAAATAGAAATTTCTTGTAAGAAACCATGTGTTGTCTACAATAGATGTCCGCCTCCGATCGAAAATGGATATTTGTCTCGAAATCCAACTTCAGAAAGAGTCAAAAAGGCAATTAACTTACAGTGGGAGTCAGGGTCGTCGGATAATTTGCCAGAAAATATTGATGTTACGTTCACATCGTCTGACACTAATCATGAGTCTGAGTTGATTAAACGTGTGGTCGATCAGGTGTTAGATAAAGATGACATAGAGGAGTCAAAAACGGAGTCCAAATCTGAGTCAAAGTCTGAATCCGACGAGTCAAAGTCAACAATCAAAAAGGACAAACGGGTTTATGATAAGGAATTTTTGCTATCAAAATCTAATTTGAATGACGAACTGGTCAAAGTAGCATATACTTTGAAAGATTCTGAAAAATTATATTCTGATGAGATTTTTCCAATAAGAAGTGTTAGAATTGAAATGATTAAAAAGGTTTTCAAAATTACAGAAATTAATATTTCTGAAACAAAAGATTTAAATCTTTCTGGAAAACCTAAACAATACACTTCAAGAGATAAACAGAGAATTAACAAGAAAATGGGTTACAATTATGGTTATAGTTTTCAAAAGAAACCAAACCATAATAGTAATGTCAAAAAGAAAGGTCTTGGATTTAATCAACCTAAAAATCATAAAAATGGAAAAATTTATAAACCAAAAACTGTATTTGTTTCAGGAAAATCTTTAGAAGATGAGAAAGAGCAAGCGTTCAGAAAGCAGACAAACAAAGAATTCCTTGCCAAGAAGCAAGAGAACATGAAGAAAAATGTTGCTCAGAAGACTACAGAGACGAGAACCTGTTTTTAGTGCAAAACTGCTGGTCATATTGCTAGAAATTGTCCGAAAACTTTCAAACCAAAACAGGAAGTCTCTGGTAAATTGAAAGAAAAAGTTGTTGAGAAAACTAAACTTACAACCAGAAAATTTACAGGCTTTGAAAATTCAACCTTTGAGATTGGTGAATGTTCAAAGAATGTGGTTAAAAGAAAAGAAAATCTGAAAAACCAAATATGGGTGGTTAAGGGTTCAGGAAACAGTTCTGGTGATGAATCTGATTCCACAAAATCAGAGGAGCCACGTGTTAAAGAAAAGGTTGAGAAATCAGTTCCGAGTGTGGATGATGTGAATTTTCCACCTCTGCGAGCTGAAAATTTTAAAAAGAAAGTTGGAAAAGTAGAAATTTCAAATCAATTTTATTTTGACAAGAAGAAATTTGATGTTGATAAGGCTTTCAACAGAAATGTGAAACACATTTTTGGAAAAATGGTTGATGGTAAGGTCAAAGGAGTTAAAGAATTTTATGCTTCCAAAATGAATGTTCACAAGTCTGTTGAAAGTAAAGATGAAGAAGAGGTTGTTTCACCCAAGAATGGTCAGGCTTGGGTGGATATATTTTTCAAAAAGTAAAAACCTGACTTGCCAGAGCTCCCAAGTTGGTAATTGCGGAGCATGAATCGGCATTATTCTTGAAAAAGTTTTTGAAAATTTTAAATTGAGAAGTCTGAATTGCCGGAACTCCCAGGTTGGTAAGTGTGGAGTAGGAATCGGCACTTTGAGAATTCAACCAATAGATGATGATTGGTTGAAATTGTTTGATATTTGATCTTACAAGTGGTTAATCAAGGTCATTAAGTTGAACTTGATTTAACTATCATTTAAAAGTATTGGTAAACAATGTGATGAGTTTTCCCCGAACCTACAAATGGTAAAATCAACAAAACAAATTTTTCGGAAAAACCATTTTGATTAAAACAAACTTAAGTGTTTTGAGATCATAATGGGAAAATAGTTTGTTGTGAGGGGGAGTTCTGATTGTTTATGCCAAGTGGATGGAGAATTGAGGCAATTCAATATCAGTTGTCACGTTACTTATATAGTTTGTTTTCATATTTTCTTTAGATGTATTTGTATTTTAGGGGGAGTATAATTTCAGAAAATCCAAAAACATTAGAAAATTTGAAAAAGCCAAAAACATGATAAAATAAAAAATGAGTTTTTGTTGCATAAAAGAGGAAATGATAGTACATCAGTGGACTGTCACGACACGCTAAAGAAATGGAAAGTTAAAATGTGATAAACGGTCTCACTAAGGATGTGACGGTAGGCTCAGCTAGACTAGTAGATTTGCGAAAACGATACAAACTTAAATGAAAAGGCCTAGTTCTAGTGGGAAACATTGGTCAAAAGCATAGTACTTAGTTTTGTCCTTCTTGACTGTGTGCCTACTCAGTAATCGCTGATTGTCGAAAGACATAAAACTGGTTAAGTTTGTGAACTTTCACAACTTTGCTGAAAAGTCGCTGTGATTGTGCATTTTATTTTGCAAAGATTTAAACTTGTTTTATTTCTTTATTTTGTTTAAGCATTGGACATCCTCTGCGATACGTGAGTATCGACCTGGATGTTATTGCCTAAACGTTCTGCTTTATTTTCTTTGGTGTTTCGTTTAAGCTTTGGACCTCCTCTGCGTATACGGTAGTATCGACCTGGTGGTTAAAGCCTAAACAACTTCAACTTGTTTTATTTTTCTTATTTTGTTTAAACATTGGACTTTCTCTGCGTATACGGAAGTATCGACCTGATTGTTAATGTTTAAACATTCTGCTTTATTTTCGCACAAATCACAGTTGATAAAAGTTTAAAGGCATTACTTGAGTCAGTGTATTGCATGATGAGGGGATATGCTGAGATCGTGGGGTCCATAAGAACTTAGTGCAAAATTAATATACCTTAACGTATCGGTAAGCATTTCGAAAGTTTTTAGATTGAGTTTAAGTGGATAACAATATCGTTAATCTATGTGAATTGTTTAGAAATTAAAATGTTTGAAGCTTAACGGTGTTGGTGATTTGTCACAAAAACTGATATGATCCTCTTGCACTAACTGACAAAAATATTGTTTGTATATATTTCTTTAATGCGTTCTCATTCAAAAATCTAAAAAGATTTTAGTGTGTTTTAGCATAAATTTTGTAAAAATCCAAAAAGATTTTCGACAACTGTTGTTGGAAGGCTGACGTTCAAAATTCCAAGTGCTAAACTTGATGAACAGGTTTGGGAGAGAGTGTATGAAGAAGTTTTTACAAATGGTTTGCAGAGAATAGATCATTTTGAATATTTTTTTGCAAATAGTTTCTAAATTTTAAAGATTTAATCTTTGAGAAACTTATGTGTGTGGTAGAGAATTGCAGACATGAAGTTTGACCAAAGCCAGATTCCGATATCTGAGAAGATGATGATTTCCAGACTGCGATCCCAGTTTAGTGAGAGGGGGAGTCTGAGGACTTCAAGAGAGAGCTCAGAGCTAGGTTGCAATTCTAGAAGAAAGAGAAAGAGATTGATTGAGGATGCTTACAATGGAGAATACTTCGAAGAGAAGCACAAAGATTGATAAAGACTGAAGGTTTGACAACCGAAGAGTCGACACTGAAGACTCCGTCAACATCCGAGGGGGAGTTTGTTGGTGCATCTGTCTGTCGCCTACGTCTTGTATCGAGCCTTGTATAGAGTTAGGGCACGAGAATCGAGATAGTGATTTTTAGGGGTGATTCCGCTCGAAATTACACCTTGTCATTTCAAGCTAAATCACATATAAGTTCTGATTCCGCTTGAAAGTTTTAATGTCTGATTCCGCTCGAAATGACACCTTGTCATTTCAAGCTAAATTAGAATCCCTATACATAGGGTCATTTGGAGCTAAATCAGAAGTTAGTTCTTCCGGTTTGCAACGAAGTGCTGCCGAAGTGTCGAGTCATTGTAAAAGTCATTCAATCAATACAAATCGACAGTTTAAAGTGTATACTCGCTGAATTGAACTCAGTTTGTTTGTTTCCGCCGCTCAAACTGAGAAAAGCTCTTCTGATAGACTCATTTAGGTCAGAATACGATCCTACACATGCTGACCTAGGCACAACCAGGATATCTTAAAAGAGCAAAAAATTGCCAAATCCCATAAATGAAGAAGCTCTCCTAGAGAGTCATTCAAAAAGTGCAGAATGCATAAAATCGTACCAAAAAATGGTATTTGTCTTAGCCCTCGTTAGATATTTTGGTCTCTTTGCTGTACGGAAGTACTGACCTGATCACCAATTATCTAAACGTTGAAAAACAAAACGGATGAATTCAGTATACTCACCTACTACGATGAATCTTTGTGCATACCTTGATCGCGGGGGTATATCCTGAAGTGGGACACACTAATATATCAGTAATAAAATTACCTTAACGTATCATATGATAATGGAACTTGAAATGTTCATGCATTTTGTTTAAGTGGACAAACATACTGGTAATCGTCTTGGACTGCTTTTCACGAAAAATTAAATAAAGAATTATCTAATTGTGTGAAAACAGTTTGATTTTGCTGATATGATCTTCTTACCAGTGATTCTCACAAAAATAGAGTGTTTATTGCTTTTGTATTTACTTGCTTTTAGAAAATAAAAAAAATCCAAAAATAGTGTCTTTTTCTGTTAAAAATTCTTAATGTACGGAAAACTGTTATTCTTGGAGGAATTGTTACTGATAGGGGGAGACGGTGTTAGAAAGTGAGTTCAAAATTTTTAAATCAGACAGGGTCTTGTGTGTTGGACAAACAGTTTTGCGTGTTGGTGATAAATTGAAAATGCTTAATCTGTGATACAATTTAACTATCTCTTGAATAATAATAATTTATTTAACTTTGTTGAAAAATTCTTATGGTTTCTCGAGATGTTTGTTTTATAGAATACAGATTGAAGCAGTATGTTGCTGAGAAGATAGTTGCTGAGAAGATGAGAGTTTGATTGCTTTGCAAATGCTGAACTGGAGTTTACTCAAATGCTAACATTTTGAAGATTTGGTGATTGGATGCATCAGCTTAGGGGGCGTCTGTTACTGACAGAAGCTATTGAAGCTGAAGCTATCCAAAGACCAAAGACAGTATAAGACTACATGAAGAATGAAAGATGACTGAAGACAAAGTTATTTTATGAAGCTATTGTCAAGGGGGAGTTTGTTGGTGCATATTTGTGACAACAGCTTAGATTTGGTCTTTGGATATCTTGTAATTAGTTAAACGATGAACAGTTAGCGGGTTTAGCTTTGTATTAGTGAAATAATAGAGTTTGGGCTAAACAAAACCCAGTTGGGTTAAGGGGGGACGAATTGGGCTTGCCCATGTAGGAATCCCTAGCCCAAGTTGCAAACCTTGTGTTATATAAACAAGGTTATGCTTTAGGGTTTAGGTTAATCAGCCAAAACAGAGTTTGTGAGAATTTCGTGAGAGCAATTAGGGCTTGGACGAAATTTGAGAGAGTTAGGGTTTTGATTGATTGTAATTCGTGAGATTGATAATCAATAGAAACCCGGTTTGATTGTGAATTGCTTATTTCTGTTTCTACTCATTCTGTGATATTCTGATCAAGAGGATTCCGCACTCTTGATTGGATTGACAATTCTGTGAAGATCCATACAACAAGGGGACCTACATATATATATGTATATAGGGAGCCACTAAAATGAAAACCACACCCAGTTATAAGAACTGTGAGAACCACTCTCCACCAATCAGATTAAGCTAACCAAAAGGGTATTTAGGTAATTTACTTTATATATCACTTTCAATGTCAGTCTATCTTGTCTATTTATTAAAGTCATTTCATATCACTATATCTCTTCATTTTCATTTTTTTAAACACTCAAGCATCTCTCTCTTTTATCCTCTAATGAACATGAAGATCATCATCTCCATCATCTTCAGGGTTATGAACACCACCATCATCATCGTCAGCTTATGAACACCACCGGCATCGTCTCTGGCATCTTCATGGCCGTCACCCACACCCCCCGCCTGGAACTCCTCCTACCTTTCTCACACTCAGAACCCACTCTCTCTCCAACACACTCTGTCTCTCTCTTGTCCGATTTTATAGTTGATCGGAGCCGGTTACCGGCGAATACCGGCGCTCCGGTGTCGCTTTTTTACCGTCACCACACCCCCCTGATGGTTTGCGGCGTGGTTATCAGTGGCGGAGAAAGAAGCTGAAGAGAGAAAGAGAGATCGGGGGAGGAGAGAACGGGAAGGAGGGAGATAACCAGAGAGGAAAAAGGGGGACCGTCGGTAGACGGTCGGATGCCGACAAGGTAGCGATTTTTTATTGATGTTTTTTGGTTCTGATCTTGTGTCTCTATTTTTATCCCCGATCTTCGGATGTTGGTGGCGGTGAACGATGGGTGAACAGAGATAGTTTTCTGATTTGGGGTTTTTGATAGTTTTCTGATTTGAACAGTGATTTGGGGTTTTTGATTTGGGGATTTTGATAGTTTCTGATCGGCGGTAGTGGCGGTGGTATCTCGCCGGTAGACCAGTGATAATTTTCTGATTTGGGGTTTCTGAACGGTGATAGTTTTTTGAATTATGCAGGTTGTTTGAATGATGCAATTTTGTATTCTTTAATTCTGTGGGTTTTGATCTGTTGGATTGGGCGGGTGATGATGAAAAAAAAAACGTAGATTTAGATGACGATGGCGCGGCAAGGACGGCGGATGGTAGGTTTTTGAACCTGCAACCCCACTTTTGCAGCCTTTTGATTGTCGGATAATCTGAGCCAAACCCTGTTTTATTTTTCGAGATACACTTTGTTTTGATGTTGTTGTTTTTTTCCCCCTAGTCGATGATGATAACGATATATCTGAGACACCTCCGGAGTGTGCGATTTATGGGTGCGTTCGTTTTTGCGTAAAAAAGTTTTTGTAAAAAAAAAGTTAAACCGTAAACTTTTTAACGTAAAACGTAAAAACGTAAAACGTAAAAATTTTTAGGTAAAACGTAAAATTTTTTAAGTAAAACGTAAAAAGTTTTACGTAAAACGTAAAAACGTAAAAAGTTTTACGTAAAACATAAAACGTAAAAAGTGTAAAAATCGGTGTGTTAAAAAAACGTGTAAAAAACGGCGCGTTAAAAAAACGACGCTTGAAAAAAGGGCGCGTAAAAAACGTCGCGATAAAAAAACGGCGCGTTAAAAAAAAGGCGCGTAAAAAATGGCGCATTAAAAAAACGACGCTTGAAAAAGCCCGACGTAAAAACGGCGCGTTAAAAAACGTAAAACGTAAAAAGTTTAACGTAAAACTTAAATTGTAAAAAGTATAAAAAATCTTTTAAAAAAAAATCTGAATTTAAAAATGCTTTTAATAATAAAATTATGTTTAAAAAATAAAAAGTAATATAATAATATAAAAACTAATAAAAAACAATAAAGATAAAAAGACAAAATAGAGTCATTTTTACTAAATTGCCCTTTTTGATTAAAATATTAAAGACCTAATAAGACAAAAATGATTTAATATTATTTTTAGTTACTTTTAATCTCATCCATTGATTTTGAAGATCTAATGACTAGAAAGTGGTTCTCGCGGTTCTTACAACTGGAGGTGGTTTTCATTTTAGCGGTCGCCTACATATATATATATATATATATATATATATATATATATATATATATAGGGTTGAGTTCTTTTCAGAACCCATTTTTTGTAAGAATTTACAGAACCAATGTGAGCCACTCATTTATTTTAAACTTAATTTGTTTATAAGTAAATAAAAAAGGGTATAATGGTAATTTGAAAAAGATGATTTTTGTCCAATTAATTAGTTAAATATATATCTATCTATCATATCATCTCTAACTCTCTTATTTTTTACGCAATAAATATATTATTAAATATGCTAAAAAGAAATTAAATTAAATATCTATCTATCCTATTTTAATCCGCCTCCCGTGGCCCAGTGGGTTATTCCCATGGGGTTAAGTCGGCCGGCTTCCTCCTTGGAGGTCGCCGGTTCGACTCCCACTTGTGGTCATAGGGGGGGGGGGGGGGACGTCCCAATGATGGATCGTATCCTACCGAGGCATGGTGCGGTCTTGAGGGCAACCCGGTTTTACCCAGCTGTTACCCTAGCGAGTCTCTCGTGTGGGGGCAGTATGGTTTCCGGGCGGAAGTCAGCTTGCACAACGGCCGGGGCCCGATCGAACATCGCGTCCGGAAGAGCGGGGCTGACGGGGGATTGTCTTCGACATGAACCCGGTGACCTAAGGTCCTGTACATTCATTGAAAGTCACCTTCCAAAAAAAAAAAAATCTATCTATCCTATTTTCTCTAACTCTCTGTATGTTAAGGATTTAACCAATCTTAATTATGGTTATTAATTTCATCAAACTGATTATCTGTGATCTATTTACACATATGGAAACATTCTACATATGTGTAAGTGTACAAATTTACATATATGTAGCTCTTTCAACTTATAATAATTTTTTATATACGAACGTTTGTGTACACATATGTAATTTTCGTATTTATCATCTATTTTTCAATCTTATCATCTGTTTTTTCACGTACATAAAATATTCAAAATGGTCATCATGTTCTTTTTTTTTTCAAAACTGGTTTCTATTTAGATCTTCGCACAGATAATTCCTTTCTCAAAATGGTTGGCAATTTACATATATGCAACTCTATTTTACATATGTGTATATTAAAATCTTTACATATGTGTAATGTTGTTTAGATATATAGAAGTAAACCAGTTCATAATTGTAATTGAATATGAAAAAAGTTCATAATCAAAAAGACGATATAACATGTAAATAGTTGAGAAGAATCAAGAATGCAACCAAACATAAAACCTTCAATTTCACTATTGCCATCCTCTACGTGAATTCAAAAATAAAACAAATTAGATTAATAAATATGGTGTAATTTTAACACTAAACTGAAACAAGATTTGAAATTGATTTAAATAATCAACCACCACTCAAACCTTTTCTCCCACAAGTCTTCCTGCATTTAATATCCATCTCGCCATTTAAATTTAAAACACAAAGGGTTTGTGCTTCATCGCATCGATCTCCTTAAATAACAGGATGGTTGAGCATAAAACTTGTCATGCGATCTACCAATGCTTGTACCATTGTGTTGTTCACTCTTGATATCTTGGTCGTCTTTTCCTGATTTGTGCTTCTAATTACTGTTATAATTGGTTGCCAACTTCTTCCCTTAATCAACGTATTGTTCACTAACGTTTTTTTGTTTTTGTTTTCAGGTTTAGATAAAGATTGTGGATTTTGTATTTTAGGTTTAGATAGAGATTGTGGAAGACAAAAAGAGGGATGAATTTGACTAAATCTATGGGTGGTTATAACTTTCTTTTTCTTATTTCCTAAAGTACCCTTTTTAATCTAATAAAATACTCTTAAACTATCTAAACTATTACTAAAATGCCATTTTAATTTGTAGCCATTGATTGAATAATCTAAGGGTTGTGATGAGTTCTGCAAGTTCTGTAAATTTATGGAGTTCTGAAATGATCTCTACCATATATATATATATATATATATAGGGTAATGCTCCATAGAAAACCTTAGATTTTTAGAAAACTTTACAAACTCATCTAATGGCCTACATGTTGCCACGTGTCCCAGCCACCTTCATATCCTTTTTAGCTTTTGAGGGCACATTGGTAAATTTACATATTCATACCCCACTCCCAAGATATTTTGACCAACCTGATTTGACACTATCACCCATCATCCTCCATTTTGTTTACTTTATTTCAAATTAACCAGATTTTTTTTTCAAAATATGTTAATCTTCCTAAACCACTCATTTCACACTAGATCCGCCATTAATGAACTATGAAGCATCCATCAACAATGGTAGATCTAAAGGAAAATGGAGGATACTCTGATGTGCTCGACCATGAAAACCCAAAACATCTTCATTGACAACGATGATGTGTTCTACAATGAAGATAATGTTCCAGGTTTGCTCTACAATCTTCATCATGTTTATCAAGAACACCAAGAACACATAGAGAGAAGCAAGTTTGAAGATCTTCATCGTGTTCATCGCATGGTTCTAGATCCGGTAAGTGTTTTAGAGAGAGAAAGTTGTTATTTTAGAGAGAGAAACAACAATCTCTTGAGTATTTTATTTTAAAAAATCATTTCACACTTGATGTTTTTGTTAAAATGGTTGTTAATAGGTTTTTGTGTAATGGCTGTTTTAGAGATAAAACATGATTTTTTTTTGTTAAAATGGTTCTTAAAAGGGGTAAATGTTTATGTAATTTGCAGGTTTTTATTTTTGTGTTAAAAAGTTGTGCTTGGTTGGGTTGCTTGTTTGGGCTTTTAATCTGAATAGTAACTGTTTTTTGTTGGTTTGGTTGCTTTGTTTGGGGCTTTTGATCTGAATAGTAACTGTTTTTGTGATGTTATTTGAGAAAAAAGATTTTCTGGCTATGAATGTGTTAATATTTATGTTTGGTTAACGACTTAACGGTTATATTATCTTTTTGTTATTAGGACGGTGATGGATACAAGGGAAATAAGATCCAATTCTCGGGACCGTTGGTTTCGTCAAACGTGGATCAGATGCTCAAGGATCATGACCATGTTTATGTTACAGCACAACACAACTAACACGTGTTATAGCTTGAACTTCGCAGACATGCATGTGTTACATGTGACATGAAACCCATGTACAACGTAACACGTGTTACGTGTGACATGAAAACACATTTTTATAACTTCCCTGGCATACACACACCCACATGTTTACAAACCGTTTCAAGACCGACCCAAACAAGCAAGGGTAGCCGCCGAAAAGCTAAGGCAGCAAAGGTAGCCGCTGAAAAGCTAAGGCAGACTGTCAAAGGAAGCTCCACCATTTTCTTAGTGCTATGTATTTTCGTTTACTAGTAATATGTAATGTGAGACTCTTATTATTTTGTCTAGTACATGATGTTAAAACGGTATGGACTTAACACATTCTGGAAGTCTTAACACACGTTATAAAAGATGCTTAACACACGTTATATCAGGTATACTATGTTGTTATTAAGTTACTGTTGGAGTTTATGCATCCATTCTAGAAGTCTTAACACACGTTATAATAGAGGCTTAACACACGTTACACATGTTACAGTATGTATATACAAATCATGGTGTTTTGGAAACCACTAGCTTATACATGACACCATGTTGGGTTAAACCAAGATTATAACAGAGGCTTAACACATGTTATCTCAGGTATACGGTGTTATAATATTAACTTGTATGTTCCATATTAACTTGTACACGTGTTACGATCAGTATATGCACATCATGGTGTTTTGCAAACCACTTTCATATACATGAATACAAGTCGGGTTATAATGGATACTTACATGTTATCATATGTATACGAGTGGGGTTACAACAAGATTACGATATTGTACAAGTGGGGTTACAACAAGATTACGATATTAACTAAGCTCACCATTAAACTCATCGCCCCCGTCGACTGTTTTCACCCTTGTCACATGTTAAGCAATTACATGTTCCGAACAGACAAATTGTAACACATGTTAGATCAGTATATACACATCATGGTGTTTTGTAAACCACTAGCTTATACATGAATACATGTCAGGTTACAAAAAGATTATAACAGAGGCTTAACACATGTTATACATTCCAAAATGTGCAAAACAAATGACCCATTTCATATTATATATTCCAAAATTACCGGTACATGTGTTACCATAAATGGCTCGTTTCATATTACACGTTACATACTAACTTGTACATTTATTACTTGTACAAGTTTTACGCTCAGTATCCACATTATCGGATATTTTAAACATCAACAAAAATAAAATAGATATTACTTGTTTTTTTTAATTAACAAAAGGTTAACACACGTTATATATCATTCTAACAGGGGCTTAACACATGTTATACATGAACACATGTCAGGTTACATCATGGTGTTCTGTTACAGCATGAACCACCAACACATGTTATAAATGAACGAAGACTTCTTTTCCAAAGGATGTGACTTATTCAATGTCCTCGCATTAATGTCGCCTACATCCATCCAGCTTGTCAATTGAATATCTTTTATGGATCTGTTTCTGTAAATCAACACACGTTATATATCATTCTAACAGGTGCTTAACACATGTTATGGGTCTGTCTCTGTAAATCAAGCAACCCAACAAAAAAACAATTATTGCTAAGATCAAAAGCCCCAAACAAGCAACCAAACCAACAAAAAAACCCGTTCAAAATCTCATCCTAAAGTTTAAAATACATGAACATTAACCATTACTAGAACACGCATTAACTTCGCCTACATCCATCCAGCTTGTCAATTGAATATCTTTATGGGTTTGTTTCTGTAAATCAACACACGTTATATAACATTCTAACAGGGGGCTTAACACATGTTATGGGCCTGAGTCTGTGAATCAAGCAACCAAACAAAAAAACACTTACTTTTCGGATCAAAAACCCAAACAAGCAACCCAAACCAACAAAAAAACAGCTACTGTTAAGATCAAAAGCCCCTAACAAGCAACCAAACCAACAAAAAAAACCCGTTCAAAATCTCATCCTAAAGTTTTTTATTTATTTAAAATACAAAATCATATTAACAACCATTACTAAAACACTTTCAGCACACAAAAACATATTAATAACCATTTCAACAAAAAATCAAGTGTGAAATGATATTTCAAGAACACTTACCGGATCTATAACCGTCCGATGAACACGAAGAAGATCTTCAAATCTTCTTCTCACACACACACTCGTGCGTGTGTCATTGTTCTCTCTCTAAAACAACATACTTCAAACTTCTTCTCTCTCTCACACACTTGTATGTGTGTTCTTGGTGTTATAGATGAACATGATGAAGATTGTTGTTTCTCTCTCTAAAACAAAAAATTCATCTCTCTAAAAACCTTCATCCTGCCGTCGTTCTCTCTCTAAAACAACAATCTTTAAACATTTTCTGTTTCACACGATGTAGATCTGAACTTGAAGATCGAAACTTGTGTTTAGTGTTCATCATGATCTTGATTGAAGAGAGAGGAGAGAGGAGAGAGAGATAACATGTGTGTGTAAGAGAAATAAAGTTGATGTGTGTGAGAGAAAAGTCAGATTTTCAATACCTTAAATGCCCTTCTCCTTTACTTGTTTATAATTTATGGTTTTATTTAAATGTAAAAGACACCAAAAAAAGCTCAACCATTGATTTACTTGGATGAAACAAAATCAATGGATGAGGTTGGGTTTCCAAGGTTTTCTAAAAAAGATGGGGTTTTCCATATAACCCAACCCTATATATATATGGTAAGGTTCATGCGAGAACCACCCTTTATTGGGAGAACCGCGAGAACCAATGTGAACACAAAATAAAACCTAAAAAAAATCAAAAAAACACTCAAAATTTTTTTTTAATATTTTTTTTAAAAAATCGCTATATTTCGTTACCATAAAAAAAACTCTTTTTTTTTCGAGTAGCGGTTATCCATGCACATGTGCATATGTATCATTAATTCGACAAATTCGGTAATACGTTATCAGGAATAGACAATTGCACTTTAATTTACAATACCATTAGTAATACACTACTTTTTACGTTACCAATATTCAAAATGCACATATGCATCATTAGGTATAACCATGATATAACGTGTTTTGGTACAAAAAGTTTGTGATTTTGAATGGAGAAGTAGGCCCATATACATGTTTTTTGGTTAGTTATATCTAGTGGTTGATGGTTTGGTTATAGTTGTCAATTTATGATGTAATATGTTGATTGGATGGTATAAATGGTGTTTACATACATGTAATAAAGTGAAAATATTGTTAATGGTATTATATTATGGATGGTAGGAGGTAATGGTATTGTATTATGGATGGTAGGAGGTAATGGTAGTGTATTATGGATGGTATGATAGATGAAAGGGAAAGTGTATTCAAAGTAGTGTACCAAAACACCTTATTTCATGTTGATACATATAAATGCACATGTGCATTTCTAATATTGGTAATGTAAAAAGTAGTGTATTACATATAGTAGTATGGTAGTGTAAATAAAAGTGCAATTGTCTAATATGTGTAATGAATTACTAATATGTGTAATGAATTACGGAATTTGTCAAATAAATGACAAAAATGCACATGTGCATGCTTGTGTATTATGGATGAAATGATAGATGAAAGAGAAAGTAGTGTACCAAAACACCTTATTTCATGTTGATAAATATAGATGCACATGTGCATTTTCTAATATTGTTAACGTAAAAAGTAGTGTATTACACGTGGTAGTGTAAATGAAAGTGCAATTGACTATTATTTGTAATGAATTACGGAATTTGACAAAGAAATGATACATATGCACATGTGCATGGATAACTGTTACTCGAATTTTTTTTTTTTGAATTTTTTTTTATTAACAAAATATAGCGATTTTTCCAAAAAAAAAATTTGGGTGTTTTTTAGATTTTTTTTTAGGAATTACTGTTTGTGTTCACACTGGTTCTCGCAATAGAGGGTGGTTCCTAACGGATCTTTGTCCTATATATATATATACTAGTCGTTTACCCGCGCGATGCGGCGGGAAACATATCACTTAGGTTGGTAAGTTTAGGGCTATCTACGTGGCAGTTCGGTTTTGAGCCATAACCAAAACCAAATTTGCGATGCAACGGGAAACACAACACTCGTTAGTAATTATAAGGCTGTGCATGAGAAGGTTCAGTTCAGTTAGTTCATAACTAAAATCTAAATTTTCGGTTAAGATACTCTCAAAATCCAATATGTTACACTACAAAATAAAATTTTGAAAATTTCGGTAAAATTAACACTACAAAGAGAAAAGGGGATGCCCCTTTCCCCAATGAAGTTTCGCCCATGATATTGTATAGCTCTTCTATATAGGAAACAAAAAAGATCTTGTACAAACGCATCTATGATTTTATGATATAAAATAAATTCTATACAAATACATCTATGAGTAATTTTATTACTTCTCATGTATGCCAAAATTTCAGTACCCGTTTTTTGGGAACTTCGGTACTGATTGCTTCCGAGCTCGTCCATACCGTCTTCAACCCACTTCTCACAGTTCCATGAATCATTTCCTCTATGTATATGATTTTCTTCTATCTCCAACTTATATTATTAGATTTAGAGTTTTGTATTTTTAATTAATTTATTATTAAAATTGTTATGTACATCAGCATATCAACCTAAACCATTCCCCAAACACTCATCCAGTTATCACCAAAACCAAAAACAATTGTTCACCAAGTTACTAAATGTATAAGTAAGAACAATGTTCCAACTACTTTGAGATAGGGATACAACAAATAAAGGATATTTTTAGGCCATAGATTATTAATAAATAAAACCTTTGCAAAGATACAATTCAATCAAAATGACAATTTATTTCATGATACTAACATACAACAGAAGTATCATTCCAGCATTCCTTTACAAGTATCATCAACAGTCAATGCAAATTCAAAGGCTTCAGAAGTTGGACTCGTGTTCCAGAAGACAAGCAAACCATCTGACTGATCTAGATAATCGTTGTTCATAGCTAAGATCACTCCAAGGTATTCATGTAGCTTAACCTGCATTGATAAGTGAAACTACAGATCAATTTTTCAATCTAAATGAAGCGGAAAGAAATACATCAAGGGAATACATAGATGTTAGCTTGTTACCCAATTCACCCGACCCATTTTAACCTCCTACCCAAATGAACCGACCCATCCATCTTGTCAACTCCATATTAAACGATCTTACGTTAATGACCTGAGCAATGTGTTAAATATCATTATAAAAGGCTATATTTCTACGATAAATATTTTATTTAACTCTAAAGATTATTTATTATGTTTTTATATATCATTAACGGGTCAAAATTCCCATATAACTAAAAAACTCGTCTGAAAGTCACCCAAAGTTCATTTAAATGTTCCCCAACCTCCTAATTTGTCATAGGTGTAAAACGGAATCGAGCATAAAACTGATGGCGGGTCAACATAATCCCAACCAGTTTTGAAAACCAGCCTGTTTGACAACATCTACGAGCGAAAAATCAATGGGGGCCGAGTTGCCCATGGCACCAATAAAGCTTCGCCAATGTGTGTATATATATAATTATAAAAGTGTGTATATGTATATTATGGTTAATTTTTTATTTTTTATTTTAAAGGTAAAAAAGAAAAATAAAAAAATAGGTGCGTATATACAAATGTGTGTGTATGTATATACATATATATATATATATTATATTTATAATTATTTTTTTAAAGATAAAAAGGAAAACTAAAAAATGAAAGAAGGAATGGCATAATTGCCAAAAATCGTCTATAAGGTTTGAGAATTGCCAAAATCGTCCATTATTAACAACACATTTTAACTAAGTTAGAGATTGCCAAAATCGTCTATATGTAATAACGTTATGTATAATTTACCAACAATCTTGTTTATATACTAACTAAGCGCTATATAAGTTTCTCCTTAATAATTTTCATGTCAAATACAAATCAAAATTACGAGCCTAACAAAATTATAAATAGGCCCTGAAATTTCATTTCGATTTGGGTCCCAAAAATTTGTTGATAGACTCACTGCATACACCTGGATAACAGTGTAGCTATAAACTTTGTTTCAGTACACTACTTCTAAGTGTAATTCCCATTTTAACATATTGCAACTCAAATCATCTTTAAACACTTATATGGTTTTTAACCTAAAACAATTTTATTCCCAAAAAGGCAACAAAACAATTATTACACGTGCACATTAACACAAGACACACTCAAGCATGTAAAAGTTGATTTCTTGAAACAACAACAAAATAAAAGCCTGTTCATGACTTCTTTGTACCAGCAGAGCCAAGTTCAACAGAAATTATGAATGTAGACTTTATGGCTTCCCTCAGATATTGCACATCTCCACTCATGAGCTCCAATAGATTTCTACCAACCACAAAGCTTATTCCTTCCTCAGTTGCATCCACACTGTTTCCAAACATCTGCTTTAACAGCTCTTTCGGCACATCACCTCCGGTGTGTGTTATCCTACAAAAACACGTGTTTTCGAATAAATACATGTGGCTAAGGAGCTTGGCTTCAGAAACACCACTAACACACTATCCAGACACCACTGAAATGTCATACGGCTCATATGACATCATATGTGTCCTATGACATGCAAAAATGATGATGTGGGTTGGATGACAGGTGAAAAACGGTCATATAGGTTGTATGAGGGCCCATATGAGGTGGTGTTCATCAAATCATACAGCTCGTATGATATGTTTGACGACAATTTTATTCCTATCGTATGGCGTTTATGACATCATATGGCCCAGGTTTTGTGATTGGCCCTCCGGTGTACAGATTTGGGGGTGGTGTCTATTTAGTATCACCTTAACTAAGGCAGGAGTTCATTGAAAGAAAGCTACGTTTGAGTCAAGATTATACATACCTGAGTTCCAAATTCACAAGCTGAACCAACTTGTCCAACTGATCTTTGGTCAAATTAGCTGCGATTACAATGACACCACCAGGTGGCATGCAAGAGACCGATAGAGACAAGAAATCTGCAAGAACTTGCTGAAGCCGCACACTATCACCGTATAGCTTCTCCGACAACATATGTTCTGCTATGTTGTTCACTATTTGAATGCCCATTATGTTGCTCTTTGACATAACTTGACTTAGAGAGGCACCCAATATTTGCTGGAGGTTAAACTCTGTCATTTCAGAATCCAAACACCTGCCAAAAATTTTCATAAACGTCTGTACTTCAACAAAAGTTAAATATTCAAGTAATGACATCATTTATAACGAATCATACCCATCAACGATGCTATCTAGATCAGTGTCGTCGAGTACTTTATTTTGCTGTTTTTGACACAAGGCACTGGTGTGAAGAAGCTCCTTCTGTTCATCTCCCAGATCGGCCCCCCTCCAACATTTTTCTTGAGAATATAATCCCCGAAAGCGGGTTTCTTATCTGTCTACGTACGTAGGCTAAAGCTTTAAGCCATTTGGCCATAAAGCCTTCTTTATCTTTGCATAATGAGTCGGCACAAACATCGGCTCTCAACAGTACAGACGGAGCATAGTACAGTACCCTAATAACAAAAACAAGTAAACTTAGTATTTACAACAGCCTAGCTTTTCATCACCGTTTGAATTCAGGGAGAAAGTTGTTCATCATACTATGATAATCACGATCATGATGATGATGCTATATTAATCGCTCACTCGTTCTACAGGACACCAAGCTGAGCGAGAAACGCCACACAGAGATCCAAAAACAAAAACTGTGGTCCTTGAATCCTCTGTAGATCCAGCAATACTTGTCCTCGCATGTTTTGTAAAGCTGCAACCAAATGTTTCAGTCATATTAGATTAGACAAACTGCATTCACACGGCGTTTATGATTCAAGATGCGCAAAAATTGGTGTTTACCTGGACTTCAAATTTGACCACATTGGGAGTGGTCAAAGCACCGTCGGTCTCTACAATATTCAACTCATCTCCAAAGTAAGGATTACTTTGCATAGAGTTGTTGCCAGGGGCCCACCTGCATTTCATGTTGTAGTCGCCTATCTTTTTCCAGCACATGTTCAGTTCTTGCAAAGCTTTAAGAACTTCGGTCATTATCTCATGAGTCATGGGGATGTGCTCTAGACTGTCAAAAGTCAAACCACGCAAAAATAATAACAAATTTAATTATTAATTACAATCTATCTATATGTTTTCGGGTTTTACTTATTTTAGCAAAAACTACCTGAAGCCCGAGAGCCCATTTTCTCTCGACTTGGTTTCTAAAAATTATCCCTTCATAATCCATATAAGCCGCTGAGCGTTGTGGCATCATTCACTACAGGAAATCCAAGTATTAGCGGCGACATCTAAAAAGTCGCCGCTAAAGGTCTTGATCCGGGAGACGGGCTTTACAAAAGATCTGGACCGTTGTTTGCTTATCTGATCCAATGACTAGGGTTTATCCCTGAATAAAGCATGTCTAAAAAGCTCACAATCCATTTTAGCGGCAATGTTCCCTCCAAGATGAAATCTGCACACAGGCTTCTCTCTCACACCACAACTCACCACGCCGTCGCCGGACAACCTTGAGTCTGCCGGAGCATCGCCGCACCACCTTGATTCTGCTGGAGCACCGCCGCACCACCTACACTCTGCCGGAGCACTGTCATCTCTTTTCGCCTTAATCTCCGACACCACTCGAAGGTACGTATAATCCATCCGAATTTCTTTGCAATTTGAGTGCATCTGTTGATAATTTGTGTAGTTTTTTTGACAACAATGAAACTGTAAAGTAGATGACTTGAAAGAGGAAGACATGTTAGTAAAATAACCACTGATCTGAAACAACTGATCAACCACTGATCAGTAAACAACTGATCAGAACTAATCAATCACTGATCAGTAAACACTGGTCAACCACTGATCCGTAAGCACTGGTCAACCACTGTTTGAAACCACTGACCAGAACAGCAAATGAATCAGAAGTAGAAAAGAAGATGTAAAACAGTAAACGATTGAAACCGGGCTTGTGTTTAACACAATTCCCTTAAACAGATTCGTCGTCTGTTCCCAGGGTACGCCGGTTCGAAGCAGCACCGCGCACTGCCGGACTTGAGCACTTGCCTGAAAAGAACAAAGAACTGTGTTGCAGAAAACTGAGACAAAGAGAGAAGAGAAGCTGGTAATTGGTGTATCAAACTGGTTATCTGCACTGGGTTTTATAGGCACAGATCATAACTGATGCTGGCCTCATCATTGTAGAGAATCATAACTGGCCTCATCATTGTAGAGATCCATAACTGATGCTGGTTTCGAAACTGATGACAATCATAACTGAAACCAATGTTAATTCTCATCAATACTGAATATTACTTCAGTTACAAAAAAAAAAAATTAACCCGTTACAGAATGGTTGCAAAAACTGCCACACGCGGGCCCTGGGTTTTCGGAACTGCATTCGTGTCCGCAGGACGTGCGGGCGCACACGAGTTCAACTAAATCCCGGTTCCAATTTTTGCACCCCCCCTGCGCGCTCGCGCGTAGGACTTATGGTAAAACATGTCTTAAAGTTATATTAGCTAGGCAAATATATTACCTTATAAATAACCTTCCACTTTGTCCCCCACACCGATGTGGGACAAGTGTTTTACCATTTGGGACATCCATTCAATCACACCCAATTTTCCAACAATCCCCCACATGAATGGAGGTCGATCTCAGAAAACAACATAATTCCTTATTACATTTCAGCAGTTGAGTTTTGCATACGATAGGTAGGTGTTACCCTTTGAACCTTCGCTCATGAAATGCACTTAGCCCACTAGCTCTGAGTAGAACTTGATGTCTTTGAACTCGTCTGCCGTTTGTGTAGACGACAATGCACTTCACACAAGACTCTCCCTGACAAAGTCAAGTCCTCATAGTTATGTTCGTTATGGTCATGAACATGATGCCTGGTTCCGCGAGAGCCATTAGGTATTGTGCCCCAACAATACCCTTCGAAGCGACCCCACTTCTCTCTCACATAGGTGATTCACTATGCATGGTTACCTTAGTCGAATCATTAAAAGCCATAGGCTTAGCCTCACACTTGTCACTTTTAGGAATGGACTAGGAAGTTTGTTAACCTTTATAATAAACTACCTTATTAAATGCGTAGGGTTATCCCCCCCCCCCACAGTGACCTCGCTTATTCATACAATTAGGTTTTCCTATTGAACTCAATTCTTGGGATCTCCAGTCTATTGAGTTAGGTTTCCATCATATGAATTTCATTTTTCAAGGGCTTCAGTCCCATTCCCATGGACGACTTCTGTACTAACTCTCTACTTAGGCCTTTTGTCAGCGGATCCGCAATATTATCCTTTGACCTCACGTAGTCAACAGTGATAATTCCTGTAGAGATTAGTTGTCGTATGGTATTGTGTCTACGTCTGATATGTCTGTTCCTACCGTTATACATTGTGCTACGAGCTCTGCCAAGTGCCGATTGGCTATCACAATGTATACAAATGGCCGATGCCGGCTTAGGCCATCTTGGTATATCCTCAACAAATTGACGTAGCCATTCTGCCTCTTCACCTGCTTTATCTAAAGCGATGAACTCTGATTCCATCGTGGATCTAGCGATAACCGTTTGTTTTGACGATTTCCACGATATAGCAGCACCTCCAAGTGTGAATACATACCCACTTGTTGCTCTGGAATCATTCGTGTCAGATATCCAATTTGCATCGCAGTGTCCTTCTATAACTGCTGGATATCTGTTATAATGCAACCTGAATCCCCGAGTGTATCTTAAGTAGCGAAGCAACCGAGTTATACAGTTCCAATGCATTGAACTTGGGTTGCTTGTGTATCTACTTAGCTTGCTTACAGCAAATGCTATGTCTGGTCTAGTACAACTCATAAGATACATCAAGCTACCACTAATTCTTGAGTATTCCAACTGGTTTACAGGTTCACCTCTATTCTTGGCTAGATGTTGACTTGTGTCAAGTGGAGTTCTAGCTTCATTAGAGTCATTTGCATTGAACTTCTCAAGAATTTTGTCCACATAGTGGGATTGACTTAAAACAAGTCCACTTTGGGTTCGTGTGATTTTAACCCCCAAAATCACATCCGCAAGACCCATGTCTTTCATGTCAAATCTTGCTTTTAGCATGTTCTTTGTAGATTTTAAGATTTTGTCATTGCTTCCAGCAATGAGCATATCATCTACATATAGACACAAAATGACATATCCATCGGATGTGTCCTTCACATACACACACTTGTCACATTCATTGATTTTGAACCCATCATCAAGCATGACATGGTCAAACTTTTGATGCCATTGTTTTGGAGCTTGTTTCAATCCATACAAGGATTTCACAAGTTTACACACTTTCTTTTCTTGCCCAATAGCTTTGAAGCCTTCGGGTTGCTCCATGTAGATTTCTTCCTCTAGAATTCCATTCAAGAAAGCTGTTTTCACATCCATTTGGTGAACTTCCAAACTTCTAATGGCGGCAATGGCAAGCACCAACCTGATGGATGTTATTCGCGTAACTGGCGAATATGTATCAAAGTAATCTAAACCTTCTCGTTGTTTATATCCTTTGATCACCAACCTTGCTTTGTACTTATCGATGGTTCCATCTGGTTTCATCTTCTTCTTGAAGATCCATCGATATCCTAGTGGTTTACATCCTTGAGGAAGATCCACTAGTTCCCAAGTATGGTTTTGTAAGATAGAGTCTATCTCACTTTTGATTGCCTCCCTCCACTGAGGTCCTTCTGAGGAATGCACCGCTTGTTGGTACGTTTGAGGTTCATCTTCTACCATATAGGTAAGAAACTCAGGACCAAAAGATTTTTCAGTCCTTTGTCGTTTACTCTTCCTGATTTCAACATCCTCAGTCTTAGATTGTTCTCGAGGTTCATCGTTTTCAACTTCACCCTCGGGAACAATTTCCTCAACCGGTCTAGAAGAACTCGGTTCACTTCTATCTAAGCATGGGAACACATGTTCAAACCATGTTGCATCCTTAGATTCGATTAAGGTGCCTTTGCATATTCCAGGGTTCTTGGAATCATGCACAATAAAACGATAAGGACCATAAGGACGGGTGTATCCTATAAGTACACAATCCACCGTTTTGGGACCTATTAGTAGGCGCTTAGGTGGTGTGACCACCACCTTAGCTAGACACCCCCACACTTTCAAGGATTTATATGGTGCTTTCTTTCCCGTCCATAATTCGTAAGGTGTTACATTCTTTTTCTTATTGGGTATCATGTTCAACACATAATTTGCCGATAAGATTGCTTCCCCCCACATGTTTTGGTTTACACCAGAACTTATCATCATGGCATTCATCATTTCTTTCAAGGTACGATTTTTCCGTTCCGCTATGCCATTTGATTGAGGGGAGTAAGGAGCTGTGAGTTCGTGGATGATTCCACTTTTTGCACATACGTCAATAAAAGGTGAAACATATTCACCTCCTCGGTCGCTCCTTACGATTTTGATTTTCCGATTTAGTTGATTCTCAACTTCGGCTTTGAACAAGATAAACTTGTCAATAGCCTCGTCCTTACTCTTAAGTAAGTACACATAGCAATACCTAGTACTATCATCAATGAACGTGATGAAGTACTTATTCCCACCACGAGTAGGAATTGCTTTTAGATCACACACATCAGTGTGGATCATCTCGAGGGGTTCGGTGAGTCGTTCAACCTTTTTGAATGACGATTTCGTTTGTTTTGCTTCTACGCAAGTTTCACATTTATTAATTGAGTCGATATCGAATGTTGGTATGCAATCAAGTTTAATTAAACAACGAATGGAATTATAATTAACATGACCAAGTCTACCATGCCAAAGATAAGAGGA
Organism: Helianthus tuberosus; assembly: GCA_030545235.1. Lineage (NCBI taxonomy): Eukaryota > Viridiplantae > Streptophyta > Magnoliopsida > Asterales > Asteraceae > Helianthus > Helianthus tuberosus. The sequence continues at coordinate 13,319,243 of CM060402.1, read as the reverse complement.
CTCAATCAAGTAAGTAGAACTAGTAGCGTTTTCTTTCATTGCATTCACGACAATTACATTGAGTTTGAACATTCCATTTAGGGCATAGCCCTTACCAACATACATACCATTTTTGGTCAACACGACCTTATCCGACTCAATCACCATTTTGAACCCAAACTTGTTCAATTGCCACCCCGACACAAGGTTCTTACGAATTTCTGGAACATACAACACATTTGACAAAGTGAGTTCCTTTCCAGAAGTCATTTTCAAAACCACATTCCCCTCGCCTTTGATTTCGGCTGTGGCGGAATTTCCCATGAAAACCTTTTCACCATTAGTCACCTCCTTGAAGGTGCTAAACAAGTTTTTGTCAAAACACACATGACGGGTAGCCCCCGTATCAATCCACCAATCGTTGTGGTTTTGCCCAACCAAGTTAACTTCCGTGACCAAAATCGAGAGGTCCGTGACCATAGCAATGAGGTTATCAACCTCATGAACCATGTTAACTTGTCGAGCATTTTCCTTCTTTGGAAGCTTGCATTCGTTGGCCTTATGACCTTGTTTCTGACAATTATAGCAAGTTCCTTGGAACTTCTTTTTCCTAACTCCTCCCTTAGGACCAAGGTTGGAGCGCTTCCCATGAGCTTTCTTTCCACCTTTTCCACCATTCTTGTTTCCCTTCGAAGATTGGCCATGCTCAACAATATTAGCCTTTGCCGTTTCAGGATTATCAATCCTTTTCAAAGCAACTTTATTATCTTCTTCAATGCGAAGGCGAACCACAAGTTCTTCAATGGTCATTTCCTTCCGCTTATGCTTGAGATAGTTCTTGAAATCAACCCAGCTTGGTGGTAGCTTTTCAATCATAGCCGCAACTTGGAATGTCTCGCTGAGCACCATTCCTTCCGCATGAATATCATGAAGAATAACTTGAAGTTCTTGAACTTGGCTAATGACAGTTTTAGAGTCTATCATTTTGAAATCCAAGAATTTAGCCACCACGAATTTCTTAGTGCCCGCATCTTCTGTTTTATATTTGCGGTCCAGAGACTCCCACAACTCTTTGGCAGTCTTGGCTTTACAATACACGTTGTAAAGCGTATCAACCATACCATTCAAGATATAGTTACGGCACAAGAAATCCGAATGATTCCAAGCATGAACCGCGCTCACTGATTGAGCATTCATATCCCCTTCATCCACATGGGGAACAGTTTCAGTCAAGAACCGTGCTAGGTTCAGAGTGGTCAGATAAAAGAACATCTTTTGCTGCCACTGTTTGAAATTCAGACCGTTGAATTTCTCAGGTTTCTCAGCATGTGAGACTGCGTTGGGCAGTGGCGCAACCAGACCGGTTGTGACAGCAACAGCAGAAGTCATTACAGCAGTCATGACTGCAGAAACGGAGGTAGACATGGGCTGGGACGTCATTCTGAAAAGAACAAAGAAAGAAACAATTAGTAAAACGGATCTGTTTAAGTTTGTTAGTAAAATAACCACTGATCTGAAACAACTGATCAACCACTGATCAGTAAACAACTGATCAGAACTAATCAATCACTGATCAGTAAACACTGGTCAACCACTGATCCGTAAGCACTGGTCAACCACTGTTTGAAACCACTGACCAGAACAGCAAATGAATCAGAAGTAGAAAAGAAGATGTAAAACAGTAAACGATTGAAACCGGGCTTGTGTTTAACACAATTCCCTTAAACAGATACGTCGTCTGTTCCCAGGGTACGCCGGTTCGAAGCAGCACCGCGCACTGTCGGACTTGAGCACTTGCCTGAAAAGAACAAAGAACTGTGTTGCAGAAAACTGAGACAAAGAGAGAAGAGAAGCTGGTAATTGGTGTATCAAACTGGTTATCTGCACTGGGTTTTATAGGCACAGATCATAACTGATGCTGGCCTCATCATTGTAGAGAATCATAACTGGCCTCATCATTGTAGAGAACCATAACTGATGCTGGTTTCGAAACTGATGACAATCATAACTGAAACCAATCTTAATTCTCATCAATACTGAATATTACTTCAGTTACAAAAAAAAAATTAACCACACGCGGGCCCTGGGTTTTCGGAACTGCATTCGTGTCCGCAGGACGTGCGGGCGCACACGAGTTCAACTAAATCCCGGTTCCAATTTTTGCACCCCCCCTGCGCGCTCGCGCGTAGGACTTATGGTAAAACATGTCTTAAAGTTATATTAGCTAGGCAAATATATTACCTTATAAATAACCTTCCACTTTGTCCCCCACACCGATGTGGGACAAGTGTTTTACCATTTGGGACATCCATTCAATCACACCCAATTTTCCAACAAGACAAACAAACATACTAACCCTAAATTTACAGTATGTAATTTAGCGTTTTCTATGTGAGTATTTGGAACAAATTCGGAAACTGGAAGACAAACATATACTGTAAATACATATACTGTATTTGGAATGTGGGTTTTTTATTTGCGTTTTGGAACTGATTATGTGATTAAATTGCATTACTTGGTTCTTTAATGTTTGGATAAGCTTTTGCATTTATCCTCTTTATTGCGAATCTGCAGGGGTTTGAAGGCTTTTACTAAAGAATGTCCTGCTACAAAACTTTTTGCTAAGCATTTGAAGATTGAAGAACAGGTAGTACATACTTTTAAGAACCTTACTGAACACTTGTCGGTAGCTGATGCTGATTGTCAAAAAGGGATTATATTTGTGTATAGACCTGGCAAACGGGTTGGGTCGGGTCATGGGTCAAAACGGGTTCGGGTTGGAACGGGTTCGGGTCGGAACGGGTTTCGGGTTGGGTCGGGTTGGTTAAAAAATGTCTTTTAAAAAAAAGTGATTGTACATCAAGGGGCAATTTTGTCGGGTTAAAACGGGTCCGGGTTGGTAACCTTCGAATAATGTAATTATGTTCAATTTGATTTGTGGCTTAGCATTCATGTCTTCGAGTGAGGTTTGTTGTTGAGGAATTTAGGATGTATTTGAGACTAATTGTTGAATTAACGATCATGTAGGTGTTGATTGATTAGTATTGTATGTTTTCGTCATGTTGTTTGCTATAAATGATACGTTTTAGCGATTTTATGATTGCAGCTAGGCCTGGCTCGGCTCGTGAGCTCATGAGCCGGCTCGAATTATTTTATTATATATATGTGTGTGTTAGTTTTAAATGTATTAAACCTAATCTAGATAAAAAAAAAAGATTGCATACTCTGTTTCCTCTAGTAATGCTGTTTCCTCTAGGATGAAGTTGTGAAGCTTCATAATTGCTCACAACATCTTCCACCATTTAAACGTAATAGTGTAGTTTGTCGAGCACTATAATATTTTTTTGTCTACAATATTGTTTTTGTCTATTATAAATCCATTTTACTAACTAATCAGCCATTACAGTTAACAAAAATCAATACAGTTGGTACATGGTTATTAGCTCGATTTTAAATTGAGCCGAGCTCGAGCTCAGGTATTCAGCTCGATTTTTATTTCGAGCTCGAGCCAAGCCAGCTCGTTTTAGGTTCGAGCCGAGCTCGAGCCAGCCTTGGCTCGGCTCAGCTCGGCTCGTTAACAGGCCTATAAGCAACGCTGTATTCGTGTTCTATTTTCTAAATTAACTGAAACCTATAGTTTGTTTCTGGTAATTTATGCTGCCTATGTGTTTGAATTCAAGTTGTATGTGAGTGTGATCATTGAATTAATGATCATGTAGGTGTTAATTGACTGGTACTGTATGTTATCCTCATGGTGTTTGCTATAACTGTTCGTTTTAATGTTATTGTGATTAGAATTACATAATTTTCATTCAATTTGATATGTAGCCTAGCATTCATGTTTCAGTTTAGCTGATAATTGATAGTTTATCTGAATTTGCTTTTGTAATCTCTGACTGCTGTTTGTTTGATTTGATTTGATGGTACTGGTTGAAACGGTTCGCTTCGAAACGGTACTAGTCGAAACGGTTCGGGTCAAAACGGTTCGCGTCGAAACGGTTCGATTCGAAACGGTACGGGTTGAACGGTTCGCATCTTAAAAGTCATGTTTTTTCTCTATTTTAGAGATGAAAGGTTTAACTCTTCAATATGAAGCGTTTAACTTGTTGGGTGTAAAGATTTTATTGAGCCTGCTTTAATAATCGTTCAAATTAAATGCATATGGGGTTGGTTCTAATTGTTTAATTCACTGTTTTTAAAACTGCTTCAAACAGGCAAGTATTACTGGTTGAACTAGTTCCCAAAGACATCTGGTACGATAAACCCGTCTAATTAGGGTACCAGGTTATCTTTTTAACTGCAGATTTTAAACCGCCAAAAAATCATGTATATTGATACATATCGATGAACCGGTTTATACCCATATTTAAAAGCAAACACCATCATTCATAATATATAAATAGATTAATTGTTTCTCAACTTGTGAAATTATCATATATTTACGAAAGGGTGATTCCTTAGCCACTACCAGAAATACAAGCATTAGTGGCGACACTTTTAGCGGCGACATCTAAAAAGTCGCCGCTAAACGTCTTGATCCGGGACACACACATTATAGGTAATTTAATTTGCTATTTTTTTATTTACAATTAAACTGTTACAGACATGGCTGATGTAATGCCACGAGCCCATGGCGGTGATGGTGCGGATGAGCCACCTCCCGGGGGTTTTGGGCGAAGAGGTCATCACGAGGAGGACCGTAAGTGTTATTGTAACTTATTTATTCACTATATTAATTCATTTGTTATAAAAAATGTATTGTGAGTAACTAACTATTTATTATATATGTAGTTGTCCCAAAGAAGAAAACGAGGGGAAAGGCAAAAAATAAAAAACACTTTTGAAGGCGAATAAGACGGGAGGGCTTGTTTCAATCCCTTTTGATAGACTCGCGACATATACCCCGGTTGGTGAACCTTGTGATATGTTCAGTCGAGAGGTAGGGATTTATATGTGGGAAAACATGGCATTTGATAAGTACTCTTATGCTCAAGTTTCTGCTGCTGAAAACAATGTCATGGAACAACATCTCAGAGTACATGTTTAGTTTAAGTTATTTTATATGTTCTTGGTTTATGATTCTTTTTTAGTTGGCTAACTAACTTTTGTTTAATTCCTAGCGGCGCTTCAATTTTGAGGAAATTGAGCAGGATTGCGAACGTAATCAGCTGAAGGGTGGCATCCAGTCGGTCTACATGAAGCGATACAGAGACCGGAATAGTATGGCAAAAAGGGAGTTTATTGATTTAGGAAAGCGGCATGATAATTTAGAGACTATAAGGGACACTCCCCCCCACGGGTATGGGTGTGGAAAATTGGAGGAAGACTATAGACCTTTTCAGTGATCCGAAATATATAAAAAGGTGTGAAGTTAACAAAAAAAAATCGTGAAAAGAAACAGTTCGCAAACCGCTGGGGGTCGGCATCATAAGTGTTTATTCAATATATCATCTAATTTTTAATGTTTGACAGAATGTTGAAGCTTTGGAAACGTACGCTCATGCTCATACTCTACCAGATGGGACTTTTGCCGGCCCGTTGGAAGAGGAGAATTTTGTAAGTGTTTATTTAAAGTGTATATATATATTTAAGAAATTGAATCGACATATTATATATATATATATATATATATATAATATGTTGATTCGAATTTTGTAAGTGTTTACAAAGAATTTTCGCAATAGGATGTCGATTCGTGTTGTTGCTTTCAACAGTAACGAAACGACCAATCCGCACGCTAGTTATCGAGCTCGTGTATATTCATGGGTTGTCCTTCAATTATCTTTGTAAAATACAGAACCTATTAAAGGAAGAATTTGAAAGACAAAGGACCCAAAATAACCCATTCTTGGAAGATGAGGGTGAACTCGGTGAAAGTAGTGTGCCTGCCATTAGTAATGTTCAAGTTTTTGAAAAGGTGCTTGGTGCTCGGCGCGGAATTTATAGGGGACTTGGGCGTAAACCTTCTTTATCTTCAGCCTCGAGTGACGTGAGTCCTCAGGAGAAGGAGAAGACACGTCCGCAATTTTCAGAGGTAACACTATTTTTTTTATTTTTTAAACTTCTTCTATTAATAATAACTTTTAGAGTAAATTGTTGTTTTGGTCCCTATGGTTTATGATAAATTGTTAAATTTTACAAATATGAAAAGCATTGCAAAAAAACACACCCACGTTTCAAATCATTGCGATTTTAATCCACATGATTAACTGCCATCGACTTTGATTGTTAATTACTGATAGTTAAATCACAATCAACAACTGTTAATTACTTGTTGTGAATTATTGATTAGAGCATGTGCAGACTGAATTATTGATTACAAAAAAAGATTGTTTTGGTTCGGGCCGGATTGGGTTCGGGTTGAAACGGGTTCGGGTCAGAATGGGTTTCGGGTTGGGTCTGGTTGTGAATGCTCTTAGGAAGCTTTGTATCCTCTAAAAATTAGGGATATAAATTCATGCTCTGCATAGGATATTTATTAGCACATCCAGTAACTTTAGTGTTTTTTTTGCTTATGTAAGTTTTGTTAGATGGATAAATCATTTTTGATTATATGGTGCATACTTTGACAACATCCAATGTTTACAGCTAGTATAATGGATTATTTCTTTCACCGATATGTACATAAATATAGGACACACAATATGGTTCCGTATGATACAACTTTTGCATCATCTATTAGCGCATATCACTGATTTTTCTTGGATATAACATGAACTACTTTGTATTATTTGAGTTTAATGCTACTAGAACTTTAGCAAAAAATAATGTCAACTTTTTATTATTCGAATTCCATACTGCTTGCACTTTATGCCTTTCGAACCATTTTTGTACAAAACGAACCATTCGAATTCCATACTACTTGCAGTTTATATGCCTTTTAATAATATTAAGCGCTTCGGCAAGTGTTTAAATTGTTAAACTAATACTGTATACCTTATTTTGTAGGAATATTTTGATGAATTGTTTGAAGACCCGAGATTTATGGAACGACTGTACCAAGCTATGGATAAGAAGAAATCAAGAAAAGGCAACGAAAATGACACGGATGAGGAGGGAGAATGATGTATTTTGTGTTGAACTTAGGGGTTTCAAAACTTTAACTTAATCAAACAAAATACTTATGTTGTAGTTTTACGTTTAAAACTTGGTTTGTTTGAAGAATTGTTTGAATTATTGTTTGCGTATGGAAAATTAAAAGAAACAGCAGGTTACGGTTATTTGCAAAAACTGGGATTAAGCGAGAAAAAAAAAGAATTAATTGGTTTTTTGACTTTTAGCGGCGACATTGTCGTCGCAAATGATATTTGCTGACGTGTCATATATGGCTTTAGCGACCATAGAAGTCGTCGCTAAAAACAAAGGTCGTCGCTAAAAAGTTATAGGAAATAGCGGCGACAAATACTATTTAATACTTTTAACGGCGACAATTGGGACTATTAGCGGCGACAAAAGTCGCCGCTATTGCCATAATTCTTTGTAGTGATTGAAGCACCAACCTCGTTTCGGTTGAATCCATCCTACAATCACAAACAAGTAAAAAATAACATTTGGATACAGACTCGAGTAAAATGCCATTTGCGTTCCTGAGGTTTGGCCAGTTTTGCGACTTTCGTCCAAAGGTTCATTTTTCCGTGTATCTGGATCCGAAAGGTTTGAAATCTTGCCATTTTCATCCGGCTCATTAACTCCATCCATTTTTCTTCATTAAGTCAAGGGTATTTCCGTCTTTTTGGTTAACTTAAAGGACAATTCTGTCTTTTTCACTTTATGTAAAAAGACCGAATACCCCAAGAAAAGACCAAATTGCCCTTTATGTTAACCAAAAAGACGTAAATACCCCTCACTTAATGGAGAAAAATTGATGGAGTTATCGAGCCGGATTAATATGGGAAGATTTCAAACCTTCTACATCAAGATCCAGAAAAACAAACCTTTGAATGAAAGTCGCAAAATTGGCCAAACCTCAGGGATGAAAATGACATTTTACTCATCAGAATCAGAATCTTTTCATCCAAACACTAAAAACCGATAATTGCTAATAATCATTCCTAACTAGGTATCCAAAAACCCGCTAAATGAAGTATTCAACAGCTAGAAAAACAATCTAACCAGAGGTTTCTGGAATTCAACTCCGAGATAGCCACTTGAGTTACGAAATCTGTTGTCCAATAGCAAATAATATGCCACAGTACCCTAAATAATACGCAAGAATTAGCAACGATGTAATATCATATACTCATATCCTTTCACATACTTTTAGCCACCTGCGTGCATAAACAACACAACATTTGTAAATCGGAAAGAAAAAAATGTTTTTTTGTTATAAGGTAATATGAAGTTATGAACCTGAAGAGGTTGCTCCTCTTACATCATTTGTTTATCGGAAACAAGATCCCATTGGCTAGGTGCAGCTAGACCAGTGTCTGGTTCCTTAATACCTGTCAAAGTTGAAGATGATTAGAACTCCAGTTCTGGAAAAAATTGGGCATCGTATATAACTAACAATATCCACATGAGGCGCTAATCAGAAGTCATTGCTGTATTTTTTTATAAAATTGAGCATTACCGTTGATTCTCTTAAACATGGAGAACATGGCCTCATGATAGTTGTGATCAAGAAACCATATACTGGGGTCCTTCTCATAAACAACGCGTTACCGTTGATTCTCTTAAACAACGCGTCTATCATCTCGACCCGTGCAGATTGTGAACGGACAGAAGCCCTGTACCGAGATATCAGTGGCCATTTTTCGACTGAAACAAAGCATTGTTGATCAGAAAATGTGAAAATGAAAAACCAAAATTGACTTACTAATCGAAGAAATTATTACCTTCCCCAGTAAAACAAGTGGAAGCGGAGTTCCTGGAGCAGTTGGACTGATAAGAGCATGCAAATCATTGACAAACTGCATAAAATTTGATAATTTTTACAAAAATCAGATTCATTATATGCATAGAATTTGATTATTTTGACAAAATGATACCTTAAAAAGACGGAAAACTTTCGTAGCCAAGCTAGTTGACTTGTCAACATTTTGGGCAGTGCCTGGCTCGCCATTACTTACGAACTTTGAACCGTATTGTATTGCTCTGCATATCTTGTCAGGGGTTTCAGCTTTGCTCAAATATAAAACAGCTAGAGCAAGTTCCATTCTCGCAACATCAAGAAAATAATCAATCAAACAGCAATAAATGTCCCTCCAAACTCATACAATTTCCACAAATCTTCAAGTGTAACCATAATATTTCATTTACAGTCAAAAGTATTGATTCAACAGAAGAAGTAAATTGTACATATCTTTAACAATATTACAACAATTTAATTCAATAATATGTACAATTTTCAGTTACCAGCTAGGGTTTCGTACAAAATAAAGCATCAACCAAAGGTCAACAATCGAAAATCAAAACACACAACAATGAAAGATCAACAACAAATCTTACACACCATGTCAAATCAACTAATAAATTCAAATCGATGAGTAGAACACACACAACAGAATCGCTAAATTAAACTATCGGAAATTACATCAAAGATTTCAGAAATAAAATACATATTGCTGTCTATTTCACAGATCCATGTCAAATACTCTTTCACCAAACCCAGATTTATGACTTTCATCTTTTTAAACGTAATAGCATTTAACTAAAACTATACAGATCTGAAAGTGTTATAACAGATCTGCTAGAAAAAAGTAACAGATCTGAATCTATTTCACAGATCCATATCAAATACATATCGTTGAAGAACACAACACATATTTGAAACTATTTCACAGATGCACGACCACTATATTTGAAGTACACAACACAAATCTGACACTATTTCACAGATCCATGTCAAATAACAAACAAAAATGTCGATATGGTTAAAAACTTACATGTGATGTTCTTCTAACTGCAGGAATAAAATTACCAAAAAGTCAGAGAAGAGAATACAATCAGATCCCAGTTCTCCTGAAAAGAGAATACAAACCAGAAAACTTATTTACATTTACACCCCAGTTCTCATTTATTGATTCTATATGTTTGATTGATACAAAACATACATGTGATGTTCTTCTAACTGCAGGAATAAAATTACCAAAAAGTCAGTGCCTCCACATAAAAACTGTTAATTCAAATACCCATAAATCATAACCAGTTAAACAAAATGACTCATTTAAACTAAAAATCCATCCCATACTGAGATCTGAGAACAATGTAAGTACCTTTAGGGATCTCCATTCAGAAACCATCCATTTTGATGATGCAGTATCGCCTACGCCAACTGGTGAAACCTAGATCTGCAACTTTAGAGCACAAAGAAAAAATCAAATTCGAGATCTGAAGCTTGTGACCTAAACAAATAAAAAAGAGGTCGTCGGACATACCTCAGTTTGTCGGAACCTACCTCAACCACCATCTAAAACCGGAACTCGTCTCTATTGCCACCGATCGGCTTGAGAATCTTGCTCATACATCACCGATTGGCAGACCAAACACCCCCTAACAACAATAATCTTTCATTTAGCATATAATAAAAAGACATTGAGTAGAATAGCGGCCATACCTTGCTCATACGTCACTGATTGGCAGATCCAAACCCATCACCACCTTCAAACTCAGTCGATTGGGTGCCGTATAGAGAGAGATTCGCTGATCTGGTGTCATTGAGAAAGCCAGATCTTGCATCGCCAAGAAAAACCCTAGATCTCCTTTTGAATCGCCTGGAGATAAAGCAGCTCGATGGGGGCGGATAAAATGTTGTGAGAATGAGAAACCCTAATTGTGTACCCCGTGTGTTTTTTTGAGTGAAGGGCATAATTGGGATTGTAAATTATATTGTACTTTAGAGGGTTGTACAGCATGCTTTAGGGGTGTTTTAAGGAAATTTATATGACCTTAAGAAGTCCTTCTAATATGCTTATTAATATAGTACATATATATATATATATATAGGGGACCGCTAAAATGAGAACCACCTCGAGTTGTAAGAACCGTGAGAACTACACCGTACGGGGCGAGGTGGACCAAATTTTTTTCATAAACGTAGATGCGTGTATTATAAACACATTTGTAAAAAAAAATTCAAAAAAAAAAAAATGTCGTGTGTGTAGTTTTGAGCACCACAAGTTTGTGTTTACGGGTACCGTAAATTTAACCGGAAAATTTACGGTACCCGTAAACACAAACTTGTGGTGCTCAAAACTACACACACGACATTTTTTTTTGAATTTTTTTTTACAAATGTGTTTATAATACACGCATCTACGTTTATGAAAAAAAAATTGGTCCACCTCGCCCCGGATCAAAAAGTTCTCACGGTTCTTACAACTCGAGGTGGTTCTCATTTTAGCGGTCACTTATATATATATATATAGGGTCAAGATTTAGAGAAAACGGTGGAAAGTGTGAGAACGGTGAGAATGCTTATGGATCGTCCGATCAAAACAATCTATGGACTAAATTGGCGCGGTGGGGTTTTCATAAATAACACGAATTCTATTAAGTGGACGCGCTTCATTAAGGGTAAAAGGGTCTTTACACTTCTATACCAAAACGCCAAACTAATGAATAAAACACCATTACGAGCCAAAACACATCCATATATAAACAAAACATCTCAGACATATTTTCTACTATATACCATTTATCTTACAAACGCCAAAATCCCCAAAACATCAAACACAACAACTCAAAAAAAAACGCCATATTTTACTATATACCAATCATCAAAGATTCCAAAAAATCGACGTTTCTTTCGGATACAATATTTACTCAGTAAAACGCCAAAAATGGCAAATATCGTTTCTTGTATATTCAATATTGTTCTACGTGAAGTTTCGAAGAATGCATTCTTCCCTGAGGTGATGTGACTCAAATAACATTTTGCTGCATGAGATGGACAAATCATAAACAAAAAGATGCTGGTGTCAGACTTATGTCATTTTTTTGTGTTTTGTTATTGATGAATATTATAATGTCATGAAAAGACGAATGACACTGATGAGTGGTTTGAAGATATATATTCAAATAAAAAACTCATGTCATTTTGTCTTTCCAAACGGCCACAAAAACACAAGCATGACAAAGCCAAAAGCCAAACCGTCAGTGAACATGTTTCAAAGAAGAAAGAGACTAATGACAGTGAAGATTTGGAAGATGAATTGTTTCTATTTTTATTTTTTTAATTTCTTTTTATGTTGTTTGTTATGTATTTTTCAACTTAGAATAAAAAAACACATTATATTAATAACACGCCAAAAAGTCATAATGATTGTGAAACGCCATAATGCAGTAAAACGCCAAAACTCCCAACTATAATAAAACTAATTTGGAGAAGTATTATAAAAAGCTAAAAATGAAAAAAAAACGCAAAAACTACTTAAAGCCATTAAAAACGCCAACCTTGGAAGATGGAACGTCTATGACCCTAAAAACTCATAAAAAGCTGAACAAAAACAGTAAAAATACACACAGCAACTGAAAAGACGGCTACTTTATTAATATCATTTATTAAAAATAAAATCCCGCCTAAATTACGCGCCAAAAACATCCTATCAGAGAGACGTCTCTGCACAATCAACTGATCACAAACCAAAAACTACGCCATGTTTCCTAGAAACCATTCACTTTAAAACGCCAAAAATAGTTAAAAAAGACACAGATACGGAAACTCGTTTCTTCTATATTGAGTATTGTTCTGAATGAAGTTTCACTGAACGGATTCTTCTCTGAGGTGGGTATCTCTATAAGCTTTTCTTGAATGAGATGGACAAATATTCATGAAAAAGAGACTGATAACACAGTCATGTCACTTTGTTCTTGATTGATATATTGATAGCATGAAGAGATCAATACATTCGAGCAGGCGTTGATCTTCAACATGTCACTAAACAAGTATATATCAAACCACAATAAAGGATGCCACAAAAAATAAGCATCTTCTAAAGACGGGCGTTATGTAGGAAAATAAGGATCTACATAAGGTATTCAAAAACAGGTGATGGAGTGTGTGAAACCCTGATGTTAAAATGTGTTATATTACATGTTTATGGCCGTTTAGTTGATTATATGCTTTGAATATGTTGACTACACAAGTTTGTCATTTTTCAGATTAAACGTGTAATTCAGCGAAGTTAGAATGGTTGGTGATGAAATGGAACAAGCATGGATGGAAATCAAGATATATTACATCATTCGAGACTTGTTCGGGTCGAAAAATATAACTTGGAAACTCAAGAGATGGATCAAATGCACAAGGACGTATAAGAATGCATTAGTTGGAAGTTGAAATAAAAAGAATGAAGCATACGGTTGAATTCTGTAGCGTACGGTCAACATGAACACAAGTGGGCAGAAACATTGGAACGTAACCTACGGTTTTAATCCGTAGGTTACGGTTGGTCTATGTATGGCACAACTATTGATTAAAATAATAAAAAGTTAAAAGGTTTTAAAGAAACCCAAAAAGTCAAATTAGAGGGCATGTGGACTTTTGGAGACATGATTGGCAGTAATGAGAGGTGGAAGGAATGGATGATTACGAGGGAATGAAGAAAAGGGTGTTTGGTTGGTCAATGGAATGGAATCACCCATTTCAAAAGGCATTCCATTCCCTCAAAATCATTCATTCCACCCCCCATGTTTTTTTTTCCATTCCATCCCCTCTTGCACCATTCATCAACAACACCACAACCCACCACCTTCGCCACAACCCACCACCACCACCCACCACCGACGCCATCGCCGCCACCCGCCACCACCTCACCCCAACAGCCACCGCCGCCACCCGCCACCGCCGCCGCCACCACCCACTCGCCACCGTTAACACCCACAGCTGCGACTAACCGCCAACGCAACTCGCCGCCACCGCCCACCACCATCGTCGACGCCACCACCACCGCCACCACCAACGGCCGCCGCCGCCGCCACCAACGGCCACCTCTGCTACCACCCACCACCAACGACCACCTTGCCGTAACCACCACTCGTCGTCACCGCCGCACCGCCACTCGCCGCCACCACCACCCATCGCCGCCACCGACACCCACCACCGCCACCTATAACCACCCGCAATCACTACCACCGGCCACCACCGCCACTCACCGCTGATTTTATTACTCCGTTTTTCTTGCCTATCGAACAATACACAATAATAATTCATTCCATTCACACATGGTAACCAAACAAGACATAGAATGGTAATGATCCATTGCATTCCCTCGTCCATTCCATTACCTCGTCCATTCCATTCCTTCGTCCATTCCATTACCCCATACCAAACAGACCCTAAGAGATCACTCATCATCATCTTGGGTTGGAAAAGAAGAGTCACGTGGACTCTATTGACGGCAACTATGGGGACCACTCTCTAAAACCATACATCACGTGAATAAGGAAATAAGGGGTTTGACTCCTTTCACATTGAGATGGGACTTCTAATTGGGCCGATTGGAGGATTGTTATTGGGCCGACAACACACTTTGAATTGGAATATTACCATCATCTAAAAGAATTAAAAAGTAGGCAGCCGTCGGAGGGGGACTCTCATACGCAGACATAGAGGATGGTTCGAACGGTTTATCAAGCCTCTGAAGATCGTCCAACCACCATGAGCGGCTAGTCTTTTTAGTGGTTTCCTCCGGATGGAGGGTTTTTGTAAGTTAGACAATTCTATGTGTTTGCTACAGTCCTTTTAACTTGGTGATCTAAGCATTCGATGCTTTTCACCATTGATTTGATTTCTAGATTGTAAACAGTTACGTTTATTTAAACCTTAATTTCTAAGCATTCAGTTCCCGAGAGTTCTAGTAATTGGGATATATTTGACATGGGGTTAGGGTTTGTAAATTGTAATTGATAATCATTCGATAACCTCCCGTTATGTATTGACCGGAGTACTTAGTCGTTGGTTATCACAGTTAATTAATCAAAATTAACACCTATGTCTATGTAGGTAACGATTAAACACATAGCTGAAGTTAATTGCAAAACCTGAAATCTGGAGGAACCATCTTTTCTCTTATTGATTTAAATCACACTTTTTACTCGTTAATTTAGTTCTTCCACATAATCAAACAAACCGATTTCTTAATTCAGTAACAGTTACTCAATACTTAGCATAATAACGCTTTCCACAGACCTCCCTTGGTTCGATACCCTGCTTATTCTATACTAATAGTTTAAATAGGTTTTTGCATGTCCTTAATGACATACATCAAAATGGCGCCGTTGCCGGGGAGGCGTGCGCAAAGTGTTTAGTGTTAAGTTTTAGTTTTATAAAAAAAATCAAAAAATAGTGTCTGTTTTGTTTTGTTTTGTTCAGATTTATGCGTGGTGCTTGTGTTTTTGTGTTTGTGCAGGATGACAGATCTTACAATATTCTGCAACTCTCTTACATGCATTTTGTGCAGGGAACCACTTCACCCGTGTATCGGTTGCCACGAGGCTCGATTTAGACGGGAAAAAGCGAAATGGGAAGAACCACCGATGCCTTGTTATGATAATCCTTCCCCTCCACCATATTTCTATGATTCTGATACAACGGTGGAGGATGGTTATTACTCTGACGGATGGGATCGGGACGAGGATGCTTATTATGAACCAAGGACGGATGGACAATGTTTCTGTTGCGGTCGTAATCATACTTCTATTTATGATGATGTGTGCGCGGTGTATTTGGAAAATCCAGAGTATTGGAATAAAAAAATGATGGATGCGTACATCTCAAGACCGTATCAGGGATACTGACAGTATCATCCCGATGAATATTCTAAGCCCGAGGGTGTCTATGCTTATCAGACCGAGGAGGAGAAAAAGCTTGCTATGTTGGAAGTGACTTTGTCCAAACTCGAGCAGTATTTATCAGCACCCAACCTTTCCGATGAAGATCGAATCAGCTGTCTAGTTTCCAAGTGTCAGAAGTTAAAAATGAAGATAGAAATAGAAGAGTGTCTCTCACCATTACCTGATGATATTAGAGATTATTCTCACATGGAGGAGGAGGTTGTGGAGGATAATACCACACCAATGAATCCTTTATCTGATGAAGAGTCACTGGTGGATCAGATGGTGTGTGAGGATGAGGAGACAGAGCAGTCTGATGAGATGAATGTGTGTACCGAACCTCTCCCCATATCAATCATTCAAATTAATAAGTGTGGGGAAGAGGGTTCGAGGAAGAAGATGAGAAGGGTGAAACAACAAGACATCAAGGTATATCTCGTGAAGTGGATTAGCGAAAGCCGCAGGTGCAGTCTGAACATGCCAATTATACTTACAAACCTATGGAGATGGCATGTAAATTTCCGGGCATTCGTTGGAAATGTTAGGGGTAAATGTGCACTGAGACCACCGTAACGCATATCAGGTACAGTCTGGCTGAAGACCTTTAAACTTAGCACTCTCGGGAGGCAGCCCGAGGATGTAGAATATTGTATTTTGGTTTGGTTTCGTTTTAGTGTGTTGTGTTTTGACAGGTTTATACAATTCTATCTTCACGGATGAAATGATTCAAGTGTGGGGATGTTTTGCAACATCCCCGGTGAGATATCAGAGAGAATCACTGGATGCGTATTCTCCGGTTTTAAGCGCAACAGTTACACCGCCACAGACACTCACTTGTTTTCTGATCAGGTGCATGTGTATATCTATCCTGTGTTTTATTTGTTTTCGTGTATTTGGTGGTGTGAAACTTTTGTGTTGGGAGTGGTTTCCTTGTGTTGAGTCGAGTTGGTTATTAGCCGTTCATGGTTTGCGGGTGGTATCTCTCGAGTGTAGGTTATAAATTGCACTATACATTGGGGACAATGTTTCCCAAGTGTGGGGATGCGGTAACTCGAGAGACGGTTGGTATGATTGATGATTTTAAATGATTGAAAGAGTCGAATTTGCTAAAAATTGAAAAACTTTGAAAATTTTTGTTTCCCAAGTATGCTTGAACTACATGAAAACCAACATTTTCAATCGCTAAAGGGTTCCTACTGACATTAATCTAACTTAGATCCCTAGTCATGGTTGTCCCTTTAAGTTTCATGAGAGTATTTCTGACAGTTATTTTAGAGAAGAATTAAAAAGAGATGCCTAACTAGGGGTAACATGCTTTAGGAATTACACATGCTACGTGTCGGTAACCCTTATTCCTTTTGATCGGTGAGATATTTGAGCCTACTAGATTGTTAGTTGAATTGCAATAACTGTTCAATTGTTGAGAGTAGGCCATATGTTGCTTTGTGTTAGAACTTGTGTGGTTTGATACGTGCCGAGACTGTGGTTTAGCGTATGCATATAAATGATAAAGGCATTAGGATCCATTCATTGTGTTATATGTTGATTGTTGATATCACACACCTTAGTTAACCATGTTGAGCCTTATACCTTTCGTTTGTTACACCTTTGTTGACCCGTTTGAGTACCAACCATGAATCACAATTGTGTGTTAGATATTTGTTAGAAAAATGAAAAAAAAAGAAAGAAAAAAAATATAGAAAAAAGAAGAAAAAAAGGAAAAGAAAGAAAAAGAAAAACGAAAATCATTTTTATGTTTGTGTTATATGAATGGGGCGAAAATAACCCAAAGTGTTAGTGTTATTGTAAATAAAGTTATCATGGTTTGGTATTCGTTTGTGTTCGCCATATAAACATAAAAATCCAAAAATACATCCCTACCTTTACCCTTAACCCAAAATCCGAAAGTCCTTTTGATATGTGCTACGTTATTTGATACAGTGGAGGTGTGATTGCTATACAAGCTTATGATTACAAAGTAGTATAATTGGTTTTGAGCGAAGTATATACTAGCACATTACACGCTAGTCTTGATAAAACCGAGAGGAGTGATCATTGTGAGGGGCGTGTGGCATGTGTGTAGTATCATAAGCATGTTAGTTTTAGTTAGGCAAGTCTTAAGCTATTTTAAATGCGTATCATTTATCAGTCAGATTGTCAATCTCGATTGTGACAGTCTATGGGACGGGTATGACCTGGGACCTTAAATTGTGAATTCGGTAAGGGATTCAATGGTGATTTGTTAATAAGGTGAGTATTGTTTGTAATGGTTGCTTGAGGACAATCAATGTTAAGTGTGGGGATGTGATGGAGTGTGTGAAACCCGGATGTTAAAATGTGTTATATTACATGTTTATGTCCATTTAGTTGATTATACGCTTTTAATATGTTGACTACGCAAGTTTGTCATTTTTCAGATTAAACGCGTAATTTGGCGAAGTTAGAATGGTTGGTGATGAAACGGAACAAGCATGGATGGAAATCAAGATATATTACATCATTCGAGACTTGTTCGGGTCGAAAAATATAACTTGGAAACTCAAGAGATGGATCGAATGCACAAGGACGTATAAGAACGCATTAGTTGGAAGTTGAAATAAAAAGAATGAAGCATATGGTTGAATTCCGTAGCGTACGGTCAACATGAACACAAGTGGGCAGAAACATTGGAATGTAACCTACGGTTTTAATCCATAGGTTACGGTTGGTCTATGTATGGCACAACTATTGATTAAAATAATAAAAAGTTAAAAGGTTTTAAAGAAACCCAAAAAGTCAAATTAGAGGGCATGTGGACTTTTGGAGACATGATTGGCAGTAGATATTCACGTGAATATCTTTGAGAGGGTTTTGACTTTTTATGGGATTATCATCACATATTCATGTGACTGGGGTTTTTAAGAGATCACTCATCATCATCTTGGGTTGGAAAAGAAGAGTCACGTGGACTCTATTGACGGCAACTATGGGGGCCACTCTCTAAAACCATACATCACGTGAACAAGGAAATAAGGGGTTTGACTTCTTTCACATTGAGATGGGACTTCTAATTGGGCCGATTGGAGGATTGTTATTGGGCCGACAACACACTTTGAATTGGAATATTACCATCATCTAAAAGAATTAAAAAGTAGGCAGCCGTCGGAGGGGGACTCTCATACGCAGACATAGAGGATGGTTCGAACGGTTTATCTAGCCTCTGAAGATCGTCCAACCACCATGAGCGGCTAGTCTTTTTAGTGGTTTCCTCCGGATGGAGGGTTTTTGTAAGTTAGACAATTCTATGTGTTTGCTACAGTCGTTTTAACTTGGTGATCTAAGCATTCGATGCTTTTCACCATTGATTTGATTTCTAGATTGTAAACAGTTACGTTTATTTAAACCTTAATTTCTAAGCATTCAGTTCCCGAGAGTTCTAGTAATTGGGATATATTTGACATGGGGTTAGGGTTTGTAAATTGTAATTGATAATCATTCGATAACCTCCCGTTATGTATTGACCGGAGTACTTAGTCGTTGGTTATCACAGTTAATTAATCAAAATTAACACCTATGTCTATGTAGATAACGATTAAACACATAGTTGAAATTAATTGCAAAACCTGAAATCTGGAGGAACCATCTTTTCTCTTATTGATTTAAATCACACTTTTTACTCGTTAATTTAGTTCTTCCACATAATCAAACAAACCGATTTCTCAATTCAGTAACAGTTACTCAATACTTAGCATAATAACGCTTTCCACAGTCCTCCCTTGGTTCGATACCCTGCTTATTCTATACTAATAGTTTAAATAGGTTTTTGTATGTCCTTAACGACAGACATCAAAATGGCGCCGTTGCCGGGGAGGCGTGCGCAAAGTGTTTAGTGTTAAGTTTTAGTTTTATAAAAAAATCAAAAAATAGTGTAAGATCTGTCATCCTGCACAAACACAAAAACACAAGCACCACGCATAAATCTGAACAAAACAAAACAGACGGGCGTTGATCTTCAACATGTCACCAAACAAGTATATATCAAACCACAATAAAGAGATCAATATATTGATGGCATGAAGAGATCAATACATTCGAGCAGGCGTTGATCTTCAACATGTCACCACACATGTATATATCAAACCACAATAAAGGATGCCACAAAAAATAAGCATCTTCTAAAGACGGGCGTTATGTAGGAAAATAAGGATCTACATAAGGTATTCAAAAACAGGTTCAAAACGCCAAAAAGGTTAAAGTAAAAGAGACTGGTGATAGTGAAGATTTGGATGAGAATTTAGATTATAATTTTTATTTTATTTTTTTCATTTTCTATTGTTTGTTATCTAATTCTCTGTTTTTTATTATCTAATTCTCTACTAATAAAAAAATTGACTATAAAACGCCAAAAACTACAAACACCAAAACGCCTAATAGTGTCAAAACTGTGAGAACGGATTCTAGCAAAGCACGATCTTGCTATA
Source organism: Helianthus tuberosus (assembly GCA_030545235.1). Classification (NCBI taxonomy): domain Eukaryota; kingdom Viridiplantae; phylum Streptophyta; class Magnoliopsida; order Asterales; family Asteraceae; genus Helianthus; species Helianthus tuberosus. The sequence goes on along the minus strand of CM060402.1, from coordinate 13,299,030 downwards.
TAAAACACCAAAAAAAGCCAAACAGAGTATTACCGGAAAAAAAAACAACAGTAAAATGAAGAGGCGGTAACATTATTGCCAAACATTTATTATATTAAAAGCCACTACATGGAAAATTGAATTTATTTATCTTTTCAAAACGCCATAATTGTCTGTCACATTATAGGCCTGTATCCTACTTGATAGAAAAAAAATAAACATCAAGAAAAGAAAATTACTGATGTTTTTTACATTATAGACCTGCATCCTAATCTAGAAACAATAAAAATGCCAAAATATTTACTAAACGCCAAAAAATGGAAAGGTGATGTGACACGCGTTTAAAAAAATATAAAAGGACAAAAAAGCCCATCTGCTATTCTCTATGTCGCGTGACACGTGTTGGGCTAGGATGTGTTCTCACTGTTTTCACACTTTTGGGCGTTTTCTCCTGATACTGTTACTGTATATATACATACATATATATATATATATATATAGGGTGGGGTTCTAGAGTGAACACCAGCGTATTTGCGAACTGAGTGAACAAATCCTGGCCATTAATTTACACACATGTATGGCTACGATTTCATCATCAAATCGTAAAATACACTAGTGTATTTCAACATCAAATCCTGGCCATTGAACTATACACGTATATGGCTAGGATTAGTTCACTCAGTTCGCAAGCTACACTAGTGTTCACTCTTGAACCTAATCCTATATATATATAGGGGACCGCTAAAATGAAAACCACCTCCGGTTGTAAGAACCAAGAGAACCACCTTCTAGCCACTAGATCAACAAGATGGATGAACAAGATTGAAAATATTTAAAAATAATATTAAGTATTATTTGTCTTATTATGTTCTTAATATTTTAATGCAAAGGGCAGTTTAGTAAAAATACTGTTTTTGTCTTTATTATTTTTATTACTTTTTTGTATTATTATATTAGTTTTTATTTTTTAAACAGAATTATTTTATTAAAAGCATTTAAATTCAGATTTTTTTAACAAAATTTTTAAACTTTCTACGTTTTACGTTAAACTTTTTACGTATTACGTTTTACGTTAAACTTTCTACCTTTCACGTTTTACGTTAAAATTTTTACGTTTTATGTTAACTTTTTACGTTTTACGTTAAACTTTTTAAGTTTTACGTTAAACTTTTTACGCTTTACGTTAAACTTTTTACGCTTTACGTTAAACTTTTTACTTTTTACGTTAAACTTTTTACGTTAAACTTTTTACGTTTTACGTTAAACTTTTTACGTTTTACGTTTTATGTTAAACCTTTTAGGTTTTACATTTTTACGTTTTACGTTTTACATTTTACGTTTTACGTTTTTACGTTTTACGTTTTATATTAAACTTTTTACTTTTTACGTTTTACGTTAAAGAATTTACGTTTTACCTTAAAAACTTTACATTTTACGTTAAAAACTTTACGTTTTACGTTAAAAAGTTTACGGTTTTAACTTTAAAAAAAAACTTTTTTACGCAAAATGAATGCACCCAGAAATCGCAACTCGGTAGGTGTCTCAGATAGATTGTTATCATCATCGAATCGACTGGGAAAAAATGAAGAAAACCAACAGCATCAAAACAATGTGTGGATTCTCGAAAAAAAAGGGGTTTGGCTCAGATTTTCCGAAAATCAAAATGCTGCAAAGTGGGGTTGTAGGTTCAAAAACTACCCTCCACTATCCTTGCCGCGCCATCGTCATCAAAATCTACGTTTTTTTTTTTTGCATCATCGCCGCCCAATCGAACAGATCAAAGCCGACATATTCAAGAATACAAATCAAAATAGAAATCAAGAACACAAATCAAACCCCCAACATACCAAAATACCATCAGATTCAAGAACACAACTCAACCCCCCAACATAAAAAAACGAATCAACACAGATCAACACCTACCATTTTTCAAGAGAGAGAGAGACACAAATCAGCACAGATCACCCCCCAACATCAAAAACGAATCAACACAGATCATCCCCCAACATCAAAAACGAATCATCATAAATGAAGAACACAAACCGCCCTTCACCCACCGTTGATATCAACCCCCAACATCGGAGCCGTCGGCGTCAAAACCCACCACCATCACACTGTTACAACACCTTTCCCCAACCCCACCGCCGCCCTTCACCCACCGTCGACATCAACCCCACCACCACAAACCGCCCTTCACCCACCGTCAACATCAACCCCACCACCACAAAACGACCTGCAATTTTAAGTTTTTTTATATGATCGGGGAGGATTTAAAAGAAAAGGAGAAGGGGTTAGGGGATTTACCGTAAATATTTGTAGAATAAAATGCCACCATCTCTGCCACCGTGAACGTCAGAGCTGTTGTCAGCCGTTGCCTACAACGATTGAAACTCCGGCGACTGAAACTCCGGCGATTGATACTCCGTCACTGTCAAACCCACCACCACAACCCGCCCTTCACCACCGTCATCTCCGGCGTCTGAAACTCCGGCGACTGAAACAGATGTTGGGGTTGTTGTGGTGTATGAGATGGGTGTAGGTGGAAGACATTTTAGAGTTGGGGTGGATGTAGGAGACGGTGGTGTTTGGGGGTCGTCGGTGTGGGTGTGGTGCCGGTGGTGTTCATAAGCTGAAGATGATGACGGTGGTGTTCATAGGCTGAAGATGATGAAGATGATGATCTCTTCATCTTCATCAGATATGAAGGAGAGAAATGCTTTGATAGTTTCAAAAAATTGAAATGAAGAATGAAGAGAAAGAGTGATATGGAAATGACTCTAATAAAGAGACAGAAGATGGACTGACATTGAAAGTGATATATAAAGTAAATTACCTAAATACCCTTTTGGTTGGCATAATCTGATTGGTGGAGAGTGGTTCTCAATGTTCTTACAACTGGGGATGGTTTCTATTTAAGCGGCTCCCTATATATATATATATATAGGGTAAGGATCATAAGAGAAGTCCACCCTATTTGAGAAACTTGAGAAGCAATCTGGACCACACATTTTCCCTAAGCAAAAAATGCAAAAAAAAAAGGTGAAAAAAATGCAAATATATATATATAGGGTTGGGATTTAGAGAAAACGGTAGAAAGTGTGAGAACGGTGAGAACGATTATGGATCGTCCGATCAAAACAATCCATGGACTAGATTGCGTGGTGGCGTTTTCGTAAATAACATCAATATTATTAGGTAGGACGCGCTTCATTAAGGGTAAAAGGGTCTTTTACATCTCATATTCAAAACGCCATCAAATGATAAAACGCCAAACAAAAAAATAAAACGCCATTAAAAACAAAATGCCAAAAATTTAAAATAAAACGCGTTGAATATTACAGGAAGATGAAACAACACAAATAACTGAATTTCAGTTAATAACATTTATTAGAAGAAATTCCCTCTTAAATTACGCGCCAAAAACATCATTATATAAACAAACGTAAAAACATAGCTTCCATAAGCACTTCAATCTATCCATTTTCTGCAAAAAAACATTCTTAACCAAAAACGCCAACTTAAACAAAACGCCAAAAATGGCAACAATCGTTTCGTGGAGATACACTCTGGGGATCAGGCGATACGTCCTCCATTTTGACAACAGAAGGAGGGTGTATGTTAAGACAGTCAAGGCCATTCTAAAAATGGAAGAAGAGATACAGAGGCAAATCTTATCCATTGGCATTGCTCTAGAAAACCAATGCCATGAAACACATATGCTTATGAAAGCATTAACCAGCAAATTTGGACCAATCAAACGAGATATGAAGCCAGACCCTGTCATGACATCATGGCGTTTTGATGATGAAATAGACATGGTGATGGTTACATACGACAGCGGAGAGGAGGAAGTCTACTGGCTAGAGAACATCAGGACAAAGCAGCGACTGGGTTTCATGGAAGAATTGCATAACACCAAATGTACCAACACAGAAATAGACTCAAAATTGGAGTTAATGCAAGACATATTCAGGTGGAGGCTTCAGAATCTTTAGGAACAAGAAGCTGATGAAGGTGAATGGGATGACATGGATGAAGATCAAGATGAAGACTCCGAGGAGAAAGAAGATGACACAAGTGATGGATACTATTCAGATAAAGTACCTTCTGACGAAGGATTTTAATTTTTTTCCTCTTTTTTTTCTTCTATGTAATCTTCTTTTTTTTTAAAGATAATTAAATGATATATTTCTATCTTTATTAGCAAAACGCCAAAATAATACTAAAAATGGTTAACCCTAACAAAACGCCAAAAATAACAAAAAATATATTTCCAGCTTAATATTTTATTTACTCCGTTATTGTATTTTGTCATGTTGGTCTGCATAAGGCCATTTAAAAAAAACGCCAAACATAGAAGATGGGACGTCTATAACCTTTAAAACTAATAAAAGCTGATCAACAAAGTAAATACAAAAAACAGTAACCGAAAAGACAGTTACTTTATTACTATCATTTATTACAATAAAAAGTCCCGCCTAAACTACGCGCCAAAAAACTCCTATAAGAGAGGGGTCTATACACAATGAAATTAATCACACCCAGAAAAACACAAAAACGCCATATCCTCTAGAAACCACTCCCTTTAAAACGCCACAGATGTCAAAGCTTTCACTGAAATGGATCCTTTTTCTGACGAGGTTAACTCAATAATATTTTGCTGGATGAGATGGACAAATATTTAAGAAAAAGAGACTGATGACAGTGATATGCCATCATGTGAGCTTTGTTCTTGATGATTATAGGCATGGAAGAAAGGGTTCAATACAACTGAAAAATGCTATTTTGGACTCCTTTATTACAAATAGCATCAAGCAAGAGTTGATCTTCAATGACATGCCACCAAACAAGAATATCACACCAAAAAACAGGATGCCACTAAGCAGCTTCTTCTGAAAAAAGACAGGGTTTATGTAGGAAAGTTGGCATCTAGCTAAAGTATTCAAAAAAAGTTTCAAAACGCCAAAAACAAATTCAAGAAGGAAGAGGCTGATGACATTGAAGATTCGGAAGAAAAATTAGATTACCATTTTGTATTATTTTTGTTTTCATTTTATATTGTTTTGATATCAAGTTATATGTTGTTTTGTTATCCAATTCTCTATAAATAAAATACTTTATTATATAAAACGCAAAAAACTACAAACACCAAAATGCTAGAAGTATGAAAACTGGGAGAACAGCTGCTAGCAAAGCACCTTGTAAAAAGTGTATTCAACGCCAAAAAATTCACTAAACGCCAAAAAAAAAATTGAACTTATTGTAATCTTATGCAAATAATAGTGACTCGTAGTGAATTATTATACAAAACGCCATAAACGCCAAAAAAATTAACCAGAAAACGCTATAACACCAAAAAATTACATTTGTGACACAAAAAAAATTAATTCAACGCCAAAAAGTTTAAAAAATACAATTAACGCCAAAAAAAACTTAGACGCGATAAAATATTACATCGCGTTGGGAAATAAAAAGAAGAATGAAAAGACAAAAAAGCCTCTCCGTCCTTCTCTATGCCGCGAGACACGTGTTGGGCCAGGATGCGTTCTAACCGTTCTCACACTTTTGAGCGTTTTCTCCTGATCCCGTTTCTCTCTCTCTCTATATATATATATATATTTATGAAAAATCGCTGCTTTTTCTTTAAGGATTTAATTTTTTTATTTTTTAAAAAGAAATTTTTTTTGGGGATTTATACAAATTGTCAATCTTTTAACTATACATATATGTATATTGTCAATTATACATATATGTATATACATGTTTAAAATTGAAAAAATATGTGTTATAAACCCTACCTTAAACTCTAAACACTAAAGCTAAACCTTATTGCTAAACCTTAAAGCTAAACCCTAATTCTAAACCCTAAAGTTAAACCCTAATGCTAAAACCTAATTCTAAACCCTAATTCTAAACCCTAATGCTAAAGCTAAACCCTTAATGCTAAACCCTTATGCAAACCCTAAAGCTAAAGCTAAACCCAAAAGTTAAAGCTAAACCCAAAAGCTAAACCCTAATGCTAAAACCTAATATTAAACCCTAAATACTATTGCTAAACCCTAATGCTAAACCTTAAACCATCAAGCTAAACCCTAAACCCTAATGCTAAACCCTAAATACTGATGCTGAACCCTAAATAACACTTATTTTTCAATTTTATAAAATGTATATACATATATGTATATTTGACAATATACACATATGTATAGTTAAAAGATTAACAATATACACATGTGTATAAATTCCAAAAAAAATGCTTTTAAAAAAAATAAAAAATTAAAACCTTAAAGAAAAAGCTCCGATTTTTCCAAAAAAAAAAATTGCATTTTTTTACATTTTTTTGCATTTTTATGCTTAGGGAAAATGTGTGGTCCAAAATGCTTCTCAAGTTTCTCAATTAGCCTACTACTTCTCACATGATCCTTATCCTATATATATATATATATGGAGCCGCTAAAATAGAAACCATCCCCAGTTGTAAGAACCGTGAGAACCACTCTCCACCAATTAATCAGATTATGCCAACCAAAAGGGTATTTAGGTAATTTTGTTTATATGTCATTTTTCATTTGTCAGTTGTCCATGTCTCTATATTAATGTCACTTTCATCTCTCTCTCTCTCTCTTCATCTCAACTTTTGAAACTCTTAGAGATCTCTATTTGAAACTCTCAGATCATCATCTTCATTTCATTTTTTGAAAATCCTCAGATCATCATCTTCGTCGGCGAGAATACCGACCGACCCCTCGGCAAAAAGACCCACACCGACGATCCCCCAAACACCACACCCACACCGGCACCCCCTGTTTCTCTGTCGACCCACCTCCTTCTCCGTCGACAAGACCAAAGACCCCTCGTTTCTCCGGCTTTAAGACCGACTACAGGACCGACGACCCCTCTTTCGGTCTCCGTAGTTTCGATCGTTGTAGGTGACGGGCGGGTTATGGTGGTGTGTTTTTTACGGCAACGGTGGTGAACAGTGCCGGTGAGGATTGACGGCGACGGTGATGGCGGTGCTGGTGTTGGAGGCGGTGGCTGAACCCTTGGACGACGCCGCCGCACAAGGGGGGTGGGTGTGGCACAAACCCTCGTCGGTTGTTTTTACGGCTGATGATGTTGCTGCGTTTGTTGGTAAGGGTTTGCTGGTGCTTTTGAATGTTTGAATCTGTAAACAATTGTTTTGAGTTTCTTGGTGAGAATCTTGAATTTTTGTATAAATTGATGTTTTTTTTGTTGGTTAAATGAAGGTATGGATTCGAAGGATTTGGGTGTCTTTTTGGAAGTTTGAACAGCGAACTAAGTCGGTTTGATCTGCTGTAAAAAATGGGGGTTTCTTGATTTTTGTATGATTTTTCATGTTCGGTATGGATTTGCAGGATTTTAGGTGTCTTTTTTTTGGTATATTTGAACAGTGAACTATGTGGGTTTTGATCTGTTGGATTTGGGCGGTGATGATGCAAAAAAAGAAAAAAACGTATATTTTGATGACGATGGCGCGACAAGGTTGGTGGATGGTAGATTTTTGAACCTGCAACCCCACCTTGCAGCCTTTGATTATCGGAAAATCTGAGCCAAACCCCGTTTTTTTCAAGAATCCACACATTGTTTTGATTTTTGTTGTTGGTTTTTTATATTTTTTTCCCAGTCGATAATGATAACAATCTATCTGAAACACCTACCAAGTTGCGATTTCTGGGTGCGTTCGTTTTGTGTAAAAAAGTTTTTGTAAAAAAAAAGTTAAAACGTAAACTTTCTAACATAAAACGAAAATTTTTTAACGTAGAACGTAAAACGTAAACTTTTTAACGTATAATGTAAAAAGTTCAACATAAAACGTAAAAACGTAAAACGTAAAAAAGTTTAAGATAAAAAGTTTAACGTAAAACGTAAATAGTTTAACATAAAACGTAAAAACGTAAAATGTAAAAAGTTTAACGTAAAACGTAAAAAGTTTAACGTAAAACATAAAAAAAGTTTAAAAAATCTGTATTTAAATGCTTTTAATAAAATAATTCTGTTTAAAAAATTAAAACTTATATAATAATACAAAAAGTAACAAAAAATAATAAAGACAAAAAGACAAAAAAAAGTATTTTTACTAAATTGCCCTTTTATATTAAAATGAGTAAACTGCCATTTTGGTTCCTGTGGTTTGGGCACTTTTGCCATTAAAATGAGTAAACTGCCATTTTGGTCCCTTTTAAATCTTTCACATTCGATTCAAGAACACCCTCAACAAATAATAATAAAAGAAGAAGAAGAAGAAGAAGATTTACAGGTGTAAAGATGTTGAAGGTTGAAGAATTAACAGGTGAATTGCAAGAAATGCTTAACCACCTCGTACACCCACCACCACCGAATCTTTCTCTGCCAGTGGTGTATTGAAACAAATATTTCTCTCTTTCCCATGGAACCCTCTCACTCCTTTGACTCTGTTGACCACTATTTGAAAACTGTTCATCATCTTCAAGATTTCCATTTTGTACAGAAACCCCATCAGTACCTATGCACCCACCATCTGTACGAGAGAGAGAGAGAAGATGCAGGCGGGGTGGGGTTTGTGGGTGTATCGGCCGATGATCGGCGCCGCCAGCTCCGGTGACCGATGAGCAGAGAGAAGGAGAAGGGAGTGAGGGTGTGGTTTATTGCAAAAATGAGGGAAAAGGTTGTATGTGTTTGTTTATAGAGATGGAGGGAGGGTGTCGGCAGAAGGGGAAAGAAGAAAAGGGTGGGGGTGGGGTGGGTAGTTGGACAGGTACGCAAAATGACCAAAATGCCCTTCAAAAAAGGACAAAAAATCAGGGTTTTTTTTGTTAAATCTATGCTGACTTTGCTTTTGGACCAAAATGGCAACAAAAATGAAACCACAGGGACCCAGATGTAAAAGGTTTCAAATTTGGACTAAAATGACAAAATGCCCAAACCACAGGGACCAAAATGACAGTTTACTCTATTAAAATATTAAGAAAATAATAAGACAAAAAATACTTAATATATTATTTTTTACTACTTTTAATCTTATACATCCATAATGTTGAAAATCTAATGGTTGTAAAGTGGTTCTGTCGATTCTTACATCTGGATGTGGTTTTCACTTTAGCAGTCCCATATATATATATATATATATATATGAGACCGCTAAAATGAAAATTATCCCCAGTTGCGAGAACCGTAAGAACTCGCCTCCACCAATCAGACTATGACACATGTGCACTATTATTTTAAAACATAAAAGATAATATAGTAATTTAGTCAATATGTCAAATTTTTTTAAAGTCTTCTCTCTTTCTGTCTCCATCACACATCAACAACATCAATAAGTTTCTCTCTCTTCTCTCATAATTTGCCTTTTTTGTCTTATTATATTTATTGTTTTTTATTACCTTTTTTTGTCTCATTACATTAATTGTTTTTTATTAAAAATCAAATTTTTTTTATCAAACAAAATTTTAAAATCAGATTCTTTTTTCAAGATTTTTTTACAAAAAAAAAAAAACGTTTTTACAAGCCGTTTTTTTACGCCCCGTTTTTATACATTGTTTTTACGCGCGGTTTTTTTATGCGCCGTTTTATGCCCCGTTTTTTAAGTGCCGTTTTTTTTTGCCGGGTTTTTTTACGCGCCGTTTTTTACACCCCGTTTTTACGCGCCGTCTTTACGCCCCGTATTTACGTGCCGCTTTATCACCCGGTTTTCTTATGAGCCTTTTTTACGCCTCGTTTTACTTTCATAAAAAAGTCGTTCGTAAAAAAGTCTTTCGAATAAAAAAAACTTTTCGAAAAAAAAGCTTTTCGTAAATTTTTTTTTTCGTAAATAAAAGTTGTCCGTAAAAAAACACGGCGCGTAAAAAAAACGGCAAGTAAAAAAACACGGCGCGTAAAAAAACGGCACGTAAAAAATGGCGCGTTAAAAACGGGGCGTAAAAAACGGTGTGTAAAAAAGGGACGTAAAAGACGGCGCGTAAAAAACGTGGCGTATAAAAACAGCTCGTAAAAACGTTTTTTTTTTTGTAAAAAAATCTTTAAAAATATTGTTTTTAAAAAAGAAAATCTGATTTTGAAATGTTTTTTAATTAAAAAATCTGCTTTTAACAAAAAAACAATTAATATAATGAGACAAAAAAGTAATAAAAACATTAAATACAAATAAGACAAAAAAAAAACAAATTTACTAAACTACCATTTTCACATTAAAATAATAAAAACATTATAAGACAAAAATGATTTAATATTAGTTTTAATTACTTTTAATCTCATCCATCCATCTCCAAGATCCAATGGTTGAAAAGTGGTTCTCACGGTTTTCGCGACTGAAGATGGTTTTCATTTTAGCGGTCCCATATATATCTATATAGGGTCGGGATTTAGAGAAAACGGTAGAAAGTGTGAGAACGATTATGGATCGTCCGATCAAAACAATCCATGGACTAGATTACGCGGTGGCGTTTTCGTAAATAACATCAATATTATTAGGTGGGACGCGCTTCATTGAGGGTAAAAGGGTCTTTTACACCTCATATTCAAAACTCCATAAAATGATAAAACGCCAAACAAAAAAATAAAACGCCATTAAAAACAAAAGGCCAAAAATTTAAAATAAAACGCGTTGAATATTACAGGGAGATGAAACAACACAAATAACTGAATTTCAGTTAATAACATTTATTAGAAGAAATTCGCTCCTAAATTACGCGCCAAAAACATCATTATATAAACAAACATAAAAATATAGCTTTCATAATCACTTCAATCTATCCATTTTCTGCAAAAAAAACATTCTTAACCAAAAACGCCAACTTAAACAAAACGCCAAAAATGGCAACAATCGTTTCGTGGAGATGCACTCTCGGGATCAGGGGATACGTCCTCCATTTTGACAACAGAAGAAGGGTATATGTTAAGACAGTCAAGGCAATTCTAAAAATGGAAGAAGAGATACAGAGGCAAATCTTATCCATTGGCATCGCTCTAGACAACCAATGCCATGAAACGCATATGCTTATGAAATCATTAACCAGCAAATTTGGACCAATCAAACGAGATATGAAGCCAGACCCTGTCATGACATCATGGCGTTTTGATGACGAAACAAACATAGTGACGGTTACATACGACAGCGGAGATGAGGAAGTCTACTGGCTAGCGAACATCTTGACAAAGCAGCGACTGGGTTTCATGGAAGAATTGCATAACGCCAAATGTACCAACACAGAAATAGACTCAAAATTGGAGTTAATGCAAGACATGTTCAGGTGGAGGCTTCAGAATCTTCAGGAACAAGAAGCAGATGAAGGTGAATGAGATGACATGGATGAAGATCAAGATGAAGACTCCGAGGAGGAAAAAGATGACACAAGTGATGGATACTATTCAGATAAAGTATATTCTGACGAATGATTTTAATTTTTTTCCGTCTTTTTTTTTCTTCTATATAATCTTCTTTTTTTTAAGATAATTAAATGATATATTTCTATCTTTATTAGCAAAACGCCAAAATAATACTAAAAAAATGGTTAACCCTAACAAAACGCCAAAAATAACAAAAAATATATTTCCAGCTTAATATTTTATTTACTCCGTTATTGAATTTTGTCATGTTGGTCTGCATAAGGCCATTTAAAAAAAATGCCAAACTTAACGTCTATAACTTATAAAACTGATAAAAGCTGATCAACAAAGTAAATACAAAAAACAGTAACTGAAAAGACAGTTACTTTATTACTATCATTTATTACAATAAAAAGTCCCGTCTAAACTACGCGCCAAAAACTCCCATAAGAGAAGTGTCTATACACAATGAAATTAATCACACCCAGAAAAACACAAAAACGCCATATCCTCTAGAAACAACTCCCTTTAAAATGCCACAGATGTCAAAGCTTTCACTGAAATGGATCCTTTTTCTGAGGAGGTTAACTCAATAATATTTTGCTAGATGAGATGGACAAATATTTAAGAAAAAGAGACTGATGACAGTGATATGCCATCATGTGAGCTTTGTTCTTGATGATTATAAGCATGGAAGAAAGGGTTCAACACAACTGAAAATGCTATTTTGGACTCCATTATTACAAATAGCATCAAGCAAGAGTTGATCTTTAATGACATGCCACCAAACAAGAATATCACACCAAAAAACAGGATGCCACTAAGCAGCTTCTTCTGAAAAAGACGGGGTTTATGCAGGAAAGTTGGCATCTAGCTAAAGTATTCAAAACAAGTTTCAAAACGCCAAAAACAAATTCAAGAAGGAAGAGGCTGATGACATTGAAGATTCGGAAGAAAAATTAGATTACCATTTTGTATTATTTTTGTTTTCATTTTATATTGTTTTGATATCAAGTTATATGTTGTTTTGTTATCAAATTCTCTATAAATAAAATACTTTATTATATAAAACGCAAAAAACTACAAACACCAAAACGCTAGAAGTATAAAAACTGGGAGAACAACTGCTGGCAAAGCACCTTGTAAAAGTGTATTAAACGCCAAAAAATTCACTAAACGACAAAAAAAATTGGACTTATTGTAATCTTATGCAAATAATAGTGACTCGTAGTGAATTATTATACAAAACGCCATAAACGCCAAAAAAATTAACCAGAAAACATGATGCCAAAAAAATACATATGTGACACAAAAAAAATTAATTCAACGCCAAAAAGTTTAAAAAATACAATTAACGCAAAAAAAACTTAGACGCGATAAAATATTATACCGCGTTGGGAAATAAAAAGAAGAATGAAAAGACAAAAAAGCTCCTCCGCCCTTCTCTATGCTGCGGGACACGTGTTGGGCCAGGATGCGTTCTCACCGTTCTCACACTTTTGAGCGTTTTCTCCTGATCCTGTTTATATATATATATAGGATAAGGATCATGTGAGAAGTAGTAGGCTAAATGAGAAACTTCAGAAGCATTCTGGACCACACATTTTCCCTAAGCAAAAAAATGCAAAAAAAAGGTGAAAAAATGCAAAAAATATTTATTTATTTATTTGTAAAAATCGCAGCTTTTTCTTTAAGAATAAATTTTTTTTTTTTAATATTTTTTTTTTGGATTTATACATATGTGTATATTGTTAATCTTTTTAACTAAACATATATGTATATTGTCAATTATACATATATGTATATACATGTTTAAAATTGAAAAATAAGTGTTATTTAGGGTCTAGCATTAGTATTTAGGGTTTAGCATTAGGGTTTAGGGTTTAGCTTTATGGTTTAGGGTTTAGCATTAGGGATTAACTTTTCGGTTTTGCATTAGGGTTTAGCTTTAACTTTAACTTTTGGGTTTAGCTTTATCTTTAGGGTTTGCATTAGGGTTTAACATTAAGAGTTTAGCTTTAGGGTTTAGTTTTAGCTTTAGGGTTTAGTTTTAGCTTTAGGGTTTAGCATTAGGGTTTAGCTTTAGGGTTTAGAATTAGGGTTTAGCTTTAGGGTTTAGCATTAAGGTTTAGCTTTAGAGTTTATGGTTTAGGATTTATAACACATATTTTTTTCAATTTTAAACACGTATATACATATATGTATAGTTAAAAGATTAACAATATACACATGTGTATAAATCCAAAATTTTTTTAAATAATAAAAAATTTAATCCTTAAAGAAAAAGCTGCGATTTTTCCAAAAAAAAAAAAAAAAAAAAAATTTTGCATTTTTTTTTTTGCATTTTTTGCTTAGGGAAAATGTGTGGTCCAGATTACTTCTCAAGTTTTTCAAATAGGGTGGACTTCTCTTAGGATCCCTACCATATATATATATATATATATATATATATATATATATATATATGTAGGGAGGAGTTCATGCGAGAACCACCCTTATTGCGAGAACCGCGAGAACCAATGTGAACACAACCTAAAATAGCTAAAAAAACCTAAAAAAACCTAACCCCCCCAGCTAAATGCTAAAAACTAAAACCCCAAAAAAAACCTAACCCCCCCCCCCCCCCCAAAAAAAAAAAAAAACCTAAACCCCCCTCCCCCCCCAAGCTAAAATGCTAAAAACTAAACCCCAAAAAAACCTAAAAAAAATCTAAAAAAGTCAAAAAAAAAATCTAAATTTTTTTTTTAATATTTTTTATGCTTAAATCGCTACTTTTAGTGGCCAAAAAAATTCTAAAAAAAAAAGTTTAAAAAAAAAAAAAAAAATTTTTTTAATTTTTTTTTTTTTGGCTTAGAAAAGTAGCGATTTTTATATAAAAAATATTAAAAAAAAAAAATTTTTTGTGTGATTTTTAGCTATTTTTAGGCATTTTTGGTTGTGTTCACATTGGTTCTCGCAATAAGAGGTGGTTCTCGCATGATCTTCTCCCTATATATATATATATATATGAAGGTTTAAGTGAAAACTTCTTTTACCGCGCAAACTCGAAAACTAACTAAAAAATCCTAAAAAACATACCCAAAACTCTTTTTACAATTTTTTTTATTCAAAATCGCTATTTTTTTTATATATATAAAAAGACTTTTTTCAAAAAAAAAATTGTAATGCACATGTGTATTATTACACATGTTCACTACAAAATTATTTTTTCATTTAAAAAAAAGTTATTTTTAAATATAAAAATAGCGAAAATTGGTAAAAAAATTATTTTTTTTTAAATTTCTTTTTGGCTACTAAAAGTAGTGATTTTTAGCTAAAAAATATTAAATTTTTTTTTGTGTGTTTTAGATTTTTTTAGGGTTTAGTTTTTAGCATTTTAGCTTGGGTAGGGGGGGGGGGGGTTAAGTTTTTTTTGGAGGTGGGGGACGGGTGGGGTTAGGTTTTTTTTTTTAGGTTTTTGGTGGTGGGTTAGTTTTTAGCATTTAGCTTAGGGGGGGGGGGGGGACGTTAGGGTTTTTTTTAGGTTGTTTTGGTGTGTTCACATTGATTCTCATGGTTCTCATAATAAAGTTGGTTCTCAAAAGAACCTTACCCTATATGTATGTATGTATGTATGTATGTATGTATGTATTGTTGGAAAATTAGAATAATGTAAATTGAAATTAGTCTAGTAAATAATTAATGAGATTCTTCATGGTGACAAACTCTTGAGTAGAGTTTTTATGTCACTTGATTAGCTTTTATTAGGGTTTTTTTTGTCTCTATTAAATTATTAATTAAGTGAAACTTTTATTAGATTTTTATGTCTCTAATTAAATCACCAATTAAGGGAAACTCTTCTTTACCCACAACTCTTGTAAAAATGGTAGGTTATGTTCAAAGCCGGCTATGATGGTGTGCGGGGAGGACTTCCACACAAGACTCGTGATTTAGAGGGGCACGAGATTTAAAAATAAATAAATATATATATATATATATATATATATATATATATATATTTTAAATTGTAAACAAATAAAAATTCTAATATAGGCCACTTATCAAATACTTTTTAATTGTTTATAATTTAGCCCACTACACATTAGGTTTATTGGCTTAATACTAATATGATTTTAATAAAATTATAACACACGACAGAATTTTCATGGACTCCTGAATTCTGAAAGGACGAGACGAAAACACTCATCAGATTAATGAACAGTCGAACATCATCACTTCATTAGAACTTCGCTGAATCGCTAGGCCTGGGCTGCTGCGAACAGAAGATTCAGAGACGTGAACAAGAACAACATCGATCAGAGACGCGAACAAGAACATCGATCAGATGATTCAGAACTCAAAAGGTCTTTCCGTCGGTTTAGTGTTAATTGTTAAACTGTTAGTCTGTTAATTGTTGTTAACATCAGAACCATGTTGCCCATATCCGCAACGGCGCATCGTATTGAAATGACTATTGAGTATTGTCCTAGATTGGTAGATCGCGGTAATCTGCAAATAACAAGGTAAATTGTATATTAATCATACTAGACAGTTGTGTTGTGATCTGTGAATGGTTGTAATTTGTAAACCATGTATTAAATATTAACCTCTGTAAAAGAAGAATGATTGTATAAGTTGCCATCATTGGAGGAATCATTTTATGGAATTCTTGTTAATTGAACATCGATTATTATAATTGCATTTTTTATCAAATACTAATTTTTTTTTCATTTTTATAATTATATTGTTTATCGTTAAAGCATATGGGCACATTTTTCGAGCTCGAACAGGGTATGTGAATTCTCATAGACGCCACTGGCTATATTCCTCATTGGAATGATGAGAAAACTACAAGAGTAAGAATTTAAGGAAAAAGACATAAATATATGCATGAAGAATTCTTGGAGAAGTGGTGAAGACCTGAACATCCATATGTTGGGAATTACGGAGAGATGAGTTTTCTCTACTCGATTCCATCACCTTCATATCCTTATTTTCCTACAAGTTCTAACACTACAATTTTACTCGGTGTAACCTTGGCCGCATGAGCTATCTCCGGCAGTACAGACTGCTTCGGCTGTTGTACCCTAGGAGACCGACGTGTCGTCTTTAGTAGAGGCGCGGAATCAGTTTTAAGTGAAGCGTGTTGAACACGTGCCTCAGCCACAATCGTCAACACTTGTTTGTTCTTTTTGTACGAAATTATTGTACAAAAAGAAGTGGTTCATGACCTCGTTGAAGCCTACACAATGGATTGTAAAAAAAAATACGTGGTTCAAGAGTTCGGTGAAGACTACACAACGAACCATAGAAGAAGACGCAGTTAAAGCTCTTGTTGAAGACTATAGTTTGAATCAATTTGATTACATGTGTTGTTATATATATTATTTCGTTTAGATTTGTTCATGGTATGCCAAATACGTAAAGAGAGTATCTTTACTATTTTTTTATATAATTTTTTATTAAAATTGTAACCCATGTCCTACAAGCTTAAAACAGATTTTGGTGAGATTGTTGGTACAATCTTAAAACCTTATTTATAAGGATTTAGGTGCACAAAAGGATGTATAATAAAAAAATATTTTTAGAGATATGATCTTATAAATAGTGTGTTTGGGAAATATTTGTGTAGTACAATTTGTTGTGTATGGATTTATTGAGATTGTGGTACAATCTTAAATCCTTTACCGTGATACAAAAATGAATGGCTTATGGTTTAAAAGTTTTAGTTTTGAAACGATTTGGGAATCCTTAATTTTTCTAACCTTTGTCTTAGATCGGGTTTATTAGTGTAAACCATACGTTTTTTGGTAAACGTTAAAATTCTTTAACGTGTGTGTTAGACTGACTTTATTTTTTATAAAAAAATACGTCTTTTTTTACATTTCATTTCCTAACATGCTTGTTAGAAATGATTATATTATTTAAAAAATATGGTTTATAAAAAATGGTTTGTCTAAACATCTCTTTTAGAGTGTTAGAAATATTTTATTTTATATAAACTAATAAGCCTTCTAATGATTATTGTAATCATTTATTTCTAAATGAGCGTGTTAGAATAGGGTTTTTTTTTAAACTGATATGTTTTATAACGATTTCTGTAATCATTTATTTCTAACGGGTTTGTTAGAACCTATTAGTATGATATGATTTTTATAATCATTTATTTCTAACAAGTATGTTAGAACCTATTTATTGATAAGCGTTATAACAATTTTTGTAATTGTTTACTTGTTACAAAAGTGTTATAAAAGGTTTATAAAACCATTAAATTTGAAAACAATTTTTGTAATCATTTGTCTTCTAAGATGTGTGTTAGAAACGTTCATGAAAAGTGTTAGTTTGGATGCAATTTTTGAAATTGTTTATTTTCTAACGTGTGTTTTAGAAATAACTTATTTATTTGAACTGTACATGTGTTTATGACAAGTCGAATTAACAATTTGTGGAAATGTTAATATTTCTAACGTGTGCGTTAGAATTTCTTTCATTTTAACATGATTGTTAAAAATGGTTAAATTACAAATGCTTTGAAATGTTTTATGTAAACATATTACATAAGTAATTTGTTGTAGCATTGGTTTTAGTGAATATAACACATTATATTATGCTTTGCAAGGTTTAGAAATAAAAGGTCATACATTGAAGTTGATGTTTGATTAGCTTCAAGAAATTAATCACCAGAAAGATGTAGTTGTGTGAGATTTATCACCAACTTTAATTTGTGATTTCTAAATCCAAATGGACATATTTTGTATGTATAAAATTACTCCAATTTTCTAACACAGGTGTTAGAAAATGTGTATCACGAATACAAGGTTAGTGATTGTTCATTTTATAAGCCACAATGAACGGAAACGTTTTATGTAAACATTTAATTCTCCTTTGCAAGACAATTTATTATTATGGGTGCACACGTAATCATAACTTGCTAAGGATCACTATTTATTCGCTAGGACGCTAACTAGGTGTAATGCTTCGCATTTCTGTACTTTCCATATTCAGAAAGTATTCTTGTAATTCTATTTTTGGAAACTTGTATTGTATTGTATTCTATTTCGTTTCAACTTTGTAATCCGAGTCTGTTGATCTTAATGAAACTCAAGTATTTTATTCACATTTATGTTATAGATTTTAGATTTATTTACATGTTTATACCCAAAATCAATGTTTTAAACACCATTATACATGCTTTCTACTTGTACATTACACCATTACGCTTGTTACAACAAAAACCGGCTAAAATACGAAAATAATCGAACTTGTACCTTCGAGGGGATGGATAACACCCTTCGCACGAAGGGAGTATCCCTTTCGTGCAAGTGACCTATTACCTCAAAGTCCCTCTCGCCCCAAACATCATTTCTCCTGAAGAACCCATCCGCTCCAATGCACTTCCCAGCCTATAAATAAGTGCGTAACCCAATTCATTTCACTTTCCCAGTCACCCAGACACCCTCAGATGCTCTAAAATTCCCCTTTGTGACCAGAAGCTCTCAGTAATGATTTTCTTTCATTTCCTTTACTTGTCTTGTATTTCATTTCATTTCTTTAACTTATTTTCAATAAATCTTGTTTGATTCACCTCTTGGATGGTTTTCATCAAGAACTTGACCAAGTTATTGGCACGTCTACCAAGGTTCCAAGGTTTCTGTATGGAGACGACTACTATGAGTGGAAGTTTAGGTTTGAGCAATACTGTAAGGTGAAGGAACCTCATGTTTGGAGAAGCATTAAGAATGGACCACACACTATCATGTACTCTACTGAAGATGACCCTCAGACTCAGATTCCAAAACCTGAAGGCATTTATACTGATGAAGACAAAAAGGTCGTAGCTGAGGATGAAGCTGCTTATGGAACTCTTTCAATGGCTCTTGGTCCGGACATTTCAATTGGGGTTCGGAACTGAAAAAGTGCTAAAGAAATCTGGGACCAATTGACACACTTGTTTAAAGGTAATGCTGACATGAAAGCTAGCAGAGTCAACATGATGAACCAGCTGTTTAGTTCATTCAATCACATCTATGGGGAAACCATTGAGAATCAGATAAGGAGGTTTGTCAAACTCGTATCGCAGACGGTTAGTGCTAGAATCAACATCTCAAACAGTGGAATGAATCGCCAACTGCTTAATTCTCTACCAAAAGGATGGGATGTCGAGGTTTCTATGATCAAGCGTACTAAGGATGTGAATGAAATGACACTTACGGAGCTGATTGCCACTATCAAGTCTTGTGAGATAGACAATCAGCAGAGAAAGATGAATCACAAAAACTCACTAATGGTTGCTGGCATGACTAACCCAAACAATGCAGATTTGATGTCTCAAGCTCATCCAAATCTTGTTTTCAGTCTCGTTCATGGAGTTATGAACCACAACCCAAACATTGTGTTCAGTCTTGTTGCTGCACCAAAATCAAACTATGTGTATGGAATGTCTCTTCCTATTACTCAAGCACCTGCTGTCAACACCACAAATGTTCAACAACCCCAACCTCAGCCATAGTATGCAAATGTTTCTTTTGGTTCAACTACCCAATCTGCACCTCAAATTGTTCCATCCTCACCTTCAGTGGAACATATAGCA
The DNA here is from genome assembly GCA_030545235.1 of Helianthus tuberosus. Taxonomy (NCBI): domain Eukaryota; kingdom Viridiplantae; phylum Streptophyta; class Magnoliopsida; order Asterales; family Asteraceae; genus Helianthus; species Helianthus tuberosus. The sequence goes on along the minus strand of CM060402.1, from coordinate 13,279,157 downwards.
TTCTTGACTAAGCAGAATGAAGAAAAATTTGCTCTTGCAGCTTCTATGATCTCCAGTTTCAATGCTTTCTTAGCTGTTGATTTCATGCCCTCAGGTGAAATAACTCCATATGTGAATCAAGTGGTTGAAGGAGACTTGGATGAACTGGATGTGGCTTGGAATCTTGCTATGTCAGAATTTAAGGCATAAAAGTTTGCTAAGAGATACGGGCGTCGTCCAATGAATGCTCGTCCTGGAGTGCTGAGAGACAGGCTAAAATGCTACAGGTGTTATGAGCCAGGACACTTTTCTAGGGATTGCAAGAAGGCACCGGCAGGATATGAAGCTACTCAGGCGGCTGCAGCTCGGAACAAGGAAAGGTCAATGGTTCTTATTACACCTTCTGAGACTTCGACTTCAACTGGACAGGGAAATTCTGGAGCTGGAAGGGCTTTGATTGCACAGGAACATAATGTTTTCAATTGGGCTGATGCAGTTGCTCAAGTTGAATCAATGAAGTTGTCTGAAACTGCTGCTGTTGAAAGGGTCCATCAGTGCTTGATGGCGATGACCGAGGAACCAAAATCACTCTCCGAAACGGAACGACTGTGGAGGGTTATCTTTAGACTCTGGTTTATTGAGAGCGGTTATTCTAGGCACATGATGGGAGACATATCCCAGTTGAATTATATCAAAATATTCGACGGAGGATGTGTCAACTTCATAGGAGGACAATAGGGAGAATCACCATGAAAGGCACAGTAAAAAAATGGAGTCCTCACCTTTTCAGACGTTAACTATGTCCCGAAGCTAAAGCACAGTCTGCTGAGTGTATCACAAATGTGCGACAAAGGAATGGAGGTTTTCTTCACCAAGAGTGGCTGAACTATTCTGAAACTAGGAATTATCATACCTGAAGACTGGTTTTTTGATTGAAGCTGAACGTCGGGGAAATGCTTATGTGATTGATATGAACAAACCACCCACTAATGAAGTTGTTTGTTTTTAGAGATAGCTGAGCATGATACTATGCTGTGGCACCGTCGGTTGGGTCATCTGAACACGAAAAATCTGAATCGGTTAGCAAAAGGAGGTCTCGTCAGGAACTTGCCAATCAAGGATTTCATGCAAATAGAAAAAGTGTGAAGCGTGTGCCCGAGGAAAGCAGCATCGAAGGCCTCATAAGTCCAAACCTGTTCACACGACCTCAAAGGTTCTTGAGCTGCTGCATATGGATTTATTTGGTCCTATCAATGTACTCAGTATTGGAGGAAAGGCTTATGTTTGGTCATCACAGATGATTTTTCTCGTTTCACTTGGGTGTTCTTCTTAGAGAAGAAAAGTGAGACAACTTGCTTAATCAAGAAATTTGTAACTCTCATGGAGAATCAAGCAAATGAGTGAGTAAAGATTATTCGCTGTGATAACGGGACAAAATTCAAGAGTGCCGAGATAAATTAATTTTGCGTCTTAAAAGGAATCGACCATCAGTACAATATAACTAGGTCTCCTCAACAGAATGGAGTTGCAGAAAGACGCAATCGTACTCTCATTGAAGCTGCTCGCACAATGCTGATAGATTCAGGTCTTCCACTAATATTTTGGGAGGAAACTAACCTCGCCCTTAATTGGGAAAAATTCCATTTCATGGTAACGGAGGGAATAGTACTCGGTCATAAAATCTCAAGCGAAGGAATGGAGGTTGATCGAGCCAAAATAGACACTATTTATCAATTACCACCCCCATCCTCCGTTAGAGCCATCAGAAGTTTCCTAGGTCATGCCGGATTTTATAGACGATTTATCAAAGACTTTTCTAAAATCTCAAGGCCTTTAACAAAATTACTTGAAAAAGATGCTCCTTTCATCTTTGACAAGGATTGCAATCAAGCATTTCTCACACTAAAAGAAATGGTAGTCAATGCACCTATCATGATAGCGCCTGATTGGAAATTACCTTTCGAAATCATGTGCGATGCAAGTGACTTTGCAGTTGGAGCCGTCTTGGGACAAAGAAAAGATAAGCATTTTCACCCAATTTATTACGCTAGTAAAACACTTAACGATGCACAAGAAAATTAAACAACAACGAAAAAAGAATTACTAGCTGTAGTATTTGCTTTTGATAAATTTCGTTCTTATCTTGTTCTTTCTAAAATGATAGTTTAAACAGACCATGCAGCCATTCGATATCTCTTTAAGAAACAGGATGTTAAACCACGTTTGATCAGATGGATTCTACTCCTCCAAGAATTTGACATTGAAATAAAAGACAAAAGAGGAGCAGAAAACACTGCTGCAGATAATCTTTCCCGCTTGGAAGATCCAGCTTTGGAGGCAACTAGGGACGAGCTAATCAATGAAAAATTCCCAACGAAATCCTTAGAAATGGTGGAATACCGAGAAGAGCCATGGTACGCCGACTATGCTAACTACTTAGCTAGCGGAATAGTCGCAAAAGGATGGCCACATCATCAAAGAAAAAAAATTCTTTGACGATGAAAGCATTATTTTTGGGAAGATCCTTATCTTTTCAAAATGTGTGCCGACCAACTTATCCGCCGATGCGTACATGGGATTGAAGCAAGAAGAATTCTCCGCCATTGTCATAAAGGTCCATACGAAGGACATCATGGTGCTGCTAGTACCGCACGGAAAGTATTTGATTCAGGATTTTATTGGCCAACCATTTACAAAGACGCCAAAAGTCTTGTAAAGACTTGTGATGCATGCCAATGATCAGGTAATATTTCTTCCAAAACCGAAATGCCACAAAATGGCATTCTTGTTTGTGAAATTTTTGATGTGTGGGGACTCGACTTTATGGGACCTTTCCCACCATCAAAAGGAAACAAATATATACTTGTGGCAGTGAATTACTTGTCAAAATGGGCCGAGGCCGAAGCCCTTCCAACAAATGATGGAAGAGTTGTGGTAAGATTCCTGAAACGATTATTTTCTCGTTTTGGAACTCCAAAAGCATTAATAAGTGATAGGGGTACCCATTTTTGTAATCATCAACTTGAATTTTTTTTAACAAGGTATGGGGTCTATCACCGGATCTCAATAACATATCACCCTCAAACAAACGGACAAGCCGAAGTGACTAATCAAGGTTTAAAAAGAATACTTGAAAAAACCGTAGGATTAAATAAAAAGGAATGGGCCGATAAATTAGATGATGCTTTATGGGCTTTTCGAACTGCATATAAAACGAAAATAGGTACCACCCCATATAAGCTTGTCTATGGAAAAAGTTGTCATTTGCCGGTGGAGTTAACACACAAAGCCTACTGTGCAATTAAAAACGTAAACTTAGACATACAAATTTCCGGTAAAAAACAATTTTGTCAATTAAATGAATTAGACGAATTAAGAAATCACGCATACTCTAACTTCGAAATTTATAAGAATAGAATGAAAAATTTACATGATAAACACATTAAACCACATGAATTTGGGTAGGAGATCAAGTTCTATTGTTTAATTCACGACTTCGATTATTTCCCGGTAAATTAAAGTCTAGGTGGACGGGACCTTTTTCTATCACCCATATTTTTCCACACGGTGCAATTGAAATTAAATCTCGGAATGGAATTCCATTCAAAGTCAATGGCCAAAGGCTAAAGCTTTATCAAGGATTCATTGAGAATGAAGAGGAGGAGATCTCGCTACAAGCGGTTGACGAATAAACAAAGGTTTGTGCATCAACATCATATCTTTTAAATAACGAATGACGGGAAAGCTTCTAAATCGGTAAGATTTCCAAAACCAAGTTTTGGGAAAGAGGTCACTCACACGTGCACTATAAAAAAAAATTACCCGCCCACGGGGCCGTGCCTAGCTGGACACGGGGCCGTGCTCGGCTAACTGACGGGGATAAAACCCCTTTTTCCTTCATTTCTTCACTTCAACACGACCCGTTTCCCCGAAAACTCTCTGGTTCCACCATAATTTTCTGCAGATTTTCACGTTCTTCTACCGTTCAACAAAGTCAAGGTATGATTCTATCATCATAGTTAGTTAGATTAATCATTTGCATGTAGTTTAACATAAAAAAAAAATTGGGGAAAAATCTAGGGTTCTTCAACTTGAACCGAATCAAACCCCAATTTTTTTCTTAGATCTGTTATTAGTAGTTTAGTTACGTGTTATAGGAAGTAAATCAACTTGAATTGTTTAAAGATTTGCCCGATTTCTTACAAAAACCTCAAACCCTTGTTTTTAACCGAAAAAGATGAAATTGAAAGGGTAAACGGTTTGTTTTAGGAAAAACGACACTTGTGGTTTCATTTTCGGGGAAAACCGCCCCTACTCAACAAAAAATTTTCAAGTTTTCGGAACCGGGTCGAAAAATTGGATTTTTGGGAAACAGACGCCTGAGCACGCGGTCGTGCTCAGTGAGCACGCGGGCGTGTCTAGCAATTTTCCTACGAACATGAGGCGTGGCCAGTGGCCACGTGGCCGTGTTCAGCTTGTTGTTTTCAGTTTTCTTCGAAAAAATTATTGTTTCCTTTGCTAATTGTTTTGTGTTTTCTTTCAGATGGCCAAGAAATTCACACGCTTCAACCAGAGTTAATGGGCTGCTCAAACCCGATTTGAAGTGCTTCAGACAAGGCCCGAGGAAAACCCACGACAAGTATGCCTAGACACCCTGGAAGCAGTGGAGCAGATTGACCGCTTCAACAACCTAGTCACTGGTCCACTTAGGGCAGCTCTTTGCTCTAGACTCCACTCGGTCCATGAATACAACAAGGAGATCTATAGCACGTTTGCATTCAAGGGCAAAGCAGTGTCGTTCGATGAGGAAGGGGTTGAGTTTTGTTGTGCTGGAAATGTGCTTTCAATCTCGATTGCACAATTTGGGTCAATCATTGGGTTGTATGCTGAAGAGGATGCCGGAGACGAAGAAAACACGGGTGGTCTCCGTGAGCTCCCACAAACCAACGTCAATCAACATGGGCTCAAATTGGGGAAGGATCATATAATCCAAGCCAAACAAAAAGCTCACAGTTGCGGGACCCTCTATACCGCTACATTCATAGGGTCTTTAGCAACTCCCTCAACCAAAGTCATGACAGTACTGGTGTTGTTGGGTTACGTGATCTGACGGTCCTATATTGCATTCACAACCGTGTGCCACTTGATGTTCCGCACCTGCTCCTCTGAAACATGCACCTGAACCAGTTAGCCAATCCCCCTACCCCTATCCTTTTTGGAGGGTGGATCTACCACCTTTTCAAGAACTTCATGCAAAGGATGCCAAGGTCCTTTAAGAAGGGCCCATGGTCGGGCAAAGTGGACCTCGTCATATTCCGCTCAATGAGAATCATCAATGAAGCGGGTGATGGGACGGTTCGATTTCAAACGGTTCATGGACATGTGTGGAACCCACAGGAGGCTCTCGTCCTTCACGCCCCACAAATCCGTCCTCCTCCTCAGTATCAGTATTATGGATATGTGGGCCAATCATCCTCTCAAGGGGGTGGTTTTCCTAATTTTCAAAGCTTACATGATCTCTTGCAGGAAAACCTTTTATGCACCCACAACACCTGCAACATGGCCAACAACACGTACACCCGGGTCAGAGCAATAGAGAGGAACATCTCCGACATGCAAGATGACATCAGCAACATCCAGGAGTACATGGCGAATCAAGGAGGAGATGAAGAGGATGAAGACGTGGATTAAGACGAAGGCGTTGGAGGTGATGTGACACGGTTGAAGCTCTAACCAGGTTAACCCTTTATCTTACAAACAATTATCTGGCCTGCGTGCCAATGTTGAACAATTTACTTTCCGTTAACACTTCTACTTTCCTGCATTTTTCTTTTTTTTTTTTAGTTTGTGATGTGGATAAACTTGTGGTATGTTAGGATGTTTGTTATTTGTGTGGTGTGGTATTTAAGCATAAACAGGTACCTAGGAGGCTTGGGAGCACTAAGTATTAGTGCTATATAAGCCCAGAAACCAGAACCGAAAGCCAAAACCTGTTTTCAAACATTGCAGATTGTCACCACGGGGCCGTGCCCAACCAGCATGCCCCGTGTCCACCACCCTGTACCTGCTGTTTGTCTGAAACCTGCCGCCACGGGGCAATGTCCACCAGGCACGCCCCCGTGGCCACCTTCTATAATTTTTCGTTACTGGCACTTTGAACACGGGGCCGTGCTCACACAGCACGAGGCTGTGTCCAGACGCCCAGTAACATAAAACCTTGTTTTTAAACACCTTTTTACACATTCAATCAACCTAAAAACTTATTTTTGGGACACATTGAGGACAATGTGTAATTTAAGATTTAAGTGGGGGGGGGGGGGATGCTAAAACCTTGAAATTTTGCAAGTTCTAATAACAAGCATTACACAAAACTCTATTGGAACCGCTAATCACCCAAAAAATTTTCAAAAACTTTTCATTTTTTACTTGTTTTGGTTTAATTTGGGAATAACAAGTTCTAGAAAGTTTATATTTTTACAAATTTACAACTGATAGCGTCGTGATAAAAAGAACCAACATAAGAAAATTATGAAACGACATGAAAAATCTAGTTAAATTTTGATTATATATACTTGATCACATTATAAACCCATTCCCACAAAAAGTGAGTTTTGTGCCTTTATTGAGCATACAAGCATACATCTTTAAACTAAATGCTCATCTTTCGTTTCTTGTGTGAATAGCCGCTTGATTCTTACGACTCTAGAACTTGCCATGACGATACATTCCCGGTCCTTACCAACTTAAACCCAAGTAAGTAAATGATGGAGGCATTATCACTAACCCTTTTTCTTTTCAACACCATTATTTTTCATTTTCTTTTTCACCTACCCAAAATCCCCCTAGTTAACCCCTTTGAGCCTAAACCTTTTCATTTCTAAACCCACAAAACAAACACCCTTTACCCACCAAAACCTTTTTCATTTTAACCCTTTTTTTAGTAAAAAGCTCGGCTGTCTCGTGACGTTCTTTATCAAAAAAAAAAAAAAAAAAAAAAGAAAAGAAAAGAAAATGAAGTCTAGCAATAAAAAAACAAGTTCCTCAAAGAAACTTTGTTTGAAAATGCTTAGTTTGAATAAAAGTCACAAAAACAAAAAGTTTTACGACAACCGACGCTTTTTACGCTTTTAGCCCTTTTTACTAACCACTACCCCAAAACCACCTACCTTTAACCCAAGACTAACCCTTCACCAAGTCCTCTTGATATTTACAAAGGTTTATAGTTAAAAAGGAGGAGGATTGATTGCTTGGCAAGCATATGGTAAAAGTAAGTTCCATGCCGGTCTCGAGTGTTTCACAAAAATACATTTTCGGCCGAGTGTTGAGTGATCTCCCGTGAGGTATGTGAACTTGTATATAAATGGAATTTTAAAGAGGCATGTTATGCCCAAATAAGTAATTTCTCTTATGAAACGTCCTAAATAAATCATAACGAATAGGATTGTAAATAGTATAAAAATAAAACCCAACAAATATCTTGGATTCCCGACACTTAAGACAAGCCCAAAACTTCTCTTCTACCCATTCCATTTGGGTGTGTAAGCCACAAAATAAAGAGTTTTGCTTGAGGATAAGTAAAGATTCAAGTGTGGGGCTATTTGATGTATGTAAAATGCAACATATGAATTGCATTAAATGAGTCATAAATCTAACCCTTTTTTTAGTATTAATGTTAGAAAAAGTGTGCTTTTGTCTTCCTTTTGTATTTTCAGGACCAAATGAGCTTAAATGAACAAAAGGAACAAATATGCAGCAAAAACTAACATAAATACAAAGAAAAGGAATAAACGTGGCATGCCCGACCCCTCGACAACATCTTCCCAAGCAAAAACAAGAAACAGAAGGCTGACCACGGCCCCGTGCCCAGCGGACATGGGGGCGTGGTCAGGTGTCTGCAGAGAATGACAAAGTTGTAGATGCTTCTATTCCCAGCATGGGGGCGTGCCCAGCTCAGCACGAGGCGTGGTCAATGCTAAGATTCGAAGAATCTTGCAAATCTTGATAGTACAGATACGCTTCTGCACACGGGGTTGTGCCCAGCGAACACGGGGGCGTGTGGAGCCTAATGCAGACAATTGTAATTAATGAAGAAAGAGAAAGTGGATGGCCACAGGGCCGTGTCCAGCGGACACAGGGCGGTGTCATGGCTTCTGTCCAGGCTATAAATAGGGGGGCTTGGTTCACTTCAAATGCATCCCTTGGCAAACCACCTCTCTCCCACTTCACCACCACTCCACCACCACTATAACACCCACATCCACCACCATCATCCATCATCCACCTTAGAGTGTGTGTAGTAGTCTCGTGATCCAAGATTGACCGTAAGAGTTCTTGTCAATCAAAGACCATGTTTAGCTAAGTCTCTTACATCACTTGGTGAAGACAAGCATTTAATGTAATACTTATGATTTTTAATCTTTTCGCACATTTTATTTGGTTTTGTATTAATGACTTTAATAACTAGTTTCTTATGTTAAAAGTGAAACTTCCTTATCATTTGTCCGTCGTGTCTTAGCGTTACTTTACTGTCTATATAAAGTAAAAGATTTTCACCATTCATATCTCTACGGTCTATATAGATATATGTTGGCTACCTGGTCGGGGGTTAAGGGAATGGTTTGGTAAGGTTCTTGCCTTGTTCAGTTTATAGATCCTGCAAGGACCTAGGTCAAGCTTACTAGGACCTCCTTCAATACCCACTGGTAAACAACTGTAGGATCGTTCTACCGACCAAACTAGTCGATCAGAAGAGTACTCAGACAGAATCAGAGGCGGAATTCATTGATTCGGTTTTTGTTCAGCTTGTATAACACTGGAAATACTATTAACTGTCTTGTTAATTGATCTCGTATCAAATTACAGCACGTAGACACTTCGACAGCACTTCGGCGTTGGAAACAAGAAGGTTACAAACGAAATCAGGACAAGGGTATTTACAGGCATGTGATTCCGCTTGAACATGTTCAAGCGGAATTACTTTCAAGCGGAATTACCACTCAAGCGAAATTACCCATTAAACACATATTTCCTTGTTTTTTGTGCCCTGATCCATACAATTCTAATCTAAGACTCAAACGAAGATGAAGTCGACAGACAACTGCACCAACAGACTCCCCCTTGAATGTTGACGGAATCTTCAGTGAGAGTCTTCAACATGACGACTCTACAATCTTGATCGGTCTCCTTTCTTTCTTAGCATGTACCAGGATCTTCTCTTTGACTCTAACCTCGTCAGACTCCTCTTTTCATCATGCTGGGATTGCTGTCTGGAATTAGCTATCACCTTGAGATTGCATCCTGGCTTTAATTCTGTTCAGCTCATCTCCTGCACAAATTTTCTCACCACCACATAAATTTTTACTTAAATCAATAAGAAAAACTTACTGGTAGAAATCATTCAATCATAATAGTTACATCATGTTCAAATTAATGACCTTGATTAACCAATCTAACTTCTTTCTTAAATCAAATTTTTTCAATTTAGCACACACACTCCCAAACCAGTTCATCTTGTTTAGCATTTGGAATTTTGAAAATCAGCTTTTCAACATCAGTTGTCGAAAATCTTTTTGTATTTTTCAAAATAAAAGTTAAACTTCTAGAAAGAACAATATTGAAATGCAGTAAAGAAATATTTACAAACAATATTTTTGTGAGCTTGTGTAAGAGGATCATAACAGTTTATGTGACACATCACTAGCACCGTTAAGCTTTAAACATTTAAAATTCTAAACGATTCACGTAGATTGACGATATTGTTGTCTACTTAAACTCAATCTAAAAACTTTCGAAATGCTTACCGATACGTTAGGGTATATTAATATTGCACTAAATTCTTATGGACCCCACGATCTCAGCATATCCCCTCATCATGCAATACATAAACTCAAGTAATGCCTTTAAACTTTCATCAACTGTGATTTGTGCGAAAACAAAGCAGAATGTTTAAACATTAACAATCAGGTCGATACTTCCGTATACGCAGAGAAAGTCTAATGTTTAAACAAAATAAGAAAAATAAAAATAAGTTGAAGTTGTTTAGGCTTTAATCACCAGGTCGATACTTCCGTATACGCAGAGGTGATCCAAAGCTTAAACGAAACACCAAAGAAAATAAAGCAGAACGTTTAGGCAATAACATCCAAGTCGATACTCACGTATACGCAGAGGATGTCCAATGCTTAAACAAAATAAAGAAATAAAACAAGTTTAAGTCTTTGCAAAATAAAATGCACAACCACAGTGACTTTTCAGCAAAGTTGTGAAAGCTCACAAACTTAACCAGTTTTTATGCTCTTTTAGCATTCAACGATTACTGAGTAGGTACACAATCACGAAGGACAAAACTAAGTACTATGCTCTTTTAGCATTCAGCGATTACTGAGTAGGTACACAATCACGAAGGACAAAACTAAGTACTATGCTTTCAACCATGTTTCCACTAGAACTAGGCGTTTTCATTTAGGTTTGTATCGTTATCGCAAATCTACTAGTCTAGCTGAGCCTACCGTCACATCTTTAGTGAGATCATTTATCACATTTTTCATTACATTTCTTTAGCATGCTGTGATAGTCCACTGATTTTCTATCATTTCCTCTTGTTTCAACAAAACTCATTTTTGAATTTTTCAATGTTTTTGACATTTTCAAATTTTCAAATTTTTTTAAAATTTTCTCCCCCTAAAATCAAAATATGTCTCAATTTTGATTTTCTGAGAAAATTTGAAACCAAACTGTACAAACTTGACAACATGATATCAAATCACTTCAATTCTCCATCCACTTGACTAAAACAATCAGAACTCCCCCTCACAACAAACTATTTTCCCATTATGATTTCAAAACACTTAAGTTTGTTTTAATCAAAATGTTTTTTCCGGAAAAATTAGTTTGTCTTTAACCACTTGTAGGTTCGGGGTTATCACATCACTTTGTTCTTCTTTATCCACTTATAAAAATAACATTTCCCAAATTTAACAACAATACCACAAGTAGAAAATCAAGTACAACTTAATGTCCCTGATTAACCACAAGTAAGTCGAAATATCACCAAGGTGAATTTCTCAAGAAATGTGCCGATTCATGCTCCACGATTACCAACTTGGGAGCTCCGGCAAGTCAGGTTTTTCAGTTAAACAAATTCACCCAAGCCTGCCTAATCTTGGGTGTTTTTGAATTCTTCTTCAACAATGGTGGAAAATTTGCATCATCCATTGTTAGACCAGAATTCTCATTTTTTACCTTAACACATGGCTCCTCTGGCTTTGACGAACCAGATTCATCGCCTGAACGTGGCTTGTCTGACTTTGAAGAGTCAGATTCATTGCCAACAACTGGCTCCTTTGTTCCGGAGAAACAAATTCATCACCAGGAAGTGAAACTTCCACTTTCTTTGGTTTGTTCATCACCTGATTAGCCACTTTATCTTTCTTTAATATCCCTTTCGTCCTCAGATTTGTATCTGATGAATCCGTTTTACTTGACTGATCAGTCTTTGAAGAGCAAAACGATTTATCAGAACTTTTATCTGTTTTACTAGTTGTATCCGAGGACAAAATCTTTTCAAGATACTCTCTCTCTTTCTTCCTTTTCTTCCTCAGTCTGTCTTTCTGCCCTTGTGAAAGCTTTACTTTCTTTTCTAGAACTTTCTGTTCTTTGGGTTTTTCTTCGACTTTGACTGGTTTCTTTGCCATTTTCTGAGATTCAGTCCTCGATCTTCCCTTTGATCTCATTGGGCAATATCTGGCAATGTGACCTTTGATATGGCATTCATAACATCTTCTCGTCTCAAAACTCCGACTCTGGCAGTTAACAACAATGTGCCCTCTAAAACCACAGTTATAGCACATTCTGTTATCGTACCATTCACCACTTTCATACCAAACACTTAAATCATGGCATTGTTTGGCCTTGTGGTAATCATCACTCCTCATGAAAGCAGGATTTGGCTTTTGAGCACTGTGGTCAAACCTGCACCACTTATTACCAACAGTTTTTGAGTTTTGATTTTCAACTTTTTGTGATTTTTTATCACGATTGGATGATTGAACTGATGAACTTTTATTTTCTTTTTGAAGATTTTTCAAATTTTTATCCTTTTGTTTTTGTTCTACATTCTTCTTTACAGGTTTTTGCGTTGAGCATTCACCTTTTTCAGTAGAATGTAAAACAGTTTCTTGAAATTTTTCTTTTAATTTAAGAAACGTTTTCTTTCTTTCATTTTCATCATCAGATCTTTCATCACAATATTCAATTTTGACTTTGTCAAAATTTGTGACATTGTCACTTATTGGAGCTGAATTGATCGGTTTTGGACAAAGAGGATTCAGAAATTCTGATGAGGTCACAAAACCTTTCAATTTCTTTTCAAGCTCATCAATTTTATTTCTTGCACTCTCAGCTTCTTTTTCAAACTGAGAGATTTTCTCAAGATGAGACTTGATTACCTTTTCATCTTCAATTTTATTCGTTTCAAGAACAGATTTTTCATTTTCTAAAACTTTTATTTGTTCTTGAAATTTTGATTCTTTTTCTTTCAAATTTTTATTTTCAAGCTTTATCCAAAAATCTTCATTTTCTGAAGATTTTATTTTGTTTTCAAATTCTTTTTCTTTTACTTTCAAAATTTTGTTTTCTAATGTCAAACTCTCTACATTCTTCAAGAATTTGGCATTGTCTGATTCAGATTTTTCACAGTTTAAGCATTTCCCAGGAATCTGTTTATTATCAGCTTTCGTCTCAACTTCCAAAGCTGAAATGTTTTCAACCTGTTTCTTCTCCTCCTCATGAACACTTTCATCCTTACTTTCTTCTTCTAATGAATGATCAAAGATAAGTGCATCTACTGCAACTTCTTTCTTTAACACTGGTTCAGGATTCACAGATACAGGCTTTTCAGATTCTTCTTTCTCATCTTTGATCTCTTTTTCCACAGTTGCTGCATTTTGATTCTTCCTTTTTGCATCTTGTTTTTCTTTTAACTTTTCAATTTTACCTGCATAAAATAACTTTCCATTATGATTCACAGGTGAAAGTTGTTGTTTAAGATATTCAAGTTCTTGGATTTCCTCTTCATAGTTTTCACTCTCTTCATCAGACGAGTGATAAAAAAAACCGGAACTTTTTCCGAAGCTTCTTTTGCTGAGACTATTTCTTCTTCTTGCTTTATCGGAATATACTGCTGAGATTCATAATGCATATATGCCAACAATTCTTCTAAATCCATGTTTTGATTTTCAAAAATTCACAAACTCAGCTTTCAAACGAAATTACTTCTTTCAAACAATATTCCTTCAAACGAAATTAACCTGCAAGACAGCTTCAAACGGAATATCAATTCAAACGAAAATACAGTTTGAAACGGAATTAACTGATTTCGTTTGAAACTGTTCAAACGGAATTACTTTTTGAAGTGAAATCAGTTATTTCGCTTGAAATCTTTCAAACAAAATTATACCTTTGAAGCGGAATCACCTATTTCAAGCGGAATAGCACTTCAAACGGAATATCAACTCAAGCGGAATTACAGTTTGAAGTGAAATTACTAATTTCGCTTGAGATGTTTCAAACGAAATTATACCCTGAAACGGAATCAGGTATTTCAAGCGGAATAACTAATTTCGCTTGAAATGTTTCAAACGGAATTAGTTTTTCAAGCGGAATCAGATGCTTTTCAAACGGAATCAGGTTGTTCGTTCAAACGGAATTAGCTTTTTGGCCTGTTTTTGTCATTTTTAGTTTGAATTTTAATCTAATTTTCTCAAGGGTTTGTTAAAACAATATTTCAAACACAAGATCAAAAATTCAGTCCATTTGTCCGATAAAACTTGATTAATTTTGAAAAGAAGGTGTAGAAATCAGAATTTTCCAGCGAAAACGAGCTAAACAGTAAGAACTCTTCCTCCTGAGCTCTGATACCACATGTAGGATCGTTTTACCGACCAAACTAGTCGATCAGAAGAGTACTCAGACAGAATCAGAGGCGGAATTCATTGATTCGGTTTTTGTTCAGCTTGTATAACACTGGAAATACTATTAACTGTCTTGTTTATTGATCTCGTATCAAATTACAGCACGTGGACACTTCGACAGCACTTCGGCGTCGGAAACAAGAGGGTTACAAACGGAATCAGGACAAGGGTATTTATAGGCATGTGATTCCGCTTGAACATGTTCAAGCGGAATTACTTTCAAGCGGAATTATCACTCAAGCGGAATTACCACTCAAGCGAAATTACCCATTAAACACATATTTCCTCGTTTTTCGTGCCCTGAGCTATACAATTCTAATCTAAGACTCAAACGAAGATGAAGTCGACAGACAACTGCACCAACAACAACTATTAATACATTAACCCGGCTACTTGAGATTGTATCCCTGCTGACTCAAACCACTTAGCCGAGGGTAACGTCGCCTTCAAAAGAGGGGCCTACCACTTTACGCATTAATAACTTAATTAATTGTCTTTCAATATTCCTATTCTTTGGGATTGTATCCTTGCTGACTCAAACCACTGGGTTGAGGGTAACGTCACCTTCAATAGAGGGGCCTACTACTATAACTAAGATAATCTCTTAAAAAGTGCAAAAGTGCGGAAATCATCAAAGGTTACATTAAAGGCGAGTTGGATCCAAGTGATTCATCTTGTTTATCTGTTTTATTTTTCTTTTATTTTTAATTTCAGCATTCTAGTTTTAATTTTCATGTTTAAAACTTTTTCTAAAAATTTTGATTTGATTAGACGTTGAGGATAAACCGGTACTAAAAGCTCTTGTGTTCTTGGACGACCTCGGTATCTTACCAACGCCATACTACGCTCACGATGGGTGCACTTGCCCATGTGTGTGTTTAGTGTTAGTAGAATATCATGTTTTATAAATTTAAAACTTGACTAATGTGTTAAAAAGGGCTTAAAATATTAATAAAAATATATCACACTCGACACACACCAACCTTCTGCAGCTGTCCATGATGGTGAAGTCAGTGACACTGAATTCTCCGCAGGACCTTCAAACGTTCAAGGAACTTCCTTGTTTCCAGGAGCAATTCCGTCAGATTGCACTGTAGATCCTCTATTATCAACAACACTACTGCACCAAATGAGGGGGAGCCATTTGGAATAGCATCAAGAAGCTTTTCAAACCTGTAACCGAACCTACAAGCCCCTACAACAGCAATTCCACAGCGTGTTCAGAGAAGTCACCCAATCACGAATTTCATTGGCCCAGTCTCTGTTGGTGTCCAAGCCCGCAGCAAATCTGGAGACATCAATTCATGCCTATACTCTTGCTTCATTTCATAGATTGAGCCTAAAATCATTAATGTTGCTTTGTAGGAACCTGGATGGGTTGATGCAATGCATGAAGAGCTCAATCAGTTTGAATGACTTGGAGTATGGAAACTTGAAAAGCTGCCTCAAGGAAAACGCGCTCTTGGAAAACGATGGGTATTTGCAACAAACAAGATGATTCTGGAGTAATCGTAAGGAACAAGGCTCGATTAGTAGTCCAAGGTTTCGGTTAGGTTGAGGGTTTAGATTATGATGAAGTGTATACTCTAGTAGCACGGCTTGAAGCCATCCACATTTTCTTGGCATATGCGTCCTTCATGGGCTTTACAGTCTATCAGATGGATGTAAAGACGACATTTCTTTATGGGAAGGTCAAGGAGGAGATGAATTTTACTCAACCCCGGGCTTTGTTGATAAAGAAAAGGAAGGATATGCCTACAAGTTAGACAAGGCTCTGTATGGTTTACACCAAGCACCCCGTGCATGGTATGCTACCCTAACAGAACATTTGCTTGCTCATGGGTACACTCGGGGGACAATCTATCAAACCCTGTTCATTAAACGTGTTGACAAGGACATCATCCTTGTTCAAATATATGTTGATCACATCATTTTCGGGTCCACAAATGATGTACTTTGCAAAGAGTTTGAAGAAGTAATGAAAAGGAAGTTTGAGATGCGTTCTTTGGGAGAAATGACGATGTTTTTGGGGCTGCAAGTTCATCAGAATAGTCAAGGAATACTGATTCATCAGAGCAAATACGTTCATGACGTTCTTGCAAAATTCAGCATGACAGACTCAAAGTCGATAGACTCCCCAATTGTAGAGCGGCCGTTGTTGACTGAGGATCCTGAGGGAAGCCCTGTTAACCAAACACTGTATCGATCTATGATCGGTTCACTGATGTACTTAACTGCAAGCCGGCCAGACATTATGTACAATGTTTGTCAATGTGCTCGTTATCATGCTAACCCTAAACTCTCTCATCTAACTGCTGTTAAAAAATATTTAGATATCTGAAGAGAGCACCAAAATTCAGACTCTGGTATCCCAAAGATTCGAACTTTGATCTATTTGCTTTTTCGGACAGCAACTTTGGAGGGACAGACAGGGATAGAAAATCTACATCAGCTGGATGCCAATTCTTGGGGGATAGACTTATGTCTTGGCAGTGTAAAAAGCAGTAAACGGTATCTCTCTCCACTGCGAAAGCAGAGTATCTTGCAGCATCTGCCTGCTGCTCCCAGGTTCTTTGGATGCAACATCAGCTGGAGGATTACGGTTTGACTTATCTTGATACAACTATTTATTGTGATAATGATGCCGCTATCCGGATCACTAAAAACCCTATTTTTCATTCCAAAACCAAGCACATTGACATCAAAATTCACTTCATTCGAGATTGTTTTGACAGAGGTTTAATAAAACTTGAATAGATCCATACTGATGCTAATACAACGTATCTTTTTACAAAACCTGTCAGCATCTCGAGGTTCAATGTGCTTGTAGACCTCTTGAAAATGATGCGCTTCACCGACTGAGCACATATTAAAAAGGTTTTTTTTTAAGAATAATGGTATCTCATCTGATAAATTTGGGTATAAAGTATTCTACTTTTGCACAAATTTAGGGGGAGAAAAAGTTACCGGGAAATGAAATAAATTTTCATGTTAAAGAACTTGATTAACACATGTAAGGTTTCAATGCTGAACAGGCTAGGATCCACTGCGATATGTTGATAAGTCTAACGCTCGAAAAGCAAAAGGATGCCAAGTGATATAAACATAATGGGCTGGACATCTCATGGTTAACAGACCAACAGTGTATGATTTCATGGTCTTAAATCCTGCGTTGATAGATAGCCAACATCTAAGGTTTCGTGTCTTTATACTGATGAGTCATCCGGGATATCAGGACTGCCCCTCTGTTGCATCCAGATTATATGCAGACCTGGGCACAGTCAGGATATCATAAAAAAAAGAGCCGCTAAAAGGCCCAAAACCTGAAAACGAAAGAAAATCTCTTAAAAGAGAATTCTGTGCACTTATAAAAGCCAAATCCATACCGTTAAAGGTAATTTCCTGGCCCTTGTCAGACTTCTCTGGTCTCTCTGCTGTACGAAAGTACTGACCTATTCACAAGAATGTCCGGGGTTGAAAAGTTTAAGGATGAACTCAGTATACTCACCTGCTACGATGAACTGTTGTGCTTACCTTGATCGCGGGGGTATGCCTTGAAATGGGACACACAGATGTCACAGTATAATTATACCTTAAACGTATCACAAGGTAAAAATTTGAAGATTGAGCGTTAGATTTAAGAGGATAAGTATATTAACAATCGCGTGGACAAGTCCAAGTAAGTGAAGAGCTAAAAAGTGTTCCTTAATCAGTTCAAAAACGATTTGATCCCGTGGCAATCTTCCCAAGACACCCCAGTGTTAATATTTTCATTATATTATAATATTATATTAAAATACCAATGGTAAAATTGGTCGGTAGGTTGATTCGCTGATTTTGAAGGGGGTATGTTCTGTCTTGAAAAAGCTTAAATAAAATAATATTAAAATTAAATACTGCTCTGGTGTGACATGGCCCACCATCTTGGATGGGACCCATCATGTTTGACCAAGTCAAAGCCTGAACAGGCCCATCATCATGGATCAGTTATCCGAGATGGGCTTGGCCTAAAGGCCCATTCGAGATGTATATATACTGAAATGAAAAAGGTTCGAGATATACATATCGAACCAAGCCGGACATCATCTCAGAATTCTCTCTCAATTTACCTCATCTCGGACGATCTCGGACCAATCTCGGACTCAAGGTACTCCATCCCGGACCAGAAACTACCATCTCGGATGATCTCGGACTAGGATATCATCATCTCGGATGATCTCGGAGTTCTAAAACTCATCCTGGATAGCATGATTATGTCATCCCGGATGAAGAGATCCATCCAAGGTGAACCTTCACCATCCCGGACCTTGACCAGGATTAACTTGAACCTTTCTTGACCTGGACCTTTGACATGCTAATCTGGACTGCTTTTTGAACCTTTGCTTGACATGTTGACTGTTGTTTGAGCTGTTTGACGTGTTGACTTTGTTGACTCATCGACAATTCAAATATAAGTTAACATTTACCTAAAGGATCTAACACTTGACGTTTAGTGTAGAAAATGGCAGGAGCAATGATGCAAGAGCAGAATCAGAGGCAGCTGGAAGTGGAACTCTTCCACAACCATGAGGGTTATCTTTTGGATCCTCTTAAAGAGCATATGGTGATGTTTGGATCACTGATCAGGGGTCTAAACAACTGCCCAATCACTCACGCACTATGAGTAGAGCTGGTAATATGCAACAGCTGCATATATACCTTCTGGAATACGACCAAGATTAATAGACAGGGAGCAGTGGGAGCTGGAACTATTGAAGCTACTGTTCAAAAGAAGAAGATTATTATTTCTGAAGCAATTATTTGGGAAGTTCTGAGGTTGGGAGATCTGCCAGAACATCCAACGTCATACGACCAAACAAGAGTTCTTGCCGCCCTTAGAAGGATGAGTTATGAAGGAGCGTATCCGACGGTTTTGAAGAAGCTATTTCCACCATACTGGAGACTGCTAGTACATTTCTTCTTACAATGTATCGTGGAAAACAAAGGTGGATTTGATCAACTAAACAAGACGCAGACATGTGCGCTCGTGGCATTGGTGAACGAATGGGATTTCAACTTCTCAACATTTATTTTTGACAACATGAAGAACATGCTTGAGGATCCAAATAAGAAGATATTTATACTGTATCCTAGATTCCTACAGATGATTTTTGACGTGAAACACTTAGAGTTAGTCAAGGGCCCAAATTACATAAACTTGAAGCCGATGGGGCCAAGTTGCTTCGAGAACGCATACAGAAACAAAAGGGCCAAGCATCACCACTTCGTTGGAAGATTTGATCTTGAAAAGCACGGTAGGTTTGCTGATATTGTGCCTACAGCTCCTGTTGCACCAGCTCCTCCACAGATAAACGCACAGATAGCTGAAGAACATGATATACAGCAAGTGGTTGGCCACGAAGCAGAAGTTGAAACATAAGTTCTTGATTCAGAGTCAGAAACAAGCTCCAGTAAAAAAGAAACTGATTCCGAAAGCGAGGTGGAAGTGGTTATGTCTGAAAAGGAAGAGGAAGCTGTTAGACAGCTTGTACCAATGACATCTGAGAATATAGCTGCCCTACTGTTAACTTTGCAAGGTTGTGACGGAAGCCCTCCAGCCATTCCTACCTCTACCATTCAAACTGAAGCTGTTGTCACATCAGAAGTTCAAGTAGAAATTGAAACACTCACTGATGATGTTGAACAATCAGCAAGCAAGAAACAGAAAACCGACTCCGCACCTGATCATGACATTTTCGGCCCAGTATCTAATCTAGAGCCCAATGCATTGATTGATCCACAACCTGATCCACAATCTAAAGATGCATCAAAGAAAACAAGCCCAGAGGAACCTGATATGTATGATTTCAACTTCGATTTTGAATCTACACCCTCACAGCCAGGCAGTCCAAGTGGTGTTAGAATTGAAGCAGGAAGCTCGAGCGTGTAACACCCAAAAAATGTCTTATTAGACAATATAAGTTAAAATAATTAAAGATCTAACCTAGTTAATGAAAATGTCGCAAAGTACAATTAAATGATGTTAAAAACCTAAGTTAAATAAATATACAAACTAGAAGGGCCAAATGTGTAACATCCTAAAAATCAAAATAATAAAAAGAATGAAAATAAAAACACACACATTGTGTGTGTGTGTGTGTTTGGGCGATCGAACAGAAGCAGGAGACAAGGTGAAACCCTTATTTCACTAATTCCATTAAATTGAGTAGGAATTTCAAGAAAAATCGAATGCATGAGCCTCAATTTGTAAACATCTAACCTTGTTTATTGAAGTGGTAACTCCAATTTTTTGATTTGGTGAATTGTAGGAAATGGGTTTCAACCCAATCATGAGTTTATGTTATGATATGTGTAACTGGAAGTAGGATTTGCACTACAGAATAAGGTTTATGTTTGATTTTGATGATTTGAAAGATTTGATGCATAAATCCGTTTTGTATGAAATCCTCATGAATGTATGATGAACAAGATAATAGAAGTAATCATGTATAACCTTGAAATCGTGATGATTGATCTTGTTTGTGATATATGGACACTAGATGAATTGATGTAGAATAAAAAGGATTATATGAACTTGTTTGATCCTTGATGAATTACTAGATGAACTAGTAGAATCATGTGTTAAAATACTTGTATTAAGTGTCCTATTAATGCGTAACACGCCGAGTGTTTGATGAAATGTCTAAGAGAACAAATATGTTAAATTTGGAAATTTTATGATAATGTTGTCATATGAGGAATTATGTGATTGATGGAATAATATAGTTTGGGCTAAATGAGTGAATGTATTGATGTAGGCGTAAAAGAAGAAAGCTCAAACGCTAGGAAATCGGAAGGCTCGCAAGATCGAGGTATGTTGTTTTATGCATACAAACTTTGTTTCGTAACTTGTCGTTTACTAAAATCATAATTATGGTAGTCCGTAGTAGTTATGTAGTAGATAGCATGACCCGTCACGAATGGGTCATATGAAATGAAAGTCTATGAAGGAAATTGTATTATGATTGGTTCATCCCAGATGAAATGTTTATTAGAAAGTTATGTAAGAAAGTAATGAAATCACTCGATCCGTTATAAACGGGTTGGAGTTGATGTAAGTGCAATGATGAAAGGAATGTATTCGTTCATGGTAAACGGACCAAGTGGAAGTTTATGTTACGAATGTAATTACCCGTTTCTAACGGGTAAGTAATGAATGGTAAGTTTTATCTCTATTTTGAGATAAGTATGTTTTGACCCATTTCGACGGGTAGTAAGTGCAAGAATGATGTGAAAGCATGGAATGGATAAATTGGTTTATTAGATAAAAAGTAATTTAGTTGACGGAATTAACTTTACAAGTTTGTTGTTTGATGTAGGTAAATCCTTAACATAATGGCTTGTTGACTTGGAACGAACACACATGAATCACGCCCACTTTGTGCTTCCGAATATGTCTATTTTGTATGGTCCTAGTTTTGGTTGTATGTATTTCCAACATGTGTAAACTTTTTGTCGTCTTTGTGTATTGGCGAAAACTTAGTTAGTTAGTAGACTTTGTATCTAGACAACTTAAACTTGTCCGCTTTTGTTTTAAAAAGGTTATTTATGAAATAGTTGGAATGTTTAAAAATTTCATGTTTACTAAGTTTTTGTTGGATAAAATGTGTGGTCGAAGGTCTTTTAAGTTGGGGCGTTTTATTGTTAAAGTAGGGAGTTGCTTATAGTACGAACGGGTCATGCCCAATTTTTTGTTAAAATTAGTATGTCATTATTATTATTATTATTATTATTATTATTATTATTATTTCTGAATGTGTAAAAAGGGCGTATTAAGTTGGTATCAGAGCCAGGTTTGAGGGATTCGACCACAAGTCGGGGTGCTTGAACTCAAACTGACAGCTCGTGCGATGGTGTGTTCGTTCCAAGGCCGCAAATGAGGTAAACATTTAATTTTCGGCAAGGATAATTATGTGTGATGTGTTATTAACATAAAACGTTAGCTTGGTAGCTGGAAACATAAGATGCGGGGGTCAAAACGGAAAGTTACGGGTTCTTATGGTTGAAACCGGGCTCGAAATATTGGAAAGATGACTAAATTTGAAAGTTGCAGTGGACTGACAAACGAAAGGGCGTCGCCGACGCTGGTGAGCTGCGTCGCCGACGCGACAAGTTGGTCGACGCCCTATTCCCTTGTCTACGAAGCTGTTCTGCTGACGCCCATTTCTAGGCGGCGTCGCGACGGGGTACTCAGGCGTCACCGACGCCCTGAGTTTCTCCATTCCGCTGAATCGTTTAGTTTTTCATAATTTAAGTTCCAGTGCTTCCCAAAAGCCCATTTTTATGGTCCCGTTAGGTCCTTAGGAGGTATATTAAGCTACGTATGATCATAATAGCTCGGTAATAATGAGATGAGATTCGTAAAAGTCGAATGGAATGTATGGAATGGCACGAAATGAATGACGAACGTAAGGGATTGAGTTCGAAACGTATGATTATGAATAACGAATGAAGTAAATATAGATCAAAGTACTTTGATATGTGAAAGAATATGACTTGTTAATAAATAAAAAGTGATAATTTGCAGATGACGGACACAGGGGATGTGGATGATGACGCAGTTACCCGTCAAGAAGCATTAAATGATAAGGTTACGGAAGTGGCGGAAAGGGTTATACAAGCCAACCTTCCTCAAATAGCTCAAGAAGTCGAAATTCGTGTATTCGGGGTGATTGATGCTATGATGACAAGTAAAATTGAAGAGTTGAAGGAAATGATTGAAGGATCTAAGAGTAAAGACAAGACACGCAGGTGTACATACAAAGATTTCATGGCGTGCAACCCTACAACTTATGATGGTAAGATTGATCCGATAGCATGCCAAAGATGGATTTCAAATATAGAAGCGGTGTTCATACGAAGTCGGTGGGATAAGGAAGACCAAGTGATGTTCGCTACGGGTCAACTCATTTTACAAGCGAAGGATTGGTGGGACGCGTATTGTAAGGAAGTCGGTGAGGACAAGCTTCTGACAATGCCTTGGCAGGAATTCAAGGAACCTTTTCTGAAATATCATTGTCCTCAGTCAGCCATTAATAGGATTCAGGAGGATTTCTTACGCCTCCGGCAGAAAAATGAAACGATCAATGAGATAACGAACACCTTCTTGGATAAAATGAAATTCTGCGGGGATTTTGTGAAGACAGAAAGAATGAAAATCAACCGCTATTATGGTATCTTAAAGGCTGAATTTAGGGAGTTTATCACTCCCTCAAAATGCGAAACCCTCGATGAGCTTATTAATTGGGCTCGGGATAGAGAAATCAAGCTTAAAAGACAGGAGGAACGTGGCAAAAAGAGATCGATGGAAAAAGGGGCCAACTCAAGTCCGTCTAAGAAGGCGAAATTTCAAGATCATGGTAGGAAGGATAAATCGAAAGGCGGTATTACCCCTTGTAAGACTTGTGGGAAACTTCATAGCTGGGGAATGCCTTCTAAGCAATAAGGGGTGTTATAACTGTGGTGATGAAGGACATCCATATTACAAATGCCTTAACAACCCGAAGACTTGTTACAATTGTTTTCAAAAGGGGCATGTTAAGGCGGAGTGTCCTAAACTTCAACAAGGAGCAAAGAAGGAAGGTAAGAAGGAGGAGAGCTTTAAGGCACGAGGAAGATGTTCAAAATCACATCCGAAGAAGCAAAGGCTCATCCGAATGTTGTTTCATGTATCTTCTTGTTAAATTCCTTGCATATGTACGTTTTGTTTGATACCAGAGCCACTATGTCGTTCATTTCAAGAGAAGTAGTAGAACACCCCTCATTTAAGATTGAAAGAATGCCGATACCTTTAGCGGTAGAAATAGCCGATTGTAAGAATTATTTATTGCACGAAGTTTGTAGAAATTGTAAGCTCACTATAGAAGCTGAGGAATTTGATATCGATCTCGTACCAGTGGTTTTGGGGGAATTTAAGGTGATAGTGGTTATGGATTGGATGGCCCGACACCATGCGGAGATTAATTGTGAAAGTAAGACCGTACTTGTCCAATCTCCGAGTGGAAAGCAACTAAGAATTCAAGGGGAGAGAAATGTAGAAGCAAAACTTTGTACTATGGTTCAAGATGTTAAGTATGTACTTAATGGGAGTAGAGCATATCTATCTTATGTAGTACATGCTCAACAAAGTCTCCCGAAGTTTGAAGATGTCGAGATTGTGAACAAATTTCCTGACGTATTTCCGGAGGAATTACCGGGGCTCCCTCCCGAGCGTGAAATAGAGTTTCGTATCGAGCTAAATCCGGGTGCAAAACCGGTAGCTAAAGCTCCGTATAAGCTAGCCCCCACCAAGATGTGGGAGTTAATGACGCAATTACAAGATCTACTTGACAAGGGCTTCATACGCTCGAGTGTGTCACCTTGGGGAGCACCCGTCCCGTTTGTAAAGAAGAAAGATGGGTCGATGCGTATGTGCATTGACTACAGGGAGCTAAACAAATTATCCGTAAAGAACCACTACCCTTTACCTAGAATCGACGACCTCTTTGATCAATTACAAGGGGCTAGTTGGTTCTCTAAGATAGACTTGCGTTCGGGATATCATCAAGTCAGGGTGCGAGAAGAAGGCATTGCAAAGACTGCATTTAGAACCCAATATGGACACTACGAATTTCTAGTTATGTCCTTTGGGTAGACGAACGCGCCAACCGCGTTTATGGATCTTATGAACCGAGTATGCCGACCCATGTTGGATAAATCTGTGATCGTGTTCATAGATGACATTCTGGTCTATTCGCGAAGTGAGGCTGAACATGCGAGACACCTACGGGAAGTACTTGAAACACTCCGTAAGGAGAAACTCTATGCAAAATTCTCAAAGTGTGCCTTTTGGCTCAGAGAGGTGCAATTTCTCGGCCACGTAATAAACTCGGGAGGTGTTTTGGTAGATCCGTAAAAAATTGAGGCCGTAATGAAGTGGGTCTACCCGAAAAATCCAACTGAAGTAAGGAGCTTTCTAGGCCTCACCAACTATTATAGAAGGTTTATACAAAATTTTTCAAAGTAGCTTTACCTTTAACGAAATTGACAAGAAAGAAAGAGAAGTTTCTGTGGGGTAAAGAACAAGAAGAAGCTTTTCGAGTGTTAAAAGAGAAATTGTCGAGTCCCCTGGTGTTAACATTACCAGATGGAATAGAAGATTTGGTTGTGTATTCAGATGCCTCACATCAGGGTTTAGGGTGTGTTTCAATGCAAAGAGGAAAAGTTATCGCGTATGCTTCAAGACAACTAAGACCACATGAAGGAAACTACCCGACCCATGATTTAGAATTGGCAGTGGTAGTATTCGCCTTAAAAATCTGGAAGCATTATCTGTACGGATCGAAATGTACGATTTACTCAGATCATAAAAGCCTCAAATATTTCTTCGAACATAAGGATTTGAATATGAGGCAGCGGAGATGGCTGGAACTTATTAAAGACTACGACTGCGATATCCTCTATCACCTCCGATTCAAGTAAAGTTCATGAAGATGATAGTTACACCTGGCCTCCTTGAAATGATTCGAGATTCTCAAACAAAGTCGCTAGAGGCAGGAGATCTAAAGAGAGAAAGAACGAAAGGAGTAGCCAAAAAGTTGGAAGAAAACTCGATCAGACTCATAACGAAATTCAGTAGAATATGGATACCCCGGTTTTGCGAAGTTAAAACTGCATTACTCGAGGAAGCCCATAAGTCACGGTACGTGATTCACTCCGGAGCAACAAAAATGTACCGAGACTTGAAGTCAAACTACTGGTGGCCGGGTATGAAGCGAAATATTGTTAAGTATCTCACGAAATGTTTGACATGCTCCCAAGTGAAAGCAGAACATCAAAAACCGTACGGAGAATTACAACCTTTGGAAATTCCGGTATGGAAATGAGAGGAAATAACAATGGATTTGGTGACCAAGCTTCCTAGAACGAAAAAGGGGCACGATACTATATGGGTAATCGTGGACCGACTCACAAAAAGTGCCCACTTTTTATCTATTCGAGAGGCCAACTCTTCGGAAAGGATGGCGGAAGTTTATATGAACGAGATAATATATCGACACGGGGTGCCCTTGTAAATCGTCTCAGATCGAGATACGAGATTCACCTCTCGTTACTGGCAGAAGTTTCATGAAAATATGGGCACGAAGCTACACATAAGCACCGCCTATCACCCTCAAACTAAAGGTCAATCAGAAAGAACCATCTAAACACTTGTTGATATGTTGAGGGCATGCGCATTAGACTTTGGGGGAAATTGGGATGACCATTTACCACGAGTGATTTTTCTTATAATAACAGTTACCATAGTGGTATCCGAATGGCTCTTTATGAATTACTATACGGAAGGAAGTGTAGGACTCCCGTATGTTGGGGCGAAGTAGGGCAAAGGGAGCTTGCACCTAATGATTTGATAGCAATGACAAACGAAAAGATTGATCTAATTAGAGCTCAACTGAAAGCGACTCAAGATCAGCAAAAGGCATATGCGGATAAGAGAAGACGTCCCATGGAGTTTCAAGTTGGAGATTATGTTTTACTGAAAGTATCCCCATGGAAGGGTATAATCCGTTTTTCGTAAACGGGGTAAATTGGGTCCTCATTATATTAGATTGTTTAAGATTGTAGCTCGAGTTGGGAAGGTTTCATATCATTTAGAATTGCCGTCTACACTAGACAGGATTTATAATACTTTCCATGTATCGCAATTGAGAAAGTGCCTTGCGGATAAAACGGAAATCGTGCCTCTTGACGACATTGAATTGGATGAGTGACACACCCCGACCGCGTTAAAACAACGAAACCGCGGCGGAAACGTCGGGGAGTGTTGCAACAGGATTATTGTTTCACAACCACGGATACAAAAGTTTCATTTTATTGATTCATTTATTAATTTACATTGTCTTAAAACCAAACAAACAAGTTACATATCGTCTATCATCGTTATTAAGTCACTAAGGCCTCGTCCAGAACCTATGTGAATCATGCATCTTAGCAATCAACATCATCCAACACCACCTGAAACATATGTGAAAACAAAGTCAGCAAAGAAATGCTGGCGAGCACATAGGTTTTATGAGAGTATCAGATTCATGGCTCGTTTACATATTGCAATACCTCGAAAACCTTGTTTTAAAAAGTATATAGTATTGCAACATGATTAACCAACTCAAATCAAGTTAGTTATAGTTTACAAAATCTCGCAGCCATGATTCTTAAACCAAAACATTTGGTTAAGAAAACCAAATCGTAAATTGTTCTCGTTGCAAAACTCGTATGGTTTATATCATTTAGAAAACATCATTATGTGACATCGTTTCAAAATCATTTGCCCATGTGAACTAAATAATGACACGGAATGTAATATGATAAAAGTACTTATATAAGAAGTACCAGCGGCATATCTACCATGCTTATATCATGTTACACCCGTTCCATTACCTAATCACAACCCAAAACCAATCGTTTGTTCAAATCGTTTAACTCGTTCAAATCGTTTCAAATCGTTTAACTCATCCCAAAATCGTTTTCGTTTTAATTGTGAAACTACTTTTGGTCGTCTCGCTAATAACATCCAAACCGTCGTAACTCATCCATCGTTAAATTCGTATTAACAAACCACCAAAGGGTAAGTTAACAATCACAGATTTGGTCGTTACCCACATAACCCCCACACATAACCATGGGTGCAGTCTGATAACGGGATTTGTTAGATCCTATGGTACCATAACCTAATACTGGTCGGTTCGACCAAAATCAATGAATGCTATTCGTTATGTAACTACGTCCAACAAGTTTGTTCACATTATCGAAATCGTTATTAGTTTAATATAAACCATTTAATCGTTTTTGAAACCATCGTTTAAACCTCGAAATCATTTTACACATATGAATCACCCCAAAACAATCGAAAACAGTAAAATAGGGGAACTATGTACTCACATCGAAGTGCAAACTATCCTCAGTCTAAAGAACTCAACAAGCTCAGGCAAACCAAGGAAATTCAAGTAGCACCTAGTAATCGAATCACCAGTCAAATAATCGACACCTAAATCGGAAGATCGGATAGAATGAGGTCCTGTAAACCAAATGAGTATCGGAACTCATGTGATATGGTTTAACAAAGCCTACATTCTAGATCGGAACCTAATCTAAGTGCTTCCAACCCGTTACGACCCATTAAGGTAGCTTACGCTACGTTAACGCGTCGTTCGCGCAAACATGCGTTCGAGATGCCTAACTGGTCCTATGACAGGTATTATATGCCCTAATATGCTTAAATATGTTGCATAATCAGTTATGTGACAAAAGTTTAAGTTACATATGCTTAAATACCAATTATGCATGAAAAGGGCATTTTGGTCATTTACCTAAGGCATATAAACTACCTATCATACAACTACTTAAACTAAGTGACTATAAGGTATAACCTCGGAAGGTTATTCCCTATGCAACTATGGTCACTAAACATGCTTGGTCGGATCCTAATGATCAACCAAACGGATCGAGTTCGAAAGTCTAAGCGGTGGTTTAGACCGCTTGACTTACGACTCTACACAAGCACTAAACTAAAAGTGATGAGCTAAACATGTTAAAACATGTTTAACTAAGTTAGAAAACAGGTTTTGATATAAAAAAAAAAGTGTTTTGATACCCAAGAGTAGTTTGGTTGTAAAATACGCATAAATACGCATTTTGACCGAAACTACGACTCATCACTACGCCTAGTCAACGTGGTAATCAGTAGGTATAGTCACAAGGGATTATAACCGTCGTGATTACGCTCACGTTGCAAAGTTCAAATGAACTTTGTGTTGACCAAAGACTGGTCAAAGCAGAAAGTCAAACAATTATGCTCGAAAAGCAATAAAAGCATGAAAGAAGCTTACAAAGCTAGGGAGAACTTGATCTATAACACTCAGGTATGAAGCAAAGGCTTCAACTTAAAGCATTAAAATGATCAAGGGTGCAGAAAATGGAGTGAAGGCATGGCTATAAATAGTTTTCAGTAAACCGTTAGGATCATTCCTTGCTAAAGAGGGAACAATCTTGGCCATACATGTGGGCTAATGGTTTTCAAATACAAGGGGACTTGATAAACCATCAAAATTCAGCAGATGGTATCCCAAATCAGCTGTTAAAACCATCAAAAACAAGCCCCAAGTCCAGATTCAATGTTTCTGACCTGGTAGGCTGTCACGCCCCACATAAGATACAGCCTCATCTTACGCGGCCCGCCTAGCCAAGTTTGGCAGAATTGCAAAAATGGTCCCTGCACTTGAAAAACTTGCATTTTGATGCATATTTGACACGTTTAAGCCCCGTTAACCCCATTTCAAAGCTAAAAAATGAAGTTAAAGTATAGGGAGCATAAAATATGCTCAAAAACATCTCGGATGTCGGTTCGTTTGGTCGTACGGTTGCGTTATTCCGGTAATTACGACGGAAGTCGTAACGAACGCAGAAACGATCCAAAATACGCGACGAATGGAATTTTATCATGCTAATCACTAAAATAAAATATTTTAATGATTACATAAATTTTTGGGTGTCCGGATATATTCAGAACGTAAGATATGTGCGACAATGCAAACTTATGCACTTTTTGACGCTTTTAGTCCATTTTGATCAAATAAATTTATTTTAGCATACCGAACCCCTCAAAGCCTATTTCTAAGCTATGTAAAGGATATTTAGGGTATGTTTAACTTATTATCAAGTTCCGGAACATTCGTTACTGAATAAATCAGCATACTTTCACAGTTTGACACAATTAGTCCCTGCGACCGAATAGACTTGTTTTCAACACACCAAACCATCCAAAACTTATTTCTAAGTTATGTGAAGGTTATTTAAGGTATGTTAAGCCTATGTCACTATTCCAGAGTGTTTGTCGCATTAAACTGACTGCGTTTACACACCAGTTTGCGTATAACTTTCCAGAAAGTGATTTAAAGCTTGAAATCGAACTCGAATCAAATCGTAAAATCATCAAACACAAATACACACATAATAACACCAAAAAACATTGTTTTATTAAAGATTGTTATACATTGTACATCGATTACATAGCACAGTTGTCACAGTCTCCCCTACTTTAGGAAATTTCGTCTCGAAATTTTAACTAGAGGAAACTTGTGAGAACAAATGCGGATATTTCGCCTTCATTTGGTCCTCACATTCCCAAGTAAAATCTGGGCCACGTTTGGATTCCCAGCGAACCTTGACCAATCAAATCCGTTTGTTCTTCAACTGTTTAACTGCACGGTCCATTATCTCCACATGTTTCTCGACAAAGTGCATCGTTTCATCGATTTGGATTTTGTCGAGTGGAATGTGAAGATCAGCGTCAGCTAAACACTTTCTCAAATTGGACACGTGAAAATTCGGATGAATATTTCCAAGCTCTGGAGGTAGCTCTAGTCGATAAGCAACCTTTCCAACTCTTTCAACAATCTTAAATGGTCCAACATATCAGGGTGCAAGTTTTCCTTTCTTTCCAAATCTCACCACTCCCTTCCAAGGTGACACCTTGAGTAGGACATGGTCTCCGACTTGAAATTCTAGGGGCTTGCGTCGCATATCCGCATAACTCTTTTGACGGCTTCTAGCTGTCACAAGATTATCGTGAATTTTCTTGATTTTGTCTGTCGTTTCCAGAATGAGCTCTGGTCCAGTAAGCTGAGCTTCACCGATCTCATTCCAACAGACAGGTGGACGACATTTTCGACCGTAGAGAGCTTCGAATGGTGCCATATTGATACTAGCATGATAACTATTGTTGTAAGAGAACTCGATCAACGGCAGATGAGAGTCCCAATTACCACCAAGGTCTATCACGCATGCTCTAAGCATATCCTCCAAAGTTTGAATCGTCCTCTCAGATTGTCTATCTGTTTGGGGATGATAAGCAGTGCTTAGATTTAGTTGGGTTCCCATAGCAGATTGCATGGTCTTCCAAAAATGAGACAAAAATCGAGCATCACGACCAGATATGATGTCCAAAGGAACACCATGTCGAGATACAATCTCACCAACATAAATCTTTGGAAGTTTATCAGCAGATAGATCCTCGCGAATTGGAATAAAATGAGCTGACTTCGTTGATCGATCGATGATAACCCAAATAGCATCGTGACCTTTAGATGTACGCGGTAATTTAGTGATGAGATCCATCGCAATGTTCTCCCACTTTCAAACTGGTATCTCTGGTTGTACAAGCAAACCAGATGGTTGTTGATGTTCAGCCTTGAATTTGAGACAAGTTAGGCATTTCGATACATACAAGGCAATATCCTTCTTCATACCAGGCCACCAGTACTGAGTATGAAGATCCTTGTACATTTTATCAGCACCAGGATGGATAGAATATCGAGACTTATGAGATTCGTCCATCACTAGGGTGCGAAGATCGTCTTGTTTCGGAATCCACAAATGATCCTTGAAATAGAGTAAACCATTGTCCTTCGCTTCGAGTTTAAGCTCGAGTTGAAGCGGTAGCTCATATTTCAATAAGCCCTTGGTTACATAAGATCGTTGAGCTTGAAGGACATGAGATTGAATATCAGATAGAGTTCGAAGAGAATGAAGCTTGACTTGCTCCTTTCGACTAAGCGCATCGGCTACGACATTCGCCTTACCAGGATGGTAGCGAATCTCGCAATCGTAGTCACTCAAGAGCTCAACCCATCGTCGTTGCCTCATGTTCAGCTCCTTCTAATTAAGAATGTGTTGGAGACTTTTGTGGTCTGTGAAAACCACATACTTCTGTTGGTGCATATTTGTGACAACAGCTTAGATTTGGTCTTTGGATATCTTGTAATTAGTTAAACGATAAACGGTTAGCGGGTTTAGCTTTGTATTAGTGAGTTGTAATGTTTGGGCTAACCAAACCCACACATATTGGGTGTATGGGGGCGAATTGGGCTTACTCCAATTCGTAGCCCATGGGGTTTTATCCTAGCCCAAGTTGCAAACCTTGTGTTATATAAACAAGGTTAGGCTTTAGGGTTTAGGAAATCAGCCAAAACAGAGTTTGTGAGAGAGGATTTTCGTGAGAGCCATATCTTAGACAAATTAGGGTTTTGATTGATTGTAATACGCGAGTTTGATAATCAATAGAAACCCGGTTGATTGTGAATTGCTGTTCCTACACGTTTTCTGCTATATTCTGATTAAGAGGATTCCGCACTCTTGATTAGATTGACAATTCTGTGAAACATCTATACATCAAGGGGACCTGCAATTGGTATCAGAGCGATAGGCTCTTGAAGGCTCGGTTCAGAATTGTTGGCTGCAGAAACAGGGAGTTTTTCAATTTTTGTTTAAATCTGACAATTAGGGTTTCGAAATTGTTGGCTGGTTTGATAAAATTTTCGAAATTTTTGGCTGTTTTGATCTTCTGTTTTGTTTGGTTGCTGTTTTGCAGGATTTCAGGAAAAGTTTTCGGCTGATAGACTTGAAGATTCGAAGACTGTTCTTCGTGTTTTTCGATCAGTTCTTCATATTTTTCGAAAATTTTGAACTGATTAGGTTGTTTGATTTTGCAGATTTGTGTTGGAGAGGAGATAGAATCTTCAAAAAGTTCAACAGATTAAGTTTCCGAATTTACTGGTTCAACGAATTTAACAGACCAGTGAATTTGTGACTTGATATCTCGGTGACCAGCGAAATTGTTTGACCCGGCGAACTTAAAATCCAAAGGCGACTTTGGTAACTGTGTAATTGTCCACAGCGAAATTACCACGGTTTCAGCGACTTTACCAGTCGTCGTAATAGCGAAAATAGACAGCGAATTTGACCAGCGAAATTAACTGATCAGCGAAGTTGAACTTGACAGCGAAATAGACCAGCAAAATTAACTAACTGACCCAACGAAGTTAACAGAGGAATTAAAACCAGCGAAATTGACCTGTTGAGCGAAATTAATAGTATAATTAAAGTGGTGGAAGATTTTTTGGCAAGCGTAAGGAAAAATTAACGTTTTCGTGAATAGAAAGTGATCCGTAGGTCGTTTGACAAAACTCTGGAAAATCCCGAATTCGGTTTTCAACATTATATATCATTGGATTCGTCTTTTCGAGACGATTCTAAGGTGTAATTTGGTAACCACTGTTTTCGGATAAATTTTGTACGGCTTTATCAGTCTGTTACGTTAAAATGTCGAACATGTCAAGTTTGAATGAGCTTTTGAGAATGGAGCATAAGGTTGGCACTACCAACAAACCGCCTAAGATGATGAAGGTGGAAAATTATCTGACATGGAAGGATCGTTTTCAATCCTTCATTGAATATCAGGATACTCGCACGTGGACATGTATCGAAGATGGGTACACAAACCCAACACACGACTTTGAGGGCAGACCACGTAGAACAGACTATGTGAACATGCAAGAGAATGATAAAAAGATGTATAAGGCTGAAAAGAGAGCCTTGGCTGCAATCAAAATGTCCTTACCTGATAGCATCAAGCATACCTTCAAGAAGTACACAAATTCAAAGGATATGTTGGATGCATTAGAGAAAAGATACGCGGGAAATGCAGATGTTAAGAAGAACAAAGTTGATCTACTAAAGAAGCAGTTTGCTGTTTTCAAGTACATGAAACATGAGCCACTTGAGGACATCATCACTCGTTACTACCATCTGATGTCAGAAATGGAAAATTATGAGATCGATTGCTATTCTGACGTAGAGAAGAATGACAAGCTGCTCGATGCCTTACCTACTAAGTGGGATATCTACACTCTCATGATTAAGGGAGAGGCAGATTATGAGACAAAGGAGCTAGAAGAAGTAGTTGGCAACCTGAGAGCTTATGAGCTTAGTATGAAGAAGAAAGACACTGGATATGATCAGGTTCAAGATCCAGCGATTTACAATGGGCTTACATCTTCTTCATCTTACAACACTTCTAGCGACTCTACTACTGCGTTTCTATCGTGTGAGAATGAGCAGGTCACAGTAGATCAGGATGGTGATGTGTGTTTTGTAGCTGCTTCAGGAGGATCAACAGGAGCCAAGAGAACATCAGCTACTAAGCAGAGTAGTGGTGTTAAGTCGATGCCTATGAGAGTTAAGTCTGCAGAAGAGCATCTTGCTCTACTTGCTTCATTTGTTGCTTCATATGAAAACTACATTCAGGGGAAGATATCTGATCCTGCCACTTTAGATGAAGATTACGATCAGATTAACCATGATGATCTTGAAGATATGGATTTGCAATGGCAAATGGCCATGATTACTAGACGAGTGAAGAGATTTATGAACCGAACTGGAAAGGAAGTTTATAGGAAAGACGGTTGGTTTCGATAAGACCAAAGTGAGGTGCTTCAACTATCAAAGTTATGGGCATTTCGCTAGGGAATGTCAAAAACAAAAGCAGGAGACTTCGAGTCAGAGTTCAAACAATAGGAATGCATCAAAAAACTCTAACTCGAGAGCGCTGATCTCTACAGCTATAGAAGGTTCATATGACTAGAGTGTTCACTTGGAAAATGATGACAATGTCACTCATGCATTCATGGCAGAGATAACGCCAGTTGATGATGGTGAAGCTACAGTAGATGATGCTGAAGTTGAGAAGAAAAGTGAAGCTGAGGTAGATAAGGCTAATCAGACAACAAATGCTGAAGAAGAAAAGCAAAAGTCTGACCATGAAAAGGAAGCTGAAGAAAAGGAAGCTAAATACAAAAGAATGGAAGCTCAACTTGCAGCTCTAATGGCCAATCTTGACAAATAAACAGGAGAGGTAAAGTCTAATTCTGTGTGTTTAAAATGTCATGAATTACAGGGTGAAGTTGACAGGTTGTCCACACAAAACCAAAGTTTGGTAAGTGAGATGTCTAACATTAAAGAATCAATTTTTTTGCTAAAAGAAATGAATCGTCATACTTGAAGAAAATAAAAGGTTATGAAAGTGAAATTGAAGCTGTAACCTGCAAATTAAATGAAAAACTTCAAGTCATAGACTTAGCTCATGACATGATGGCTGAGAAAACAAAAGAGGTTTCTGAAAAATGCAAAGAGTTGTCAGATGCACAACTCAAAATTGTTGAACTTGAAAAGAAATTAGGTCAATTCAGGGACTCTACTTTTGTAATGAAACATATGATGGGTGGCTTGAAGAAGAGTAATGACAAAACCAGTGTGGGATTCCATGGTTTCAATGAAGTTCCACCTCCTGTTAGTCATGACTATTCTTTCTTGCCTGATGAAGATGATCTCATGGACTTTGTGTCAACATCACCAAGTAGTTCCACATCAAGTCAAGGAAATGAGTCTGCGTGTGATGATGCTAAGAAGAATAATAACAGCAAACCAGTTTTGAAAAAGAAAACTTCACATCCTAAGAATAAGAATCCAACTGTTGTTAAACAGATTAATTTTGTTCAAGGAAGTGACATGAAAAACGAAACAACTGTTATTGAAAACGAATCTAAAGTAGAGTTTGCTAAAAACAAGAACAAAGAAAATTCTGAAACCAAGCAAACTGAACCAAATTCCTCTAAGGCATCATCATCAAAACCTGAATCTAGTTCAAAGGATTCAGATAAGAAGTCTTCGAAAAAGAGATCGTGCTTCAAATGTCACACCAAAGGACATGTAGCTAGCTGCTGTCCTAACAAAAAGAATGATGCACAAGTTAGTGAGAGGAAGAGAGAGAAGTCACCAGAGAATAGTGGTGATAAATAGGAGAAGGAGTCTAACTCTCCAAAGAAATCTGCTCCTAAGCAACCAGAGAATGTTGCTGTTGGTGTAGATAAGGCTGAAAAAGGAACTCCACAAATTCCACGTTTTCAAAGAAATCAACCAAGATTTTAGCCTAAATCTCCACCAGGCAGATATGAGAGACCTAGAAGCAGTTCACCAAGAATGAACAATAATAATGCAAATAATTTCAGGAGACAAGGTCAATATCAAAATCGATATCAAAATAATGGTAGTCGAACTTTTTATAACAATGGCTTTAGAAATTACAACAATAATGCTTCTTGGAATCAAAATTCAAGGTATCAAAACCAAAATTTTCAAAGGTCAAATAGTCCAAACACATATAGGAACCCTCAGGACCAAAGACCTAGTGGAAATCAAAATCAAATTCCATCAACAGGTCTGAGATCCAAGACTCCAGTTAGGAGTAATGGATATTGGATGGATGTTCCAGTAGTTGGTGAATTTGGACGACCCAAGACCATTAAGGCTTGGGTCCCCCAATCTAACTAATTTCTTAGTTGGTGTGTGCAGGAGTTGCTAAGGAGGATTATCAACTTATGGTATGTTGATAGTGGCTGCTCTAGGCACATGACGGGGGGATGTGAGATTGTTGATATATATATATATTAAATGATTTAAATTGAAGTTTAAAGTGCTGAGTCGACACACTAGATAACCTGGCAGATCTTTATACTAAAGCATTTGACAGGGCTCGCTTTGAACATTTAGTCGAACTCAACGGGATGAGGAATCCTGAATAACTGGTTTTTCATAAGAATTTTTGTAAATAGTTTACTGCTTTTCTTAAAAAATCAAAAATACAAAAACATTAAAAAAATTGAAAAACATAAAAAAAAATAGAAAATCAAAAATCAAAAATGAGTTATCTCTATGTGAAAAAGAAGAAATGATAGTACATCAGCAAGTTAGACTGTCACACTCAAACTGAATAAAATTGCTTAAGTGTGATAGCAGTTTCATCATACGATGTACCAGTAGGCAAAAAGCATGAAATAATCAACTTACCAATGTGATATAAACTTAAATGAATTGTCTATGAGTGGGGAACACATCAGTGGTGTATGGTTTAATGACCTTAAATCTTGCATTGATAGATTGCCAAAATCTGAGGTTTTGGGTCTTTATACTGTTATTTCATCTGGGGATATCAGGATTGTCCTTCTGCTGCATCCAGATACATGCTGACCTAGGCACAACCAGGATATCTTAAAAGAGCAAAAAATGCCAAATCCCATAAATGAAGAAGCTCTCATAGAGAGTCATTCAAATGTGCAAAAAGCATAAATCGTACCAAAAAAATGGTATTTGTCATAGCCCTCGTTAGATATTTTGATCTCTTTGTTGTACGGAATTACTGACCTGTTCACCAATTATCTAAACGTTGAAAAATAAAACAGATGAATTCAGTATACTCACCTACTACGATGAATCTTTGTGCATACCTTGATCGCGGGGGTATATCCTGAAGTGGGACACACTAGTATATCAGTATTAAAATTACCTTAACGTATCATACGGTAATGGTACTTGAAATGTTCATGCATTTTGTTTAAGTGGACAAACATACTGGTAATCGTCTTGAATTGCTTTTCACAAAAATTAAATAAAGAATTAACTACAAGTGTGAAAACAGTTTGATTTGGCTGATATGATCTTCTTACCAGTGATTCTCACAAAAATAGAGTGTTTATTGCTTTTGTTATTTACTTGCTTTCAGAAAAATATAAAAATCCAAAAATAGTGTCTTTTTCTGTTTAAAAAATTCTTAACGTACGGAAAACTGTTATTCTTGGAGGAATTGTTACTGATAGGGGGGGACGGTGTTGGAACGTGAGTTCAAAATTTTTAAATCATGCGGTTTATAGGGTGTGTGATTAAAAAAGTTTTGCGTGTTGGTGATAAATTGAAAATGCTTAATCTGTGATATAGTTTAACTATCTCTTGAAAAAATAATAATTTATTTAACTGTGTTGAAAAATTCTTATGGTTTCTCGAGATGTTTGTTTTATAGTATATAGATTAAA
The DNA here is from genome assembly GCA_030545235.1 of Helianthus tuberosus. Classification (NCBI taxonomy): domain Eukaryota; kingdom Viridiplantae; phylum Streptophyta; class Magnoliopsida; order Asterales; family Asteraceae; genus Helianthus; species Helianthus tuberosus. The sequence continues at coordinate 13,241,434 of CM060402.1, read as the reverse complement.
GAAGTGTGTTGCTGAGAAGTTAAAGTGATGAGTTGCTGTGAAGAGATGAGAGTTTGATTGGATGCATGGTAGAACCTCCTTTCTACAATGCAGACAAAGTGAAGAGTTTGAAGATTGCTGTGCAAATGCTAAACTGGAGTTTACTCAAGTGCTAACGTGTTGAAGATTTGGTGATTGGATGCATCAGCTTAGGGGGAGTCATCTGTTGCTGACAGAAGCTATTGAAGCTGAAGCTATCCAAAGACCAAAGACAATGCAAGACTACATGAAGATTGCAAGATGACAGAAGACAAAGTTATTTTATGAAGCTATTGTCAAGGGGGAGTTTGTTGGTGCATATTTGTGACAACAGCTTAGATTTGGTCTTTTGATATCTTGTAATTAGTTAAACGATAAACGGTTAGCGGGTTTAGCTTTGTATTAGTGAGTTGTAATGTTTGGGCTAACCAAACCCACACATATTGGGTGTATGGGGGCGAATTGGCCTTACTCCAATTCGTAGCCCATGAGGTTTTATCCTAGCCCAAGTTGCAAACCTTGTGTTATATAAACAAGGTTAGGCTTTAGGGTTTAGGAAATCAGCCAAAACAGAGTTTGTGAGAGAGGATTTTCGTGAGAGCCATAACTTAGACGAATTAGGGTTTTGATTGATTGTAATACGCGAGTTTGATAATCAATAGAAACCCGGTTGATTGTGAATTGTTGTTCCTACACATTTTCTGCTATATTCTGATCAAGAGGATTCCGCACTCTTGATTAGATTGACAATTATGTGAAAGATCCATACATCAAGGGGACCTGCAACTTCGTGCCATAAAGATAGTGTCTCCAGATTTTGAGTGCGAAAACTACAGCTCCTAACTCAAGATCATGAGTTGTGTAGTTCTTTTCATGAACTTTCAGCTGTCTTGATGCATAGGCTATGACTTTACCTCGTTGCATAAGAACGCAACCAAGTCCTAGATTCGACGCGTCACAATAGACAACGAAATCATCGTTTCCATCGGGCAAAAATAGAACAGGAGCATCACATAGTTTCTGTTTCAGCGTTTGGAACGCTTCTTCTTGTTTTGGTCCCCACTCAAAAGGCTTATTCTTATGAGTCAAAGCAGTGAGTGGAACCGTGATCTTCGAGAAGTTTGAAATAAATCGACGATAATAACCAGCAAGACCAAGAAAAGAACGAACTTCTGTGGGTGTCGTCAGTGTATTCCAATCCTTAATTGCAACAATTTTGGATGGATCCACATGAATACCCTGCTCGTTGACTATATGACCTAAAAACTGAACTTCTTTAAGCCAGAATTCACACTTAGAGAATTTAGCAAAAAGTTGTTCTTTCTTCAGGAGTTCCAGTGTCAAACGAAGGTGTTGCTCGTGATCGACGCGACACTTCGAATACATGAGAATATCGTCGATGAACACAATGATGAACTTATCTAAATAAGGTTTACAGACCCTATTCATTAAGTCCATGAAGATAGTTGGGGCATTCGTCAAACCAAAAGGCATGACTGTGAACTCATAGTGCCCATATCTTGTACAGAAAGCAGTTTTGGGAATATCTTCTTCGAATACACGAAGTTGATGATACCCAGAACACAGATCGATCTTGGAAAAACAGGTAGCACCTTGCAGCTGATCAAAGAGATCGTCGATTCGTGGTAGGGGATATCGATTCTTGATGGTAAGCTTGTTAAGCTCGAGATAATCAATACACATTTGAAAAGATCCATCTTTCTTTTTCGCAAAGAGGACAGGAGCTCCCCAAGGTGAAAAGCTCGGTCGGATGAATCCTTTATTAGATAACTCTTGAAGCTGTTTCGATAACTCTTGCATCTCGGACGGTGCAAGACGATAAGGTGCTTTCGCAATCGGGTTAGCATTAGGTACAAGATCAATATGAAACTCGACTTGACGAACTGGAGTCAAACCAGGTAGTTCATCAGGAAACACCTCTGGATAATCCCGAACAATCGAAATATCCTAAATACTCTTGCTCTTGCCTTTCTCCTCGGTGACATGTGCTAGAAAAGCAACATATCCCTTTTGTAAATAACTTCGGGCTTTCGTACACGACATGAGTTTCAAACCAACAGATGGTTTCTCGCCATGAACCTCTAGGACATCACCAGACGAAAGAGGAATACGAACGATCTTATCGAAACAAACCACCTCAGCATGATGTTTGGTTAACCAATCTATCCCCACAATAATATTGAAACTCCCAAGTTGCATCGGCGTGAGGTCAATAGGAAAAAGATGGTTATCGAGGTTCAATTGACAACCACGAATAACAGAATCGAGTACAAGAGGTTTACCAGTCGCAACTTCAACAGATAAGGGTTTCCTCAGTTTAGTTCTAGGTATCGCAAGTAAAGGCTCAAAAGATAACGAAACAAAACTACTATCGGCACCAGAATCAAAAAGAACAGATGCAAGATGATTGTTAACAAGGAACGTACCGTTAACAACCTCGTTGTCAGCTCGAGCCTCGTTGGCATTCAGATTGTATGCTCGTCCACGAGCGGGATTCACATTCGCGTTTGTATTTGCATTTTCATTCGCGTTCACCAACCTCGGGCAGTTATTGCGGAAGTGACCCATTTCTCCGCAATTATAACACGAACCAGGTGGGAATCTCGCAGCATTCCCCTGAGCTTGTGCTAGAACCTGAGCAGCTTGATTCTGACCCAAACGACAAATGTTGGCCAGATGCCCAAGTTTACCACACGCAGTGCACTGTTTGCAAGCCTGTTGAGCAACATGATGACCGTTGCATTGAGCACAGTGACTGCAACGTTCTGGGAAGCCTCGACTTCTTAGAAGACTCACCATTATTTTTTCCCTTACCCTTTTCTTGTGCAGAATCGGCTGACTTCTTTTTGTCACCCTTACGGGTCAGCTTACCCTTCCTGACTTGAGACTCAGTCAAGGTTGCAGCCAATTCAATCGCTTGACGGACAGTAGTAGGATTACTGCCAGTCACAATGTCTTGCACAGAATCGGGTAAACCATCGATATACCTCTCTATTGCTTTCTCCAACGGGGTAACCATCGTAGGACACAACAAACTGAGCTCCTCATAACGATCCGTATACGCACGGTGTTCTCCCCCATCTTGTTTCAAATCATCGAATTCTCGTTCCAAAGCTCGAATTTCATGACGGGGACAAAATTCTCTCATCATGAGAGCTCGAAGCTCTTCCCATGTTTGTGCCAACGCCACATTGGCACCCCTATCACGCAGCACACCGTTCCACCATGTAAGAGCTCGCTTCTCGAACACACTGGATGCAAATTCAACCTTACGCTCATTCGGACATTGCACATGTCTGAATGTGCTCTCCAAACTTTTGAACCATTGCAGGAGCGAGGTTGCTCCTTGAGACCCAGAAAACTTCAACGGTTTAGCCGAATTGAAATTCTTGAAACTACACTGAGCATTATTGTTGTTATTGTTGTTGTATAATTGATGAATCTGGGTTACTATGTTCGGAAGCACTGCAGCCATTTGCTGAGCGACAAGGGCTGTGACTTCTTCGTTGGTTAGAGGTTGTGCATCACGTCGAGGAGGCATTGTCTAAAAAGAACAAGGAAACATGAGAAACGAGTGAGGTCGACAATTGGGAAAAACAAAAGAGGTATTGAAAACATCGACAAAACACAAGGAAGGCGATCATTCGTTTATTACCTCGAACAAACAAACGACACGCAGTGACTAATCAAAGTAAATGGGTCAATATAATGTATCACTGAAGACATGCTCGCCTATAAGTGAATACTCACCCCAAGAGTTCCCAGGTAAGGGTGACTGGTCCGATACTGCGGATTTGTACGAACACTCTAGCCTTAAATAGAAAACTCAGGGTACAGGCATTCACCCTTCCAGTTTGCACGTGTTCACATTATTTAGACCCAAACTTTGATGAGATTTTGAAAACTCAAAGGGTTCAAAACCTTATAACCAATCATCCAAGAATAGATGATTAATTTTTGAAGCGGATTTGTTATTGTGTTCTCGTTGTGGTTATCACCTAAGGATAGGTGACGGTATTGTTTTAAAATCTAAACGCAAGTGAACTCGCGTTAGGGTCCTAGAAAGTTATAGTCTAGGTCAAAGCATTACTAATACCCTAATTCCCTATAACCATTCGCTCTGATACCAACTCTTCTGTCACACCCCGACCGCGTTAAAACATCGAAACCGCGGCGGAAACATCGGGGAGTGTTGCAACAGAATTATTGTTTCACAACCATGGATACAAAAGTCCCATTTTATTGATTCGGAATGTAATATGATAAAAGCACTTATATATAAGAAGTACCAGCGGCGTATCTACCATGCTTATATCATGTTACACCCGTTCCATTACCTAATCACAACCCAAAACCAATCATTTGTTCAAATCGTTTAACTCGTTCAAATCGTTTCAAATTGTTTAACTTGTCCCAAATCGTTTTCGTTCTAATTGTGAAATTACGTTTGGTCGTCTCGCTAATAACATTCAAACCTTCGTAACTCATCCATTGTTAAACCCGTATTAACAAACCACCAAAGGGTAAGTTAACAATCACATATTCGGTCGTTACCCACATAACCCCCACATATAACCATGGGTGCAGTCTGATAACGGGATTTGTTAGATCCTATGGTACCATAACCTAATACTGGTCGGTTCGGCCAAAATTAATGAATGTTATTCTTTATGTCACTGCGTCCAACAAGTTTGTTCACATTATCAAAATCGTTATTAGTTTAATATAAACCATTTAATCGTTTTTGAAACCATCGTTTAAACCTCGAAATCATTTTACACATATGAATCACCCCAAAACAATCGAAAACAGTAAAATAGGGGAACTATGTACTCACATCGAAGTGCAAAGTATCCTCAGTCTAAAGAACTCAACAAGCTCAGGCAAACCAAGGAAATTCAAGTAGCACCTAATAATCGAATCACTAGTCAAATAATCGACACCTAAATCGGAAGATCGGATAGAATGAGGTCTTGTAAACCAAATGAGTATTGGAACTCGTGTGATATGGTTTAACAAAGCCTACATTCTAGATCGGAACCTAATCTAAGTGCTTTCGACCCGTTATGACCCATTAAGGTAGCTTACGCTACTTTAACGCGTCGTTCGCGCAAACGCGCGTTCGATACGTCTAACTAGTCCTATGACAAGTATTATATGCCCTAAGATGTTTAAATATGTTGCATAATCAGTTATGTGACAAAATTTTAAGTTACATATGCTTAAATACCAATTATGCATGAAAAGGGCATTTTGGTCATTTACGTAAGGCATATAAACTACCTATCATACAACTACTTAAACTAAGTGACCATAAGTTATAACCTCGGAACGTTATTCCCTATGCAACTATGGTCACTAAACATATTTGGTCGGATCCTAATGATCGACCAAACGGATCGAGTTCGAGAGTCTAAGCGGTGGTTTAGACCGCTTGACTTACGACTCTACACAAGCACTAAACTAAAAGTGACGAGCTAAATATGTTAAAACATGTTTAACTAAGTTAGAAAACAGGTTTTGGTATCAAAACAAAGTGTTTTGATACCCAATAGTAGTTTGGTTGTAAAATACGCATAAATACGCATTTTGACCGAAACTACGATTCGTCACTACGCCTAGTCAACGTGGTAATCAGTAGGTATAGTCACAAGGGATTATAACCATCGTGATTGCGCTCACGTTGCAAAGTTCAAACGAACTTTGTGTTGACCAAAGACTGGTCAAAGCAGAAAGTCAAACACTGTTTGACTTTCATGCTCGAAAAGCAATAAATGCACGAAACAAGCTTACAAAGGGTCCAAGCTAGGGAGAACTTGATCTATAACACTCAGGTATGAAGCAAAGGCTTCAACTTAGAGCATTAAAATGATCAAGGGTGTAGAAATGGAGTGAAGGCATGGTTATATGTAGTTTTTGGTAAACCGTTAGGATCATTCCTTGCTAAAGAGGGAACAACCTTGGCCATACATGTGGGCTGATGGTTTTCAAATACAAGGGGACTTGATAAACCATCAAAATTCAGAAGATGGTATCCCAAATCAGCTGCTAAAACCATCAAAAACAAACCCCAAGTCTAGATTCAATGTTTCTGACCTGGTAGGCTGTCGTGCCCCGCATAAGATACAGCCTCATCTTACGCGGCCCGCCTAGCCAAGTTTGGCAGAATTGCAAAAATGGTCCCTGCACTTGAAAAACTTGCATTTTGATGCATATTTGACACGTTTAAGCCCCGTTAACCCCATTTCAAAGCTCTAAAATGAATTTAAAGTATAGGAAACTTAAAATATGCTCAAAAACATCTCGGATGTCGGTTCGTTTGGTCGTACGGTTGCGTTATTCGGGTAATTACGACGGAAGTCGTAACGAACGCAAAAACGATCCAAATTACGCGACGAATGGAATTTTATCATGCCAATCACTAAAATAAAATATTTTAATGATTACATAAATTTTTGGGTGTCCGGATATATTCAGAACGTAAGATATGCGCGAAAATGCAAACTTATGCACTTTTTGACGCTTTTAGTCCCTATTGATCAAATAAGTTTATTTTAGCATATTGAACCCCTCAAAGCCTGTTTCTAAGCTATGTAAAGGATATTTAGGGTATGTTTAACTTATGATCAAGTTCCGGAATGTTCGTTACGGAATAAATCGGCATACTTTCGCAGTTTGACACAATTAGTCCCTGCGATCGAATAGACTTGTTTTAAACACACCAAACCATCTAAAACTTATTTCTAAGTTATGTGAAGGTTATTTACAGTATGTTAAGCCAATTTCACTATTCCGGAGTGTTTGTCACGTTAAACTGAATGCGTTTATGCACCAGTTTGCGTATAACTTTCCAGAAAGCGATTTAAAGCTTGAAATCGAACTCGAATCAAATCGTAAAATCATCAAACACAAATACACACATAATAACACCAAAACACATTGTTTTATTAAACATTGTTTTACATTGTACATCGATTACAGAGCACAGTTGTCACAATGAGGGATTAAACTATGTTGAAAGACCGATAGCAATTAAAGTCGTTAAAGTAGAGAACCTTCGCAATAAAGCCGTTAGACAAGTCTTAGTGCAATGGCAACATCGGAAAGGATTAGAACTTACATGGGAAGAGGAAGATGAAATGCGGAAGCACTACCCTTTTCTCATCGGTACGTAAAATGCTTAATTTGTTATGTGTCCGGTTTTGGGGACGAACCCGTTATTAAGGGGGTAGACTTGTAACAACCCAAAAATGACTTATTAGACAATACAAGTTAAAATAATTAAAGATCTAACCTAGTTAATATAAATGTTGCAAAGTACTAGTAAATGATGAGAAAAACCTAAGTTAAATAAATATACAAACTAGAAGGGCCAAATGTGTAACATCCTAAAACTCAAAATAATAAAAAGAAGGAAAATAAAATCACACACACCGTGTGTGTGTGTCTGGGTGATCGAATAGAAGCAGGAGACAAGGTGAAACCTTTATTTCACTAATTCCATCAAATTGAGTAGGAATTTCAAGGAAAATCGAATGCATGAGCCTCAATTTGTAACATCTAACCTTGTTTATTGAAGTGGTAAATCCAATTTCTTGATTTTGTGAATTGAAGGAAATGGGTTTCAACCCAATCATGAGTTTATGTTATGATATGTGTAATTGGAAGTAGGATTTGCACTATAGAATAAGGTTTATGTTTGATTTTGATGATTTGAAAGACTTGATGCATCAACCCATTTTGTGTGAAATCCTCATGAATGTAGGATGAACAAGATAATAGAAGTAATCATGTATAACCTTGAAATCGTGATGATTGATCTTGTTTGTGATATATGGACACTAGATGAATTGATGTAGAATAAAAAGGATTATATGAACTTGTTTGATTATTGATGAATTACTAGATGAACTAGTAGAATCATGTGTTAAAATACTTGTATTAAGTGTCCTATTATTGCGAAACCCGCCAGGTGTTCGATGAAATGTCTAAGAGAACAAATATGTGAAATTTGGATATTTTATGATAATGTTGTCATATGAGGAATTATGTGAATGATGGAATGATATAGTTTGGGCTAAATGAGTGAATGTATTGATGTAGGCGTAAAAGAAGAAAGCTCAAACGCTAAGGAATCGGAAGCCTCGCAAGATCGAGGTATGTTGTTTTATGCATACAAACTTTATTTTGTAACTTGTCGTTTTTGTACTAAAATCATAATTATGGTATTCCGTAGTAGTTATGTAGTAGATAGCATGACCCGTCACGAACGGGTCATATGAAATGAAAGTTTATGAAAGAAATTGTATTATGTTCGGTTCATCCCGGATGAACCGTATATTGGAAAGTTATGTAAGAAAGTAATGAAATTACTCGATCCATTATAAACGGGTTGGAGTTGATGTAAGTGCAAAGATGAAAGGAATGTATTCGTTCGTGGTAAACGGACCAAATGGAAGTTTATGTTACGAATGTAATTACCCATTTCTAACGGGTAATAATGAATGGTAAGTTTTATCTCTATTTTGAGATAAGTATGTTTTGACTCGTTTCGACGGGTAGTAAGTGCAAGAATGATGTGAAAGCATGGAATGGATAAATTGGTTTATTAGATAAAAAGTAATTTAGTTGACGGAATTAACTTTACAAGTTTGTTGTTTGATGTAGGTAAATCCTCAACATAATGGCTTGCTGACTTGGAACGAACACATATGAATCACGCCCACTTTGCGCTTCCGAAGATGTCTATTTTGTATGGTCCTAGTTTTGGTTGTATGTATTTCCAACATGTGTAAACTTTTTGTTGTCTTTGTGTATTGGCGAAAACTTAGTTAGTTAGTAGACTTTGTATCTAGACAACTTAAACTTGTCCGCTTTTGTTTTAAAAAGGTTGTTTATGAAATAGTTGGAATGTTTAAAAATTTCATGTTTACTAAGTTTTTGTTGGATAAAGTGTGTGGTCGAAGGTCTTTTAAGTTGGGGAGTTTTATTGTTAAAGCAGGGAGTCGCTTATAGTACGAACGGGTCATGCCTAATTTTTTGTTAAAATTAGTATGTCATTATTATTATTATTTCCGAATGTGTAAAAAGGTCGTATTAGAGCGGAGCAGGATATACTTGTGACACCTGTGTTTGTAATCATTGAGAACAGTTCAATTATCAATAAAACAATGTTATTTGATCCCGATGTTTGTTTGGTTATGTTTTACATTTTTCATGTTTTGACTTTTATTCAATTTCAAACTTTACATCGCTTTCTGGAGAGTTATACGCAAACTGGTGCGTAAACGTAATCAGTTTAACACGAAAAATACTCCGGAATATCAACATATACTTAACATACCTTAAATAACCTTTACATAACGTAGAAATAAGTTTTGAAGGCTTTGGTATGGCAAAAACAAGTTAATTCGCCTACAGGGACTAAATTTGATAAACTGCGAAAGTATGCCAATTTGAACTGTAACAGACATTCCGGAACGTGACCATAATTTAAACATACCATAAATATCCTTTACATAGCTTAGAAATAGGCTTTGAGGGGTTCGGTGTGCTAAAATAAACTTTTGGCTCATTCAGGGACTAAAAGCGTCAAAAAGTGCATAAGTTTGCATTTTCGCACATAACTTACGTTCTGAATACATCCGGACATCCAAAAATTTATGTAAGCACTAAAATATTTTATTTTAGTGTTTGGCATGAGAAAAATCCATTCGTCGCGCAATTTGGATCGTTTTTCGCGCTTATGCGCATTCCGTCGTAATTAAGCGAACATCGCGATCGTACGACCAATCGAACCAACATCCGGCATATTTTTGAGCATGTTTCATGTCCACAATGTTTAGGCATCATTTTAGGGCCTTAACGTTGGCTTAACGGGCCTTAAACGTGTCGAAAATGGCTTTAATGCATAACAGGGACCAAAACTGCCATTTCAGCAAAGTTGATGGCTTACGGACCGTAAGCCCTCAACCTTACGGTCCGTAAGGGACTCCCAGCTGATCAGAAATTTCTAAAACAGCTGTTAACAGCTGTTAAGCACTCCCTAACCCTTTTGGACTTGCCTCTTCCTGATGTTGGGGGGCCAATTTGAGTTACCTTATTGTTGCAACAAGTGTAGGGACAAGATCAAAGCACGGTATTCGAGAAACGATCCTAACGGTGGTCCAAATCCTATAAATACCCAACCCATCACAACTCAAAACCCACTTAAATTCTTGAAATTTCTCTAAGTTGAAGTGAAACCACTTCATACCTGAGAATACTTGAGAAATCAAAGCTTTCGGGGACCCTTTGTAAGTGTTCCTTCGTTCTTTTATTCTTTTAGCGTTAAAGTCAAACTTTGTTTGACTTTCTACATTGACCAGTTTATGGTCAATGCGAAGTTCATTTGAACTTCATAACGTGAGCGTAATCACGATGGTTATAGTCCCTAGTGACTATACCTACTGATTACCACGTTATCTTGGCTTAGTGACGAGTCGTAGTTTCGGCCAAAATGCGCATTCTTGTGTATTTTTGTAACCAAACTACTCTTGGGTATCAAAACCGTTTGTTTTGATACCAAACCTGTTTTCTAAACTTAGTTAAGCATGTTTTAACATGCTTAGCTCGTCACTTTTAGTTTAGTGCTTATATAGGGTCGTAAGGTAAGCGATCTAAACAATCGCTTATACTTTCGAACCCGACCCAGTTGGTCGATCATTAGGATCCGATCAAACATATTAGGTGACCATAGTTGTATAGGGAATAACCTTCCGAGGTTATACCTTATGGTCACATCGTTTGAGTAGTTGTATGATAGGTAGTATATATGCCTTAGGTAAATTACCAAAATGCCCTTTTTACGCCAAAATTCATATTAAGCATATGTAACATAACTTTTGATATCTAAACTGTTTTGGCAACAATATTAGACATGTTAAGGCATATTTTACTAATCATAGGGCTAGTTAGGCATTCCGAACGCGTTTTACGCAAACGACGCGTTAAAGTAGCATAAGCTACCTAAACGGGTCGCAATGGGTCGTAAGCACTTAGGTTAGGTTTCATTTAGTATGTAGGCTTTGTTAAACCATATTACATGAGTCCCCATACTCATTTGGTTTACGAGCCCTCATTCTATCCGATCTTCTGATTTAGGTCCGGTTTATTAATATAGTTACCTATATTAGGTACCGTTTGATTTCCGTGATCTCTAGCATTGTTTGGTTGTTATTCAAGGACTACTAAGCAATCTCAAGTGAGTACATAGACCCCTCTTTTACTGTTTTTCAAACTGTTTTGGGGTGAAACACATGTGCCTACTTGTTACTTTCATGCTTTCCATGTTTTCATATCATATGCTTATTATGTTCATTAGTAGACTTACAGTACATGATTTCATTGTGTTTTTGCTACGTATGTCCTTTGTTGCATACTTAGTACATTGTTTTACATTACATTTCACGCTATGTATGTTCATTTGATTACATACTTAGTGCATTGTTTTCACATGCTTACATTTTGGTATGACATTTGGTTTGTTTAAATGGGACAACAATACATTCATTAACATTAGCTACGCCATTCATTAGTAGGTAGTGGTACCATAGGAATTGACAACTCCCGTTCCTGACATCCTAGGTATGTTTGGATGGAAGGAATGACCGAATTCGATAGACATAACACAGATAAACCTTTAATTTGTTTAAAGGTCTATCACCACAGTCACAAGGCTTGAATATATGTATTTTCACAATATCGCATAAATGTTTGTATTCAGTATAGCATGCATTTCCACAAAACATAACGTTGATTTAAACCACGTTTTACTTCAATACATTGCTTTGTGCATTTTTACCTATGGTTTAGTAGATACATATTTCACTTGCCATACATGACATTTTGGTTACACATTACATAATTTACATTTGACATAGACATTTTGGCATTGATATACACATTTAGTGATTTACATTTAACATAGACATTTTGATATGGTTTACACAATAACACTTGACAATTGATTTATACATGAACAATTTACAATGATGGTTCGTTTGGGTAAGTGATTTGAGTAACGAGGCGTGTGTAATATGATACAAGCATGGTGGATACGCCGCTGGTACTTCCTATATATAAGTGCTTGTATGATATTACATGTCGTAGCGTTACTTAAATCATTTCAATATTTGACATGTTACATTTTACATAAACAACTTATTTTTCACAAGACATTGTCTTACAAAACAGTTTATTTTATCCAACTCATTTTACTCGGTTATTTTATTAACCATACACCATTCTTTTATATAGTCTGATTTCTTATCGAGTTTTCATACGATTTATAAAAGAAAGCACTTAACAAGATTCATGACTAATTTTTATTAAACCTATCTTTTAAAACCCAAGTCATGAATCCTATTTTTCACTAAACCTATGTATCTCACAGGCATTTTTATGCTGACGTACCTATTTTCACATGTGTTTTCAGGAGCTGTCGCTTAGGATGATGATCGTGACATTAGGGCGGACCTGTGCCTTAGAGACATAAAACGAAGATAGACTTAGTTTAATTATGTTATGTACTCTTGGTTTCATGTTTAAAGACAATGTAACTCGCTTGTTGATAAATAAAACATAACTTTAATTTCCATGGTTGTGAAACAATAATTCTGTTACAACACTCCCCGACGTTTCCGCCACGATGTGATGTTCTACGTGGTCGGGGTGTGACAGAAGAGTTGGTATCATAGCCAATGGTTATAGGGAATTAGGTTATTAGTAATGCTTTGACCTAGACTATAACCTTTCTAGGACCCCAACACAAGTTATCTTGTGTTTGGATCTTAAAACATGCACTTCACCTATCCTTAGGTGATAACCACAACGGGAACATCAAGTTCGAATCCGCTTTGAAAACTAATCATCTGTTCTAGGATGATTGATTACTAGGTTTTGAACCCTATGTTATAAGGTTTTGAACCCCCTTTGAATTTTCAAAATCTCGTCAAGGTTTTGGGTTTTAAATAATGTGAACACGTGCAAACTGGAAGGGTGAATGCCTGTACCCTGGGTTTTCTGTCTAAGGCTAGAGTGTTCGTACAAATCCACATAATCGGACCAGTCACTCTTACCTGGGAACTCTTGGGGTGAGTGTTCACTTATAGGCAAGCATTTCTTCGCGATACATTATTTTTGACCCATTTACTTTAATTAGTCACTGTGTGTCATTTGCTTGCTTTGTGATGCGGACGAATGACCACCATCTTTGATTTTTTCAATTTTTGTATCATCTCATTCTTTTCACCCAATCATCTCACTCGTTTCCTTTCATGTTTCCTCTTTTAGAATACCTCCTCGACGCGAGAATCAGATAGCAAATGCCGAACTGGCAGAAATCATTGCGCAGCAAATGGCTGCTGCGTTCCCAAACCTTATTGCTCAATGGAACCAAGCCAAAAACAACCACAATGCTCCTTGTAATTTCAAGAATTTTAACTCGGCAAAACCGCTCAAGTTTAGTGGTTCTGAGGGAGCAACTGGGCTTCTTCAATGGTTCGAGAGCATTGTGAACACTTTCCGTCACGTTCAGTGTCCTGATAATCGCAAGGTTGAGTTTTCTTCGAGTGTGTTTCAGAAGAGGGCTCTTACGTGGTGGAACGGGGTTATGAGAGACCGGGGTGCAGAAGTTGCTCTAGCACAAACTTGGGCCGAACTTAGGGCCCTTATGATGAGGGAGTTTTGTCCTCGTCATGAACTGCGAGCATTGGAAAGAGAGTTTGATGATTTGAAACAAGATAGTGGCGAGCACCGGGCGTATACTGATAGATATGAAGAACTAAGTTTGCTATGCCCATCAATGGTCACCCCACTCGATAAGGCTATCGAAAGGTACATTGATGGTCTACCTGACTCAGTACAAGACATCATTACTGGTAGTAACCCTACCACACTCCGTTAGGTGATCGAGTTAGCAGTGACATTGACTGAGTCGCAGGTTCGAAAGGGAAAGCTGCATAAAAAGGGTGACAAGGGTAAGAAGCAGGAGTCAGACAAAGAGGATGACAAGAAGGGTAAGAACAAGAAGGGTAAAGAATCTGGTTCTTCGAAAGGGTCAAGGAAGCGTAAGGCTTCCCAAAATTTTGCTGTCACTTCCCAAGTTAACCAGGCAGCTCCCAACCAACCCGCACAGCCTCCAGCAAAGAAGCGTTATGCAGGGAATGCACCTTTGTGCAATAGATGCAACAGTCACCATCAGCCGCAACTTCCGTGCCGTTTCTGTACTAACTGTGGGAAGTCAGGTCATCTTGCTGATGTTTGTCGTTTTGCTCATAATCAGGCAGTTCAGAACCCGGCTCAACGAGTTGCTCAGCCTCCTGCTCAGCAACAAGGTCAAGCTGCACGACCACACTACCCGCCAGGTTCTTGTTACAACTGTGGGGATCTGACCCACTACCGTAATCAGTGTCCAAGATTGGTAAATGCTAATCCAAATCAGAATCAGGATCAGGCTCGAGGGCGAGTCTTCAACATGAATGCACAAGAGGCACAACCAGACAATGAAGTGGTGAACGGTACGTTCTTTATTAATAATCAGCCTGCATCTGTTCTTTTTTATTCGGGTGCCGATAAGAGTTTTGTGTCATTATCTTTTGAGCCTTTGCTTCGCGTGTCTAGAACGAAACTAGGTAAGCCTTTGACAGTAGAAGTTGCTAGTGGTGAACCCATTGTTCTTGATTCTGTTCTTCGCAACTGCGAGTTGAACCTTAACGACCATCTTTTTCCTATTGACCTCACGCCTATGAAACTTTGAAGCTTCGACGTTATTGTGGGTATGGATTGGTTAGCTAAGCATCGCGCAGAGGTAGTTTGTTTTGAGAAGATTGTTCGTGTGCCGCTTTCGACAGGTGAGATCCTACAGGTTCGTGGTGAGAAACCTGCTGGTGGTCTCAAACTCATGTCTTGTTTCAAAGCTCGGAAGTATCTGCGAAAGAACTATGTGGCCTTTTTGGCACATGTTGTAGCAGATAAGGGCAAAGGTAAGTCTATTCAAGATATCCCTGTTGTTCGGGATTATCCTGATGTGTTTCTTGAAGAGTTACCTGGTCTACCCCCAGCACGCCAAGTCGAGTTCCGTATTGATCTCGTACCTGGTGCAAATCCCATTGCCAGATCTCCATATCGTCTTGCACCATCTGAGATGCAAGAGTTGGCTAAGCAGCTTCAGGAACTCTCTGACAAAGGTTTTATCCGTCCTAGCTTTTCACCTTGGGGTGCTCCTGTTCTTTTTGTCAAGAAGAAGGATGGATCTTTTAGGTTGTGTATCGATTATCATCAGCTTAACAAGCTTACCATCAAGAATCGATATCCCCTACCTCGCATAGATGATCTCTTTGATCAGTTACAGGGCGCTTCTTATTTTTCAAAGATTGATCTGCGATCTGGATATCATCAACTTCGTGTGCATGAAGAAGATATTCCCAAGACAGCGTTCCGCACTCGGTATGGGCATTATGAGTTCACAGTTATGCCATTCGGTTTGACTAATGCTCCTCCTGTTTTCATGGACTTAATGAATAGGGTCTGCAAGCCTTATTTGGATCAGTTCGTCATTGTTTTTATTGATGACATCTTGATTTATTCTAAGACGCAAGCTGAACATGAGCAACATCTTCGTCTTACTCTGGAACTCCTGAGGAAAGAGCAACTTTTCGCCAAATTCTCCAAGTGCGAGTTTTGGCTCAAGGAAGTTCAATTTTTAGGACATATTGTCAACGAACAAGGTATTCATGTAGATCCCTCCAAGATCAGTGCGATTAAGGATTGGGATACGCCTACTACTCCTACTGAAGTTCGTTCTTTTCTTGGACTTGCGGGTTATTATTGCCGCTTCATTGAAAACTTCTCAAAGATTGCAGTTCCTCTAACTGCTCTAACTCAGAAGAACAAGCCCTTTGATTGGGGATTCAAACAAGAGGAAGCTTTTCAAAACTTGAAGCAGAAGCTTTGCGACGCGCCTGTTCTGACTTTGCCTGAGGGCAATGATGATTTCGTCGTTTATTGCGATGCATCTAAATTGGGTCTTGGCTGCGTTCTGATGCAAAGAAACAAAGTCATAGCATATGCATCGAGGTAGTTGAAGATACATGAGAAGAACTACACCACTCATGATTTTGAGTTGGGTGCAGTTGTCTTCGCTCTTAAGATCTGGTGACACTATTTGTACGGTACAAAATGTGTGGTTTTCACGGACCACAAAAGTCTTCAGCATATCTTCAATCAGAAAGAACTCAACATGAGGCAACGACGTTGGGTTGAGCTTCTAAACGACTATGACTGCGAAATTCGCTACCATCCTGGTAAGGCGAATGTCGTAGCCGATGCATTGAGTCGTAAGGAACGTACTAAGCTTCATTGTGTTCGTGTTCAATCTGATATTCAAGCTCGATCCGATATCCAAGCCCGCATTTCTCAGGCTCAACACACTTGTGTTTCACAAGGTTTGATAGGTAAGGAATTTCCCTATCACATAACCCCTGGTCTGGAACTGAAGGACAATGGATCGTATTACTTCATGGACCGTTTGTGGGTCCCAAGCCAAGATGATCTTCGCACCTTGCTTATGGATGAAGCCCATAAGTCTCGTTATTCTATTCATCCTGGCTCAGATAAGATGTATAAGGATCTTCGTATTCAGTATTGGTGGCCTGGTATGAAGAAAGACATTGCCTTATATGTATCAAAATGCCTTACTTGTCTTAAAGTTAAGGCTGAACATCAACGTCCTTCTGGTTTATTGGTGCAACCAGAGATCCCAGTTTGGAAATGGGAAAACATTACTATGGATCTTATTACCAAACTTCCGCGCACAAAGAAAGGTCATGATGCCATCTGGGTAGTTGTTGATCGTCTTACTAAGTCAGCGCATTTCTTGCCAATCCGTGAGGATTTTTCTGCTGACAAACTTACTAAAATCTATGTGGATGAAATTGTAGCTCGACATGGTGTTCCTTTGAACATCATTTCTGACAGAGATGCTCGCTTCACTTCTCATTTTTGGAGAACCATGCAATCTGCTATGGGGACCCAACTTAATCTGAGCACAACTTATCATCCACAAATGGATGGTCAATCTGAAAGAACAATCCAGACTCTGGAGGATATGCTTAGAGCTTGTGTAATCGATTTTGGTGGTAGTTGGGATTCACATCTTCCGTTAATTGAATTCTCCTACAACAACAGTTATCACTCCAGCATCAACATGGCTCCTTTCGAGGCTCTCTATGGTCGAAAATGTCGTTCACCAGTTTGCTGGAATGAGATCGGTGAGGCTCAGCTTACTGGACCTGCCCTCATTTTAGAGACAACTGATAAGGTTAAGAAAGTTCGTGATAACCTTCAGACAGCTAGAAGCCGTCAAAAGAGTTACGCGGACCAAGGACGCAAGCCCATGGAATTTCAAGTCGGTGATCGTGTATTACTTAAGGTCTCACCTTGGAAAGGTGTGATCAGATTTGGAAAGAAAGGAAAACTTGCACCTAGATACGTTGGACCATTTAGGATCGTCGAAAGAATCGGTAAGGTAGCCTACAGACTAGAGTTACCTCCAGAACTTGGAAATGTTCACCCAACCTTTCATGTGTCCAATCTCAAGAAGTGTTTAGCTGATGAGAACCTCCACATACCACTTGACGAAATTCGTGTTGATAAAACACTGAAATTTGTTGAGAAGCCAGTGGAAATCATGGAACGTGAAGTCAAGTGGCTCAAACGCAAGCGCATTCCATTGGTCAAAGTTCACTGTGAATCTAAACATGGACCTGAGTTTACTTGGGAACGTGAAGATCAAATGAAGGCGAAGTATCCGCATCTATTCTCACGAGTTTCCTCTAAATAAATTTCGGGACGAAATTTCCACAAGTAGGGGAGACTGTGACACCTGTGTTTGTAATCATTGAGAACAGTTCAATTATCAATAAAACAATGTTATTTGATCCCGATGTTTGTTTGGTTATGTTTTACATTTTTCATGTTTTGACTTTTGTTCAATTTCAAACTTTACATCGCTTTCTGGAGAGTTATACACAAACTGGTGCGTAAACATAATCAGTTTAACGCGAAAAATACTCTGGAACATCAACATATACTTAAAATACCTTAAATAACCTTTACATAACTTAGAAATAAGTTTTGAAGGCTTTGGTATGGCAAAAACAAGTTAATTCGCCTACAGGGACTAAATTTGACAAACTGCGAAAGTATGCCAATTTGAACTGTAACAGACATTCCGGAACACGACCATAAGTTAAACATACCATAAATATCCTTTACATAGCTTATAAATTGGCTTTGAGGGGTTCGGTGTGCTAAAATAAACTTTTGGCTCATTCAGGGACTAAAAGCGTCAAAAAGTGCATAAGTTTGCATTTTCGCGCATAACTTACGTTCTGAATACATCTGGACATCCAAAAATTTATGTAAACACTAAAATATTTTATTTTAGTGTTTGGCATGAGAAAAATCCATTCGTCGCGCAATTTGGATCGTTTTTCGCGCTTATGCGCATTCCGTCGTAATTAAGCGAACATCGCGATCGTACGACCAAACGAACCAACATCCGGCATATTTTTTAGCATGTTTCATGTCCACAATGTTTAGGCATCATTTTAGGGCCTTAATGTTGGCTTAACATGTCACACCCCCAAAATCCACACGCGGAGTACCACCGCTTGGAGGCGTGACATGACCAGGATCAAGCCACCAATCATATTGAACATAAGTATATATATATAACAAAAGTCATTCATCAATACGATAGGTGTTTACAAAACCAAATATAATCAAGTGTGTAGCGGAAGCATTAATGTAAAACCCAACATAAGTTTAAGTACAAAATGTCATAATGTTTAACAACACATTCACGATCCATGTCCACAACAACCGTGCCTCCCGTGCAAGCTCCAAAAGTACCTAAGGTCCTGCAAGGCATGTAACAGAGAGTCAACAACTAGTTGAGCGAGTTCACAGTAGGTTATTCAGTTCTAGTGTACGTATTGTAAATCGTAAGTTCGTTTAGTAGTCATGTATCGTATGTAATCTCATCGCGGCCCTCTAGGCATGTTTGCGAAGTTTAGTGGGGGTTTCCCCATATGTTCACTAGACTAGGTATATTTGTATCGCGGCCCTCCAGGCATGTTTGCGAAGATTAATGTATAGTTCGCGGCCATTCCAGGCATGTTTGCGAAGATTGTTCTAGTATCGCGGCCGATCCCGGCATGTTTGCGAAGAGAAGTATATGTATCACTAGTCTAGTAGTATCTACCATTGACCTTCCTCTCCCGAGGCCAATGGTATGTAATTCCGATTACTCTTACGCATAAATAATCAATTAATCAACCCATTCCCAACCCCGGGAATCCCATGCCTTGGTAGAAGTGTGAACTCACCTTGTTTGCTCGGTATGCTAAGTTAAGTGCTCACAATTTAACAGTCAAGTCCTATAGTGCACGTATGTTCACTCAGTTTACGTTCGTAATGTTTCACATGAAACTAGTGTCACAGTAATATCATATAACACACAACAGTTAATCATGCTTTAACAATCCATGTAACACATAACGGCCTTCACAGTTCATTATAACAATGTTATCCATTAACAGAAAGCAGAAGTAATAGACATAATAAAGTTATCAACTTAACAGGGTTAACTAGTTTATTAAGGTTAGTATATCTAACCAAGTTAATAAACTAAACAGCCTTAACATATATAACCTGCTTAATATAACATATTGAACAGTATCATGTTAAATAGAATTTACAACTAACAGAGTTACTCAAACAAATAAAGTTAACAACTTAACAAGGTTAACAAACCATAAAAGTTAATCAACTTACTAGCTTAACAGAGTTAAGTAAACTAACTGAGTTATACAAGTGGTTAGTTTATTTGAATAACATATTCAATGACATTAATAATAACAGTTAATAAGTTGCCAAAAACACATAAGTGTCGAAAACCCCTAAGGCCGAAATCCCTTTATGTTCGAAATCCCTTAAGTGGCCGAAAACCATATGAGCCGAAATCCCTTTATGTGGCCGAAATCACTTAGGTAGGCCGAAAACACTTATATGCCGAAAACACCTAAGTGGGCCGAAATCTAGGTTGGGCCGAAAACCATATGTGGGCCGAAATCACTCTATGTGATTTCGTCCAGTTTAAAGTATGTGGGTGATTTCGTCCACTTTATCATCTTCTTCAACAAATACTTACAGTAACTTTAAAAACCCAGCAACTATATCTCATTACATTTTCATGATTAAACATCTACAAGTCATTTAAATCAATCATTGATATAAAACAAATACTCTACCAAAACTTTGTGAGATCAAGAACATACTTGAATCAGTTTATCATTCATTAACATATACCCACTGTTGATCCAAACATCCAATATACAGACACTTCGTGGATGATAATTATCTAGCAAGCACACTATGATAAATCACATATTCACATATATACATACATCATGATTAAACATCCAATAATCATACGATAAGCATCTTAAACAACTGAACATGAAGATCACTAACCAAGGATTTAAACAGAGGTTTTGCTTCAAGATGAGTTCTCTTTGTGGGTTTTCAGAGATAGAAAGAGAAACAATGTGATAGGATCAGTTTTGATAAGTGTGAAACTTCTCAGAGAAGTTTGTTTATAAAATAATGATTATATATATAAAATATCTCAAAACACTGGGCCATGGGCCAAGCCCATGTCTGATTTCGTTGTTCACATGGACGAAAACACTTAAAGTGTTTTCACCACTTGGGTGATTTCATGAGTACTTTGTTTCAGTGAGTTCCAACTTTATTTAACACATGTTAAATAATAACACCTTATTAACATACAATCACATATAATAAATACTATGGATTTCCACATAAAAAATATCAGTCGAAATACGATATAACGTATTACAAAGGTAAGCGTTGTGAAACAACGAGTCGTATCAACAACAACTAGAACAATAATAATAAAAAAAAAATTAACGTGCACTAAATGCGAAGATAGAATCTTGGAAACTCGAGTTGTCACATTATCCCCAACTTGAAAGAAATTTCGTCCCGAAATTTAGCATGCGGTTACTGAGGAAGCTAGGTAAGTTATTGTTTACTGGTTTTCCTGGGGTGTCACATCATCCCCCCGTTGATTTGGAATTTCTTCCCTAAATTCTGTAGTAGCTTCAGCCTCAGTAGTAGTTGCATTGTTTTCGAACAACTGGGGATATTTGAGTTCCATTTGGTCTTCGCGTTCCCAGGTGAACTCTGGGCCACGACGGGAGTTCCAACGAACTCGAACAAGAGGTATTCTGGTGTTCTTGAGGACCTTAACATCCCGGTCCGTGATTTCAACTGGTTCTTCGACGAAATGCAACCGTTCGTCGATAGTGAGCTCCTTCAAAGGAACTATGAAGGTCTCATCTGACTGCCACTTCTTCAGATTCGACACATGAAAAACGTTGTGAACTGCACTGAGTTCAGCTGGTAAGTTCAGTCTGTAGGCCACTTTGCCTATTTTCTCTATGACTTCAAATGGTCCAACGTATCGTGGATTGAGTTTGCCTCGTTTGCCAAAACGAACAACTCCCTTCCAAGGTGAAACTTTGAGTAGTGCTCGATCCCCAACCTGGAACTCGAGTAATTTCCTGTCTTTATCGGCGTAAGCTTTCTGACGGTCACGAGCTGCCGCCATGCGTTGTCGTATTTGAGCAATCTTTTCAGTAGTATCAATTACCATTTCTGGACCTGTGATCTGACTGTCACCCACCTCTGCCCAACAAAGAGGTGATCGGCATTTACGCCCGTACAATGCCTCAAATGGAGCAGCTTTAATGCTGGTGTGGTAACTGTTGTTGTACGAAAATTCCACAAGTGGCAAATGTTTTTCCCAGCCTTTGCCAAAGTCAATTACGCACGCCCGAAGCATGTCTTCTAGAGTTTGAATAGTGCGCTCAGACTGCCCATCGGTCTGAGGATGATAAGCTGTGCTCATGTCTAATCGAGAGCCAAAAGATTTGTGCATTGCTTGCCACAGTTCTGAAGTAAAACGTGCATCACGATCAGAGATAATAGATGTGGGCACCCCGTGCCTCGAGACAACTTCTTTAAGGTATACGTCTGCTAGAGTGGAGAACTTATCCGTTTCCTTGATAGCCAAGAAGTGAGCAGACTTTGTGAGTCGATCCACGATCACCCAAATAGTATCATTCCCACGTTGAGATCTAGGTAGGCCAGTAACAAAATCCATGGAAATTTGCTCCCATTTCCATTGTGGTATCTCAGGTTGTTGGAGTGGGCCTGATGGTTTCTGATATTCCGCTTTGACTCTCGCACAAGTCAAACACTTGCTAACGTAAGTTGCTATGTGGGCCTTCATGCTAGGCCACCAATATGTAGTTCTGAGGTCGTGGTACATCTTATCTGAACCAGGATGTACTGAGTAGCGAGACTTATGAGCTTCATCCATTACAAGCTCGCGTAAATTACCATAGAGTGGGACCCAGATGCGTCCTGTTACATAGTAGGCGCCGTCTGCCCTTTGTTCTAACCGTTGCCTTGAGCCGCGTAGGGCTTCAGCCCTGACGTTTTCTGTTTTCAATGCTTCTACCTGAGCATCTCGTATCTGTGAAGGAAGACTAGACTGAATAGTGAGTTGCAACGCTCGTACACGCCTAGGTGTAGTATCCTTTCGACTGAGGGCGTCTGCCACCACATTGGCTTTGCCCGGATGGTACTTTATAGCACATTCGTAATCGTTCAGTAACTCGACCCATCGACGTTGTCGCATGTTCAATTCTTTCTGCTTGAAGATATGCTCAAGGCTCCTGTGATCGGTGTAGATGGTGCACTTGGTGCCATACAGATAATGTCTCCATATCTTGAGCGCAAAAACAACAGCTCCAAGTTCTAAATCGTGTGTAGTGTAATTCCGTTCATGAATCTTAAGTTGGCGTGAAGCATAAGCAATAACTTTATCCCGTTGCATCAACACACATCTAAGACCTTGGATAGATGCATCGCAGTAGACTACAAAATCGTCCGTGCCTTCAGGCAATGAGAGAATAGGTGCGCTACAAAGTCTATCCTTTAAGTGCTGAAACGCTGTTTCCTGTGTATCACTCCAACGGTAAGCAACACCTTTCTGTGTCAGTAATGTAAGCGGCTGTGCAATCTTTGAGTAGTCTTTGATGAACCGTCTGTAATAACCCGCCAAACCCAAGAATTGGCGTATTTCTGTCGGTGTGCTAGGTGCAGGCCAGTTCTTGATCGAATCTACCTTGGATGGATCGACATGAATCCCATCCTTGTTTACCACGTGGCCTAGAAAGTGGACTTCACGAAGCCAGAAGTCACATTTTGAAAACTTAGCGTACAGCTGTTCCGTTCGAAGGAGTTCCAGAATAAGTCGTCGATACGTGGGAGTGGATAGCGATTTTTCACCGTCACCTTGTTTAGTTCGCGGTAGTCTATACACATACGAAAGGTACCGTCTTTCTTCTTCACAAATAATACTGGAGCTCCCCAGGGCGAAGAGCTAGGACGTATGAAACCCTTTTCCAAGAGTTCTTGCAATTGCTTAGACAATTCTTCCAGTTCAGTTGGAGCTAAGCGGTATGGCGCTCGAGCTATGGGTGCTGCTCCTGGAGCTAGCTCGATCTGAAATTCGACCTGGCGATGAGGCGGTAGCCCAGGTAACTCTTCAGGAAACACTTGAGGGAAGTCGCGTACTACAGGAATATCCCCAATCTTTTTCTCTGTCGTCGATGTATCAGTAACGAGTGCTAAAATAGCTATGTGGCCCTTTCGCAGACACTTCTGAGCCTTCAAGAAGGAGATGATGCCACTCACGACACCACTCTTATCGCCTTGAACTTCGAGAGGTTCTTTGCCAGTACGGGGAATACGAATGATCTTCTCCTTGCATAGGATCTCTGCTTGCTGTTGGGATAACCAATCCATACCAATGACGATATCAAAACTACTCAGAGTTATAGGAATGAGATCGATAGAGAAAGTCTGACCAGCGAGGATAAGATTACAACCCTGAACTATGTGTGTGGCCTCTAGACTTTTACCTTTAGCTAACTCTACGACATGTTTGGTGTTCAACAGTGTTGGTGCACGTTTAAGCATTTGACTAACTTTCAGAGACATATAACTGGTATCCGCACCCGAATCAAATAATACGGTAACATAAAAGTCATCGAGAAGAAACTTACCCGTAACCACATTAGGATCGTTCCTTGCGTCACTCTGACCAATCACAAATAAACGACCCTTTGCACCATTGTTGTTGTTGTTTCCCCCATTGTTGTTCCCACTGCCCTGATTATTGTTGTTGTTGTTCTGATTCTGGTTTAACTGGGGGCAGTTCCGCTTGAAGTGACCTTCAGCCCCACACTGAAAGCATGTCTTATTTCCTTGCTGTTGTTGCTGTGACTGGTTTCGTGGAACTGGTGGCTGTTGTTGCTGGTTCTGATTCGCAGGCCTTGAGCTCCTGCAATCTTTAGCGTCATGACCTACTCTTAGACATCTCTGACAGCGGCCTCTACGACACTGACCACTGTGGTGTTTGTTGCACCTGTTACACAGTGGATGAGTTCCCCGATATCCACTCTGCCCCTGACCACCAGACGATTGTTGACTCAGGCTCTGGTAATCACTAGTCTTGCGCTGTTGTTGTGCTTGAGACTGTACAGTAGCTGAACCCCTGCTGGAATCCCCTTCCCATTTCCGCTTGTTATCACTGGGATTAGCAGGAGTAGCTGGAGTGGTAGCGGTAGTAGCGCTGATACGTTTAGGCAGCCTGTTCTGTTCCACTGCCTGATCGGTGAGGCGATGAGCTAGCTTGACGATCTGTTGAATAGTGCCAAGATTCGCTGAGGTTATGTGGCTTTGGATCTCCGGCACCAGACCATTGAGATACAGTTCGATACGCTTAATGGGAGGGTCTACCATAGTAGGACACAGAATAGCCAACTCATTCGATCTTCTGGTGTACGCTTCAATTTCTGACCCCGTCATTTTCAAGTGGTAAAACTCTACCTCCAGCTTATGAATATCATCACGGCTACAGTATTCCTCTTTAATCAATTCCTTGAAACCGTTCCAGGGTGTGGCATTTGCAACAGCCAACCCTAACATCTGAACCTGCGCATTCCACCAAGTCAGCGCAATGCCTTCTAGAGTACCAGTGGCGTACTTCACCCTGCGAGCCTCAGGGCATTCGCACATTTCAAATACGGACTCGAGCTTTTCAAACCAATGGAGGAGTCCAACCGCTCCTTCCGTGCCACTAAAAGTAGTAGGACGACAGTCCATGAAAGTTTTGAAGGTGCAAACAGGTGGTTGACCTCCTGCTTGTGCGGCTGCAACTGCCGCAGCAACTTGTTCGTTAATAAGAGCCGTCAGTTGGGCTTGCGTCATGTTAATGCGTCCAGACATGATCTTCATAGCAAGTATGACATAAGTGAGAGAGGTTCGCGAGTAGTGCGATAACAGTAGAGAGTAATCACACAAGTGTTCTCATGCAATAGTGTTAAGTTAACCTAAGCATACCCGGAGCAAAGTTCTATGCAATTCTAGCAAGTAGGCAATAAGACATGTACCATATTACCTAGAGCGATGAGTCTTGCACGTGGAGCGAGGCGTCGTTGTGGATCGTTGAGCACTGTTCTGGTTATAGTCTGGTTTTAATAAAAACGTTTTCCCCTTATTAAAACCGAGTTCTCTATAACCAATGGCTCTGATACCAATCTGTCACACCCCCAAAATCCACACGCGGAGTACCACCGCTTGGAGGCGTGACATGACCAGGATCAAGCCACCAATCATATTGAACATAAGTATATATATATAACAAAAGTCATTCATCAATACGATAGGTGTTTACAAAACCAAATATAATCAAGTGTGTAGCGGAAGCATTAATGTAAAACCCAACATAAGTTTAAGTACAAAATGTCATAATGTTTAACAACACATTCACGATCCATGTCCACAACAACCGTGCCTCCCGTGCAAGCTCCAAAAGTACCTAAGGTCCTGCAAGGCATGTAACAGAGAGTCAACAACTAGTTGAGCGAGTTCACAGTAGGTTATTCAGTTCTAGTGTACGTATTGTAAATCGTAAGTTCGTTTAGTAGTCATGTATCGTATGTAATCTCATCGTGGCCCTCTAGGCATGTTTGCGAAGTTTAGTGGGGGTTTCCCCATATGTTCACTAGACTAGGTATATTTGTATCGCGGCCCTCCAGGCATGTTTGCGAAGATTAATGTATAGTTCGCGGCCATTCCAGGCATGTTTGCGAAGATTGTTCTAGTATCGCGGCCGATCCCGGCATGTTTGCGAAGAGAAGTATATGTATCACTAGTCTAGTAGTATCTACCATTGACCTTCCTCTCCCGAGGCCAATGGTATGTAATTCCGATTACTCTTACACATAAATAATCAATTAATCAACCCATTCCCAACCCTGGGAATCCCATGCCTTGGTAGAAGTGTGAACTCACCTTGTTTGCTCGGTATGCTAAGTTAAGTGCTCACAATTTAACAATCAAGTCCTATAGTGCACGTATGTTCAGTCAGTTTACGTTCGTAATGTTTCACATGAAACTAGTGTCACAGTAATATCATATAACACACAACAGTTAATCATGCTTTAACAATCCATGTAACACATAACGGCCTTCACAGTTCATTATAACAATGTTATCCATTAACAGAAAGAAGAAGTAATAGACATAATAAAGTTATCAACTTAACAGGGTTAACTAGTTTATTAAGGTTAGTATATCTAACCAAGTTAATAAACTAAACAGCCTTAACATATATAACCTGGTTAATATAACATATTGAACAGTATCATGTTAAATAGAATTTACAACTAACAGAGTTACTCAAACAAATAAAGTTAACAACTTAACAAGGTTAACAAACCATAAAAGTTAATCAACTTACTAGCTTAACAGAGTTAAGTAAACTAACTGAGTTATACAAGTGGTTAGTTTATTTGAATAACATATTCAATGACATTAATAATAACAGTTAATAAGTTGCCAAAAACACATAAGTGTCGAAAACCCCTAAGGCCTAAATCCCTTTATGTTCGAAATCCCTTAAGTGGCCGAAAACCATATGAGCCGAAATCCCTTTATGTGGCCGAAATCACTTAGGTTGGCCGAAAACACTTATATGCCGAAAAGACCTAAGTGGGCCGAAATCTAGGTTGGGCCGAAAACCATATGTGGGCCGAAATCACTCTATGTGATTTCGTCCAGTTTAAAGTATGTGGGTGATTTCGTCCACTTTATCATCTTCTTCAACAAATACTTACAGTAACTTTAAAAACCCAGCAACTATATCTCATTACATTTTCATGATTAAACATCTACAAGTCATTTAAATCAATCATTGATATAAAACAAATACTCTACCAAAACTTTGTGAGATCAAGAACATACTTGAATCAGTTTATCATTCATTAACATATACCCACTGTTGATCCAAACATCCAATATACAGACACTTCGTGGATGATAATTATCTAGCAAGCACACTATGATAAATCACATATTCACATATATACATACATCATGATTAAACATCCAATAATCATACGATAAGCATCTTAAACAACTGAACATGAAGATCACTAACCAAGGATTTAAACAGAGGTTTTGCTTCAAGATGAGTTCTCTTTGTGGGTTTTCAGAGATAGAAAGAGAAACAATGTGATAGGATCAGTTTTGATAAGTGTGAAACTTCTCAGAGAAGTTTGTTTATAAAATAATGATTATATATATAAAATATCTCAAAACACTGGGCCATGGGCCATGGGCCAAGCCCATGTCTGATTTCGTTGTTCACATGGACGAAAACACTTAAAGTGTTTTCACCACTTGGGTGATTTCATGAGTACTTTGTTTCAGTGAGTTCCAACTTTATTTAACACATGTTAAATAATAACACCTTATTAACATACAATCACATATAATAAATACTATGGATTTCCACATAAAAAATATCAGTCGAAATACGATATAACGTATTACAAAGGTAAGCGTTGTGAAACAACGAGTCGTATCAACAACAACTAGAACAATAATAATAAAAAAAATTAACGTGCACTAAATGCGAAGATAGAATCTTGGAAACTCGAGTTGTCACATAACAGGCCTTAAACGTGTCGGAAATGGCTTTAATGTATAACAGGGACCAAAACTGCCATTTCAGCAAAGTTGATGGCTTACGGACCGTAAGCCCTCAACCTTACGGTCCGTAAGGGACTCCCAGCTGATCAGAAACTTCTAAAATAGTTGTTAACAGCTGTTAAGCACTCCCTAACCCTTTTGCACTTGCCTCTTCCTGATGTTGGGGGGCCAATTTGAGTTACCTTAGTGTTGCAACAAGTGTAGGGACAAGATCAAAGCACGGTATTCGAGAAACGATCCTAACGGTGGTCCAAATCCTATAAATACCCAACCCATCACAACTCAAAACCCACTTGAATTCTTGAAAGTTCTCTAAGTTGAAGTGAAACCACTTCATACCTGAGAATACTTGAGAAATCAAAGCTTTCGGGGACCCTTTGTAAGTGTTCCTTCGTTCTTTTATTCTTTTAGCGTTAAAGTCAAACTTTGTTTGACTTTCTACATTGACCAGTTATGGTCAATGCGAAGTTTGTTTAAACTTCATAACGTGAGCGTAATCACGATGGTTATAGTCCCTAGTGACTATACCTACTGATTACCACGTTATCTTGGCTCAGTGACGAGTCGTAGTTTCGGCCAAAATGCACATTCTTGCGTATTTTGTAACCAAACTACTCTTGGGTATCAAAACCGTTTGTTTTGGTACCATACCTATTTTCTAAACTTAGTTAAGCATGTTTTAACATGCTTAGCTCGTCACTTTTAGTTTTGTGCTTATATAGGGTCGTAAGGTAAGCGATCTAAACAATCGCTTATACTTTCGAACCCGACCCAGTTGGTCGATCATTAGGATCCGATAAAACATATTAGGTGACCATAGTTGTATAGGGAATAACCTTCCGAGGTTATACCTTATGGTCACATCGTTTGAGTAGTTGTATGATAGGTAGTTTATATGCCTTAGGTAAATTACCAAAATGCCCTTTTTACGCCAAAATTCATATTAAGCATATGTAACATAACTTTTGATATCTAAACTGTTTTGGCAACAATATTAGACATGTTAAGGCATATTTTACTTATCATAGGGCTAGTTAGGCATTCCGAACGCGTTTTACGCAAACGACCTGTTAAAGTAGCATAAGCTACCTAAACGGGTCGTAATGGGTCGTAAGCACTTCGGTTAGGTTTCATTTAGTATGTAGGCTTTGTTAAACCATATTGCATGAGTCCCCATACTCATTTGGTTTACGAGCCCTCATTCTATCCGATCTTCCGATTTAGGTCCGGTTTATTAATATAGTTACCTATATTAGGTACCGTTTGATTTCCGTGATCTCTAGCATTGTTTGGTTGTTATTCAAGGACTACTAAGCAATCTCAAGTGAGTACATAGACCCCTCTTTTACTGTTTTTCAAACTGTTTTGGGGTGAAACACATGTGCCTACTTGTTACTTTCATGCTTTCCATGTTTTCATATCATATGCTTATTATGTTTATTAGTAGACTTACAGTACATGATTTCATTGTGTTTTTGCTACGTATGTCCTTTGTTGCATACTTAGTACATTGTTTTACATTACATTTCACGCTATGTATGTTCATTTGATTACATACTTAGTGCATTGTTTTCACATTCTTACATTTTGGTATGACATTTGGTTTGTTTAAATGGGACAAAAATACATTCATTAACATTAGCTACGCCATTCGTTAGTAGGTAGTGGTACCATAGGAATTGACAACCCCCGTTCCTGACATCCTAGGTATGTTTGGATGGAAGGAATGACCGAATTCGATAGACATAACACAGATAAACCTTTAATTTGTTTAAAGGTCTATCACCACAGTCACAAGGCTTGAATGTATGCATTTTCACATTATCCCATAAATGTTTGTATTCAGTATAGCATGCATTTCCACAAAACATAACGTTGATTTAAACCACGTTTTACTTCAATACATTGCTTTGTGCATTTTTACCTATGGTTTAGTTGATACATATTTCACTTGCCATACATGACATTTTGGTTACACATTACATAATTGACATTTGACATAGACATTTTGGCATTGATATACACATTTAGTGATTTACATTTGACATAGACATAGACATTTTGATATGGTTTACACAATAACACTTGACAATTGATTTATACATGAACAATTTACAATGATGGTTGGTTTGGGTAAGTGATTTGAGTAACGAGGCGTGTGTAATATGATACAAGCATGGTGGATACGCCGCTGGTACTTCCTATATATAAGTGCTTGTATGATATTACATGTCGTAGCGTTACTTAAATCATTTCAATATTTGACATATTACATTTTACATAAACAACTTATTTTTCACAAGACATTGTCTTACAAAACAGTTTATTTTATCCAACTCATTTTACTCGGTTATTTTATTAACCATACACCATTCTTTTATATAGTCTGATTTCTTATCGAGTTTTCATACGATTTATAAAAGAAAGCACTTAACAAGATTCATGACTAATTTTTATTAAACCTATCTTTTAAAACCCAAGTCATGAATCCTATTTTTCACTAAACCTATGTATCTCACAGGCATTTTTATGCTGACGTACCTATTTTCACATGTGTTTTCAGGAGCTGTCGCTTAGGATGATGATCGTGACATTAGGGCGGACCTGTGCCTTAGAGACATAAAACGAAGATAGACTTAGTTTAATTATGTTATGTACTCTTGGTTTCATGTTTAAAGACAATGTAACTCGCTTGTTGATAAATAAAACGTAACTTTAATTTCCATGGTTGTGAAACAATAATTCTGTTACAACACTCTCCGACGTTTCCGCCACGATTTGATGTTCTACGTGGTCGGGGTGTGACAATACTGAGCATGATGAATCTGCATTTTGTTATGCAACTGAGAAGAGACAAGTCTTTGAACAGAGTGACAGCGACAGTGATGAAGATGCAAATGTCGCAAGATTAAAAAGGCGAGTGGTTGTATTGGAACAAGATGCAGAGTTGAAGAATGCTCTAATTTCATCGCTTCAGCAAGACGCTGCTCTAAAAGAAGCACATATCTCGTCACTACAGTCACAAAACACTAGCAGAGATCTAACAATAGATCAACTGCAAGGTGATGTGGGAATGCTGATGTCCACTATATATGATCTAAAAGCAAAGTTGGAGAAAAAGTTTGGGAATGAGTTTGTTGACAAAGAAGATGAACAATTCTATGTTGGCAGAACAGAACAAACTCCTGAACAGAGAGCAGCAGCTCATGCAGTAGCAGAGGCAGAACGTGAAGCAGCACTAGAAGCATATCTGGCTACCAAGCCTAATAAAAGGAGCAACAACCCGAAGAAGAAGAAACCAAACAACAAACAGTTGCTGGTGATGAAGAATCAGAATCTGAATCCTCTTGATGAGAACTTTCAATTAAAGGATCTGACAAAAAGGCCTGATAGACTGGTGATGGAATTGGGGTCTTCTCACTATGATGAAGTGGGAAACAAATCTGAAGTCACTTGCTGGAGGTTTGCGCATGACAAAGACATGTGGTTGATCACACGCAAGAGTGGTCATCGAGAATACTATGCTAAGGAAAGTCAATTTGAGTCATGGACGAGGATTGATTTGAAAAGCATTTTGTGTGCTCCTTATTATGATCCAGAGCCAAATCAGAGAGGTAGAGGTTGGGCATTCCACTCAAGACTCGAGAGGGAAGTGAAAACCAACTTTGCAACAATGAAGACGGCTGAGCCCACAGTTAGAAGAAATCCTAGAGTTCGTGACCCTCATACTAAACCAACTATCAAGTCTGTAATCTGGCCCGCAACTGACAAAGAAAAGATCATTCCAATTGCTAAGAAGTTCAAAAAGGGAATTCTTAAGAACTTCAGGTTCTGGGCTTATGATACAAAAATGGCTGAAGCTGTTATTGTCACTGAAGAACCGTCCATCAGGATCCCTAACTCTTATGACCTGATGAGTTTTTAGAAGGAAGATATTCTGATTCCCAACAGTCATCAAATTCGCACAAATGAGAAGTATGAAGAAGGTGCAAAGGGTTGGACGAGTGCTGCTACCAACATACTAAATCATCATCTCTTTGCTCCTGATCCAGAGAATGAACAACGCGGTCCTCAAGCTTGATGCAGCTACTGATCTAGTAACCCTAGGGGGAGATTATTAGACCCTTGAAGGTTTATGGATTAGTATCAAATTGTATTAGTAGGATGTGTGGATTAATGGTTGTAATAGGGGCTTTTTAGGTAAGTTGGGCCTAGGGTTTAGGAAGCCTCCTCCCTAAACACTACTATAAATAGATATGTCATGTCATTAGGTAGGGGGTTAGTAACGTTAGCAATCTTGTATTAGACATCATCATATGTATACAAGATCTTTATAGTCATCAATCAAGAATCTTTCTTTTCATCTCCTTTCTTCTTTGATTGCTTATTTGTGTGATTCCGCCACCAGTCAAGCTAGCGCGATATCATTGTGATCTCGTTTGGGACTTACAGTGATGGTCGTTTCACTTCTCGTCTTTGGCAAACATTTTAAACCGCTATGGGTACGTATCTTAATCTTAGTACGACCTTTCGTCCTCAAACGGATGGACAGACCGTACGTACTATGCAAACCCTAGAGGACATGCTTCGTTCTTGTGTTATTGACTTTGATGGAAATTGGGATGTGCATTTACAGTTGATAGAGTTCTCGGACAACAACATCTACCATTCCAGTATTCAAATGGCTCCTTTTGAAGCGTTATATGGTCGCAAGTGTCATTCACCTCTCTGTTGGCACGAAATTGGTGACACGCAAATCATTGGCCATGAGCTCATTCAAGAAACAACAGATAAGATTCTACAAATCAGCAACAACCTCCTCAAGGATAGAAGCAGACAAAAGAGCTACGCTGACAAACATTGCAAACCGTTGGAGTATAGTGTTGGTGATTAAGTACTCCTCAAGGTATCTCCTTGGAAAGGAGTTATTCGTTTTGGTAAGAAAGGAAAACCTGCTTCGCTCTTTGTAGGTCCTTTCAAGATACTCGAAAGTATTGGCAAGGTGGCATACCGACTCGACTTACCTCAAGAACTCAGCAACATTCATCCAACGTTCTGTGACAACTGGCACAAAACTGGTAATTTCCGTACAGTTTTATAATTATTTAATATCTGCAATTATGTGCTTAAATGTCAACGTTGTCTGATTTCATGCTATACTTGTGAATTCATGCACGTTTTATACTCCAAATATTGCTTTATGCATTACTATTAGCGTTGCGTCAAAAAGACTAGTAAACTCACCGGTAAGACACACAGTGTCAGCAACACTGCAGAAAGCAGTCAGATAATGGAATTAGGGCCTGGGAGTAGGTCCAACGTCTAAAATACATTAAAACCCTAGTATAGATACAAGGGTTAACATATAGACTTTTCGGAAGGTAAATTATGCAACAAAAAGCACCCGAAATACACTTAAAGTGCTGAATTCAGTATATTTCAGCAAAATTCAGCCTTTTAACAAGTTTGTACCATGCAAGAACATGACTAAATGGTCCTGAATGCTTTCCTAAGTGTCGGGAATTAAAAGTGTCACAAAAGGGTACTTAAAGATCACTAAACGAAATAATTTGACACTTTAACGAACCGATATCTAATCGAACAACCAGACACTACCCGAAACATCAAAATTATACTAGAAGCATCGTTTTATTATTTTTGAGCTAGTTATGAACCCCAAACACCATAACACCTCTTATAACATAATAACACATTAAATCCCTAATCAAGACACTTGAAACTTAACTTATTTATGTAATTAGTGATTGAAACTTACACTTTACCCCCCCTTGTTGGGACGATCATGAGGTGGCCCCCATCAAGATCTTTACTTGATCTTACTAAGATATTATATGATCTAATGAGATTTGTTAGAGATATGTATTGTAATTGGAAGACACATGATCCCTTGGATAATACTCTAAAGTGGGATTATAAAGAAACATGGAGGATTAAGACTTCACTATCTTTCACCCACTAACACACACAACTCTCCTTCTTCCTCTCCTCCCCACTCTCGGCCAAAACCCTCAACCATACCACCACCTTCATCCAACTTTGATCATCCAATCTCAAGTAATCACAAGGTGCTAGAAGGTGTCTAAGGAGGTGTGGAGCTTGTGGATCTTGAAGGACCTCTCCCATTTGCTTTTATCCAACACATTTGTCATCTTCAACCTCTTGTGTTCATCCCTAGCCATATAGCTAGTAGTAAGGCCCTTATGATCCCTTGTTACCTCATATTTAGTTGGTTAAAAGATGATGAACATTATTAATCTTGATGAACACTAAAGAACTTGATCATGATACTTTAACATAAGCTTAATAACATAAGAATACATGTTCAATGATGATGATTTGCTTCTTGATTATTGATGATTTGTGTTAGTGATGTTAGACATCATAAGAAACCTACTAGATTGTGATTAAACACATGATCTAGTAAGTTAAGGTGATGATCTTGTGAAAGACCAAGATGATCATACTTTATATACATGAACTTGAATGATGAAATTTGTTTTCATATATAAAGATGATTTAAACAAAATACAAATCTTGTAAATAGATGATTACAAAAATAATTTTCTCAAGAAACCAAGTTTATTTAAAAGATTTACAAAGTCATGGTTTCTAAGTAAACTAATCATATTTTTAGTGATAAATCAAGAATAGAAACATGTGTGTAACAAGAAAAATACAAAAGAAATATTTTTAGAAAAATCATCCTACAAGTTGTAAATGACCAAATCTTTTAATAATGTGATTTACAAAAAAATAAATATGTTTTAAGGAGTAACTAAACCTACTAAATAACATGGTAAGTTACTACAAGTTCTTACAAAAACTTCAAGTTCATTATGTAGTGTAATTTACATGATCTTGGCTTATGGTAAGTCTTGATTGTGTTGTTGATGATTAATGATGATTTCGAAAGAAAATAAACACATGTTTTGAAAACATGGGAAACCTCCATTTTTAGGGGAAACTATGTCAAAATTTCTGTAAAATTTTGACACTTAGAAAAATATAAGTTTTGGTGAAACTTATTCCCTAAAAATTTACCTAAAAATATTTACCAAGGTTTCCCTAATTTTTGTGTAAATTTCAAGTTAAGAAATGATGATTTCTTCAAGATAAAAATTGATATTAAGTATGTATATTTTTGAGGAAAATATATATATTTATTGATCACCAAATTTTGTGCTAACTGTATGTAATATGTATTATATGTAATAGTGTATTAGGACTTGAAAATACACTAAATACTCCTAAGGAGTAAAAAAAAAACAAAAAAAAACAAAAACAAAAAATACACATACAACACGCATAGACAAATACAAGAGAATATATTTATGAAAATATATTTCCTAATGGATTATGTAACTTGGACAAGTTATGAACTTAAAATATATTTTTGGAAGAAAATATATAACCCGGGTGAAAAATACAAGATACTTATATTTATTTTTGGGAAAATAATATATGTAAGACACATAGTTAAAAATATAAATTATTTTTAACAACAAAGAACACATACATAAAAGATGGTGACTTGTACTTGTGCGATACAAGTCTAGTGACTAACGTTAATAAAAACGTATAGGTCACGACGCTATTATAAGCAAACCCGGTGAAGTTTACGGCGCAGGAAACGCAAAGTTGTGAGTTCATGTCCCCACTTTTAAACTTTTACATGCTTTTTAAACTTGGGGAAAATACATGTGTTATGGTATGTTGAATACAAAAACTAAGGAATGATACTTTAGATCATGTCACGAATAGGGTGTCATAAGCACCATTAATCAGTTACATACCAAGACCGCGGAACAAAAGGTTAGATCTAATGGGTTTCACGCAGCCACACTCTTGGTCATGCTAGTACCAAGCAGTGCTTTTGTGTCTCTAGTCGTGAATCGACAGTCGTGGATTCGACAGCTAAAAATGCCTATGGTTTGGATGCTTCCTATGTCGTGTCACATGTTAATGGCCTTGCAAACCATTAGTGATCTCGATTTCCTTATATTTACAGAAATACTTGTTTCATACAAATTACATACCATGTTTTCATTCAAGTATACAAATGTTCAATACAAAAACTGCATGAATTCACACCAACATTATGTTGACGATTTTCCAAAAACTCACATGTATTTCAGGTAACTAAAGTGGATATGCGCGCGGTCATACTCTTGCTCTTGGATGTTGTTTATGTTGTTACCTATGTTGTGTCAAGACTCCTATGCCGTTTTGCTGGGTTTGGTTGTTATGTCCCACTCCGTGTGGTGATATAAGGACCAAAACCCTTATGTTTGTCTTTGAATAATGTTGTAAACTTTTCAGACAATGTTTTATGCTGTGATGTAAACTCTAAACTTAACCTATCTTTTTAATTACATAACGTTATTGGCATTTGGAGTTATTTTTACGAGCATGTAGTATGTTTACCATTCGTATGCAATGAGAACCTTTCAAGATCACACCTCGTGCTTCCGCCTTAGAAAGGGGTGTGACAGATTGGTATCAGAGCTGCGGTTGTAGTGAACCAGGATTCCTTCTCGAGTCTAGACTACAATCTTTAGGATCCTCCCACGAAAACAATTTTTCAAAAGTTTTCATTGCATAAAACTTTCCGCGACATCCACTACCTGAAACTGTTTTCAAGGAGTCAAGTAAGGACACTACGAAACTTAGGGTGCACTGGAGTAGCACTTGTCTTTGACTAGAAATTACTTGCAATTACGTGTGATAATTAATATATACATATACTAGAAATAGAATATCTCAGGTACACGTGTCTTCGTCTGAAGCAGTGGCCTATCTGAAGGAAGTGATGTGACAACCGGTGATTTACGGCTCTTAATTACGTGATTAACAAGCGATTAACGCGACAATGAATAGTGTTTACGTCACTAATTAACTGAACCAGGCCCTTAGAGTGCCCAGGAACGTTTATTCGACTATACAGTGCGCGTGTGGTGATTTACGGTAAAATCGGCGGAATATTACGCGACAACGAACTGATGCCGTACAAAATACTGACAACGTCGACAAGTATGAATGTTACACGAATATTTTATGTCTATGAAATAAATTTTGTGAATTTATTGGGCTTCCGTGCGACACAAAAGCAACGTGAACTAAAAACGCGATAGCAGGAAACGCATCAGCAACAAAACGGAAGCGACGGAGACGCCTGTCACCTTCGAAACTTACATTTTACGCTATATTTAGCTCCGTAATAAAATTTTATTAACTACAGTCGAAACCGGATCGAAAAACGAATTAAAGACGACAACGATACAATTTTTCGCGATTATTACCGTAATCGACGAACGGGCGAGCAAACAACGACTACCGACCGTATTTTATGTATTCTAATACTAAAATTTTATCTTTTGACGTTAAACGGAGTTCGGGTTTTGACAACGAGTCTCGTAGGAATTACGGGCCACTTATACACGAGATGGGCTTGTGGACCTTGGGCCCAAGCCCAAAACCCACAAGCCTAAACCTACTCATAAGATATTAGATCTTATCAAATCTTTATAAGATCTCTGCAAAATCAATTAAATCTTATAAAATCTCTACATTAGATCTTGACTCAAAGGATAAAACTTCCGACTTGAATGTAATTTAAATACATAAGAGACAATTAAAAACATTCCATCTGCCCTCATTCTATTAATACTCAAACAACACACACACACTTCAAACAAGCACAGAGCCAAACACCCCCTTCAATCTCTCTCACCCTCTTCCCCTCGTCATCTTGATCGGCGAACGGAAATCAGAGCTCCGGCGCCCCGTTCTTGCCCGGCGAGACACCTCCGACGTCACAAACACACACACCACAAGCTGTACACCGATACCCCTCTCCTCCGACGACACATACCCCACCCCCTTTTTTTCTGTTCGATCTGTCAAATCGGACCACCACCACCATTGTTGGGTGGTGGTGATGAGCGATGGCTGGTTCAAGAAGGCGAGGAGATAGAGTGAAACGAGATAGAGAGAGAGAGGCCGAGGAGACAGAGCGGCGGAGACAGAGCGGCGCCGCCGCTCACGGCGGCGGTAGTGGTGCACGACGACGGTGACTCGGACCAGTGGTCAGAGACTCGGTCCGGCGGTCTGCGCCAAGGACCGGCGGTCCTTGCCAATACCCGACGGGTTTCTGTTCGGAGGTCCTTGTTCGGGTCAGGTTAGCCCAAGTTAGAAGCTGGTTCTTGTCGGCTCGTGCTCAGAGTCATTCCGGTTTTGGTGTTCGAGTCAGCTCGGTTCGTTCGGGTCAAAACTTGTTCAACAAAGTTGGTTCAAGGCCTGGGTTTACTCAGTTAAACTCAGATTCAGTGTTGAAGATTATTTCGGGAGTTTCGAGTCTTGTTTCTGGTCAAAGTTGCTATGGCTCAGATTACGGTCAACGGGTTCGGTTCAGTCAACGTGGGTCAGCGGCGGTTCGGTTCGTGGTCAGGTTGACT
Organism: Helianthus tuberosus; assembly: GCA_030545235.1. NCBI lineage: Eukaryota > Viridiplantae > Streptophyta > Magnoliopsida > Asterales > Asteraceae > Helianthus > Helianthus tuberosus. The sequence goes on along the minus strand of CM060402.1, from coordinate 13,202,660 downwards.
CGGTTAAACCAAGTCAACTCGGTCAAACCTCAGATTCCACAGTAAACAAAGTCAACAACGGTCGGGTTTAGTCAACTTTGGTCAACCTGTGGTGCGGGTCGCGCGGTCCGGTCAGACGGTCAACGGGTTCGGTTCAGTCAACGTGGGTCAGCGGCGGTTCGGTTCGTGGTCTGGTTGACTCAGTTAAACCAAGTCAACTCGGTCAAACCTGGTCAACTCGGCGAGTCGACTCGGTCGACTCAGTTGACCCGGTTAACTCAGTCAACTCTTTCGGCGTTCGACACAAAGAATGGTAAAGATTAACGGCGAATTAACTTGAATTTATATATTTTTATTAATTTCGTGAAACGAGCTCGAACCCATTCGGATTAGTATTTAGTTTACATTTTGTCGTTTTTACAAAAATACATAGATATTGATGATTGAAAAATTGTTGAATTTTGAAAAATGACGACACTTTAGTTGTCGGGGGCGTCCGAAAACTGAGGAAACTCTGCCCGTTTTTTAGAAAACACGTAAAACGAAAACATGTTTGATCAAACGACTTTCGGTAAACAAGTAAAAGTACATACTTACTTTCTACGACGCGTTACAACTTACGAAAACGGCGATTCGGAAACAATTTACAATCATAAATGTAGTTATTTTAAACATCGAGATTTCGATAGTTCTTTTATAAAGATAAATATAGTGCACGCTTATTTCAAATTTTCGTACAACAAGAAATTGTTTTATAAAAATAAATATAGATTATATTTGCTTCAAACATCGCACAATACGAAATCGTTTCATACAAATGTATATAGTTCATATATATTTATTTCGAACATCAAACCAGACTACGTTTCTTTTGTAAACTTAAAAATAGTTTATATATTATTCAAATACCAAGCGACACGAATTCGTTTATTAAAATAAATATAGTTTTTATATTTATTTCAAGGATTAAATGACATGAATTCGTTTTACAAGAATAAATATATTTTATATATTTACTTCTAGTACCAAACAACAACGGATCCTTTTATAAAAATAAACATAGTTTTATGTTTATTTCACACATCAAGCGACTCGTACTCATTTACAAAAATAAATATAAATATATATTTATTTTCGAACACAACAACTTGATGACTATTTTATAGAATAAATTTAACTTTTTATATTTATTTCAAACGCCTAAACGGCATCTACATATACTTTGAGAATATATACAAGACGCGATACATAATACGAGTTTGTTATACGATATTTTCATATAAATATCATTTTTATACACGTACGACTTCTCGGAACGACTGACACTATTCTATCGAGATATTTATATTTTTGTATAAATATTTATATATTTGAAATTTCTCAAAAAAACCAAGTCTTTCAAAGACTTATTGAATTGGTAGTCCTTAACGATGTTAAACGAGCTAACGAGTATAACTTCTTTGTTTCATTTAAGTTAACAACTTACCGTCGAATCGTTTAGTTAACGATTCGGTAGAGCTCGGTAACACGTAGATTAGTTACCGCGTTATTTAGAAACTTATAAGATATTCCGTGTTAGGAATATTGTAGAATGCACGCTAGCAAGTCAAGTCTTGGAAACGACATCACAAAGTCGTATATAGCTAGCTTTGCACAGGAGTATTCAGGTGAGTTCATAACCCCACTTTTTACGGTTTTATATTCTTGTAAATGTTTTCGGGGTGAAAAGACATGCACGTTTTTGCAAGAACATACAAAGTTTTGAACTAACGAAAACTCGTGTTTCTAAATCATATTACGAATGGATTTCGAGGAACTCAAATGGTTTACGAATGGATTATACTAAATATACCGGTTTTTACAAAATAAATACGTATTATCGAAATGTGAATGATTTTCATGACTAGGGATGGATCGTCGGGTGATAATATAGAGAGACTGGGGAATTGGCCTTAGAGGCTAGGGAGGTTTAGCCTTAGAGGCTAGGGAGGTTTAGCGTTAGAGGCTGGGGAGGTTCAGCCTTAGAGGCTGGGGTAAAATACATGTTACAATTATTACAGACACTTTATACATGGTATGATTAGCTTAAGGAGGGTTTACTACTTAGATCATGTGAGCGGTGGGTACAACGCTTAAGGCCATCAATACTCATTGTTAGGACCGAGGGACACAAGAGTGATAGATCTATTTGGGTGTAGCGAGCCCACACCCGTGAGGCCGGGGCGGCCCATAGAGGTGACTGTGTCTTACAGCCGAAGCCCGGTAACAAATTTGCTAGGTTTGAGTCTTCCTGCACCTTTTCACACATACCATTGGCTTTGCAACCCATTGGTGATCTCTTTTTCCTTATTGCTACATACCAGGGACATACATACTTACATAAATACTTGATTTATACAAATTAAATACCATGTTTTATACAAATTCAAAGCATAGGGATTATGGGGGCATGAAGTCAAAGTCAGGGTGGGCATTGACGAGTATACAAATTTTACAAATACAAGAGTTTACAAATACATGGTTCTACGAACATAATGCGTTACAAATACGAAGTTATACGAATACAAAGTTTCCATATAACTTGACAAGAAAATGATTTCTAAATTCGTTTTCTCAATAATATCTCACAAACCGGTTATTCAAAAGATTTATTTTAAATCTTTTACAACAAACTATGAACTCGCTCAACTTTATGTTGATTTTTCGCATGTTTCTTTCTCAGGTTGCATTTCTAAGACAAGGCACGGTTGGAATAGGAGAACCATGAAGAGTCGAGTACTTAGTGGGCGTTCAATTTCTAGAAAGTCTTAACGTATTTGCTTCCGCTGTGCAATGAAGATACCAGTCCAGTCACGCCAATGCTCTGATATTTCGTGGTGTGACAAGTGATCCGATGATGAAACGAATTGTGCGGACTGTGCAAGGAATTACGTAATTATGGATGCATACATAATTATGGAATTCAGTGCACAAAAACCACCGCAAGTCTTGTCACATATCAAACAAGATTCCTTCAATACAAGAAAAGGTCAAACGTGAACACCTCACCCCTCCCCCAGCCTATTAAATGCTCTATTGGAGTAATGATTTAGGGCACTAAGACAAGAACCGCCAATGTTAAGAAAGATATTTTGTCTTTTACATATATTAAACATGTACTATGGGGTGATGTAACCCTTATACATTTTGTTTACTTCGCAAACAATGATGTAACAAGTTGCCCTAATAAGTGTACAGACTTGGTGAATATCTTATGACACATCAGTATTTATCTATTTATGCATGCTTGTTGCTGTATAAATTGATTTATACGTTTGGCGGATTGTTTGATGTCACTTATGTGGGTATATGTCTGTGTATACTACTACTGTCTCGTATGACGATATCAAATAAATGTCTAACCCTATCGTGTTGTGTTCTGACAGAACATGGCACCTAGGAGAGTTGTGAACAATCAGGATTCCGATCAACCCCCTCCTCCTCTTCTGCCGAGGACTGCTGAAGAACTGAACGCCCTACTGGAAGAAAGGATCTCCGCAGCTATCGCCCAATACGAGGCGAACCGCACCGAACAAAGTGGAGGACTAAGCAATGCTAGACGTAATGGGCAGGGAGATACATCTGGAGGAAACACAACTCAAGGCTGCACCTTCAAGCAGTTTCTCGTCTGTAAGCCACTGAACTACGACGGCACTGGAGGTGCAGTGGATTTTGTACGCTGGACGGAGAAGACTGACTCCACTATCCGTATGAGCAAGTGTACCGCAGATCAACAAGTCACTTTTGTTACGGGGTTGTTTGTTGACGAAGCTTTGACTTGGTGGAATTTGCAAGTCCAGACTCTGGGTGATGATGCTGCGTACGGCATGACGTGGGATGAACTAAAGGAACGAATGAGAGAGAAGTATTGCTCTCGTGATGAACTCCAAAGGCTGGAGACTGAGTTCTGGCACTTGACCATGGAAGGTGCAGACATTACTGGTTATACCCGAAGGTTCCATGATTTGTCAAGAGTGATCCCTTATATGGTGACAACCGAATTTAAGCGTGTCGAGCGCTACATCTGGGGATTGGCTCCAGAGTTTCGCAGCATGGTAACTTCGGCTAAACCTGAAATGATCACTCAGGCTGTAACTCTGGCTGTCAGCCTTACTGAAGATGCAGTACGTATGAAGAAGTTATCACTAAACCCAACTGAAAAGACCGAGACGCATGATGATTCGTCTGGTGACAAGAAAAGGAAGCATGCGAGCCTGAATCAAGTGACACGCAACAACAAGGGTTCCAACAACAAGAAGCACGACCCCAACCCGCCTCAGGAGGTGAAAACTCTTGCAGCCATGAATGACGCTCCTGCCAGGGGATACCAGGGCACTTTTCCCCTCTGCAACCAGTGCAAGCGTCATCACGAAGGAGCTTGTGGTATCCCAAAATGCGACAAGTGTGGAAAGCGGGGTCACCATACTGAGAACTGTTGGGGAAAAGGAAATGGAAGTGGTAATAGGAACGGGAATGGAAACCGCAACGGTGCTGGCAATAGAAACGGTGGTGGAAATGGCAATGGCAATTGTCACACCCCCAAAATCCACAAGCGGAGTATCACCGCTTGGAGGCGTGACATGACCAGGATCAAGCCACCAATCATATTGAACAACATAATTAAGTAAATAAAACCAACCACAATATATTTGGTGTCCAAAAGAAAGTAACCAACTTTAAGTTAACAACGGAAGCATAAAACGTAAAACCAAAACATAAGTTCAATAAGTTCATAAAGTTTAAACGTTTAACATGGAACTCTACAGTCCATGTCCCACAACGACCACTCCTTCTCGTGCAAGCTCCATTTAGGTACCTAACGACCTGCAAGGCATGTAACAACAAATCAACAACAAAGTTGAGCGAGTTCACAGTTGGTTGTTTAGTTTTAGTAGTTTGTTTTGAAAACCATAAGTTGTTTCGTAAACCACGAGTTAACCAGTATCTTTGTTTTTCCCCAAACCATATCCATAATCAGTGGGGGCTTCCCCATGTGAACCACTAGACCGTTACCATATCGACTACTGACGAAAGTAAGTTGTGCCCTAAGTCAATGTCTATTATCATTGACTGTTTGCCATGATCCATTAGTACATGCCCGTCCTACCGGCACGGTGTGAGGTTTGTCGAACCTAATAGCGCTATTAACTAATAACCCGCTCGCCATCGGCCTCGGCGATTAAGTCGATATAAAATGAGGGACTTAATGATAGAGTTTTGTCTAGTAAGTTAAGGTTGTTGTCCTACCCAAGGAGGACGAACGTACGTATTCTACCCAAGGAGAATACGCAGGATTAATATTGGCATCCTACACATGGAGGATGGCGGTACATATCCTACCTAAGGAGGATGTGCAGGTTCCGTTTTAGTTCTTTAACCCATTCCCAACCACCGGGAATCCCATGCCTTAGAAGGAGTGTGAACTCACCTTGGTTTGCTCGGTTAGATTAGTTACTCTAATAATCATGAATTAATGTAGGATCGTATACAGACCTGAACGAGTCTTTCAGAGGAGTGTTTATCAGTTTCAGGTGCGGAAAACAAGAAACTGACTTCGAAACAACAAGCAATACACTTTAAACACGTTTCTGATTGATATATAACAGATTACATGGAAATGGAAAACCGGCAGCACCTCGGTATCCGATTACACAACTCACACTTGTCCCCTTCAAATGAAAAGACATGACTACCTATATATAATGCTAGTTGTTTCGCTTGAAAGAGACACTTGACTGTTCAAGCGAAACCTCTTATAACAATCCAAGCGAAAGTCTAAAATACATAATCATGCAATATTCCAATTCTATTACGTAAATGTCATGTGATGTTGTAATGATGAGGTCACTTGAATGATGTCATCATATTTAGAAATGACATCATGCTTGATCAGATCCGCAACGCAGCCAAGACTCGATATAAGACGAAGACGACAGATGAATGCACTAACAATTAAGCACGTCCTTACATGGTACAGATAACAATCAGTTTCACGTGCATGCATAATACGTATCCTACGTACGGTTTATCTACTCATTACTTCTATCACGTACCACACAATTCTAATGTCACGCCCTGACTTTTGCGGAAGATCATAGTTAAAAATACACTTGTAACACTTGTTAGAAAATATTTTATATGTGTTGGAATTTTTAGAAAATTTCGCCATAGTTTCCTTTGTAAATGGAGGTGTCCATGCTATTTAGCATATCATTTTCTTTTCAAAATCATTCAAACAATCATCAACAAATCACACTCTAAACAATATTACACTTACTAAGTGCAAAACCATTCCATTTAATATACAACATGAACTTGATGTTTTATAAAAACGCGTAGTAACTTAGTGGGGTGTTTAGTGGGTCTAGTTACCCTCCAAAGTGTGTTTACTTTTGTTAAAACCTCAATCTCGGGATTTTTAGATGTTTACAACTTGTGAACATATTTTACAAAAATATTTATTTACAACATTTTCATGTTTCACTAGCATCCATATACTTACTTTATTTCCAAAAATAGTGTAAGAATCATGATCTTTTAAAAACCGTCTTTTAAACTTGGTTTATTTAGGAAAATCATTCACAAGTCTTGGGTTTACAAGTTTACTAGTCCACTAGGTTTATTACTTTGTAAGAAAAATCATTTTTACTTTCAAGTTCATGTTAATCTAGAAGATGATTATTTCATGAAAGCACATAATCATCTTTAACTTGTTAAACCATGTTTTTAATCATACTTTAACGAGTTCCATATGATGATCAACCATCATATTACTAGTAATCAACAAGTAATCATCAACACATTTAAAACCACATCATACTAGCATTATTTCATCATGTTTCATCTTTTGTAAGCTTATGTTTCATGATTTATGTTTATGCTCTTTTGGTGTTCTTATGATTTCATCATAATATATCAATTAACCATTAAAAATGTGAAGTAACAAGAGTGTAAAGAAGTCTTACAACTAGCTTAAAGCTAGGGAAGATCAAGAAGCAAAAGTGGTGGATAATAGCAAACAAAGGTGGTCTTTTAATTTCCAGGAACACCGAGCCTCCTAAACCACCTTGTATCACCTTTGAGAACACTTGGATTTGATGGAGGATGATCAAAAAAGTGAGTGTGTAGAAGGGTATGTTTGGCCGTAGCTATGGGGAGAAGAAAGGAAGGCTTTTGTGGTGATTTAAGTGAAGGGAATAATGTTTATTTATAAATCAAGTGCTAATACCCAATGGTCCATATGTCTTCAAGAGTACATACAAGATCACTTATACTTCCAAGGAAAGATTGTGTAAGGATTATGGAAAGATTTGTATAAATCTTATGGTGGGGCCAACATGGGGACGGTTACAACTAGGGGGGGAAGGGTAAGATGTATTTTGATGGTAACTTATTTAGTTAGTGGAAGGTTATGTGGTAAAAGTCTAGTGTTATGTGTTACATGTATTATGTAGTGTGTTATAGTGTTCGGGAACCATAACTAGCTTAGAAAAATAAAAACAATGTCTTATGCAATATTTTGGTGTTCCGGGTAATGTCCGGTTGTTCGGTTAGATACCGTTCCGATATAGTGCTAAGTTATTCCGTATAGTGTCCTTTATGTATCTTTTTGTAACACTTTTAATTCCCAACACTTAGGAAAGCACTCAGGACCATTTAGTCAATTTTCTGCACAAGACTAGTATGTTAAAAAGCACATGTAAGTGTGACGTAGTAATCAGAATGCAGTTAAGTAATTCAGCACAGTTATTAAGCACAAATTAATATTAATTAATCGTACGGATAGATGTAATTATGAGGGTTGTCACATTCTCCCCCTGTTAAGAAAATTTCGTCCCGAAATTTAGCACGTGTTTACTGAGGAAGCTAGTTAAGTTGCGTGGTTTCCTGGTTTTCTTGGGGTGTCACATCACCCCCCCGTTGGTTTGGAATTTCGTCTCAAAATTCTGCAGTAGCTTCAGCCTCAGTAGTGGTTGCACTTTTCCTAAACAACTGGGGATACTTGAGTTTCATTTGGTCTTCTCGTTCCCAGGTATACTCTGGGCCACGACGGGAATTCCAACGAACTCGAACAAGAGGTATTCTGGTACGCTTGAGAACCTTAACATCTCGATCAGTAATCTCTACTGGTTCCTCGAGGAATCGCAGCTGATCGTCTATAGTGAGCTCATTGAGAGGAACTATGAGGGTCTCATCCGACAGACACTTCTTCAGATTCGACACATGGAAAACATTGTGAACTGTGCTGAGTTCTGCCAGTAGATTCAGCTTGTAGGCCACCTTGCCAATTTTCTCAATGATTTCGAAGGGTCCAACATATCACGGGTTGAGTTTGCCTCGTTTTCCAAAACGAACTACACCTTTCCAATGTGAGACTTTAAGTAGCACTCGATCCCCAACCTGGAACTCGAGTGGTTTCCTTCGCTTATCAGCATAGCTTTTCTGACGGTCACGAGCTGCCGCCATTCGTTGTCGTATCTAAGTAATCTTCTCGGTTGTATCTACTACAAGTTCTGGGCCAGTGATTTGACTGTCGCCAACCTCTGCCCAACAAAGAGGTGATCGGCACTTCCATCCGTACAATGCCTCGAACGGAGCGACCTGGATACTGGTGTGGTAACTATTGTTATATGAAAACTCCACTAACGGGAGGTGTTTTTCCCAGCCATTACCAAAGTCGATTACACATGCCCTAAGCATGTCTTCAAGGGTTTGGATGGTGCGTTCCGATTGCCCATCCGTTTGTAGATGATATGTCGTGCTCATGTCTAATCGAGAGCCAAAGGACTTGTGCATAGCTTGCCACAATTTAGATGTAAAACGTGAGTCACGATCAGAGATGATGGAGGTTGGCACTCCGTGCCTTGATACTACTTCCTTTAGGTAGACATCTGCTAGAGTAGAAAACTTATCCGTTTCCTCGATAGCCAGAAAATGTGCAGACTTGGTCAGTCGATCCACGATCACCCAAATGGTATCATTTCCGCGTTGAGATCTAGGCAGGCCAGTAAGAAATCCATGGAAATTTGCTCCCATTTCCATTTCGGGATCTCTGGTTGTTGAAGTAGGCCTGATGGTTTCTGATATTCAATCTTGACTCTCGCACAAGTCAAACATTTACTGACGTAGGTTGCTATGTTGGCTTTCATGCTAGGCCACCAGTATGTAGTCTTTAGGTCATGGTACATCTTATCCGAACCAGGATGTACTGAATAACGAGACTTATGTGCTTCATCCATCACAAGCTCGCGTAAGTTTCCATAAAGTGGAACCCAGATGCGCCCTGTTACGTAGTAAGCGCCGTCTTCCTTTTGTTCTAACCGTTTCCTTGATCCTCGTAAGGACTCAGCCCTGATGTTCTCTGCTTTCAATGCTTCAACCTGAGCATCTCGTATCTGAGTAGGAAGACTAGATTGGATGGTAAGTTGTAACGCACGCACAGGCTTAGGTGTAGTATCCTTTCGACTGAGGGCGTCGGCCACAACATTGGCCTTGCCCGGATGGTATTTGATAGCGCATTCATAATCATTCAAGAGCTCGACCCATCGGCGTTGTCACATGTTTAACTCCTTTTGCTTGAAGATATGCTCGAGACTCTTGTGATCGGTGTAAATGGTGCACTTGGTACCGTACAGGTAATGTCTCCATATCTTAAGTGCGAAAACAACTGCTCCCAATTCTAAGTCGTGCATAGTGTAGTTCCTTTCGTGAACTTTAAGTTGGTGCGATGCGTAGGCAATGACCTTGTAATGTTGCATCAACACGCAACCAAGTCCTTGGATGGAAGCGTCGCAATAAACCACAAAATCATCTGTGCCTTCAGGCAATGAGAGGATAGGCGCGCTACAAAGTCTATCTTTTAAGTGCAAAAATGCGGACTCCTGTACATCACCCCAATGATAGGTGGCACCTTTCTGAGTCAGTGAAGTGAGAGGTTGCGCAATCTTTGAGAAATCCTTGATGAATCTCTTGTAATAGCCCGCCAAACCCAAGAATTGGCGGATTTCTGTTGGTGTACGGGGTGCAGGCCAGTTCTTGATCGAGTCGACCTTGGATGGATCCACATGAATCCCATCCTTGTTTACCACGTGGCCTAGAAAATGGACTTCGCGAAGCCAGAAGTCACATTTCGAAAATTTGGAATACAACTGCTCTGTTCGAAGGAGTTCCAAAATAAGTCGCAGGTGTCGTTCGTGTTCCTCCTGACTCTTAGAATAGATCAGGATGTCGTCGATGAATACAATGACAAACTTTTCCAGGTAAGGCTTGCACACTCTGTTCATGAGATCCATGAAGACCGCATGTGCATTCGTTAATCCAAAAGGCATAACCAGAAACTCGTAATGCCCATACCGAGTCCTGAATGCTGTCTTAGAGATATCCTCGTCTCGGACTCTCAGCTGATGATAGCCCGATCTTAAGTCAATCTTAGAGTAGAAGCTCGACCCTTGCAGCTGGTCGAATAGGTCATCAATACGTGGGAGGGGATAACGATTCTTCACGGTCACCTTGTTAAGTTCGTGGTAGTCAATACACATTCTGAAGGTATCGTCTTTCTTCTTCACGAATAACACTGGAGCTCCCAAAGGCGAAGAGCTAGGACGTATGAAACCCTTTTCCAAGAGTTCTTGTAATTGCGTGGACAGTTCTTCAAGTTCTGATGGAGCTAGACGATAAGGTGCTCGAGCTATGGGCGCTGCTCCAGGAGCTAGCTCGATTTGAAATTCAACTTGACGATGAGGCGGAAGACCAGGTAATTCCTTAGGAAATACCTCAGGAAAATCACGTACAATAAGAATGTCTTCTATCTTCCTTTCTTTCGAGGATGTATCAGAAACGAGGGCTAGGATAGCAGTGTGGCCCTTTCGCAAACACTTCTGGGCCTTAAGGAAAGAGATGATGCCCACAACAGCACCACTCTTATCGCCATGAATCATGAGAGGTTCTTCACCAGAACGAGGAATATGGACGATTTTCTCCTTGCAAATAATCTCCGCTTGATGTTGAGATAGCCAATCCATCCCAATAACGATGTCGAAACTACCAAGTACGATAGGAATAAGATCGATAGAGAAGGTCTGACCAGCTAAGACGAGGTTACAACCGTTAACTATGTGTGTGGCTTCAAGACTTTTACCGTTTGCTAGTTCTACCGTGTGTTTGGTGTTCAAAAGTGTTGGAGTGCGCTTAAGCATTTGGCTAACTTTTAAGGACACATAACTAGTATCGGCACCCGAATAAAATAAAACAGTAACAAAGAAGTCGTCCAGACGAAACTTACCCATCACAACGTTGGGATCGTTCCTCGCTTCACCCTGACCCAGCACAAAAACACGTCCCCTGGCTCCATTACCATCATTGTTTTCCCCCATTATTGTTTCCGTTCCCCTGATTGTTGTTGCTGTTCTATTTCTGGTTCAACTGGGGGCAGTTTCTCTTGAAGTGACCTTCAGCACCACACTGATAGCATCCTTTGTTACCCTGCTGTGGCTGCTACTGATTCTGTGGAGCTTGTGGCTGCTGTTGACGATTCTGATTCGCAGGACGTGAGCTCCTGCAACCCTTGGCTTCATGACCCAGCTTGTTACATCTCTGATGACGACCCTTGTTGCACGGCCCGCTATGGTGCAAATTACATCGATTGCGCTTAGGGTGATTTCCCCTGTATCCACCCTGACCTTGATTCCCAGAAGACTGCTGACTGGGGCTCCTGTACTCATCTGTCTTTCACTGCTGGTACTGAGACTGAACTGAAGTAGAACCCTTGCCCGAATTTCCATCCCACTTGCGCTTGTTATCACTGGGAGCATCAGAGGTACTAGTAGCGCTAATACGCTTGGGCAGCTTGTTCTGCTCAACTGCCTGATCAGTGAGACGATGAGCCAACTGAATGATTTGCTGAATGGTGCCAAGATTAGCCGAGGTCACGTGGCTCTGAATTTCTGGCACTAAACCCTTAAGGTACAGCTCGATACGCTTGATAGGAGGATCCACCATAGTAGGACACAAGATAGCTAATTCGTTCGATCTCTTTGTGTATGCCTAGATTTCAGACCCCGTCATCTTCAAATTGAAAAATTCCACCTCTAGCTTGTGGATGTCGTCACGACTACAGTACTCTTCTTTGATCAATTCTTTGAAGTCGTTCCATGGGGTGGCATTAGCAACCGCCAGCCCTAGCAGTTGAACCTGTGCTTTCCACCAGGTTAACGCAGCACCTTCGAGTGTTCTAGTAGCAAATTTCACCCTACGATCTTCAGGACATTCACACATCTCAAAAACAGACTCAATCTTCTCGAACCAGTGAAGAAGACCTACAGCTCCTTCTATGCCGTTGAAGGTACTAGGTCGGCAATCCATGAATGTTTTGAACGTACATACGGTAGGCGGAGCATGTTGACCTGTGGCGCGAGAATTAAAGACAAGGTTAAGCACAAGAGTTGGTTCGCGAGGGTAGGATCTAAACGTCCTAAGATGGGTTGATATGGCAGGTTATACCTCCTGCAGGGACAGCTGCGAGTGCCTCAGCCACTCGTTCGTTGATTAGAGTCGTCAGCTGGGCTTAAGTCAAGTTCAAACGTCCACTCATGATCTTCACAACGAAGCAACGTAAGTGAGAAAAGTGTCGCGAAAGTGCGTAAGCGTGGGATGACAGAAGAGAGTAAGCACACAAGGTTCAAATAGCAGTTATCACGTTAACTAATGCACTATGTGAACTATCTAACAGACAATATAAACATAAATCATACCACCTATTGTGTCGAGTCTTGCACGTGGAGCGAAGCGTCGTTGTGGATCGTTGAGCACTGTACAGGTTATAGTCTGGTTTTGTCAAAAAGCTTTTTCCCTTTTTAAAACCAAGTTCACTATAACCAATGGCTCTGATACCAATCTGTCACACCCCCAAAATCCACAAGCGGAGTATCACCGCTTGGAGGCGTGACATGACCAGGATCAAGCCACCAATCATATTGAACAACATAATTAAGTAAATAAAACCAACCACAATATATTTGGTGTCCAAAAGAAAGTAACCAACTTTAAGTTAACAGCGGAAGCATAAAACGTAAAACCAAAACATAAGTTCAATAAGTTCATAAAGTTTAAATGTTTAACATGGAACTCTACAGTCCATGTCCCACAACGACCACTCCTTCTCGTGCAAGCTCCATTTAGGTACCTAACGACCTGCAAGGCATGTAACAACAAATCAACAACAAAGTTGAGCGAGTTCACAGTTGGTTGTTTAGTTTTAGTAGTTTATTTTGAAAACCATAAGTTGTTTCGTAAACCACGAGTTAACCAGTATCTTTATTTTTCCCCAAACCATATCCATAATCAGTTGGGGCTTCCCCATGTGAACCACTAGACCGTTACCATATCGATTACTGACGAAAGTAAGTTGTGCCCTAAGTTAATGTCTATCATCATTGACTGTTTGCCAAGATCCATTAGTACACGCCCGTCCTACCGGCATGGTGTGAGGTTTGTCGAACCTAATAGCGCTATTAACTAATGACCCGCTCGCCATCGGCCTCGGCGATTAAGTCGATATAAAATGAGGGACTTAATGATAGAGTTTTGTCTATTAACTTAAGGTTGTTGTCCTACCCAAGGAGGACGAACGTACGTATTCTACCCAAGGAGAATACGCAAGATTAATATTGGCATCCTACCCAAGGAGGACGAACGTACGTATTCTACCCAAGGAGAATACGCAGGATTAATATTGGCATCCTACCCATGGAGGATGGCGGTACATATCCTACCTAAGGAGGATATGCAATTTCCGTTTTAGTTCTTTAACCCATTACCAACCACCGGGAATCCCATGCCTTAGAAGGAGTGTGAACTCACCTTGGTTTGCTCGGTTAGATTAGTTACTCTAATAATCAGGAATTAAGCATGTCCTAACATGGTACAGATAACAATCAGTTTCACGTGCATGCATAATACGTATCCTACGTACGGTTTATCTACTCATTACTTCTATCACGTACCACACAATTCTAATGTCACGCCCTGACTTTTGCGGAAGATCATAGTTAAAAATACACTTGTAACACTTGTTAGAAAATATTTTCTATGTGTTGGAATTTTTAGAAAATTTCGCCATAGTTTCCTTTGTAAATGGAGGTGTCCATGCTATTTAGCATATCATTTTCTTTTCAAAATCATTCAAACAATCATCAACAAATCACACTCTAAACAATATTACACTTACTAAGTGCAAAACCATTCCATTTAATATACAACATGAACTTGATGTTTTATAAAAACGCGTAGTAACTTAGTGGGGTGTTTAGTGGGTCTAGTTACCCTCCAAAGTGTGTTTACTTTTGTTAAAACCTCAATCTCGGGATTTTTAGATGTTTACAACTTGTGAACATATTTTACAAAAATATTTATTTACAGCATTTTCATGTTTCACTAGCATCCATATACTTACTTTATTTCCAAAAATAGTGTAAGAATCATGATCTTTTAAAAACCGTCTTTTAAACTTGGTTTATTTAGGAAAATCATTCACAAGTCTTGGGTTTACAAGTTTACTAGTCCACTAGGTTTATTACTTTGTAAGAAAAATCATTTTTACTTTCAAGTTTATGTTAATCTAGAAGATGATTATTTCATGAAAGCACATAATCATCTTTAACTTGTTAAACCATGTTTTATTTCATACTTTAACGAGTTCCATATGATGATCAACCATCATATTACTAGTAATCAACAAGTAATCATCAACACATTTAAAACCACATCATACTAGCATTATTTCATCATGTTTCATCTTTTGTAAGCTTATGTTTCATGATTTATGTTTATGCTCTTTTGGTGTTCTTATGATTTCATCATAATATATCTATTAACCATTAAAAATGTGAAGTAACAAGAGTGTAAAGAAGTCTTACAACTAGCTTAAAGCTAGGGAAGATCAAGAAGCAAAAGTGGTGGATAATAGCAAACGAAGGTGGTCTTTCAAGTTCCGGGAACACCGAGCCTCCTAAACCACCTTGTATCACCTTTGAGAACACTTGGATTTGATGGAGGATGATCGAAAAAGTGAGTGTGTAGAAGGGTATGTTTGGCCGTAGCTATGGGGAGAAGAAAGGAAGGATTTTGTGGTGATTTAAGTGAAGGGAATAATGTTTATTTATAAATCAAGTGCTAATACCCAATGGTCCATATGTCTTCCAGAGTACATACAAGATCACTTATACTTCCAAGGAAAGATTGTGTAAGGATTATGGAAAGATTTGTATAAATCTTATGGTGGGGCCAACATGGGGACGGTTACAACTAGGGGGGAGGGGTAAGATGTATTTTGATGGTAACTAATTTAGTTAGTGGAAGGTTATGTGGTAAAAGTCTAGTGTTATGTGTTACATGTATTATGTAGTGTGTTATAGTGTTCGGGAACCATAACTAGCTCAGAAAAATAAAAACAATGTCTTGTGCAATATTTTGGTGTTCCGGGTAATGTCCGGTTGTTCGGTTAGATACCGTTCCGATAAAGTGCTAAGTTATTCCGTATAGTGTCCTTTATGTATCTTTTTGTAACACTTTTAATTCCCAACACTTAGGAAAGCACTCATGACCATTTAGTCAATTTTCTGCACAAGACTAGTATGTTAAAAAGCACATGTAAGTGTGATGCAGTAATCAGAAAGCAGTTAAGTAATTCAGCACAGTTATTAAGCACAAATTAATATTAATTAATCGTACGGATACATGTAATTATGAGGGTTGTCACATTCTCCCCCGGTTAAGAAAATTTCATCCCGAAATTTAGCACGTGTTTACTGAGGAAGCTAGTTAAGTTGCGTGGTTTCCTGGTTTTCCTGGGGTGTCACAGCAATGGTAACCGGAATGGTAATGGAGCAGGGCAGAACCAAGGATGCTTTGGTTGTGGAAGAAAGGACCATTTCAAGAAAGATTGCCCAAGGGAGAATAATGCTCAGGCTCGAGCATTCGTGATTGGAGCAAGGAACGCACGCGAGGACCCTAATGTGGTCACCGGTACGTTTCTCGTTAACAATCACTTTGCATCCATACTATTTGACACTGGTGCCGGTTATAGCTTCATGTCTGTGGAATTTAAACGTATGCTTGGAATAGAATCTAGTAGATTAGATATTCCTTATTCCATAGAACTAGCCAATGGTAAACTTGTTGAATCGGGCGAAGTTGTTAGGGGTTGCTCATTAGAACTTGGTGAGCGAAGATTTAGCATCGACCTCTTACCTATTCAATTGGGTAGCTTCGATGTAGTGGTCGGAATGGACTGGTTGTCCAAGAACAAGGCTGAAGTTGTTTGTCACGAGAAAATCATTAGCATCCCTTTTGCGAATGATGAAACTCTCATCGTGCATGGAGAAAAAACGAGACACGCCTCTGCGAATCATCAGTTGTATGAAGGCGCAGAAGTGCTTAAGGAAAGGATGTGTTGCATTCCTGGCGCACGTTGTAGATAAGAAGGTTGGGGAGCCAAAACTCAAAGATATTCCTGTGGTGAAGGAATTCCCTGATGTTTTTCCCGAAGACCTGCCAGGGCTACCTCCGCAACGACAAGTCGAATTCCATATAGACTTGGTTCCAGGAGCCGCTCCTGTAGCCAAGGCACCCTATCGGCTTGCACCATTCGAGATGCAAGAATTATCTACACAACTCCAGGAGTTGTTGGATAAAGGATTTATAAGGCCAAGCTTCTCGCCTTGGGGAGCTCCTGTATTGTTCGTGAAGAAGAAGGATGGAACACTGTGGGATGTGTATCGATTATAGAGAGTTGAACAAGCTCACTGTCAAGAATCGGTACCCACTACCGAGGATTGATGACTTATTTGATCAGTTGCAAGGATCGAGCTACTATTCCAAGATCGACCTTCGATCTGGATACCATCAGTTAAGGATCCAAGAGGAAAGCGTACCAAAGACTGCATTCAGAACGCGTTATGGACATTACGAGTTCCTTGTGATGCCGTTCGGACTGACGAACGCGCCAGCAGTATTTATGGATCTAATGAACCGCGTTTGCAAACCATATCTCGATAAATTCGTGATTGTATTTATCGATGATATCCTGATTTACTCGCGAACGAGAGAAGAGCACGAGCAACACCTCAAAACCATTTTGGAACTACTGAAGAAAGAGAAACTTTATGCAAAATTCTCCAAGTGCGAATTTTGGATTCGCGAAGTACAGTTCCTTGGTCACGTTGTGAACGAGAAGGGCATTCACGTAGACCCATCCAAGATAGAAGCAATAAAGAATTGGGAAGCCCCCAAAACCCCAACTGAAGTTCGACAATTTTTGGGCTTAGCGGGCTATTACCGGCGATTTATCGAAAATTTCTCCAAGATAGCTCAAACGATGACCACCCTTACGCAGAAAGACAAGAAGTACGGCTGGGGTAATAAGCAGGAAGAAGCCTTCCAACTGCTCAAAAATAAGCTATGCGATGCACCGATACTATCCTTACCCGAAGGCACTGAAGACTTCGTGGTATACTGCGACGCTTCGCGTCAAGGTTTGGGTTGCGTGCTCTTGCAACGCCAAAAAGTCATCGCTTACGCTTCAAGACAATTGAAGGTGCATGAAAGGAACTATACCACTCACGACCTAGAGCTAGACGCAGTGGTATTCGCCTTGAAGATCTGGCGACATTATTTATATGGTACTCGATGTACAATCTTCACAGATCACAAAAGCCTACAACACATATTTGATCAGAAGGAATTAAATATGCGTCAACGACGATGGGTCGAGCTGTTAAACGTTGTAGCAGACGCGTTAGGCCAAAAAGAAAGGGTTAAGACCCTAAGGGTTCGAGCATTGGAAATGACTATTCGAACGAACCTCACTGCACGCATTCATAACGCACAACAAGAAGCCCTTAAGGGGGAGAATCGTAGAGCTGAATACCTCCGAGGTATGCTGAAGAATTTGGTGCAAAACGAAGAGGGAACCTTATACTTTAAAGGGTGTATTTGGGTTCCGCTTTATGGCGGTAATCGAGAAGTCATCCTTAATGAAGCTCACAAGTCGAGATACTCGATCCATCCAGGATCGGACAAAATGTATCAAGACTTGAAGGAATACTATTGGTGGTCGAGGCTTAAAAGTGATGTTGCTATCTATGTTGGAAAGTGCCTAACCTGTGCTATGATTAAGGCTGAATATCAAAAACCGTCCGGACTACTGCAATAACCCGAGATACCCATGTGGAAATGGGAGCAAATCTCGATGGACTTCATAACGAAATTACCCAGGACCCCGAGAGGGCACGATATGATATGGGTGATAGTCAATCAATTAACAAAGTCTGCGCATTTCCTGCCGATCCGAGAGAAGGACAGCACTGGAAAACTTGCTGAGCTGTACTTGAAAGAAATCATGGCACGTCATGGAGTGCCTATCTCAATTATTTCAGACAGGGATGGACTTTTTGTCTCAAGGATCTGGCAATCCTTCCAGGAGGCCTTTGGAGCTCAACTAGATCTAAGCACGGCCTTCCATCCGCAAACAGACGGCCAGAGCGAACGGACCATACAAACGCTAGAAGATATGCTTCGCGCGTGTGTTATGGACCTAGGCGGCAGCTGGGATACTCACCTACCTCTTGTTGAGTTTTCCTACAATAACAGTTACCATACGAGCATAAAAGCCGCACCGTTCGAAGCTCTATATGGTCGCAAGTGCCGCTCGCCATTATGTTGGGCAGACACTGGAGACAAACGTATGGTTGGTCCTGAACTTGTTCAAGAGACAACCGACAAAATCATGCAGATCCGAGAGCGGATTAAGGTGGCTCGAGATCGACAAAAGAGCTACGCTGACCGAAGATGGAAACCTTTAGAATTCGAGGTGGGAGACAAAGTTTTGTTGAAGGTCTCACCTTAGAAGGACGTAGTAAGATTCGGAAAACGTGGAAAGCTGAATCCCCGATACATCGGACCATTCAAGATCTTGGAAAGAATTGGTACCGTGGCTTACAAGTTGGAATTACTGGAAGAACTTAATGGAGTACATGATACGTTTCATGTGTCCAACCTCAAGAAGAGTCCAACCCAAGAAACAGTGATCATCCCTGCGGATGAAGTGCATATTGACGACACACTCCGATTTACAGAACAACCCGTTGAGGTTACAGACTGGAAAGTCAACAAGACCCGGAGGAGTAGTGTCAAACTTGTCAAAGTACGTTGGAACTCTAAGCACAGACCCAAGTACACGTGGGAACGTGAAGACTAATTTAAAGAGAAGTACCCCACCTGTTCAAGAAAACTCATGCGAGAGTTAGCTCAGCCTGAATTTCGGGACGGAATTCTTTTAACGGGGGGATACTGTGACAACTGGCACAAAACCGGTAATTTCCGTACAGTTTTATAATTATTTAATATCTGCAATTATGTGCTTAAATGTCAACATTGTCTGATTTCAGGCGATACTTGTGAATTCATGCACGTTTTATACTCCAAATATTGCTTTATGCATTACTATTAGCGTTGCGTCAAAAAGACTAGTAAACTCACCGGTAAGACACACAGTGTCAGCAACACTGCAGAAAGCAGTCAGATAATAGAATTAGGGCCTGGGAGTAGGTCCAACATCTAAAATACATTAAAACCAAGTATGGATACAAGGGTTAACATATAGACTTTCCGGAAGGTAAATTATGCATCAAAAAACACCCGAAATACACTTAAAGTGTTGAATTCAGCATATTGCAGCAAAATTCAGCCTTTTAACAAGTTTGTACCATGCAAGAACATGACTAAATGGTCATGAATGCTTTCCTAAGTGTCGGGAATTAAAAGTGTCACAAAAGGGTACTTAAAGATCACTAAACGGAATAATTTGACACTTTAACGAACCGGTATCTAATCGAACAACCGGACACTACCCGAAACATCAAAATTATACTAGAAGCATTGTTTTATTATTTCTGAGCTAGTTATGAACCCCAAACACCATAACACCTCTTATAACATAATAACACATTAAATCCCTAATCAAGACACTTGAAACTTAACTTATTTATGTAATTAGTGATTGAAACTTACACTTTACCCCCCCTTGTTGGGACGATCATGAGGTGGCCCCCATCAAGATCTTTACTTGATCTTACTAAGATATTATATGATCTTATGAGATTTGTTAGAGATATGTATTGTACTTGGAAGACACATGATCCCTTGGATAATACTCTAAAGTGGGATTATAAAGAAACATGGAGGATTAAGACTTCACTATCTTTCACCCACTAACACACACAACTCTCCTTCTTCCTCTCCTCCCCACTCTCAGCCAAAACCCTCAACCATACCACCACCTTCATCCAACTTTGATCATCCAATCTCAAGTAATCACAAGGTGCTAGAAGGTGTCTAGGGAGGTGTGGAGCTTGTGGATCTTGAAGGACCTCTCCTATTTGCTTTTATCCAACACATTTGTCATCTTCAACCTCTTGTGTTCATCCCTAGCCATATAGCTAGTAGTAAGGCCCTTATGATCCCTTGTTACCTCATATTTAGTTGGTTAAAAGATGATGAACATTGTTAATCTTGATGAACACTAAAGAACATGATCATGATACTTTAACATAAGCTTAATAACATAAGAATACATGTTGAATGATGATGATTTGCTTCTTGATGATTTATGATTTGTGTTAGTGATGTTAGACATCATAAGAAACCTACTAGATTGTGATTAAACACTTGATCTAGTAAGTTAAGGTGATGATCTTGTGAAAGACCAAGATGATCATACTTTATATACATGAACTTGAATGATGAAATTTGTTTTCATATGTAAAGATGATTTAAACAAAATACAAATCTTGTAAATAGATGATTACAAAAATAATTTT
Source organism: Helianthus tuberosus (assembly GCA_030545235.1). Classification (NCBI taxonomy): domain Eukaryota; kingdom Viridiplantae; phylum Streptophyta; class Magnoliopsida; order Asterales; family Asteraceae; genus Helianthus; species Helianthus tuberosus. The sequence continues at coordinate 13,181,769 of CM060402.1, read as the reverse complement.
CTCAAGAAACCAAGTTTATTTAAAAGATTTACAAAGTCATGGTTTCTAAGTAAACTAATCATATTTTTAGTGATAAATCAAGACTAGAAACATGTGTGTAACAAGAAAAATACAAAAGAAATATTTTTAGAAAAATCATGTTACAAGTTGTAAATGACCGAATCTTTTAATAATGTGATTTACAAACAAATAAATATGTTTTAAGGGGTAACTAAACCTACTAAATAACATGGTAAGTTACTACAAGTTCTTACAAAAACTTCAAGTTCATTATGTAGGTAATTTACATGATCTTGGCTTATGGTAAGTCTTGATTGTGTTGTTGATGATTAATGATGATTTCGAAAGAAAATAAACACATGTTTTGAAAACATGGGAAACCTCCATTTTTAGGGGAAACTATGTCAAAATTTCTGTAAAATTTTGACACTTAGAAAAATATAAGTTTTGGTGAAACTTATTCCCTAAAAATTTACCAAAAATATTTACCAAGGTTTCCCTAATTTTTGTGTAAATTTCAAGTTAAGAAATGATGATTTCTTCAAGATAAAAATTGATATTAAGTATGTATATTTTTGAGGAAAATATATATATTTATTGATCACCAAATTTTGTGCTAACTGTATGTAATATGTATTATATGTAATAGTGTATTAGGACTTGAAAATACACTAAATCTTCCTAAGGAGTAAAAAAAATACAAAAATACACATACAACATGCATAGACAAATACAAGAGAATATATTTATGAAAATATATTTCCTAATGGATTATGTAACTTGGACAAGTTATGAACTTAAAATATATTTTTGGAAGAAAATATATAACCCGGGTGAAAAATACAAGATACTTATATTTATTTTTGGGAAAATAATATAAGTAAGACACATAGTTAAATATATAAATTATTTTTAACAACAAAGAACACATACATAAAAGATGGTGACTTGTATGTAACACTCGTCTTATATTTTCATTTAATTATCATAAAAATATAGTATATGTAAAAGCAAAATTTGTAATTATCAAAAACTTAGTTAGTAAACTAAGTTATACTTCGTCATAGAGTTAACATAGTCGAATAACAGGAATAAACCATTCATCATTCAGTAGTGTTCACAAACAACATAGTTTAATAGATTATATTAGTGCGGAAGCGTCCAAAATGTGTGTTCGGTTCTTGAAGCATTGACTTGATCATTATCCGCGTCCTTGCAATATCTAAAAGCTGAAAATTTTGGCAAGTATTAGTACTAGGGTTTTTTTATAAAATCGGTATAATCGAAACTACACTCAAAACGGACTCGATTAACCATGATATCCAAAATTTCATACAAGTGACAGGGCTCTACCGTAACTTACGGTAGCCACCGTAAGTTACGGTAGCCGCTGGACATCACTGGTCTGCCGTAAGTCAGTAAGAAGCCACCGTAACACTTTGTTCTCTACGGTAAGTTACGGTAGCTACCGTAACTTACGGTAGCTTCTGTAGTTTTATGTTTTAACTCCTTTTTGTTCATTTCACCCGAAACTACATGGACGGATGTTATTTCAAGACACGAAGACCCAAATCACGGGTGCCTTATTTTCAACACCCACGCTCCCATCACCGGTTTGCGTGTTTAGTAAATGTTTACCCTTCGCTCGGGCTCAAAACCTACGAGTAAGGTATTACCTTTACCCGGTTTGTACCTTCTCTTAATGATCCGTTAGTTTGCCCTTATGAGGTTCATCATTCGAGCAAACCCAATTACCAAAATCTCATATTCTAACATACCTATTATTAATAACAAAAGACTAATGAGCATATTGACGAGGAGTTTAGCCGCGTACTAATTGATTATTTGACCCGTTTGGCTCATCTATGGAATCCGCCATTATAATGACTACCAAACGACTTTTAATCAATTCTTAACTTATCAATTCAAGTAACGAACATTGTCGTTGTATTCAACGCAGCATCCATTCCAATATATGACTATACATAATTTAAAAACAATTCGCCTAATGTAACGAGTCAAGTTACATACCTTTAGTGCACGCCCTTCAAACGCAAATCACCACCGGCTTGTCCACTCGATGCTCCGGTATCTTTTCCTATAGAGTTCAATCACGATTCATTTAGAACTCCTTTTCAATCATATATCGCATAATTTACCAAATCATCACAATCATGCGTTTTAACTTTAAATTTCAATTTCGAGCCTTCTTTGGGGCATTTTTACAAACACTTAACGGGCAGAATTTTACATCTTTTATTTTCTAATTCATGGCTTGCTACTTAGCCTTGATTAACATCAATTGAGCTATACATATAGAATTACAAATCGTATTTTCAGAAATCAATTTCTATGCATCAATTTACACTAGATTAGCATTATACACCCTAGTGTTCATCATTTTCTCACAAAACCCATGAAGGACCTTCAATGTACTCATGAAATTTCCAGAATTTAGGCATAATTTCACATGTTATTGTCTAGGTTTCACTCCTAGACACTATATCATCCATATTCTATCCAAATAGCAAACATGCAACATCAAATTTCGGATTTCCCAATTTCATGAGAATTTCAAACAGAGAATTAACATCAAATTTTACATACCTTACAACCCCCTTGCAATGGGGATCAATAATCTTTGCTCGATTTTCGATTTTAACTTGGTTTGAGCCTTCAATTTGTGAGATTAGTGAGTTGTTAGGGTTTTGAGAGTGGGGGTCGCCCTTCTCCTTCTTTGATCGAACCAGGTACCTCAATGGTGTATTTGGTTTTTATTTTTATTAAACTTAATAATATAAGTTTAGATTTTAACAACATAGGCCCCTCCACTTTTATTTAGTTTATATCTTTGGCATTTTAAATTCATTCATGTTTTAAAACGGGACAATTAACTAACTAGGTTATTTATTCCTAGTTAGCTCATTCTCGTTTATTTTATACTTTATATAATTTTAATATAAATCCTTTTTAAATTTTGGGGTGTTACAAGTCCACCCCCCTTAAAAGGGTTTCGTCCCCGAAACCAGAATACGTACCGAAAAGTGCAGGATAGAGACGTCGCATCTCCTCTTCGGACTCCCATGTAGTGTCCGAACCTTTCCTATGTTCCCACTTAATCTTGACCTGATCGATTTGTTTGTTTCGCAAGTGCTTAACTTTTCGATCTAGAATCTTTAGTGGCTTCACCACGTAATTCAGGCTATTATCCACTTCAATGTCGTCATAATGGATATAAGCCATTTCTTCAGCTAAACATTTACGGAGTTGTGACACATGAAACGTGCCATGAATTCCGCTCAACTCTTCCGGTAACTCAAGGCGATAACCTACCTTGCCTACCCGTTCAATGATTTTAAATGGTCCGATAAACCTCGGGCTTAGTTTCCCTCTCTTTATAAATCTTATAACGCCCTTCCATGGGGAAACCTTTAGCATAACCATGTCGCCTATCTGGAATTCAATCGGCCTTCGTCTCTTATCGGCATAAGACTTTTGCCTATCTTGGGCTGCTTTCAGATGGGCTCGTACCACTTCGATTTTCTCATTGGTGGCTTGAACAACATCATTAGGGGCCAGTTCACGTGGTCCCACTTCACCCCAACACACCGGGGTTCTACACTTCCTACCATATAGCATCTCGTAAGGTGCCATGTCGATGCTCGAATGGTAACTATTGTTATACGAAAATTCGGCCAAGGGTAAATAAACATCCCAACTTCCGCCGAAGTCGATGATACATGCCTGTAACATATCCTCTAGCGTCTGTATTGTCCTTTCACTCTGCCCATCCGTCTGAGGATGGTAGGCAGTGCTAATGAAGAGTTTCGTTCCCATTTGTTCTTGAAGTTCTCGCCAAAAATTTGAAGTAAACCGGGTATCTCTATCCGACACAATGGATACCTGTACTCCGTGACGTGCCACTATTTCGTTTGTATATACCTCGGACATCTTTTCCGAAGTATATGTTTCGCATATAGGGATAAAATGTGCACTCTTCGTCAATCTATCCACAATCACCCATATAGCATCGAATCCCCGAATCGTTTTAGGTAGTTTGGTCAATAGGTCCATAGTGATATGTTCCCATTTCCAAACCGGGATCTCCAAAGGTTGCAGTTTCCCATAAGGTTTCTGGTGTTCCGCCTTGACTTGTAAACAAGTCAAGCACTTCTCTACATATTTCACCACATCCCTCTTCATTCCGGGCCACCAATAATTTTGTTTCAGATCATTATACATCTTGGTCGCTCCCGGATGAATAGAATATCGGGATTTATGGGCTTCATCCAGTAATAGCGCCTTCACTCCACAAGTATTTGGAACCCATATTCTTCTGGATCGAGTCTTCAACCCGTTCTTTCCATCTGACAAATCTTTTAATTGGCCGATTATTCGTTCCTTCTTCCAGTTCTCCTATTTTACTGCTTCTACTTGTGCTTCTCGGATACTTTCAAGTATACCCGAGGTCACCATAAGCTGCATCGACCTTACCCGTATTGGAACATAGTACGCTTTTCTGCTTAGAGCATCCGCCATCACATTTGCCCTTCCGGGGTGGTAGTGTATTTCACAGTCGAAATCCTTCACCGTTTCCAACCATCGTCTCTGGCGCATATTTAACTCCTTCTGATCGAAGAAGTATTTTAAGCTCTTGTGATCGGTGAATATGGTGCACTTTACCCCATACAAATAGTGCCTCCATATTTTCAACGCAAACACCACTGCAGCTAATTCGAGATAATGAGTGGGATATTTCTTTTCATGTATCTTTAATTGCCTCGAAGCATAAGCAATAACTTTGCCCCGTTGCATCAGAACACATCCTAGCCCCGATAATGAGGCATCTGAATAAACCACCATGTCCTCGACTCCGTCCGGCAATGTTAATACCGGAGCTTAAGTTAACTTCTCTTTTAGCTTCTGAAACACCCTTTCTTGTTCAACACCCCAAATGAACTTTTCCTCCTTCCGAGTTAACTTTGTTAGTGGCGACGCAATCTTGGAGAAATATTGAAAGAATCTCCTATAGTACCCCCCCAAGCCCTAAGAAGCTTCTAATTTCCGAAGGGTTCTTCGGGGGATTCCATTTTGACACGACCTCGATCTTTGACGGATCTACCAATACTCCATCTGTACTTATGATGTGGCCGAGGAATTGCACCTCTCGTAACCAAAAGGCGCACTTAGAAAATTTCGCATATAACCTTTCTCGTCTAAGCATCTCTAACACCTCTTGTAAGTGGTGTGCATGCTCAGCTTCATTTTTCGAATACACCAAAATATCATCGATGAACACGATGACCGATTTGTCTAGCATTGGCTTGCAAACCCGGTTCATGAGGTCCATGAAAGCCGCGGGTGCATTTGTCAGCCCAAATGACATCACGAGGAACTCGTAATGTCCGTATCGCATGCGGAAAGCCGTCTTTGGCACATCTTCCTCTTTGACCTTTAGTTTGTGATACCCCGATCTAAGGTCAATTTTTTAAAACCAGTTCGCACCTTGTAATTGGTCGAATAGATCATCTATCCTCGGAAGCGGGTATCGATTCTTTACCGTGAGTTTGTTTAACTCCCGGTAATCGATACACATGCGCATGCTTCCGTTTTTCTTCTTCACGAACAGTACCAGTGCGCCCCAAGGAGACACACTCGGCCTTATGAATCCTTTGTCGAGCAGGTCTTGAATTTGTGACATCAACTCTTGTAATTTCGACGGCGCGAGTCGGTATGGTTCTTTAGCTATGGGTTTTGCGCCCAGAATAAATTCGATTCCGAACTCTATCTCCCGCTCGGGCGGCATTCCCGGTAAATCGTCCGGAAATACATCCTCAAAGTCACATACCACGGGTACGTCTCCAATGTTCGGTAGTTCTTTCTCGGGCTCATTCGCGTATATCATAAATGCTTTACATCCGTGCCTCATGAGCTTGTGAGCTTTCATCATCGAGCATATTATAGGATTGCCTCCCTTTTCACCATAGATTGTAACGTGTTTTCCGCTCGGAGATGTTAGCTTTATCTCTTTACGAAAACACACGACCTTTGCGTGGTGCTGAGATAGCCAATCCATCCCAACGACTACTTGAAATTCCCCCATTGACATCGGGATTAGGTCTATCAGGTATTCTTCATCATCGATGCTTAATTTGCAGCCTCGATAAATATCACAAACTATAAAACTTTTATTGTCCCCTATTTCAACTTCTAAGGGCACAGATAATTTCATCAATACAAATGAAGGATGTCGAATAAATCCATGCGAAATGAAGGATTTATTCGCACCCATATCAAATAATACACGTGTAGGAATTGAGTTAATTGTGAATATACCTGAGACCACATCGGGTTCTATCTTTGCTTCGGCAGTGGTAAGTTGGAAGGACCTAGCCTTCCCCTTAGGGGCTTCTGCTGGAGATTCTTTAACGTCTCTCCTTCCAACTAAGTCTGGACATTCAGACTTTTTATGGCCGGGCTGATAACATTTGTAGCAAACTGAGACTTTACCCGGGCATAGAGACGCCGTGTGCCCCGTTTTACTACATATGGGGCACGGTTTGTCTTTGAACCGACACTCTCCCTTGTGCCCTTTTCCACACACTTTACAACCTGGCGACCCACCTTTAGCATCAACCTTCTTTCCCGATTCTCCAGTTCGAGCTTTCTTTGTAGGGTTTGGATTCACATCATGTGCCCTTCGCTCACCCTTTTCGACTTGTTTCTTCAGTTCGATTTCCCGTTCCCGAGCAACGTTTATGATCTCGGTAAGGGTCTCATATTTTGAAGGAGTCATGAACTCCCTATACTCGGCGCTCAACATGTTATAGTAGTAGTATATCTTTTGTTCCTCATTCATCACCAATTCATTGCAAAACTTCATCTTATCCATAAACATCGCCGTAATCTTGTCTATGGTCTCGCCCTTGTGCCTAAGTTGCATGAACTCTTCCTTGATTTTATTAATGACCGCCTTGGGACTATGATGTTTAAGAAATGGCGTCTTAAACTCCTCCCATGTAATGGCCCTCGCCACTGGCTCCTATTTCCTTCTTTTTATTGTCCCACCAATCTTTGGCTTGACCCCTCAACTGACCCGTTCCGTAAGCAACAAAGTCACTTTCGTCACAATGGGTCCTTTCAAACACTCCTTCAACATCGCTTAACCATCTCTGGCATATTATCGGGTCAACCTCCCCATTGTAGATTGGCGGTTTACACGCCATAAACTCTTTGTACGAACATCCCTTACGTTCTCCCGATTTCTCTTTCATAAGGTTGACACTATCTTCCAACCTTTTGACTCGTTCTTCGACAAGTGACAACACCGTGTTTTGAATTTTTTCTATAAACCCGGATAGACTACCTTCAATTGCCTTTCCCACTTCTTCGGCAATTATCTCTTTCATTTGTTCGGTACTTGTCGGCACCGGATCATTATCGTTTCCTTTCGACATCTTGAAACTGAAAGGTTTACATTAAACATTAAACATTTCATTTATAACATAGCTTTATTTGCTTTGGTTTAGCCAAGTTCATAACTTGCTTTAACCGTTCGCTTTTGGTGCACTTTCCGGGTTTGAGTGTAACATTCCTATTTTTATCATATAAGAATTTTAGGTTTGTTTAAATTTATTAGCCACTAGTAACTAGTTTTATTTTTAATATAATTATTCGACCCAAATAGTTTTAAAAACTATTTAATATATAGTTGGTTGGAATATTATACCAATTAATTGGCCTGTACATGAGTGACCTTTCTATTAAAATAAAAATATATAAAAACTTATATTATTAGACGGGTAGATTACGGGTAAGTTGACTATTAAAATTATAAAGTAATTAGATGGGCATAGGAACCGTATAATAATTAAATTATAAAAATACATTGTATTTTGAATCTACTCTATTTTTAATGAAACTTGGTTCCAAATGTAGACAAAAATATTCTCGTTCTAATGACATATTCATTCTTTTATAAAACGTTATATTTTAGAAGTTATAAACGCCAAATAAGTAAAACGTCAGAAATCAAAATTTTTATTAGCGAGGCGCTGCTACGGTATAGGGTATTAACTCAATCGCTGCTACGATTCAATGTCCGATCGATTGAAACTATCCGACAGGATGTTTAAATGCTATACTTTGTCATTAGTCGTGAATCCGACAGGATGTTTGAGTGCCACCCAAACTCTGGATACACTCTGTCATTCGTTGCGAATCCAATGGATGTTTAAGTATTGCACTTTGTCATTCGTTGTGAGGGTTTAATCTCGTGAGTTATCGTAAATGTTGTATTAGTTACTGACCTAGTTCGTGTACATTATTATTTAATTAGGGTACAAGGCTAATCAGTAGGCTAAGCTCTACCCGTATAAATCTGCAATGTGAGTCATTCTCTTTTATCAAAATTATTTTACAATACTCCATTTATTTCCAAAAAGTTATAATTACAGGGATTAAGTCGTAGTTATCTTAAATCACTGGCTAGTGGGGTATTGTGCACATTACTAATTTCTCACGGTTAGGCTAATAAATCCTAACAGTGGTAAACGTCACTACTTGGGGTGGGACCCAATAGTGGTATGACCATCGTCACACGGGTGACAAGGCGCCAGATAAAAATAAGATAGAAGCCATTGTAATCGCTCTTATGCTGTAATTCATAACTAAAGGTCATTTTATAAAACCTGAATGAACTCACCAGTATTTCCTGCTGACAAAACCTTTTTAAAACGCGTTTCAGGTAATTACAGTAGATTGGAGTAAGAGTTGGATACGGCACTGAAAGGCTTCAAGAAGTGGCTTATTTTAATTAAATCAAATTAAGAAATATTGTTTTATGTAATTGGATTTATCCCTTATTAAAGCTACCTTTGTAAAACATGGGTTTATCCCATCTATTTAATAAATAAAAATCCGGTGTTTTCTAAACTCAGATATTTTTCCTAACTCATGGTTCTGACGAAATTTCTGCTGCACTACTTTTCAAAATAACCACCGGTACCACTTGGCTGCTCGCGGCTCTCGATTCCATCCAGGGTGGGGTCGGGGGTCGTGACAGAAGGTGGTATCAGAGCCACTAATTTAAGCCTATAGGTGTTGTGATAATAATACCTAAGCTTATATAAAAGAGTTAGGAGATTGCTATTAAATGGTAGCACACGTGATAGCATTTAGACTTGAACTTAAGAAAAGATGCCTTAGTATCAGCTTCGAGATAAGCTAAATACTTGTGTAAATAAAGTATGATGGGTTTTGGTATGCCGTGAAAATGATAACTAGAACATTGCAAGTATAATAAATAAGCAATAACACTTGACCACTGTTATTTCTTATTTATTGGTACTACTTTATTCTAGAATATGATCAGTCAGGTGAATACTAATTTCCTGATTCGTTGTTGAAAGTCATAATGCACTTTCCAAATCATGATTTAAGAAAAATACTATTTATGGGAAATATAAATTTCTTCTCCGACAAGACTAGGTATGGTGTAGCAGACTCTCCAGCTTGTCCGGATATAACAGGGTTACCTCTCCGGCCTAGAACCGGGTAAGAAGGTATATAATATGTCAAACAAGTGACAAGATTTCCCTAAATAGTATCACGACCTGATATCTGACTTGTTTTTGGAAATAAGAATCTGTTAAATACAGTGACCTTATGAAAGGTATGTATATTACAGCATGTATATGATTATATAGATACATATATCTATAAGGAAATCCAAAAACCATAATGATTGCCAATTTGGAATAAAGCACAAGCATATGTGTCAATAATAATTCTAGATTTCTTTATCAGGAATCTCTTGCATATATAGATAATTCCGATATCAAACATTATTTCGTTTGATCGTCTACCACGTAACTCGTGCGATAATATAAACACTGGAAACCCTTTAAGTTGGGACACCATCAAAAGTATAAGAATTTCCAATGCGTTACCATAAACTATTAACGCAAGTAAGAAGCATGTAAAGTTGTGCTAGTGCACAAGAAAACACATGAAACTTAAATTATACGTCCACAGACGTCGAAGTATATCACACACGACTTTCAAGGCAAGATCTTTGGAAAATATAATTGGGCGCGACGACACCAATGCTAATCCTGTCAGTAGAAGAACTACTAATCAAAAAGCAGCAATTTGCCACGGGATCCTACAAACGACATGAATCTCGCTGAGGTACGTTGGAACAAGATTTCACAATCATCGGTGCATAGTCTAATCAGACTCATAATTACTGGCTCTGCAAAAAGGAGTCACATACCTTTGCAACTCCCCTATTTCATTTTTTCGACATTTCTTGGTAATGTCATTTAACAACAATTATCACACGAAATTTCAGATAAAAATTCTTAAATTTCTTTCATTGAAATTCTGACTTCTATAATGAGTTGACTTTCATGTTTCTACTTCCCCTAATGGTCATCATACCATAAGGATTTCTTTCATAGTAGCGAATATTGATTTATTTCATTTCTTGGTAAAATCACACGCACTGTTTGTTGCGCATGTGGTTCGTTTGATTTATGAAGACCACTGGATGGCTTCATTCCAATTTGTTATTGTATCCAAACTCAAATATCATTTCGCTATACTTGATTTTTTGGCACTGTGAACCACATTATTGCAAAAACGATGACTCTTTGATATCGAGTCAATAATTTTTTTTTGAAAAACTCAATTTTCTTTGGCATACATGGTTTTCGTTTTGACCATGTCCGAACTTTCTTATGAACTCGTTTTATTTAAACCAAGTTCAATTGTTTGAACTTGCTCGCGTTACATATTCAATTTAAGGTCCCATATGATGGATTCAGCTATCATATTCGAAATAATCCCAACAAGCACTTCAATTCTCTTGAACCATAACATGCTTGTATGGTCTCCGACTTCATTAAATCGTTTCTTTAATCACGATCACCTTGTGGTGATGTTTTTACAAATTTGAAGCTTGTGCTAATCTCGTTTGCACACATCATATACGGATTTAATTATTTATTTATATTGAATCCACTTTGTTGATTTATTCTATAAAATCAATCTTAACACAATCATGTGCTAAGATAATGATACACAAATTCATTTCATATTTCAGTGTATCTCTTAATGATTCTTACATCATCAATTGAGCGTTTCATAATCTTTATTGCTTTGTCATCTTTGATCGAAAAACATTATTAAATTGTTTCAATTTCAATTGAAAATCCTATTCGAAATAAATATCCAAATTTTCTTCATTAAAAGCTTTCAGTTGATAGATTACACGGTGAATTTGTTCGATCACCATAATTATTGAACTATTTCAATCATTACGACACCTTGCGGTGTCGGTATAAACTTGTAGCTTGGGCTAATCATAATCATACGAATCATTCAAAACCACGTATGTCTTTCGTTTGAGTCATCATTTAAAAATAGTCTTAATGCAATTATGTATTAAGACAATGATACACTAACTCTGTTATATATTGGTGTATCCTTGTAATCCAATAAAATGTCCACATATTGATTTTTCTCATATCATAATTCGATAGTTGACAATCATTTTCCGTGCTACTATTTTATTTGAGCTTGTTGATTCTGAGACTTCCTCAATTGAAAATCCAGGTAAATTTTCTATTGACAGTGAATTCTATTGTTTCTAAAAATCATTCACAACCTGTAAACATTCGATTTAGACATTTATTGATCATATATCTCTTTTGGTTTGAACCTAGTCACCTTGGAAATTATATCATTTCATCTCGTTCATTTGACATTGATTTTTTTCAAATAATTCAGTTGAACCATTGAGTCCTATTTATTGTACAACTCATATTCACAAAATTTGCTGTTTTGATTCTGTATCATTTACCTTAATATTGTTTTTATTGATTAAAAAGTGACATAACTCTAAAAGAGATATCGTAGCCCAAATCTCGAGGACGAGATTTAAAACAAGGTGGGGAGGATGTAACGTTCCTATTTTTATCATATAAGAATTTTAGGCTTGTTTAAATTTATTAGCCACTAGTAACTAGTTTTATTTTTAATATAATTATTCGACCCAAATAGTTTTAAAAACTATTTAATATATAGTTGGTTGGAATATTATACCAATTAATTGGCCTGTACATGAGTGACATTTCTATTAAAATAAAAATATATAAAAACTTATATTATTAGACGGGTAGATTACGGGTAAGTTGACTATTAAAATTATAAAGTAATTAGACGGGCCTAGGAACCGTATAATAATTAAATTATAAAAATACATTGTATTTTGAACCTACTCTATTTTTAATGAAACTTGGTTCCAAATGTAGACAAAAATATTCTCGTTCTAATGACATATTCATTCTTTTATAAAACGTTATATTTTAGAAGTTATAAACGCCAAATAAGTAAAGCAGTTGAATTAATTATAATATATAAATTAATAAAATATAATAATAATAATAATCAAAAAACTTCCGTAAGAAATAAAATAAATAAAGAAATAAATAAAATAATAAACAAAATTTAACATTTACAGTTAATGTAAGTTATGATGACAATGAATAATATATATATATATATTTTCTAGATTTGCATGAATATGGATGAGAAGGGTTACGTGGAAGTCCAACAAAAATTGAAAGGAATTAAGAAGTGGACGTGTGGGTGTGGATGTTGACGTGTGTCTGCATATAGCCTACCTTTTTCCTTCTACTCTAAGAATTGTGACTAGTATAAATAGAAGTATTTCTCATACTTCTTTTCTCTCGCCAGCTTTCCCATCTCTTTCTTTAAATTCAAAATTTTCTTTTATATTTACTTTATAATAATAAAGCCCTGCCCCGTTTTAAGTGTTTTAACTCCCGATCACCGCTACCCTTTCCGATTGATCTGAGCCCCATAACGCATGTCAAGGCTCTGCCTGACTAAGTTCGTTGGGGTTCTGTCTCGTGACATAGGGACAAGGTTGAATTATGGGTACTATACTTAACACGAGTGCAAATATATATATATATATATATATTTTTTAAAATAGCTCAGAAGTTATACCTAAAATTTATACCAGGAGGTTTTCTAGTTAAACCCTAAAGTTACAAATTTAGTCCATTCTCTTTTCTCACTATTTTATTCCTTTTTTCTTTGTGATATAATTATATTAAAAAATGTCTCAAATTGATCCGTAAGTAAAAACCCGGACCCTTGAAACCCCAATCCATATCAAGAATCAAGAAAAACAGATATTTGGTCTTCTCGCGGGCCGCGTAAAGAATATGCAGAAGGTCACGCGGGCCGCGACAGCTTGTAGATCTCCGGATATGCATGAAGGCCACGTGTCGTCACACGTGTCGCGACCACCGGTGACTCTGCAACCTCCGATCTGATCCACACTTCCACGCGGGCCGCGTAAGGTTTGGCCGAAGGTTCACGCGGGCCGCGACAGATCCCAATTTCACCTATAAATAGCTTGTCGCATGGCCTGTTCTCTGGTGTCGAAAATCAAACACAAAAACAAAGTTATATTGTCAGAAATCACAATTTTTATTAGCGAGGCGCTGCTACGGTACAGGGTATTAACTCAATCGCTGCTACGATTCAATGTCCGATCGATTGAAACTATCCGACATGATGTTTAAATGCTATACTTTGTCATTAGTCGTGAATCCGACAGGATGTTTGAGTGTCACCCAAACTCGGGATACACTCTGTCATTCGTTGCGAATCCGATGGATGTTTAAGTATTGCACTTTGTCATTCGTTGTGAGGGTTTAATCTCGTGAGTTATCGTAAATGCTGTATTAGTTACTGACCTAGTTCGTGTACATTATTATTTAATTAGGGTACAAGGCTAATCATTAGGCTAAGCTATGCCCGTATAAATCTGCAATGTGAGTTATTCTCTTTTATCAAAATTATTTTACAATACTCCATTTATTTCCAAAAAGTTATAATTATAGGGATTAAGTCGTGGTTATCTTAAATCACTGGCTAGTGGGGTATTGTGCACATTACTAATTTCTCACGGTTAGACTAATAAATCCTAACAGTGATAAACGTCACTACTTGGGGTGGGACCCAATAGTGGTATGACCATCGTCACACGGGTGACAAGGCGCCAGATAAAAATAAGATAGAGGCCATTGTAATCGCTCTTATGCTGTAATTCATAACTAAAGGTCATTTTATAAAGCCTGAATGAACTCACCAGTATTTCATGCTGACAAAACATTTTAAAAACGCGTTTCAGGTAATTACAGTAGATTGGAGTAAGAGTTGGATACGGCACTGAAAGGCTTCAAGAAGTGGCTTATTTTAATTAAATCAAATTAAGAAATATTGTTTTATGTAATTGGATTTATCCCTTATTAAAGTTACCTTTGTAAAACATGGGTTTATCCCATCTATCTATTTAATAAATAAAAATCCGGTGTTTTCTAAACTCTTATATTTTTCCTAAGTCACGGTTCTGACGAAATTTCCGCTGCCCTACTTTTCAAAATAACCACCGGTACCACTTGGCTGCTCGCGGCTCTCGATTCCATCCAGGGTGGGGTCGGGGGTCGTGACATTGAGTGTGTTAATACGCTCTTCCCATGCACATTAATTCGCATCTCATTTCTCACATAAGATAGGATCTACTAAAATAATTAATTAATTCTTACCGGACGATCGATCAACCTTGAACCGAACACTTTGTTGACAACCTTAAGCTCTGATTACCAACTTGTAACACTCGTCTTATATTTTCATTTAATTATCAGAAAAATATAGTATATGTAAAAGCAAAATTTGTAATTATCAAAAACTTAGTTAGTAAACTAAGTTATACTTCGTCATAGAGTTAACATAGTCGAATAACAGGAATAAACCATTCATCATTCAGTAGTGTTCACAAACAACATAGTTTAATAGATTATAATAGTGCGGAAGCGTCCAAAATGTGTGTTCGATTCTTGAAGCATTGACTTGATCATCATCCGCGTCCTTGCAATATCTAAAAGCTGAAAAATTTTGGCAAGAATTAGTACTAGGGTTTTTTTATAAAATCGATATAATCGAAACTACACTCAAAACGGACTCGATTAACCATGATATCCAAAATTTCATACAAGTGACAGGGCTCTACCGTAACTTACGGTAGCCACCGTAAGTTACAGTAGCCGCTGGACATCACTGGTCTGCCGTAAGTCAGTAAGAAGCCACCGCAACACTTTGTTCTCTACCGTAAGTTACGGTAGCTACCGTAACTTACGGTAGCTTCTGTAGTTTTATGTTTTAACTCCTTTTTGTTCATTTCACCCGAAACTACATGGACGGATGTTATTTCAAGACACGAAGACCCAAATCACGGGTGCCTTATTTTCAACACCCATGCTCCCATCACCGGTTTGCGTGTTTAGTAAATGTTTACCCTTCGCTCGGGCTCAAAACCTACGAGTAAGGTATTACCTTTACCCGGTTTGTACCTTCTCTTAATGATCCGTTAGTTTGCCCTTATGAGGTTCATCATTCGAGCAAACCCAATTACCAAAATCTCATATTCTAACATACCTATTATTAATAACAAAAGACTAATGACCATATTGACGAGGCGTTTAGCCGCGTACTAATTGATTATTTGACCCGTTTGGCTCATCTATGGAATCCGCCATTATAATGACTACCAAACGACTTTTAACCAATTCTTAACTTATCAATTCAAGTAACGAACATTGTCGCTGTAATCAACGCAGCAACCATTCCAATATATGACTATACATAATTTAAAAACAATTCGCCTAATGTAACGGGTCAAGTTACATACCTTTAGTGCACGCCCTTCAAACGCAAATCGCCACCGGCTTGTCCACTCGACGCTCCGGTATCTTTTCCTATAGAGTTCAATCACGATTCGTTTAGAACTCCTTTTCAATCATATATCGCATAATTTGCCAAATCATCACAATCATGCGTTTTAACTTTAAATTTCAATTTCGAGCCTTCTTTGGGGCATTTTTACAAACACTTAACGGGCAGAATTTTACATCTTTTATTTTCTAATTCATGGCTTGCTACTTAGTCTTGATTAACATCAATTGAGCTATTACATATA
The DNA here is from genome assembly GCA_030545235.1 of Helianthus tuberosus. Classification (NCBI taxonomy): domain Eukaryota; kingdom Viridiplantae; phylum Streptophyta; class Magnoliopsida; order Asterales; family Asteraceae; genus Helianthus; species Helianthus tuberosus. Next base: position 13,165,691 of record CM060402.1, on the reverse strand, counting down.
GAATTACACATCATATTTTTAGAAATCAGTTTCTATGCATCAATTTACACTAGATTAGCTTTCTACACCCTAGTGTTCATCATTTTCTCACAAAACCCATGAATGACCTTCAATGTACTCATGAAATTTCCAGAATTTAGGCATGATTTCACATGTTATTGTCTAGGTTTCACTCCTAGACACTATATCATCCCTATTCTATCCAAATAGCAAACATGCAACATCAAATTTCGGATTTCCCAATTTCATGAGAATTTCAAACAGAGAATTAACATCAAATTTTACATACCTTACAACCCCCTTGCAATGGGGATCAGTAATCTATTCTCAATTTTCGATTTTAACTTGGTTTGAGCCTTCAATTTGTGAGATTAGTAAGTTGTTAGGGTTTTGAGAGTGGGGATCGCCCTTCTCCTGCTTTGATTGAACCAGGCACCTCAATGGTGTATTTGGTTTTTATTTTTATTAAACTTAATAATATAAGTTTAGATTTTAACAACAAAGGCCCCTCCACTTTTATTTAGTTTATATCTTTGGCATTTTAAATTCATTCATGTTTTAAAACGGGACAATTAACTAACTAGGTTATTTATTCCTAGTTAGCTCATTCTCGTTTATTTTATACTTTATATAATGCTAATATAAAGCCTTTTTAAATTTCGGGGTGTTACATTGTACTTGTGCGATACAAGTATAGTGACTAACGTTAATAAAACACGTATAGGTCACGACGCTATTATAAGCAAACCCGGTGAAGTTTACGTCGCAAGAAACGCAAATTTGTGAGTTCATGTCCCCACTTTTAAACTTTTACATGCTTTTAAAACTTGGGGAAAATACATGTGTTATGGTATGTTGAATACAAAAACTAAGGAATGATACTTTAGATCATGTCACGAATAGGGTGTCATAAGCACCATTAATCAGTTACATACCAAGACCGCGGAACAAAAGGTTAGATCTAATGGGTTTCAGGCAGCCACACTCTTGGTCATTCTAGTACCAAGCAGTGCTTTTGTGTCTCTAGTCGTGAATCGACAATTGTGGATTCGACAGCTAAAAATGCCTATGGTTTGGATGCTTCCTATGTCGTGTCACATGTTAATGGCCTTGCAAACCATTAGCGATCTCGATTTCCTTATATTTACAGAAATACTTGTTTCATACAAATTACATACCATGTTTTCATTCAAGTATACAAACGTTCAATACAAAAACTGCATGAATTCACACCAACATTATGTTGACGATTTTCCAAAAACTCACATGTATTTCAGGTAACTAAAGTGGATATGCGCGCGGTCATACTCTTGCTCTTGGATGTTGTTTATGTTGTTAGCTATGTTGTGTTAAGACTCCTATGCCGTTTTGCTGGGTTTGGTTGTTATGTCCCACTCCATGTGGTGATATAAGGACCAAAACCCTTATGTTTGTCTTTGAATAATGTTGTAAACTTTTCAGACAATGTTTTATGTTGTGATGTAAACTCTAAACTTAACCTATGTTTTTAATTACGTAATGTTATTGGCATTTGGAGTTATTTTTACGAGCATGTAGTATGTTTACCATTCGTATGCAATGAGAACCTTTCAAGATCACACCTCGTGCTTCCGCCTTAGAAAGGGGTGTGACACGTTCCATGCCTTGAATCTCAAGAAGTGCTTAGCCGATGAAGGACTTCAAGTTTCGATCGACAACCGGCAAATTAACGAGACTCTGCATTTTATGGAAAAACCGGTTGAAATCATGGACCGATGAACCAAACAACTTAGGCGTAGTCGAATTCCCATTGTCAAGGTTCGATGGGAAGGAAAACATGGCGCTGAATTCACTTGGGAACTCAAGAGCGATATGGAGACTAAGTATCAACACCTCTTCATTCAGTCTTCCTGTTGATTAAATTTCGAGGACGAAATTTCCTAAAGTTGGGGAGACTGTAACGCTTCGCATTTCTGTACTTTCCATATTTAGAAAGTATTGTTGTAATTCTATTTTTGGAAACTTGTATTGTATTATATTCTATTTCGTTTCAACTTTATAATCCGAGACTATTGATCATAATGAAACTCAAGTATTTTATTCACATTTATGTTATACATTTTAGACTTGTTTACATGTCTATGCACAAAATCACTGTTTAAACACCATTATAAATGCTTTATACTTGTACATTACACCATTATGCTTGTTACATTAAAAACCGGCTAAAATACGAAAATAATCAAGCTTGTACCTTCGATCAAACACGAGGTGTGATCTTGAAAGGTTCTCATTATAAATAAGTGCGTAACCCCATTAATTTGACTTTCCCAGTCGCCCAGACACTCTCAAACACTCTGAAATTCTCCTTTGCGATCAAAAGCTTTCAATAATGATTTTCTTTCATTTCCTTTACTATTCTTATACTTCATTTCATTTCTTTAACTTGTTTTCAATAAATCTTATTGATTCACCTCTTGGATGGTCTTCATGAGTCTGCCTTGGCACACTCATAGTGAACCTCACCACTTTTGAGGAACAAACAATGATTAAAAACTTTTAAACTTTTTCTTGCATTTTGGTTTACTTACTGTTTTCACTTCATATAACAATGTCTATTATTGTATTATGTTAAAACAGTTTACAAATAAAGTTTTACGCACACATACACGCTTAAAAAGACCATTCGCACGAAGGGAGTACACCCTTCGCACAAAGGGCACCCATTCGCATGAAGTTTTTCCGTACCCTTTTCCGTATTTTAAAGTTTTATCTGAACCCTTTTCACATCAGAATACTCTCACCTTCATTTACCCATTGTAGGGTAACCTCGGTGTACCAGCCCTCAACTAATCAGCTCTCGGTTTTCGTGGAAATCCACGCAAAATTGTCAGTATACTTGATCTCATTTTCTACTTTATACACTTTGGGTGCAACATGTACAACTATACAAAAAACACAACACTATTAAACTTGTTACAAATCACACTCTATCCACGATCAAACATGAGACTTGTTTTATACTTGTTAATCTCGCATGCTCTGTTTACACGTGTATATATGCTAATTAACTTTGCAAGCCTAACTAAACAATTTTAGCGCTATAGGACTAATGCCCTGCCCGTATTCTAGTGGTATTGTTAATTAAACTATGTTACACCCTCTTCGTTTCGACGATGTTGGGTAATCACGATTGCGTTAAACTTTAGTTTGATATATAGCTTACACTTGTGTAGTATGTTAGTAATATGATATACATTTTATCATGTTTAATATGAGCCCCATTAAACTTTTCACTATTATGTTATGTTATCAAACTTGTATACTTGCCACCTTTATGTTGATCATTATTTTAATACATGTTGTAGGTCGCTAGTTGATGATGTGAAGAAACTCAATTGGGGTGGACTTAGATGCACACCTTAATGATAAACAATTATTTTATTTCATGTTCTATGTTGCTACAGTTTGATGTATTCGGTGTTTTGAACAATGTATTGATTTTAGTATTTATGAAATCTTGATTAATTAATTATCGCCACATTTAGCGTTATGATGTCTTAAGCAATCTTGTTTGCGTCTCACTCCGATATTTCTGCCATCGGTTAGGGTGTGACACTAGGGTGGTTTCTATAATACCTTACAAAGTGGGACATCTGCCTTTCTTTGTTTCGTGCCTAGCATTTCTATCTATAGTCTGGGTCGGTTAAGACCAGTTACACCCCAAATTCCAGAGCAGATCCTGGGTGGGCCTAGTGGGAAGTATCGAGACGTAAGATTGGTATCGTCATAGTCAAACATACACAGAATTGCACAGCGGAAGTCTTGGAATATACATATTATTACAAACTCAATGTTTGAGAATACTAAAGTAATGATTACAGACGAGCTTGTAATAATAATCCACAGGCGGATCAATATATACAAAAGGAGTTCAACAGACTAATAGGCTTATGCAAAGGAGTTGCAAATTCTTCATCTAGCATTACCAAGCAACTTCCATCCTATTTACGTATTTATACATGTAACTTAGTCTTTTGAAAATACGTCAGTTTTCACTGGTAAATACAATCAACCGACACGTTTTGAAAACATTTTCAAAATTGATTTAGGTGCACAAGGAACGAAAAATCTTTTATACATTGGGAAAAACTATAACTCATGTTATCAGTTTTACAATACTTGACAACACATATGGGGCCCAGAAACTATGTCGAGTCATGATTAACCGCCACGCCACTTATTCCCTTATTAGGAAATATTGGGCAAAACCCGTATTGGGTTATAAATTCATTTTAATAAACCATTTGCGTCTGTCAGGTATATGCCTACACCCCGCGCTTAGGTCATGGCCACTTACAATTAAATGAGCCAAGGATATCAAGGACACGGTTGTATTAACCCCAATGTTTAAGTCAAGCAATACGAATTAAAACGGGTTATTTGAATTTCTCGACACATTGGTCTTCGAATCCCATACCCGACCATGCGGTAATAATTTACCGTATCCCAAGCCCGTATAGGGAAAATAGGTTAAGAGTATTTACCTAAGCTAATACTTGATACAAATGCAAGATTTATAATAACTCAGCCGTATTCAATTAAGTAAGCGCGTAGGTAACAATTTACTGGAAGGCTCTAGTCTGGAATGATGGTATAAATAACTAATTAGAATGTTAACGGGTGTTATTCAAGTCATAGACTTAGACCGGTTAATTTATAATACCGAAAACGGTACGATACGCTTGATTAAGTGATGAACGGAATAGAATGTAGTTTAAACCCAACAAGTACTAGGTCTTGTATCATATGGGTAAACAATTAACATTCTGGAAATTGAGATAAAAATGATAAGGTTAAACCCATTTCAATAAACTTATGTAAACTAGTTACATAAGTCTAACCATTCGCGAATAATCGATAACGGGTAACCGGATGAGTCATGAACAAGTTATAATATCAGTAGGATATCAACTTGTATGCCCGTTAAGGTTTTAAAATCAAATTATGCCTCATAAGAGCGTTTTCGTCATTTAGCGATGTAAAAAAAAGAACTTGTATATAATATGATGTTATGATCATAAACTTTCTTTAAAAATACTTTAATTGTGATATAATATCAGTAGGATATCAAACATATGTGTGCTTTATAGTTTAAGACCAAACTATGCACCATAGGGGCATTTGGTCATTTCACTCATAATATGAAAGCTTATTTGGGAATTTGATTTTATAACATCTACCTACTGTAATTTTTTTTTAAATAAGTTATAAAATCAGTAGGTAACAAGTCTTGGTTGACAAATATGGTTTAAAACCATATTATGCGCCAAAAGGGCGTTTAAGTAGTTAAAAGACGATATTTGCGATCTTGTGTCAAAACAGAAGTTATGACCATGTTTATATTGTTAAAATATGTTATTTAATATAACATATTAATAAGTAAAAAGGTTTTGTATGAAAATCATGATCAAAACCAGTTTAAGTGCTATAAGGGCATTTTTGTCATTTAAGGGCATTTTTGTCATTTACGGACATAATACAAGAACTTGTACTTAAACTCTTCATATCCCAAATAATTATAATTATGATATTACATCAGTAGGTAATGAGTTTGGTATAAGAAATTATGTTTAAAACCATTTTAGTTACCGAAAGGGAATTTTGGTCAACTTAAAACATAATTTACGATATTATACGAAAACTCGGTTTATGATCAGATTAGTAACATCAAAATATGTTAAAAATGTTAACATATCAGTATATAAATCATTTGTAAGTTTATTAGTGATAAAAACCTTATTTTTATAAAAAGGGTAAAATAGTCAAAGTATGGCATAATAACAGAAACTTGTATAAAACACAGATTACTATTATGATCATGTAATATAACCTCAGAGGGTTATGCTACATCATATTACGATCATAATGGAACCTTAAATCAGTAGCAAACTAATCTAATTCGGGCCAGAAACGAAAGTCAAAGCAGAAGTCAAACTTTGCGACTTTCGGTTGTGAACCGACACTAAACTGGAATTGACGAGCCGAACATGTTTACACATGTTCTAATAATTATTACCAAATTGTTTAAGTGTTAAAACATATTTTAAAACACCTATAAACTCAGATTATGAATATTTCAAAAACTGACCCGTTTGACTTTTTAATATTAATAACTTTGACCCGTAAATTGACCAAGCAAACGTAATTTTCAGGAGGTGCCCTTTTGGGGAATTAACACCTACCTAATTACGAACATGTAGTTATGTTCGTTGTGAACAATGGCTGGACCATTAAGGTCTAAACCGAAAGTCAAAGCGTTTATCGAAAAGGTTTTACCTTTGGCTTTAAAAAGCCTATAAACGAAAATTGAAAAGAAGGGAACACTTACAAGTGATCCACTGATGAAAAACAACTCATATGGAAGCTCCCAATAGATGGGAATCTCCAGGAGATGAGAGGAGAGTGAAAGAAGAAGGTGCAAGTTCAAAAGAAAGAACATGGCACCTATTTATTGTAATTGGGGGATCATTGTGATCATTCCAGGTGTTAGGAGGCTTCAAGAGATAACTACAAGTGTCCCCTAACGTGTCATAGCAGTTTGGGAGCCCATGGTTTCGAAAGGAATGTGTTTTGGCTGTTTATGTGGGGAACAAGACGCTGCAACAGTATTCAGGTGGTTTCGACTTCAGATTGTCTGGGAATGTGAATCTGATCGTGAGTGAAAGCTTCCGAGATCTAGATGATCCAAGGAGATGAATCTGATTGTGGACGAATGCTTCTGAGATCGGAATACATTACCAATTGATTTGTTTTCCGATGAAGATTTGCTGATTGTGGAGATTAATGTTTATACGGGTCTATCATTCTTGAAAGTGGGTTTCAAGGTGCATAACGTTGATCATGATAAACAGGATTTCAGATCTTTGTGGGTATTCATAGACTTGAGGTTTATCAAATGAGTGTTCGAAGTTTCTATCAAATGTCGGTTGAGTTTTTGTACATTCTAAGATCAAGCAGGCAGAATGCGAGATCGATGTTGGTTGACTGTTAACTCAAAAACTGAACGCAGATGTGGCTAAAGCGGAAACAAAGATGCTGCAATGAGTCATTTCAAGTTGGTGATTATCCGTGAATATTGCAGCTGAGCAAATCAGAGGAGGTCAGAAACTGTGCTAACAAAGACTAACAATGACCTGAAGATTCATTTCAGGGGGAATACATTGTCAAAAGTAAACCCGAATCATCAATCAAGGGGGAATCTATGTTGTCAGACAACAAATTGCTTGATTGAAGTTGTAAAATATTCAAACACGACTCTAAGGTTTCATATTGTCAGAAAGATGGTTCGACAGTGACAGCCAAGGGGGAATTTGTTGGTGCATATTTCGTATGTCTGCCACTCTGCAAATAGCTAGATAGAGCGTGTGTTGAATATTGTATAGAATAGTGAAAAGTTGGACACGGGATAGTATTGTCAAGGTCCATCCGGACGGATGGACAATAGAATAGTCCATTCAAAAATCCCATCCGGACACATAGGTATTATTATGTAAAAGTCCATCCGGACGGATGGACATAGGTTCATCCGGATAGGCTGTTGCCTATTAAATAGGGAGTTGGGGTTCTTATTTGGACAAGCTTTTGGTTCCTAGAGGGGACATGTTGTCCAACTGGTTTCGCGGTGCTGTAACTGTCAAGTTATCAATAGAAAACAGATTATAATTGATTGCTCGGTGTCGTATTCTACTTCTACTCCTTTCTTAGTGATAATAAATACACCGAACCCGTCGTCTCGGGACCGAAGCTCCGTCAAACTCGTCGGATCCTGGAATCTCAGAAAACAAAAGAGGTGACACAGGCCAGACCATAAGTAAAGGTTCATGAACCGTAAGTGACGGCGTGCCCAGCTCAGCGACACACAAAACTTTCAAACTTTGACATTTCAGGCCCCTCAACTTCTATACTTGCATGTTTTGTTATAATTAGCACACAATGCCCTCCTTGGCCAATATTAGGCACACCCAAGAGTATGACCAACTATCATAAAACTCCCGCTTCGTTAAATGGTCACTCGGAGGTATAAATTAACATGTTGACGCTTTTAACCCTTCAATTCACAAACTTTCAAACAATTCCACAAACGACTCCACACATCCAACAAGTGGCTCAATTGAGAATATGGACACCGTATAAGGTCACTCAGAGGCATATTGTTAGCATGTTGACCCTTTTAGTCCCTCCACATTCATACTTTCATTGTTTGGCAAAAATAGTCCCTCCTAGTCAACATTAGGCACAAATAGGAATAGGGACATGTGTCAATGCATTATTGGACACGATTTTATGAGGTGTTACATCCTCACCCCCTTAAAAGAAATCTCGACCACGAGATTTTATTCAAAAAGATGTGGGTACTTCTGTCGCATAGTGGACTCGACCTCCCATGTATACTCGGGGCCTCTACGGGCATCCCATTTAACCTTTACAATTGGTATGTACTACCGTCGGAGCTTCCTAACCTGTCGATCCTCGATCGAAACCGGTTTCTCAACAAACCGCAGGTTTTCATCAATTTGCACATCTTCATGTGACATTGCTAGCGACTCATCGACTAGACATTTTTTAAATTGAAGATGTGGAATACATTGTGAATTCCACTGAGCTCCTCAGGTAAATTTAGCTTATAAGCTATAGATCTGATGCATTCGATTATCTCGAATGGTCCAATGTATCTAGGGCTCCACTTGTCCTTTTTACCGAAGCGCATCACACCCTTCAGGGTGATACCTTCAGTAAAACCTTGTCCCCTAATTGGAACTTAAGAGGTTTGCGCCTCTTGTCAGTTTAGCTCTTCTGCCTATCTCCGGCAGCTTCGAGACGATCACGGATTTGTATCATCTTATCCGTCATCTCTAGGACAATCTCTGGTCCTGATAATTGGGCCTTCCCAACTTCTGCCCAACAAACGGGCGTTCGATACTTTCTCCCATACAATGCCTTGAAAGGAGCAGCCTTAATGCTTGTATAATGTCACACCCCGACTCGCAGCAGAAGACAATTGCGGGGTGCAGCAGACACATGGTACTCCTCATAATTTAAAACATTTCATTACATAAAACAGGAGCATCGGTTACAACGTATTCAAACTATCACATTACAAACCATATGTTAAGAGCGGTACTACAGGCCATTATAGCTTTTATTATGCTACGTCCGCCTAATAGATCCTTCCAAACGCACAGGTTCACTCCTGTTTCATTTTCCCTGAAATGCATGTTAATTTTAAAAAGATCAGCTTAACGCTGCTAGTGAGTTCCACTGGTTTGGTTATTTCGTTTCAAAATGAAATAACATGTTTAATTGCACATATCACGTTTCATAGATGGAATTACACGAGTGTCACAAGTGAGACCTAGACTGTTTTAATCGTATCGTGTCACACAGACACATACTCGCACCACCTGCATCTCAAAAAGTTCAATGCCCTCGGGTAGTTATGTCTAACAACATAACCTGGGTAGGACGCGTGCAGTTTCCTGGCTGCCGGCAGTACCTGCCCGGCGGCAACTGAGTTTGTTAGACCAATAGTACTATCCACTGCCCACGGTAACTTTAATCACTTGTATCGGGCTAATATCGTGTGTTAGTTAATTCACATCATATGGGTTGAGCAATTAACCCAGTTTGTAACATGCAAATCACCCCAGAAAACAAGAAAACAGTTAAAAGTGGGGGAAGTGAAACTCACAGTGTAAATAGTAGTCTCAGCTACAAATAGTTTAACCAACGAAATCAGCTTTAATAGCACACATGCAAGTAAGGACTCAAATCAGCATCTAAGTTGGTAGTGGTGATAACTTGGACTTGGTCAGGAGTTTTCACCCCGGATTGAGTCTATAGGACACGGGTATGGTGATGGAGGTCAGGGTAGTATTAGTTTTCAGTTTGGCTTACGGGCACCGGTTCGCGTGCCAGCCAAAGTCAGTAGTTTAACGTGTTCGGATAATGGTACGGGAATACCAATAGTGCCAACACGTTGTTATTTAAGAATGATTAACTTTTCATTAAGGGAGTTTGGGTGTTTGGGGAGTCCAGGTTGCCCAATTTTGAGTTTCCGTTTCCACCGTCGGGGATCTCCCGAACTGGTATTGGACACACCCCGGGTGTCCAATCCGCCCTGGAATCTCCCAGAATACTCCCCGTGTTTTACTTATAGAATTTGTCAGGTTGGATCAGTTCCCAGTTCCGGCAAGTTCGTTACACGGTAAACTGCCGAAATTGATTTAAATAACCTATTTTTAATCTCAAAAAAATTACCTTTTTATCTAGAATTTGAATAAAATTCTGTAAATTTTTATATAACTCAATAAAAATCTGTAGAATATGGGAAAAATTTCTGGGAATTTATTTTGGAATTTTACTTTTCTAAATAAATTATTTATAAAATCATATTTAACCACATAATTAACATTAATTACCCTCATTGATCCAAAAATTCCCAAAAAATTCCTGCACATCCCTTATGCACCCAGAAACATCTCCAAAAATTTTAAGATTTTTCTGATTTCATTACAGAGCGTTTCCGGCTACCGAAAACTTGAAAAAACGCAGATTTTTAACCCAAACCAAACTCAACCAATGGACTCCGAATTTTCCCAGAACATCCCTCCTATGTTTCTTAGTGTCTCTGTAGAATTTGGTGATTTATTGAATTCTTTTGGTATTATTTTCAGAATTATTTTGATAAAACAGTCAAAATTTCACCAAAAATCGTAGAAAATTCCAAAAATTTTAAAACTTTACGTGGACCTTCATGACACTACCCTTAATAACCACACAAAATTTCATCTCAATCCAAATATCACGGACCAAGTTATAGCTAAAACAATATTCGGCCTATGCTAGTTTCGAGTTTCGGGTGATATACCTAGCGATTTCTTCGAGTCCGAGTATTTTTCTTGAGTCCGGAAGTATGTATGTGCTATATTCAGGACCTACACATCATGTACAATCCAAATATGCTAGAACTTAGATCAATCAAGCTTTATTTAAATATTTTTCGGTTAATCGACTAGTTAGGCGATTTATGTCGAATAGGTGTTGATTAGGGTATCAAAACCCAAAGATTTATAACCATGGCTGCCATATAACACCAGGGTATTCATATGGTGTTCATATTCAGCCCCAAAACTTGTTTAAAACTCCAAAAATCATGGATAAAATTGGTTTTCATGGCATAAACTTTGTTTAATCAAGAAAACAAGACTTAAAACCTTAAAAATTAAGGTAGCTACCTTTGATTTATGACTTGTTCTTGAGAAATCAGCTGGTTTTAGTAGAAAGAAGCAGGGAATTTGAAGGATTATTATGTGAGAGTTAAAGGAAAAATTAAAAAAACAATATATATATATATCATGGGGGTGGTGGCGGTTTGGGGTGGGCCAGCTTAGGGCCACCTCATGCCCCGTAAAACGCGCCAAGAGATAATGTGTATCCTTCGGTGAGTGTTTAGGTTCGTTTACGGGTCCCAGGTGCATTCTCGATTTGCGTGACGGACTCCGTTTTGCGCGTAATTAGTGTCAAAAGACTCGGTTTTAAAAATCATGAATAACCGTCTTGAAATCCGAACCCACTTACATTTTAATCATAAAAGACTCGTATTAGGGTGGTTTAAGTGTTTTTAAGCTTGATCGATCGTTCCTTGCACGTTTGATTGCCTTATGTTATTCCTGAAACGAAAGCGTTTCCCTAACCGGGAAGCGGCTTCGTTTTGCGTGCCCAATCTCAGATTGGCTTCAAACCTTATGTCACAGTCTAATGCACAAAACTAAGTTGTTCCTGGAACTCGAAATTTTAAATAATGGTACCGATAACCTAATAATCGATGTCAAAGGTTTAGTGCGCTGTTAAATGGAAATCTCCAGTTTAACACGTGTTTAAAGTCTAAGGATACCAATTTCACATCATGGGTCCTTATTAGTGTCATGTTAATCATAACGTGTTCTCGGATGCCTCCGAGACATAACAGATAGCAGTTAATCAAGCATATAAGTGACACATGTTTTTAGGGTTTTCGTGCGAATTAAATTGTTAAGTGTGCTATATAGTTTTGGACCGGTTAGGATGTACCTGGTTTCGTCGTGGGTGTCACAGTCTCCCCTGGTTTAGAAATTTCGTCCCCGAAATTCAATTCGTCTTGTTAGGGAAGAGATGCGGGTATTTCCTACGGAATTCATCCTTCCGTTCCCAGGTATACTCAGGTCCTTGCTTCGAGTTCCACCGAACTTTCACCAGCGAGATTTTGTTATAACGTAGTTGTTTGGTCTTCCCGTCTACTATTTCTACCAGTTCCTCCACAAAGTGGAGTTTGTCATCAATGTGCACATCTTTTAACGGAGTAATAGCTACTTCATCCGTGAAACATTTCTTTAAGTTGGATACGTGGAAGACATCATGAATCGTGTTCAGTTCATCTGGCAATTTCAGTCGGTATGCTACAGATCCAACCTTAGCAATAATTTCATACGGCCCAATGTATCTTGGAGCCAAGTTTCCTGTCTTGCCAAACCTGATCACTCCTTTCCACGGTGACACTTTTAATAGTACTTTGTCACCTACTTCAAACGCCAATGGTTTCCTGCAAACATCGGCGTAACTTTTCTGCCGATCTCGGGCCGCCTTCAGTCTACTTTGGATCTTATGCACCTTGTCTGTTGTCTCTTGAATTAGTTCAGACCCCGTGAATTGAGTATCGCCCACTTCCGCCCAACGGAGTGGTGATCTGCACTTCCGGCCATATAGTGCTTCATACGGTGCAGCTTGTATGCTACTATGATAGCTGTTATTGTAAGAGACTTCAATGAGGGGAAGGTGCTTATCCCAACTTCCTCCAAAGTCTAGGGTGCAAGCACGAAGCAGATCTTCTAATGTCTGGATAGTTCATTCTGATTGGCCGTCGGTTTGGGGATGGTAAGCCGTACTCAGGTCTATTCTAGACCCCAAAGCTTCTTGTAACTGTTGCCAATAGTGTGAAGTGAAATGACTATCATGGTCTGAAATGATTGCAACTGGTACCCCGTGTCTAGCCACAATTTCATTCGTGTAGATCTCGGCCAACTTCTCGGTGTTGTAGGTAGTACGAATCGGAATAAAGTGCGCCGATTTGGTTAGTCTATCCACTACTACCCAAATCGCATCATGACCTCGGGGTGTTTTTGGAAGGTGGGTCACGAAATCCATCGTGATTTGCTCCCATTTCCATTGAGGTATTTGGGGTTGCTGTAACATTCCCGAGGGTTTCTGGTATTCTGCCTTAACCCAGGCACAAGTCAAGCATTTGCTCACGTACTCTGCTACGTCCTTTTTCATACATGGCCACCAATAAAATTCCTTAAGGTCGTGGTACATCTTGTCTGTACTGGGGTGAATAGAGTACTTAGATTTATGAGCCTCATCCATAATCAGTTGACGTAGGTCATGGAGAGTAGGAATCCATACCCTATTTTTGAAATACAACACTTCATCCGGTTTCCTCACAAAATTCCCTTCATTTCCGTGTAAGTTTTCACGATTTAGTTGGCCTTCCTCCAAGGCTTCCATTTGAGCATTATGAATCTGCTCTTTAAGACTAGTTTGCACAATCATCCCCAGAGCTCGCACTCTGAGTGGCTTTACTCGGTCTTTTCTACTCAAGGCATCGGCTACTATGTTAGCCTTACCTGGATGGTATTTTTTTTCACAGTCGTAATCGTTCAATAGCTCCACCCATCTGCGTTGCCTCATATTTAGCTCCTTTTGATCGAATATGTGTTGGAGGCTCTTGTGATCTGTATAAATTGTACATTTCGTGCCGTACAAGTAATGCCTCCAGATCTTAAGTGCATAAATCACTGCGCCCAGCTCTAAATCATGCATCGTGTGATTCTTTTCATGTACTTTTAGCTGTCTAGATGCGTAAGCAATGACCTTGTTTCTTTGAATTAGGACACATCCGAGCCCTTGCCGAGATGCGTCACAATATACGACGAAATCATCGTTGCCTTCAGGTAATGACAGGATCGGAGCTTCACATAACTTTTGTTTTAACAGCTGAAAAGCTGTTTCTTGTTCTACGCCCCATTCGAACTTTCGATCTTTCTGGATCAAGGCAGTTAAGGATTGAGCAATGCTGGAAAAGTTTTCAATAAAGCGACGGTAATATCCAGATAATCCCAAGAATTGGCGTATCTCTTTCGGAGACTTAGGCGCTTGCCAATTCTTAATAGCTTCGATCTTACTAGGGTCGACATTAATCCCTTGTTGATCTACCACATGTCCTAAAAATTGTACCGCTTGTAACCAAAAGTTACACTTTGAAAGCTTAGCGTACAATTTCTCTTTCCTCAATATATCTAGTATGGCTCGTAGATGGTGCTCGTGTTCCTTTTTACTCTTGGAATAGATCAAAATATCGTCAAGAAAGACTATGACGAATTTATCTAGATATGGTTTACAAAATCGGTTCATCATCATCATCATCGTACTCAGTATATCCCACCTATAGCAAAGCTAAGGTAGGGTCTGAGGAGGGTGGGATGTAGACAGCCTTACCTCTACCCCGTAGGAATAGAGAGGCTGCTTCCAATGAGACCCCCGGCTCGATTGTGGTTTTGCATCAAGCCTTGGACATAAGGCACATAACACTCAGCAATTGAGACAAACGCCAATTGGTGCATGTACCCCCTTGTCTTTCGGCTATCAACGCCACCACATGATGCCTGATTAACGATCCCCTCTTTTTAACGTTATTTTCACGAAATTAGTAAAATAACGTTAAAAATTAGTGCACTTTTGCTTTTGCCCCCCCGAGCGCCCACACATATATTACATTATATGAGCAGACCGCAAGCGGGGCTCACAAAATCGGTTCATGAGGTCTATAAATACCGCGGGTGCATTGGTTAACCCAAAGGGAATAACCAGGAACTCATAGTGACCGTACCGAGTTCGAAAGGCTGTTTTAGGGATATCTTCCTCTTGAACTTTCACTTGATGATCACCGGATCTAAGATCGATTTTGGAAAAGTAACAGGCTCCTTGTAACTGATCAAATAAATCATCGATTCGCGGAAGAGGATATCGATTCTTTATGGTAACCTTGTTCAGCTCCCGGTAGTCAATACACATCCGAAAGCTTCCATCCTTTTTCTTCACAAATAACACCGGTGCTCCCCAAGGTGAATAACTGGGACGTATAAAACCTCGGTCTAGCAGTTCTTGTAACTAAGATGATAGTTCTTGCATCTCTGAAGGTGCTAACCGGTAAGGTGCTTTTGCAATTGGAGCGGCTCCCGTTATTAAGTCGATACGGAATTTGACTTGCCGATTGGGTGGCAACCCGTGCAATTCATCGAGAAACACGTCTGGGTAATCACACACTACTGGGATATCCTTAATACGTTGCTCTTCTGGTTCGGGCATCATTACACTTGCTAAGAATACATCACATCCTTGACGTATACATTTCAACACTTTAAGGTGGGATATCAGGTTTAATATGGTACCATACTTCTCTCCCTGTACCATAATAACTTCATTATTAGGAAAAGGGATCCTAACAATCTTCTGCTCACATATAATCTCCGCCTTGTACTTGGACAACCAGTCCATTCCCACTACTATATCGAAACTTCCGAGCTCTACTGGTAGTAGGTCAATAAGGAATTGGTGGTCGTTAAGAATTAAAGGACAATCACGAATGATTTGGTGACTAGTTATAGGTTTACCGTTAGCAAGTTCTATGTGGTAAGGACTTGTTAATTCAATAGCCGGCATATTCAACAATTTCAAAAATGTAGCAGAAACATAACTCCTATCCGCGCCCGTATCAAATAATACTGAAGCAAACTGATTGGAAACGAGAAAGGTACTTGTCACCACATTCGGATCTTGGCGTGTGTCACCAGACCCAAGTATAAAGGCACGACCTCGCGCTGCATTTGAGGTGGAAGCTTGGCCCTGCGTATTCTTTCCTGCTGACTGCTGAGCAAGCGTTGGGCAATTTCTTTGGAAGTGGTCCGTGCTGCCACATCCATAGCACGCACGAGGGTAAGTAATCTGTTGCGCCGGTTGTTGGGGTCGCTGTTGCAGAGGTTGAGGCCTTGGGGTTTGGAAACGGTTGAGTTCCAATGGTATCTTACAGTTTCGGGTAAGATGTCCACTTTTATGGCACCTCGAGCAGATCCCTGCTCGACATGCACCATAGTGGTGCAAAGTGCACTTGTTGCATTTTGGGGCTGTTCCTATATAGCCACCAGAGTTTCCTGTCGGTGTAGTCATAGCGTAGCTCTGACTAGTGGCTCTCCCCCTCTTCGGTATGGCTACCCCCACTCGACTACTTTCCGGGGCCTCTCGCTTAATTCCTGCCGACTCTCCCGGCATTGTCAGAATCTTGCGTCTAACCATGTCGTATGTAACCGTGCCTGACCTAGCTACCACTGCATGCATGGTCAGGTGCTCCACCGAATTAATGATACTCCTTACTTCCGGGGCCAGTTCCTAGATATACCTTTGGATCCTCTTGGACTCCGGTTGAACCATATCTGGAAGTATGCGTGCCAGTTCATTGAAACGATTGGTGTAACCTACATGATCCGTACCTTGCATCTGCAGGTTCCAAAACTCATGCTCGAGTTTTTGAATTTCGTGGATTGGGAAGAACCTTTCTCTCATCAGTATCTTCAGATCATCCCAAGTCATAGCATTAATCGCCTCCTGCCCGCGAGATTGCACAATAGCGTTCCACCAGTTCAAAGTGTGGTTGGTAAAAGTACAAGTTGATACTTTACCGCACAGTTATCCGGACAATTACTTATGTTAAGGACCGATTCCGACTTTTCGATCCATTTTACAAACCCGTTCGGTCCTTCAGTTCCATTAAACTCCATTGGTTTGCACTCCAAAAAGTGTTTATACGTGGAAACTGGCCTAACATTGTTTTGATTATCGTTCAGACCTACCGGCCCTGGTGGCGGGTTCGGTGGCAGTTCGCATTGATGCCAGCGTTAACCTGCGCCACGATAGTGGGAATAACGGCTTGGAGTTGTTGTGCTATCAGTTGGGCAATTTCTGCCACTGTCATTTGAGGTACACGTTTCGGGGCCATTCTATTATAAACAATAGATAGGTATGTATTAATGTCACGTAGTTAATCATCACTTATCACATTTTTAGTTATCACCTACCACACAATTCCATTACACATCACATAATCTCATCACATCCATAGATCCCCAACACATATAGTCAAAAACATCGTCATATATATATATATATATATAATATCAGCGTCATACAGTCGTCAAAATTTGCACATAGACTTAACCCAAAAGGGTCAGTGCTTAAATGTGCGGTCAAAACTGGTCACTAATGTGACATACATGCATCATATCACACGATACCAATTACGAAAGTCAAAAATACTACGGCTACATCCCTACCTCGACATAGGCATAACCCAATGCTTGGTAGGATGTACAAAAAGGTACATCATCTCTATCTATACTAGAAAGGAAACCATACTAAGAACGCCACATCCACCCCGTCAACCCTGCAACACCTGCTACCAAACCTACAATAGCGCCAACAGATCCATACACTAAAGCTCGAAAATGACCCTGCTCATGCTGAACGTATCCCATACCCTGCTGTAAGGCAATGATCGCCTGCTGCAAGACGCTCAAGTAATCTCCCATAGTCCTCCGCTGCTGCTCGTCCTCATCACGTGCCATCCTCAATAATGAAATATGCTCAAACAGGAATCCCATCAAGCTGCTCTCAGTGATGGGAGCAGGCACCTCCTGAGGAGGAACTGGTCTGCCCCAAACAGGTGGGGAAGGCTCCCTAAATGGATGGGAAGGACCACCATGCTCATAAGTATGATAAAGGTAAGGGTCCTCCCTGGGTGGGGTAAGAAAACGAGCAGTAAAGTGCTGCTGGGTCCCTATGGGTGTGGGTGTCAAGCGAACAGGGGAAATAGGTGAGGTAAGAACAGGGCCAGGGACAGGTACCCTCTGACGAGCCGCCTGTCGGAGGCGGACAAGGGGTACTTCCTGAGAACTAGGTGAAGAGGGAGTGTAAGTACTAGGAGTGGAAGGGGTATAAGGGTCGGGGGGAGTCTCAGGTGTAGGTAACCTAGGGGCTACCGGCCCCCACTCCCAATGCCCCGTGGCGGGAGTAGGGCTCCTAGGAATAGGTCCTACTGGGATAACGACCTCTGGGGTACGACTACGCTCCGAGGAGCTAGTCAGGTGGTGAGATGGTGAACGGTAGGCGCTCGAGGCCTCCCCTACGCGCCTAGTAGTGGGTCTAGGGGGATAAATAGCACAACGGTACCCGGACTCACCCGGCGAGTAGCTCTGGGGCAACAGAGGCATCTGTGGATCCTCCTCAGGATCAGTCTCCATATGAGAAGTCGTCTGGCGACTCGAATGACTCGACATAGTACCTGTAAAGGAAAACAACCTCTAACACTGCTTCTAACGACTGACATAACCGAAAATAAACAATCCACAGAGGTACACATAAGCACGTATTGCGCACAACTTTAATTTTAGTTTTGAAAATTTTTCCACCACTATTAAGTTAGCATGGCATCTCAGTTCTCTTTTCTCTCTCTGTGACGTTTCCGGAATGCCCAAGTATCAGCAGATAAATTATTGTGTTCCGGACCACAATAATTCATTTGCCTAACAAGACCACCCTGGTAGTAGCCACGCCACTCCGGCTCTAGAAGTTCTCAGGGTGAGGAGTTAACTCAGGATTATAGTCTAGGTTCTCTTAGGGATACCTAATTCGCTATAACCGATGGCTCTGATACCATCTTCTGTCACACCCCGACTCGCAGCGGAAGACAATTGCGGGGTGCAGCAGACACATGGTACTCCTCATACTTTAAAACATTTCATTACATAAAACAGGAGCATCGGTTACAACGTATTCAAACTATCACATTACAAACCATATGTTAAGAGCGGTACTACAGGCCATTATAGCTTTTATTATGCTACGTCCGGCTACTAGATCCTTCCAAACGCACAGGTTCACTCCTGTTTCATTTTCCCTGAAATGCATGTTAATTTTAAAAAGTTCAGCTAAACGCTGCTAGTGAGTTCCACTGGTTTGGT
Source organism: Helianthus tuberosus (assembly GCA_030545235.1). Lineage (NCBI taxonomy): Eukaryota > Viridiplantae > Streptophyta > Magnoliopsida > Asterales > Asteraceae > Helianthus > Helianthus tuberosus. The sequence continues at coordinate 13,146,546 of CM060402.1, read as the reverse complement.
TGTTTCGTTTCAAAATGTAATAACATGTTTAATTGCACATATCACGTTTCATAAATGGAATTACATGAGTGTCACAAGTGAGACCTAGACTGTTTTAATCATATCGTGTCACACAGACACATACTCGCACCACATGCATCTCATAAAGTTCAATGCCCTCGGGTAGTTATGTCTAACAACATAACCTGGGTAGGACGCGTGCAGTTGCCTGGCTGCCGGCAGTACCTGCCCGGCGGCAACTGGGTTTGTCAGACCAATAGTACTATCCACTGCCCACGGTAACTTTAATCACTTGTATCGGGCTAATATCGTGTGTTAGTTAATTCACATCATATGGGTTGAGCAATTAACCCAGTTTGTAACATGCAAATCACCCCAGAAAACAAGAAAACAGTTAAAAGTGGGGGAAGTGAAACTCACAGTGTAAATAGTAGTCTCAGCTACAGATAGTTTAACCAACGAAATCAGCTTTAATAGCACACATGCAAGTAAGGACTCAAATCAGCATCTAAGTCGGCAGTGGTGATAACTTGGACTTGGTCGGGAGTTTTCACCCCGGATTGAGTCTATAGGACACGGGTATGGTGATGGAGGTCAGGGTAGTATTAGTTTTCAGTTTGGCTTCCGGGCACCGGTTCGAATGCCAGCCAAAGTCAGTAGTTTAACGTGTTCGGATAATGGTACGGGAATACCAATAGTGCCAACACGTTTTTTATTTAAGAATGATTAACTTTTCATTAAGGGATTTTGGGTGTTTGGGGAGTCCAGGTTGCCCAATTTTGAGTTTCCGTTTCCACCGTCGGGGATCTCCCGAACTGGTATTGGACACACCCCGAGTGTCCAATCCGCCCTGAAATCTCCCAGAATACTCCCCTTGTTTTAATTATAGAATTTGTCGGGTTGGGTCTGTTCCTAGTTCCGGCAGGTTCGTTACACGGTAAACTGCCGAAATTGATTTAAAGAACCTATTTTTAATTTAAAAAAAAATCCCTTTATATCTAGAATTTGAATAAAATTCTGTAAATTTTAATATAACTCATTAAAAATATGTAGAATATGGGAAAAATTTCTGGGAATTTATTTTGGCATTTTACATGTCTAAATAAATTATTTATAAATTCATATTTAACAACATAATTCACATTAATTACCCTCATTGATCCAAAAATTCCCAAAAAAATCCTGGACATCCCTTATGTTCCCAGAAACATCTCCAAAAATTTTAAGATTTTTCCGATTTCGTTTTGGTGCGTTTCCGGCTACCGAAATCTCGAAAAAAGGCGGATTTTTTACCCAAATCAAAACTAAACCAATGGACTCTGAATTTTCCTAGAACATCCCTCATATGTTCCTTAGTGTCTCTGTAAAATTTGGTGATTTATTGAATTCGTTTGGTATTATTTTCAGAATTCTTTTGATAAAACAGTCAAAATTTTACGTGGACCTTCCTGACACTACCCTTCATCACCACACCAAATTTAAGCTCAATCCAAATATCACGGACCAAGTTATAGCTAAAACAATATTCTACCTATGCTAGTTTCGAGTTTCGGGTGATATACCTAGCGATTTCTTCGAGTCCGAGTATTTTTCTTGAGTCCGGAAGTATGTATGTGCTATATTCAGGACCTACACATCAAGTACAATCCAAATATGCTAGAACTTAGATCAATCAAGCTTTATTTAAATATTTTTCGGTTAATCGACTAGTTAGGCGATTTATGTCGAATAGGTGTTGATTAGGGTATCAAAACCCAAAGATTTATAACCATAGCTGCCATATAACACCAGGGTACTCATATGGTGTTCATATTCAGCCCCAAAACTTGTTTAAAACTCCAAAAATCATGGATAAAAATTGGTTTTCATGGCATAAACTTTGTTTAATCAAGAAAACAAGACTTAAAACCTTAAAAATTAAGGTAGCTACCTTTGATTTATGACTTATTCTTGAGTAATCAGCTGGTTTTAGTAGAAAGAAGCAGGGAATTTGAAGGATTATTATGTGAGAGTTAAAGGAAAAATGAAAAAAAAAAACAATATATATATATCATGGGGGTGGTGGCGGTTTGGGGTGGGCCCCCTTAGGGCCACCTCATGCCCCGTAAAACGCGCCAAGAGATAATGTTTATCCTTTGGTGAGTGTTTAGGTTCGTTTACGGGTCCCCGGTGCGTTCTCGATTTGCGTGACGGACTCCGTTTTGCGCGTAATTAGTGTCAAAAGACTCGGTTTTAAAAATCATGAATAACCGTCTTGAAATCCGAACCCAGTTACGTTTTAATCATAAAAGACTTGTATTAGGGAGGTTTAAGTGTTTTTAAACTTGATCGATCGTTCCTTGCACGTTTGATTGCCTTATGTTATTCCTGAAACGAAAGTGTTTCCCTAACCGGGAAGCTGCTTCGTTTTGCGTGCCCAATCTCAGATTGGCTTCAAACCTTATGTCACAGTCTAATGCACAAAACTAAGTTGTTCCTGGAACTCGAAATTTTAAATAATGCTACCGATAACCTAATAATCGATGTCAAAGGTTTAGTGCGCTGTTAAACGGAAATCTCCAGTTTAACACGTGTTTAAAGTCTAAGGATACCAATTTCACATCATGGGTCCTTATTAGTGTCATGTTAATCATAACGTGTTCTCGGATGCCTCCGAGACATAACAGATAGCAGTTAATCAAGCGTATAAGTCACACATGTTTTTAGGGTTTTCGCGTGAATTAAAGAATTAAGTGTGCTATATAATTTTGGACCGTTTAGGATGTACCTGGTTTCGTCGTGGGTGTCACATATAATAACTATTAATATAGGAGAATTTAATTAGGGTGGGATGGTGATTCCAACTAGAACCCAAATCAATCTTAAGGAAGTAGCTAGCCCCTTGCAGTTGGACGAACAACTCGTCGATCCTGGGTATCGGATAACAATTCTCAATCGTTACCTGGTTTGGTTCGCGGTAATTAATGCACAAGTGCATTGAACCTTCTTTTCATTTATAACAACAAAGATCGGGGCTCTCAAGATGACGAGCTAGGCTGTAAAAAGTCTTTCTCTAATAGCTCGTCTAATGGGTTCTCAGTTCTTTTATCCCCATCAGTGCTAACCGATATGGAGCTCTTGCAACAACTACAGCTCCTGGTAGGATGTCGATTCTGAACTCCACTTGCCTCTCCAGAGGTAAATCGGGTAGATCTTCGGGAAGACATCAGGATAAACAGAGATGACAGAGATACCTTCAATCTCTGGCTTCGGTTCATCTATCGTCATCTGTGCCATGTAAATGACACACCCGCTCTTCGGACACTTTGATGCTTTGAGTAGAGACACATGCTCAGGCAATTCCATATTGTATATCACCTTGGATGGTGATCAGTTCACCGGAAGGGTTTTAAATCTCGATGAGTTTCTTGTCGCAAGCGATGCGTGCTTGGTTATGCGATAACCAAATCATGCCCAAAACTACATCAACCCCACCAATTCATTGGCCGAAGAGAGACAGGAATAGGATGATTCCTAATAGATATGGAATATCGTCAAGAACTAAAGATGCGGTTTCTATGGCCATCGGTAAGTTATACCTTGTAAGTAATATCTAAAGTTCTTATGGGTAAATTTAAAAGTTTTCTAAACTTATGGTGTATGAAAGACTTATCAATTCCTTAATCAAAACAGGACTCTAGCAAAAATATATTTTATTGACTATTGATAAGGAATGTACCTATTATGACATTGTTGTCATTTACTACCTCTCCGGCATTCATCTGAAAAGTTCAGGCATTTCCTTTCTTAGCCTCTCCAGGCTTAGCTGCACCTTCTTTGGCAGCTTTAGGGAAGTTAGTCCTGGTGTGGCCTTTTTCGCCACAGCCGAAGCAGACTGCATTCTTCAAGTCCCTACATTCATGGGATTGGTGACCAGTTCTTTTGTAGATGCCACATTGCTTTGGCTTTTGGTCTGTTCGACACTGTCCCGAGTACCTTCTGTCGTAGGTCTTGCACATAGGCTTTTCATCGGACTCTTTTTGGTTCTTATTGAACCCGAACTTGCCTTTTTTCTTAGATTTCTAGGAGTATCCTCCTCCCTTTCTCTTTTCCCATTGGTCTCAGTTTTGACCGACTTCTGTCTCACCACATCTAGGGTGAGAGACAATGATAGGTCCACAGATGACCTATAAGTGGTAGGCTGGAAGCCTTCTGATGTGTGCAAAATGCAACATATAAATTACATCAAATGTGGCATTAAACTAACCCTTTTTTAGTACTAATGTTGGAAAAAGTGTGTTTTTGTCTTCCTTTTGTATTTTTAGGATTAAATGAGCTCAAATGAACAAAAGAAGCAAAAAGGCAGCTAAATCTAACATAAATACAAGAAAAGGGATAAACGTGGCATGCCCGACCCCTCGACAACATCTTCCCAAGCAAAACAAGAGAACAGAAGGCTGAACACGCCCCGTGCTCAATGAGCACGGGGTCGTGCCCAAGTGTCTGCAGAAAAGACAAAGCTGTAGAAGCTTCTATCACCCACCACGGGGGCGTGCCCAGCGGACACGGGGCCGTGGTCAACTCTAAGATTCGCAGAATTTGAGGAAATCTTGATAGTACAGATACGCTTCTGCACACGGGGTCGTGCCCAGCGGACACGGGGGCGTGGTCAACTAATGCAGACAAACTGCATTTAATGAAGGAAGAGAAGACGGGTGGACACGGGGCCGTGCCCAATAGACACGGGGCCATGTCCAGGCTTCTATGCAGGCTATAAATAGGGGTGCTTGGCTCATTTGCAAACCATCCCTTGGCAAACCACCTCTCTCACACTTCACCCACCCACCACCACCACCACCATCACAACCCACATCCACCACCATCATCCATCATCCATCATAGAGTGTGTGAGTAGTCTCGGGATCCAAGATTGATCGTAAGAGTTCTTGACAATCAAAGGCCATGTTTGCCTAAGTCTCTTACATCACTTGGTGAAGACAAGTGTCTAGTGTAATACTTTTTATTTTTAATCTTTTCGCACTTTTTATTTGGTTCTGTATTAATGACTTTAATAACTAGTTTCTTATGTTGAAGGTGAGTCTTCCTTATCGTTTGTCCGTGGTGTCTTGGCATTATTTTACTGTCTATATAAAATAAAAGATTTTCACCATTCATATCTCCACGGTCTATATGGAGGTATGTTGGCTACCTGGTCGGGGGTTAATGGAACGGTTTGGTAAGAGTCTTGCCTTGTTCAGTGTATAGATCCTGCAAGGACCTGTGTCAACTTTAGTAGGACCTCCTTCAATACGCACTGGTATTGGATGGCGGGGGTCCGAACTCCTTGATCCCCTCATATGTAAACTACTATGAAAACTTTAACCCGGCTACTTAGGACTGTATCCCTACTGACTCATACTACTTAGCCGAGGGTAACATCACCTCCAGAAGAGGGGCCTACCACAATATGCATTAATAACTTAATTAATTATCTTTCAATAATCCAACCCTTTAGGATTGTATCCTTGCTGACTCAAACTACTGGGTTGAGGGTAACGTCACCTTCAGAAGAGGGGCCTACTACAATAACTAAGATAATCTCTTAAAAAGTGCAAAAGTGCGGAAATAATCAAAGGTTACACTAAAAACGAGTCGGATCCAAGTGATTCATCTTGTCTATCTGTTTTTTATTTTATTTTATTTTTCATCATTTTAGTTAGTTTTATTTTTCTAGTTTAAAACCTTTTTCTAAACTTTTGATTTGATTAGACGTTGAGGATAAACCGGTACTAAAAGCTCTTGTGTCCTTGGACGACCTCGGTATCTTACCAACACTATACTACGCTCACGATGGGTGCACTTGCCCATATGTGTGTTTGGTGTTAGTAAATATCGTGTTTTATAAATTTAAAACTTGGCTAAAAAGTGTTAAAGGGCTTAAAATATACATTAAAAATATACGACACTTCACACGCATCAAGTTTTTGGCGCCGTTGCCGGGGACACAAGGATTTTAAGAAAGCTTAAAATCGACGGCCTAATCAGTTTTTCAAAACCTTTTTAAAACGCGCGCATTTTTCTGCATTTTATTAGTTTTTGCATTTACAGTAGCCTGAACACGGGGTCGTGTTCACTGAACACGGGGCCATGCTGCATTTTTTTACAACACCCAGTAACAGAGTCTGAACACGGGGTCGTGCTCACTTAACACGCCATCGTGCTCAACGAAATCAGTAACTTTAATTAAAACGCCCAGATACAGAATCTGAACACGGGCCGTGCTCACTGAACACGGGGCCGTGTCCAGCCTCTGTTTCCGTTTTTTTATTTTTGTTTTATGATCTCGAGACTTTGTTGTGGTCTGCTGAGTGATTCTCATGGATCAATACTCAGGAGGCTACAACTACACCTATGAGGAGGATGATTATAGGGAAGACTATTGCACTAATTGTGGTAACCCGTACTCTATTCAATATTGTGACTTATTTCAACCATCCACTTCATACACCTACTATGAGGAGCCCAGGTACGAGCCATCAACTTCATACACATCCTATGAAGACCAAAGGTATGAACCTTCTCCCTCATACTCATATTTTGATGAACCAAGGTATGAGCCTTCATACTCATACTTTGAGGAACCAAGATATGAGCCACCACATTCATATGCTTATTATGAGGAACCATGGCGTGAACAACCCACCTCGTATGAGTATTATGAAGAACAAAATTACGAACCTTATCCATCATATGCTTACAATGAAGGACAATGGTGTGAACCATCTACTTCCTATGAGTATTATGAGGAACAAAGGATCGAACAACCGGATTCGAGCTTTGAGGATCCCGATCCTTACTCTATCACCGACATAGCCGATAAGATAATAGAAAAAATTAAAACTATCGAACGTTACATATTAGAATCTCGCGCAAGGGAAGAGGAGTCCCGCGCAAGAGAAGAATTAAATAAAAAAGAGATAGTTGAAAATGTAAAAATGGAAGAACAAATAAGTGAAAAACCGACACATGAGTTAAGCAACGAAAAAGGTGAGTCCGATAACGTTAAAATTCAAGAAGAGTCTAATTTTGAAGAAATTAATCTCTTGTCACCTTCTTTCGAAAATCATTGTTTAGTTCCCACTCATGCTAAGTTTTTAAAAGAGTTAAACACTAACACTAAAATTGACGAAACGGTAAGCGTTAAGTTAACTAATGATCAAACTTCGCTAACAAAAGAAGATCCATTTGAAATTAACATTACACCGGTTCCATGTTTTTTTCAAAATTCATTTATTAGTAATATCACAATCGATAAAGATCTTTGTGTTAACATAATGCCAAACTACATTTTCGAAAAATTAAGTATTGGTGATTTTTCTCCACTTCAAATACCCATTTTTCTATCCAATCGGAAAGTAATAAAATCAATCGGTGTAGTTGAGGATGTCTTGGTTCAAACAAATCAAATGGTAATTCCAACCGACTTTGTCATCCTTGATGACGCTCCTCTAGTGTTGGGATGGCCCTTTGTAAAAATCCACGAAGCTTTGAAAAACCGGAAGCGCAACAATCTATCTATTCAATTAGGGGCATTTAAAAAGAGTGTCAATCTTGAGCGTTCAATGAAATATCCATTCGGAAATAATGACCCCCTAATTGAAGATGAAGATGAACCACCCGATACAAGAGAAGAAACTGACCACTTTGTTGAAGAAGAGGTCGCCATAGAACAAACTTTTGTAGTTCTTGATCGAAATGAGCAACCAAATAAGGAGTCTCCGAAAGACCCACCTCTTGAGCTCAAAGAACTCCCAAAATGTTTGGAATATGCTTTTCTCGACAAAGATGGTAAATCACCTGTAATTATATCGTCTAAATTAACTAGGGTAGAAAAAGAAAAACTTATTACACTTTTGAAAAAACACAAAAATGCGATCGCTTGGAAGCTTGTAGATATTAAAGGCATAAGTCCTTCCATGTGCACGCACAAAATTTTAATGAACGATGACTACAAATCAGTAATACAACCACAACGTAGAGTAAATCCAAATGTCCAAGAAGTGGTTAAAAATGAAGTCATCAAATTACTTGACGCCGGACTTATTTATCCTATCTCCGATAGTCCTTGGGTAAGTCACGTCCAAATAGTTTCAAAGAAAGGAGGTATGACAGTAATAACTAACGAAAAGAATGAATTAATACCAACGAGAACCATCACATGATGGAGGGTATGTATAGATTATCGTCGATTAAATGAAGCAACAAGGAAAGATCACTTTCCTTTACCCTTCATTGATCAAATGTTAGAAAGATTATCCGGTCATAAATTTTATTGTTTCTTGGATGGTTTTTCAGGTTACTTTCAAATCCCGATAGCACCCGAAGACCAAGAAAAGACAACATTCACATGTCCCTATGGAACTTTTGCTTATCGACGCATGCCCTTTGGTCTATGTAATGCCCCTGCAACCTTTCAACGTTGCATGGTGGCCATCTTCCATGACATGATAGAAAAGACAATGGAAGTCTTCATGGACGACTTTTCTATCTTTGGAGATTCATACGACCAATGCCTCGATAACCTTGAACGAATGCTATCCTGATGTGAGGAAACCAACCTCGCCCTTAATTGGGAAAAATGCCATTTCATGGTAACAGAGGGAATAGTACTCGGTCATAAAATCTCAAGCGAAGGAATGGAGGTTGATCGAGCAAAGATAGACACTATTTCTCAATTACCACCCCCATCCTCCGTTCGAGCTATCAGAAGTTTCATAGGACATGCCGGATTCTATAGGCGATTTATCAAAGTCTTTTCTAAAATCGCAAGACCTCTAACAAAATTACTTGAAAAAGATGCCCCTTTCATCTTTGACAAGGATTGCAATCAAGCATTTCTAGCACTCAATGAAATGCTAGTCAATGCACCTATCATGATAGCTCCTGATTGGAAATTACCTTTCGAAATCATGTGCGATGCAAGTGACTTTGCAGTTGGAGCAGTCTTGGGACAAAGAAAAGAAAAGCATTTTCACCCAATTTATTATGCTAGTAAAACACTTAACGATGCACAAGAAAATTACACAACAATAGAAAAAGAGTTACTAGCTGTGGTATTTGCTTTTGATAAATTTTGTTCTTATCTTGTTCTTTCTAAAACAATAGTCTATACAGATCATGCAGCCATTCGATATCTCTTCAAGAAACAGGATGCTAAACCGCGTTTGATTCGGTGGATTCTACTCCTCCAAGAATTTGATATTGAAATCAAAGACAAAAGAGGAGCAAAAAACACCGCAGCAGATCATCTTTCACGCCTAGAAGACCCAGCTTTGGAGGCAACCAGGGATGAACAAATCAATGAAAAATTTCCAATGGATTCCTTGGATATGGTGGAATACAGAGAAGAACCATGGTATGCCGACTATGCTAACTACTTAGCTAGTGGTATAGTCGCCAAAGGATGGCCACATCATCAAAGAAAAAAATTCTTTGCCGATGTGAAGCATTATTTTTGGGAAGATCCTTATCTTTTCAAAATGTGTGTCGATCAGCTCATCCGACGATGCGTACATGGTAGTGAAGCACAAAGAATTCTCCGCCATTGTCATGAAGGTCCATATAGAGGACATCATGGTGCTGCTAGTACAGCACGAAAGGTATTTGATTCAGGGTTTTATTGGCCAACCATTTACAAAGACGCCCAAAGTCTTGTCAAGACATGTGATGCTTGCCAAAGAACATGTAATATTTCTTCCAAAAACGAAATGCCACAAAATGGCATTCTTGTTTGCGAAATTTTTGATGTGTGGGGACTCGACTTTATGGGACCTTTCCCACCGTCAAAAGGAAACAAATATATACTTGTGGCAGTAGATTACTTGTCTAAATGGGCCGAGGCCGAGGCACTTCCAACCAACGATGGAAAAGTCGTGGTAAGATTTCTGAAAAGATTATTCTCTCGTTTTGGAACACCAAAAGCTTTAATAAGTGATAGAGGTACCCATTTTTGTAATCATCAACTTGAAAAAATCTTAACAAGGTATGGAGTCTATCACCGGGTTTCAACGGTTAAATAAAAAAGAATGAGCCGATAAATTAGATGATGCTTTATGGGCTTTTCGAACTGCTTATAAAACAACAATAGGTACAACCCCATATAAGCTCGTCTATGGAAAAAGTTATCATTTTCCAGTAGAAATAGCTCACAAGGCCTACTGGGCAATTAAAAATGTAAATTTAGATTTAGAATTTGCCGGTAAAAATCGATTTTGTCAATTAAATGAATTAGACGAACTAAGGAATTATGCATACTCTAACTCTGAAATTTATAAGGAAAGAATGAAAAATTTGCATGATAAACACATTAAACCTAATGAATTCCGAGTAGGAGATCGAGTTCTATTGTTTAATTCACGACTTCGGCTATTTCCTGGTAAATTAAAGTCTAGGTGGTCAGGACCTTTTTCCATCACCCATATTTTCCCACACGGTGCAGTAGAAATTAAATCTCGAAATGGAAACCCATTTAAAGTCAATGGCCAACGGCTGAAGCTCTATCAAGGATTCATTGAGGATGAGGAGGAAGAAATCTTGTTTCAAACGATCGAAGAATGAAAGCATCAACATCATACCTGGTAAGTTTCAAGCAAGTAGGGTGACATCTAAATCGGTAAGTCTTCTAACCAAGTTTTTAGGAAACAGGGCACTCACACGAGCACTTAAAAAAAAATTCAAAACTCGACCGAACACGGGGCCGTGTCCGCGCAACTGTCGGGATAAAACCCCTTTTTCATAACAGTTTCTTCATTCCACATGCCCCGTTTCCCTGAAAACTCTCTGGTTCAAGCGATTTTTCTACAAGATTTCGACGTCTCCTCTACTTCTAACAACATCAAGGTATGATTCTATCATTATTAGTAGTTAGATTAAGCATTTGCATGTAGTTAAAACACCAAAAATTTGGGGAAAAATCTAGGGTTCTTGAACTTCATCCGGATCGAACCTCAAATTTTTGCTTAGATCTATTAGCATTAGTATAGATAAGTGTTATAGGAAGTAAATCAACTTGTATTGTTCGTAGATTTGCCCGATTTCTCACAAAAACCCCAAACCCTTGTTTTTGAACTGAAAAAGATAAAATTGAAGGGGTAAACGGTTTGTTTTGGGAAAAACGGCATTTGGGGTTTCATTTTCGGGGAAAACCGCCCCTACTGGACCAAAAATTTTCAAGCTTTCGGGACCGGGTCGAAAAATGGGATTTTTGGGAAACAGACGTCTGGATACGGGGCCGTGCCTGCTGAGCACGGGGGCGTGTCTTGCCAAACTCAGACCAACATGGGGCGTGTCCGCTGAACACGGGGCTGTGTTCAGCCGACTGTTTTCAGTTTTCTCCGAAGATTTCACTGTTTCATGCTAATTGTTTGGTGTTTCCTTTCAGATGTCCAAGAAATTCACACGGTTCAATTAAAATGAGTTGGATGCTAAAGCAAGATACGATGTGCTTCGAACCAGGCCGGAGGAATACCCACGAATAGTATGCATGGATCTTCTAGGAGCAGTGAACCAGCTTGACCGATTTAACAACCTAGTCACCGGCCCACTAAGAGCCACTCTGTGCACTCGACTTCGTCCAGTCCATGAATATAACCTAGAATTCTAGAGCACATTCGCTTTTAAAACAAGGGCCGATCCATTCGATAATGATGGGGTAGAATTCCGGTGTGGAGGGACTAGGTACTCAATTTCGATAGCATAGTTTGGGTCGATAGTTGGGTTGTATGCGGAGGAAGATGCGGGGGATGAAGAAAACACCGGCGGTCTACGCGAGATAAAGGAAAGTGGCCGCCAAGCTGCTTGGGCTCAAATAGGAGAAGGCATCTACAATCCCAGCAGTACTAAGAGCACTAAGTTGAGGGACCCTCTTTACCGCTACATTCACAGGGTCCTCACTTACTCTCTTAGTAAGAGGCACGATAGCAGCGGTGTTATAGGTTTAAGGGATCTACTAGTCCTTCACTGCATTCATACCCGCACCAACCTTGATGTTCCATACCTCCTGCTCCGAAACATGCATTGGAACCAGGTTGCTACTCCCCCGACTCCCATCTTCTTTGGGGGATGGATCTACCGTCTCTTCAAGCATTTCATGAACATACCCAGGTCTTTCGAAGCAGAAGACGGGACAGTTAGCTTCCAAAGAGTCCAGGGGCATGCATGGAACCCGCAAGAGGCACTCGTCTTACATGCTCCACACTTCCAACCTCCTCCTCAGTACCATTACCAGCCCTAGGGTGATCCGGGTCAATCCTCCTCTCAAGGAGGCGGTTTTCCTAACTTCCAAAGTTTACATGATTTATTGTAGGAAAACCTCAAGTGCACCAGGAACACCTACAATATGGCCAGCAACATGTACACCCGGGTCGGAACGATAGAGCGAAACATATCCGACATAAAGGATGACATTGGGAACATCCGGGAGTACATGGCGGGGCACGAAGGAGACGATGATGATGAAGACGAGGACATGGATTAGGCGGGAGGAGTGGAGGTAGCGGTTCATGGTTGGAGGTCCACAGGTTAACCCCTTATTCTCATGAACAATTTCCGGCCTGCGTGCCGTGTGTTGAACAATTTACTTTCCTCTAACACTTTTTACTTTTCTGCATTTTCTTTATTTTAACTTTGTGACATGGATGTTTGAACGATGGTAATTTAGGATGCTTGTCATGGTTTGGTGTAGTGTTTATTGATAAAACAAGTACATACGAAGCTTAGAGCACTAAACATTAGTGCTACTAAAGCCGGGACAGGAAAACCGAAGCCAGAAACCTGTTTTGCACCTTTGCAGATTTTCTACACGGGGTCGTGTCCGGCCGACACGCCCCCGTGCCCATTGCCCCAGACCTGCTGTTTGCCAAAATTCTGCAGATTTTTACCAGACACGGGGCCGTGCTCAGCCGACACGCCTTCGTGTCCACCTTCTGTAAGTTCTTATTACTGGCACTTTGAACACGGGGTTGTGCTCATCCGACACGGGGCCGTGTCCAGATGGCCAGTAACATACATTTTTGCTTTTTCACATCTTTTTACACATTTAATCAACCTAAAAACTTATTTTTGGGACACATTGAGCACAATGTGTAATTTAAGTGTGGGGGGGGGGGGGTGCTAAAACCTTGAATTTTGCAAGTCCTAATTACAAGCCTTACACAAAACTCTATTGGAACAGCTAAACACCCCAAATTTTTTCAAAAAAAAAATTCATTTTTTTACTTGTCTAGGTTTAATTTGGGAATTTCAAATTCTAAAAAGGTTATATTTTTACAAATTTACAACCGATAGCGTCGTGATAAAAAGAACCAACATAAGAAAAATATAAAACGGCATGACAAATCTAGTTAAAATTTGATTATATATACTTGATCACATAAAAACCCATTCCCACAAAAAGTGAGTTTTTGAGCCTTTATTGAGCATACAGATACACATCTTTAAACTAAATGCTCATTTTTCGTTTCTTGTGTGAATAGCCGCTTGGTTCTTACGACTCTAGAACTTGCCACGACGATACATTCCCGGTCCTTACCAACTTAAACCCGAGTAAGTAAATGATGGAGGCATTAGGACTAACCCTTTTTATTTCTACACCATTATTTTTCCTTTTTTTTACCACCTACCCAAAATCTCCCTAGTTAACCCCTTTGAGCCTAAACCTTTTCATTTCTTAACCCACAATACAAAGACCCTTTTTACCCACCAAAACCCTTTTTTCATTTTAAACCCTTTATTTTAGTAACAAAGCTCGGTTTTTCTTATGACTTTCTTATAATGAAAAACAAATGATGATGAAGCCAAAAGAAATAAACAAACAAGTTTATCAAAAAGAACTTTGTTTGAAGAATTGCTTCATCAAAATAAAAAGTTACAAAAATAAAAAGTCTTACGAAAACCCGATGCTTTTTACGCCTTTCGCCCTTTTCTACTAACCACTAACCCAACCACCTACCTTTAACCCAAGCCTAACCCTTCCACCAAAGTCCTCTTGATATTTACAAAGGTGTATAGTTAAAAAGGAGGAGGATTGATTGCTTAGCAAGCTTATGGTAGAAGTAAGTTCCATGCCGCTCTCGAGAGTTTTCACAAAAATACACCTTCAGTCGAGTGTTGAGTGATCCCCCGTAAGGTATGTGAACTTGTATATAAATGGAATTTTAAAGAGGCATGTTATGCCCTAATAAATAATTTATCTTATGTAATATTTTAAATAAATCATGACGAATAGGATTGTAAATAAATAAAAATAAAACTTAATAAAGAATCTTGGAAATCCCGACACTCTATGACAAGCCCAAAACCTTCTCTTCAACCCGTTCCATTTGGGAGTGTAAAGCCACATTATAAAGAGTTTTGCTTGAGGACAAGCAAAGATTCAAGTGTGGGGATATTTGATGTGTGCAAAATGCAACATATAAATTACATCAAATGTGCCATTAAACTAACCCTTTTTTAGTACTAATGTTGGAAAAAGTGTGTTTTTTGTCTTCCTTTTGTATTTTCAGGATTAAATGAGCTCAAATGAACAAAAGAAGCAAAAAGGTAGCTAAATCTAACATAAATACAAGAAAAGGGATAAACGTGGCATGCCCGACCCCTCGACAGCATCTTCCCAAGCAAAACAAGAGAACAGAAGGCTGAACACGCCCCATCACCGACCACGGGGGCGTGCCCAGCGGACACGGGGCCGTGGTCAACTCTAAGACTCGCGGAATCTGAGGAAATCTTTATAGTACAGACACGCTTCTGCACACGGGGTCGTGCCCAGCGGACACGGGGGCGTGGTCAACTAATAGAGACAAACTGCATTTAATGAAGGAAGAGAAGACGGGTGGACACGGGGCCATGCCCAATGGACACGGGGCCGTGTCCGGGCTTCTGTGCAGGCCATAAATAGGGGTGCTTGGCTCATTTGCAAACCATCCCTTGGCAAACCACCTCTCTCACACTTCACCCACCCACCACCATCACAACCCACATCCACCACCATCATCCATTATCCATCATAGAGTGTGTGAGTAGTCTCGGGATCCAAGATTGATCGTAAGAGTTCTTGACAATCAAAGGCCATGTTTTCCTAAGTCTCTTACATCACTTGGTGAAGACAAGTGTCTAGTGTAATACTTTTTATTTTTAATCCTTTCGCACTTTTTATTTGGTTCTGTATTAATGACTTTAATAACTAGTTTCATATGTTGAAGGTGAGTCTTCCTTGTCGTTTGTCTGTGGTGTCTTCGCATTATTTTACTGTCTATATAAAATAAAAGATTTTCACCATTCATATCTCCACCGTCTATATGGAGGTATGTTGGCTACCTGGTCGGGGGTTAAGGGAACGGTTTGGTAAGAGTCTTTCCTTGTTCAGTGTATAGATCCTGCAAGGACCTGGGTCAACTTTAGTAGGACCTCCTTCAATACCTACTGGTATTGGATGGAGGGGGTCCGAACTCCTTGATCCCCTCATATGTAAACTACTATTAAAACTTTAACCCGGCTACTTAGGACTGTATCCCTGCTGACTCAGACTACTTAGCCGAGGGTAACGTCACCTCCAAAGGAGGGGCCTACCACAATATGCATTAATAACTTAATTAATTATCTTTCAATATTCCAACCCTTTAGGATTGTATCCTTGCTGACTCAAACTACTGGGTTGAGGGTAACGTCACCTTCAGAAGAGGGGCCTACTACAATAACTAAGATAATCTCTTAAAAAGTGCAAAAGTGCGGAAATAATCAAAGGTTACACTAAACACGAGTTGGATCCAAGTGATTCATCTTGTCTATCTGTTTTTTATTTTATTTTATTTTTCAGCATTTTAGTTAGTTTTATTTTTCTAGTTTAAAACCTTTTTCTAAACTTTTGATTTGACTAGACGTTGAGGATAAACCGGTACTAAAAGCTCTTGTGTCCTTGGACGACATCGGTATCTTACCAACACTATACTACGCTCACGATGGGTGCACTTGCACATATGTGTGTTTAGTGTTAGTAAATATCATGTTTTATAAATTTAAAACTTGGCTAAAAAGTGTTAAAGGGCTTAAAATATACATTAAAAATATACGACACTTCACACGCATTACCTTCACAATACCCTTAATCTCTGGTGCAAACCACCGATAAATTGGGCAATGCGCTTACACTTTGGGTTAATCAAATAGGGTACTAACCTAGACAATGAATTGAAGTCGGTAACATACTACTGACAGTCTAGGTTATTCATCGTGAGAGTTAGGCATTCTGACTCCACCTTTTCCACTTCATGTTGCGGACAGTAAGTTTCCCTGATAAGGTCCACATACTTGGACCATCCCATATTGTATATGGGAATCTTTCTGTGGACTGTATCATGGCTTTCCACCATGTGAGGGCCTCGCCCTTGAAGGATTGTGAAATAAACTTCACTACATCCTAATCAGCACAACCGCTGATGTCCACAACAGCCTCCGTCTCATCGAGCCATCTTATGGCATCGATCGCCCTCTTCTCTCCATCGAAGTCTCTTGGTTTGCAGGAGATAAAGTATTTGTATGTGCACCCGTCTTTAGCCGAACAGGGCTTATCATGGAAGTACTAACTTCTGGGGTTCACTCTTCGCATTTGAGGAGTGAACCGAGCTCTCTGTCCGAGCTGATGAATGTGGTTTGGATAGGGACTTAGAGCTAGTAGCACTCGTCTCTTTAAAGTTTTCCATGATAGTATTCATGGCTTTGCCGACTTCCGCGTCGATCATAGCTTGGAGATCAACACCATTAACATTGAGGTTCACATTTGTAGCATCATTTGCATTTCCTGCATCATTAGTGTTGCGACTGCTGTTCGCCTCATCTGAGTTTGCCATACTCGAAGCTTGGTACTAAACACCAAATCAATCTATTGCTTAGTTGCAATATAATAGTTAAGCATCGAACCTGATGACTTAACATACATTAGCCATGGTATCATTAAACCATATAGGCTATTAGGTTTTAACATTCCTAATGAATGTTATTTGAAAATATATCAATTATATTTAGCCTAGGTCACAAAAGGACCATCAATGCCATTTAAGGTGTGGACCGAGTCCATTACCATTTAGAAATGGGATCACAATGTCATAATTGTCCTTGTCGTATTAACAATAATAGATAGCTCAAAGGCTCGTCACAAAGGACTTTAAAATATGGCGCATAGGTCTGTCATGAAAGACATGGAAGATATGGCACAAGGGTCTGTCACAAAGGACGTGAAAGATATGGCATGAAGGCTTGTCACAAATGACATTAAAAGATATGGCATGAAGGGCTTGTCATAAAGGACATTAAAAGATATGGCACAAAAGGCATGTCACATAGGACATTATAAGATATGGTACAAAAGGCCTGGTCACAAAGGACGTGAAAGATATGGCACGAAGGCCTTGTCACAAAAGAACAACTAAAATTTGGCACAAAGGCCTTGTTATGAAGGACATTAGATATGGCACAAAGGCCTTTATCACGAAGGACATTTCAAGATATGGCACAAAGTCCTTGTCACAAAGGACATTAAAAATATGGCACAGAAGCCTTGTCACAAGGACATTTAAAAGATATGGCACAAAGGCCTTGTCACAAAGGACATAAAAAATATATAAGCCGCGATATTATTGATCAAAGGGGCTTTAAGGCTTGAACATAGTTCATTACCTTTGGACAGGGGGCCGTAGACCACAAGTGTCGTTGTCAAATAGACGATATAATATGGCCCGTAGGCAATTCAATTGGCATCACAAACGGATGTTAAAATTATAACCATCGCACTGATGCTAGTAGTCATGATCATATTGATCATATCGACTATGAAGCTTGGGCATAGCACACCACCTTGGACAGGGAACCATAAAGGTCATAATTGTCATTGTCTTATTGACAATATAATATAATATAACCCGTAGGAAAATCAACTCTAGGGATGTGAATAATATGATCATCGTATTGATGATACTAGCCATGATCTAACTCGATCATATAGGCTATAAGGTTTGGACGTAATCCAAATACCTTGACGGCTAGTGTGGTTCCTCAAGTCACATTGCCACGAGTGTTAACATTACATGAATGTTAACATAAAATAATTGTTTTAATGGTTAAACAATAAAACCATGGTCGCATTGACGATATAGGTTTGGATGCTTGAACATAGTCTACCACCTATGGATAGAAGGGATAGTCTTCCTTAACTATCATGGTAGAAGGCTAGTCATCCTTAACTACCAGAATTTGCCAATTAATGTGGACTTGCCACTTGGCAGGGGTAAACCATTAAGAAGATCTTTTGGAATCATTTAGCGGATTGATAAAGTTCAAATAAAATCGAGACGATCACTTGAACAAATGATGTAATGAAATACATATATCATAATGATAATAACTCCAAAATTCTTTCCATTAAACATTTGGAAATTACAATAATCCCTTAAATAGGACTTGAAATGCATTAACTAACTTGTCCACCCAGGGACTAAATTGAAATAATATGTCCACGCAGGAACTAAGTTGAAAAATATGTCCACATAGGGACTATAAGAAACAAATGTCCACACAGGGACTAAGGTGAAAAATATGTGCACATAGGGACTATAATAAACAAATGTCCATGCATGGACTAAACAAAAGAGACACGTCCACGTAGGGACTTAAAGGAAAATGAAGTATTATGAAAGAAGGATTATCTAAGGCCTCCCTTGCTTCATTACTGTGGTTTCTCTTCTTGGTTCGTCGCGTACGACACTGACACTGAAGGTTTCAGTGAATAATGTAAGTCTTCCAAATCGGGATCCATTGTAGAAGTAGAATCCAAAGATTCAATGGTTAAATAATGATATGGATCACGGATCGGGTTAAAACTTGTATAGTCCAAGTCTGGGATTCCAAAACTTGGAGGTAGGAAACAGGGATCATTAGCATTCATAGGTATCATTTCCAAAATTGGAGCCTTAGGGACCTCTGGTATGGACTCCACAGATACCGACTTCAAAATTTGAGCCTCAGGGACCTCTGGTACAGACTCTAAAGTCTGGTTAATGGTTTCCTTTGGTTTGATTTTGGGATAAGGTCCATAAAGGTCCTTCTTCCACACTGGTCGTGGTACGAAGCTTGGCATTCCTTGGCTTCGGACGTGGAGAATTTCCATCAACGGCTTCTTTGCTTGGCGACATGTTCATGAAATACATAAAATCGAAAACAATGTTTACATAATAAGGATGAGTACACTCCTATGATAAGTCTAAACTCAGAAGGTCTAAGGAATATGCTACTGTGTCATTTGAGATTAAACACAAAAAGCTAGTGTTTAATTCACTCAAACGTTGGCTGTGATACCATCCTGTCACACCCCTAATTCCACAGCAGATCCGGGGTGGGCCCGGTGGGGAGTATCGTGACGTAAGATTGGTATCATCATAGTCAAGCATACACAGAATAGCACAGCGGAAGTCTTGGAATATAAAATATTGTTACAAACTCAAATGTTTGAGAATACCAAAGAAATGATTACAAAAGAGTTTGTAAGAATAATCCACAGGCGGATCAGTATATACAAAAGGAGTTCAACAGATTAATAGGCTTCTGCAAATGAGTTGCAAATTCCTCATCTAGCATTACCGAGCAGCTTCCAGCCTATTTACGTATTTGTACCTGTAACTTAGTCTTTTGAAAATACGTTAGTTTTCACTGGTAAATACAATCAACCGACACGTTGTGAAAACATTTTCAAAATTGTTTTAGGTGCACAAGGCACGAAAAATCTTTTATAACTTGGGACAAACTATATCACATGTTATCAGTTTTACAATACTTGACAATACATATAGGGCCCAGAAACTATGCCGAGTCATGATTAACTGACACACCACTTATTCCCTTATTGGGAATACCCATATTGGGCAAAACCCTTATTGGGTTATAAATTCATTTTAATAAACCATTTGCATCTGTCAGGTGTATGCCTACACCCCGCGCTTAGGTCGTGGCCACTTACAATTAAATGAGCGAAGGATATCCAGGAAACGGTCGTATTAACCCCCAATGTTTAAGTCAAGCAATACGAATTAAGACGGGTTATTTGAATTTCCCGACACATTGGTCTTCGAATCCCATACCCGACCATGCGGTAATAGTTTACTGTATCCCAATCCGTATAGGGAAAATAGGTTAAGATTATTTACCTTAGCTAATACTTGATACAAATGCAAGATTTATAATAACTCAGCCGTATTCAATTAAGCGTAGGTAACAATTTACTGGAAGGCTCTAGTCAGAAATGATGGTATAAATAACCAATTAGAATGTTAACGGACCTTATTCAAGTCATAGACTTAGACCAGTTAATTGTGATATAATATCAGTAGGATATCAAACATATGTGTATTTTATAGTTTAAGACCAAACTATGCACCGTTGGGGCATTTTGGTCATTTCACACTTAATTTGAAAGCTTATTTGGGAATATGAGTTTATAACATGTACCTACTGTAAAAATATTTTAAATAAGTTATAAAATAAGTAGGTAACAAGTCTTGGTTAATAAATATGGTTTAAAACCATATTATGCGCCAAAAGGGCGTTTAAGACGTTAAATGACGATATTTGCGATCTTGTATCAAAACAAAAGTTATGACTAGGTTTATATTGTTAAAATATGTTATTTAATATAACATATCTGTAGGTAAAAAGGTTTTGTATGAAAATCATGATTAAAACCATTTTAAGTGCTATAAGGGCATTTTCATCATTTAAGGACATAATACAAGATATTACATCAGTAGATAATGAGTTTGGTAAAAGAAATTATGTTTAAAACCATTTTAGGTGTCGAAAGGGCATTTTGGACAACTTAAAACATAATTTACGATATTATGCGAAAACTCAGTTTATGAACAGATTAGTAACATCAAAATATGTTAAAAATGTTCAGTATATAAATAATTTTCAAGTTTATTAGTGATTAAACCCTTATTTTTTTTATAAAAAGTGCAAAATAGTCAAAGTATGGCATAATAACGGAAACTTGCATAAAACTCAGATTACTGTTATGATCATGTAATATAACCGCAGAGGGTTATACTACATCATATTACGATCATAATGGAACATTAAATCAGTAGCAAACTAATCTAATTCGGGTCAGAATCGAAAGTCAAAGCAGAAGTCAAACTTCATGATTTTCGGGTGCGAACCGACCCTAAAACTGGACTTGACGGCTGAACCTGTTTACACATGTTCTAATAATTATTACCAAGTTGTTTAAGTGTTAAAACATATTTTAAAACACCTATAAACTCAGATTATGAATATTTCAAAAACTGACCCGTTTGACTTTTTAATATTAATAATTTTTGACGCGTCAATTGACCCACCAAACGTGATATTCAGGAGTTGTCCTTTTGAGGGATTAACACCTACCTAATTACGATCACGTAGCCATGTTCGTTGCAAACAATGGCTGGACCATTAAGGTCTAAACCGAAAGTCAAAGAGTTTATCGAAAACGTTTGACTTTCGGCTTTAAAAAGCCTATAAACGAAAATAGAAAAGAAGGGAACACTTACAAGTCATCCACTGATGAAAAACAACTCAAATGGAAGCTCCCAATAGCTGGGAATCTCCAGGAGATGAGAGGAAAGTGAAAGAAGAAGGTGCAAGTTCAAAAAAGAAAGAACATGGCATCTATTTATAGTAGTTGGGGGATCATTGTGATCATTCCAGGTGTTAGGAGGCTTCAAGAGATCACTACAAGTATACCCTAACGTGTCATAGCAGTTTGGGAGCCCATGGTTTCGAAAGGAATGCGTTTTGGCTGTTTGTGTGGGGAACAAGAAAACAAAAGAGCTGGCACAGGCCAAACCGTAAGTGAAGGTTCATGAACCGTAAGTGACGGCGTGCCCAGGTCAGCTATACACAAAACTTACAAACTTTGACATTTCAGGCCCCTCAACTTCCATACTTGCATGATTTGTTCTAATTAGCACATAAAGCCCTCATTGGCAAATATTAGGCACACCCAAGAATATGACCAACTATCATAAAACTCTCGGTTCGTTAAATTGTCACTCAGAGGTATAAATTAACATGTTGATGCTTTTAACCTTCAATTCACAAACTTTCAAACAATTCCACAAACGGCTCCACACGTCCAACAAGTGGCTCAATTGAGAATACAGACACTGTATAAGGTCACTTAGAGCCATAGTTTCAGCATGTTGACACTTTTAGTCCCTCCACATTTATAGTTTCATTGTTTGGAAAAAATAGTCCATCCTAGTCTACACTAGGCACAAATAGGAATAGGGACACGGGTCAATGCATTATTGGACACGATTTTACGAGGTGTTACAAGACTAGGGAGGATTTCTCCTCAACATTTCAGAATTTGTAACGCCCGTCTCATTTACTTGAGATTTTTATATAAAATACGCATTTATAAATGGAAATGCTTCATTTCATAAAGTTTGACAAAACGTAAGTTTGCATTGTTATAGTATTCTAGTTATCTACTAACTAGTTTAAACATCGGAGACATCAATTAGAAGGTTTACAAAAAGAACATTGTCTAAAACAAAGATTGATAAACGCGGAAGCTTCAAAAGTTTGTGTTCGGTTCATGAATTCTTGCTTGATCGCCATCCGAAGTGAGTCCAACATCACCTAATTCCAAAACCACGTGAAATGTTAGTTTTGACAATGTTAAAATACGTATAAACAAGTTCCGGAATCATATGATTAAAAACAAAATAAAATTTCAGCAATTTGGGCTGTCGCGCCCCGCGACAGATCACACATTAGCTTTCGCGGGCCGCGAGGAAGCCCCGCATGTCGCGACAGATTCAAGGTCTCCCTCCGCGTGCCGCGAGGGTGACGGTTTTCCAGAAGATGCAGGTTTGAGACCTGCATTTCTTGCCTAGCTCCGTTTTTATTTACAATTTCCAACTTTAAACTAGCATAACTTTCTATCTAAGTGTCCGTTTAGGTGATTCTTTTTCCTATGCGTCCGTAATTAAATTACCAACGCTTCTATCATGATTTTCATATAAAAAATTGAGTTTACGAACTGAACGGCTTATAGTCCCCTTTCTATTTATTCGACCCGCATAGTTTTCCACTATTACTACTACTAATATTATTATGATCTCAAGGTGTATTTACCCAACATCCGGGGCTTACGATCACCGGAGTTTCATTACCAAATCTATGGTTTCACGCTCTTGTGATCCATCATCGCCAAATGCTATTCAAAACACATTCTCACTTTCAACTAACCATCTATTCGACCCGTCTGGCTCATTTATGGAATCCTCCTTTTTCAATGACTACCAAATGTTTTCCAATCATATTTTTAACTTGTTTAACCAATATTGATCTTCATCACTTCTCCAATTTCTATCGTTTCTTAAAAACACTATTTCAAACGAACATAATTTCTAATTAACACCATGTAAGGGGACAAGGTTACATACTTGCACAATTCATCAACATTGGTTTCTAACCATAATTACCCATTCCCGGGCTTGTCAACCTTAGCGTATTACATCCATTCCATGGCTTACGCTTTTATAACTCGAATTTAATGAATGACGTCTAAGTCACTTTGAACACAATCATTTCGACCGTTATTTGACCCGTTTGGTCGTCTAATGAAATTCACCATTTTATCAAAATACCAAACTTATTTCAACAAATATTTTAAATTGCTTCTTCATCTAGTGAGTAACATCACTTCATTGACATTCCAACACAACTATTTTCGCAATGTCATCATCAACATATCTAATTAACTCTTTTGACCTGTTTGGTTGTCGAGTGAGTTACATCACTTCTTTGACATTCCAACACAACTATTTTCACTATATCATCATCAACATATCTAATTAACTGTTTTGACCTGTTTGGTTGTCGACTGAGTTACATCACTTCTTTGACATTCCAACACAACTATTTTCAGTATATCATTATCGACATATCTAATTAACTCTTTTGACCCGTTTGGTTGTCAAGTGAGTTACATCACTTCTTTGACATTCCAAACATAATTTAACCGTCTATTTTGACCCGGTTGGTTTATCGAGTGAACTTCGTCACTTCTATGACATACCAAACTCGCATTTTACACTACAATCCCATTAACATTTCTAAGACTATTGTTTATGCATAATGTAACGAAACCGAAAGTTACATACCTTTAAAACGCTCCTTTCAAACGCGCATCACCACCGACTTGTCCACTTGACGTCCCGGTTTCCTTGCCTATAGAGTTCAATCACAAATCGTTTAGAACACTTTTTGTGTCGCTCAACGCATTTGATCACCAATATATATATATATAAATATGCGTATTGGTTCAATTTTTCCGATATTTAGCTTTCTTTTAGGCATTTTTACAAACACCTTAAGAGCATGATTTTAAACAATTCACAATCAAGTTCATAGCTTGTCATTTAGCCAAGATTACCATCAATTAAGCATGTTCATATCAAATTTTCACATCAACAAATCTGAATTTATTTCATAGGGTTCAAAATACACTAGAATGATAACTATAATTCTAGTGTTTAACATGCTTTTACAAAACCCACTAATCACCTACATTGAGGATTATGGAATTTACAAGTAATGAGCATAATTTCAACAATCTAATGACTAGGGTTTATTCCTAGACACTATTTCATTCCACATTCATCCATACAACAATCATGCAACACTAATTTCGAATTTCAAGTGTTCATCCAGAGTTTTAGATGGAATCATTCGATGAAATTTTACATACCTTATGATCCCTTTACTAAGGAGATCACTAATCTTGGCTTGGATTTCGTTTTGGAACAGATTTAGGCCTTCAATTTTGATCAAATAGCACAAACTAGGGTTTGGGAGCAAGCTCAGCTGGTCGCCCCTGTGTTTTAATTAAACCAGACACACACTCTTGTGTGTGTTTGGGTTTTATTTTTTTGTTTTAATAATATAAATTTCAAACTTAACAACTTTGGTCCCCCAACTATTGTTTGGTCCTTATTTTAGGTGTTTTTAACACACTAACGTATTTCCACAAGACTTCTATCTAACTAGGTTATTTTTATTCCTAGTTAGTTCCTTTTATTTATTATCGACATCGAATTTATAATAAAAGGTTTATATATATATATATATATAGGGGAATGTTAAAATGAAAACCACTAGTTATTGTGAAAACTAATTAAAAAAGCCAAAAAAACATACCAAATTTTTTTTTTTTGCATAATATTTTTTGCAGGTTTTTTTATATAAAAATTTTTTTTTTAAAAAAATTGTGTAGTGCACATGTGTATGTGTACTACACATGTGTATTATTACACATGTGTACTACAAAAAAAATTTTTTTTTTTGAAAAAAAGTGTTTTTTCATATATTAAAATCAGTGATTTTAAAAAAAAAAAAAATTGAAAAAAAAATTTGTGTGTTTTTTAGGCTTTTTTAGTTAGTTTTCGAGTTTTCACAATAAAAGTAGTTTTCATTTGAACCATCCCCCTATATATATATATAGGGAGTAGATCATGCGAGAACCACCTCTTATTGCGAGAACCGCGAGAACCAATGTGAACACAACCAAAAATGCCTAAAAATAGCTAAAAATCACACAAAATTTTTTTTTGAATTTTTTAATATTTTTTATAAAAAAATCGCTACTTTTTGAAGCCAAAAAAAAAATTAAAAAAAATTAAAATTTTTTTTTTGCTTCTAAAAGTAGCGATTTTGACATAAAAAATATTAAAAAATTCAAAAAAAAAAATTTAGATTTTTTTTTTTATTTTTTTAAGTTTTTTGGGGGTTTAGTTTTTAGCATTTTAGCTTGGGGGGGGGGGTTAGGTTTTTTTTAGGTTTTAGTTTTTAGCATTTAGCTTGGGGGGGGTTAGGGTTTTTTTTGGGGGGGGGGGGGGGGTGGGGGTTAGGTTTTTTTAGCTATTTTAGGTTGTGTTCACATTGGTTCTCGCGGTTCTCACAATAAAGGTGGTTCTCGCATGAGCTCCTCCCTATATATATATATATATATATATATATATATATTTTAGGGGTGTTACAAGTCTACCCACCTTAAATAGGTTTCGTCCCCGAAACCTTCTTTAAGTAGTCCTTTGGTTTGGACCAGACTATCTTAGTTTCGCTTTTCAAGGCAATCTTTGTTTTCCGGTATAAAGTTTTCATTCGTATTGACTTGTGCGTCTTTTGGGCATATGTCCTCATGGACCGTAACCTTTTATCATTTATTTCCTATCCTTGTCGCCTATTTGACCAAGTTGTCTATTGATCACCCGGTCACTAAGTCCGTCAGCATATTTACTTTGCGCTAATCCTACATTGACAAGCGCTTTTCATAGGTCACAACATTACTTTGACTATAAATTGTTTTACCGACTAGACTGATTAGTCACCGTCTTACCTCATACTTCGTCATTCGGGTATACCATATTGCCGTCATTGGCCCTTTGCGTGCTTATAATTTCATATTTAGTACTCACATTATAACGTGGTTGTATTCTATATCACTTTTTGTATTCGTGATCACATCACGTCATGTTTAGGTTTATGTCAGCTTTTCATTATTAAGAATCTTTCTTTCGAATGCATCGTCTTACACCTATCGGCATTAAGATTTATATCCCTTAGTATTAACCATTTTTTTATTTCTCTCATAGTATTCATATTTGTTAGACCGTTGTCTCTTACTAAAACTGAATTTTAGTTTTGCGTTTTTCGCTTTAATACATGTCAATTAATCATATCGAGAAATTGACGATAAGAATTATTCTTTTTCGTTATTTTTTTATGCAGGGAATCATAACTAGTTCCCACGCTTGACCCAAGTGACCCGTAGATTCTTTTGCTTAGCCTCGAAGGCTATTTCTTTAGGCTTTTACCCTTTTTGGTGAGGCCCCAATAGTTTATTTCTTTCTATTGCTGACGCGAGGGTCATTTAGCCCTTTAAACCCATACATTGTTTATAATCCCAAGGGTTATAATAATCCCGTAGATCCTCTTTTGCTCTTGTCATTTCGTTCTTAAAAACACATTTTTGGTGTTAAGGCACTCTTTTTAAGCCCAAATTCATTCATTTTCATTTTTGAATTTTAACGATTTGACCGTAGTCTAAGGCTACACCCGTTTTCTTTTAGGACTAATCTTCTGACTCTATGACTTCATACATCATTTACGCACCGGTCCATTTTACTTATTTGATTCGAACACCATATCTCTTTTGTTAGTGACCCTTAGATCCGTCTCTTTTATCAATGTCCCGAAGGTTCATTTCATAAGCCTTATTTGGTAAAACCACTATTATCGTTATACGGCTTTTGGGGTTTACCCATTTTCGTTCCAACACTTTTTTTAATATGTTTATTTTACTAAACTTTTATGCAATCACACCCGTCAATGTGATCATCGTTCCTCCTCATAAGGATTCTTATTAATAACATGTTACTTGGATAGTTACTCATACCCAAGTTTCCAAATCCACATTTATTAATACTTCATTATTCAAAGTAGCGAATAATACGCATCATCCATTTAGCTTCTTTCTCGAGGATATCTTCTATTCGAGTCTTAATTTCTCATTTTTGACCTTAATCCATTGTAACATTAACAAAATCAATATATTTCATTTTATTATTCCATATCGTTGTATGGAATTTATCCACATCGTTTATTTATATAAACGCAGTTTCCACATGTTTTATTTGGCTTGACCAAGTCTATAACCTTGTCCTTGTTATCTATTACTATTGCAAATTTCCTTCCTTCATCATTTATTTATTTTATTAAGTTCTCGGGTTCGAGTGTACGCACACTCCTTCCTATTATGACACTTATCTTTTATTACATTCTCGGGTTCGAGTGTGCGCGCACCCCTTCCCACGACAATATTTATCGTGATTACTTTTGGCTCAGTTTCACATGCTCACCATTGTTTATTATTATATATATTTTTATACACACACATATATATATATATATATATATTTCTTTTACGTAATTCACTCATTTCACTACTCGTGTATGCCCATATGTAGCTATTATTCGCACTCGTATCGAATAAAATTTATGCTGAAATTAAATTTTAAGAAACTTACCTGAGACGATACCAGGTTCAGCTTTAGCCTCTACGGCTGTCATGTGGGAAGACCTTGCCTCCTCTTTTAGGGTATCAGACTTTGCGTCAACTGTGTCCTCGGTTCTAACCAATTCCGGACATTCAGAACTTTTATGTCCCGGTTTATAACATTTATAACACACTGACACCTTCCCCGGGCAATCTGCAACCACATGTCCCACGTTTCCATAAATAGGAGATGGTTTGTTTCTAAAGTAGCATTTGCCCTGGTGAGTTTTTCCACATAATTTACACTGAGGTGACCCCCTTCTTGTAACTCCTTTCTTTGAAGCTATATTAGGCTTTGACTTCTTTACGGGTCTTGGGTTCACATCCCACTCTCTCCCGTCATCTTTTTCTTGTGAGAGACTGTCTTTTAGTTCGGTCATCATATCCTCCACCACTAGCAAGATTGTGGTTTGTAGTCTTTCGACAAACTTCGCTAGACTAGCTTCTACTGCCTTTCCGACATCCTCGGAAATTTTAGCTTCCATCTCTTCAGTTAATTGAGATGCTAATTCGCCCCCGGTTACACCGGACATTTCTTTCATCTGTCCAGTGACTATTGGCACCGTATCATCATTACCTTTATCCGTCATCGTGAATCTGAAATGTTTATGCTCATTATTAAACATTTCATTTTATAACATATGCCTCATTCATTTTGGTTTAGCCAAGTTCACCATTTGCTTAAACCATTCATGTTTAGTGCATTTTCCGGGTTTGAGTGTGTTAACACGCACTTCCCGTGCACATCAAATCATATTTCCTTTTTCTAATATTCTAATAAAATCTACTAAATGACTACTAATTCTTACCGGATGTTTGATCAAGCTTTGAACCCAACACACTTTGTTAACAACCTTGAGCTCTGATACCAACGTGTAACACCCGTCTCATTTATTTGAGATTTTTATATAAAATACGCATTTATAAATGGAAATGCTTCATTTCATAAAGTTTGACAAAATGTAAGTTTGCATTGTAACAGTATTCTAGTTATCCACTAACTAGTTTAAACATCGGAGACATCAATTAGAAGGTTTACAAAAAGAACATTGTCTAAAACAAAGATTGATAAACGCGGAAGCTTCAAAAGTTTGTGTTCGGTTCATGAATTCTTTCTTGATCGCCATCCAGAGTGAGTCCAACATCACCTAATGCCAAAACCACGTTAAATGTTAGTTTTGACAATGTTAAAATACGTATAAAAAAGTTCTGGAATCATACGATTAAAAATAAAATAAAATTTCAGCAATTTGGTCTGTCGCGCCCCGCGACAGGTCACACATTAGCTTTCGCGGGCCGCGAGGAAGTCCCGCGTGTCGCGACAGATTCACGGTCTCCCTCCGTGTGCCGCGGGGGAGACGGTTTTACAGCAGATGCAAGTTTGAGACCTGCATTTCCGGCCAGCTCGGTTTTTTTTACAATTTCCAACTTTAAACTAGCATAACTTTCTATCTAAGTGTCCATTTTAGGTGATTCTTTTTCCTACGCGTCCATAATTAAATTACCAACGCATCTATCATGATTTTCATATCAAAAATTGGGTTTACGGACTGAACGGCTTATAGTCCCCTTTCTATTTATTCGACCCGCATAGTTTTCCACTATTACTACTACTAATATTATTATGATCTCAAGGTGTATTTACCCAACATCCGGGGCTTACGATCACCGGCGTTTCATTACCAAATCTATGGTTTCACGCTCTTGTGATCCATCATAGCCAAATGCTATTCAAAACACATTATCACTTCAACTAACCATCTATTCGACCCGTTTGGCTCATTTATGGAATCCTCCATTTTTAATGACTACCAAACGTTTTCCAATCATGTTTTTAACTTGTTTAACCAATAGTGATCTTCATCACTTCTACAATTGCTATCTTTTCTTAAAAACAGTATTTCAAATTAACATAATTTCTAATTAACACGATGTAATGGGACAAGGTTACATACTTGCACAATTCATCAACATTGGTTTCTAACCATAATTACCCATTCATGGGCTTGTCAACCTTAGCGTATTACATCTATTCCATGGCTTACGCTTTTAAAACTAGAATTTAAAGAATGACGTTTAAGTCACTCTGAACACTATAATTTCGATTGTTATTTGACCCCTTTGGTCGTCCAATGGAATTCACCATTTTATCAAAATACCAAACTTATTTCAACCAATATTTTAACTTGCTTCTTCATCTAGTGAGTTACATCACTTCATTGACATTCCAACACAACTATTTTCACTTTATCATCATCAACATATCTAATTAACTCTTTTGACCCGTTTGGTTGTCGAGTGAGTTACATCACTTCTTGGACATTCCAACACAACTATTTTCACTATATCATCATCAACATATCTAATTAACTCTTTTGACCCGTTTGGTTGTCGAGTGAGTTACATCACTTCTTTGACATTTCAACACAACTATTTTCACTATATCATCATCAACATATCTAATTAACTCTTTTTACCCGTTTGGTTGTCGAGTGAGTTTCATCACTTCTTTGACATTCCAAACATACTTTAACCGTCTATTTTGACCCGGTAGGTTTATCGAGTGAACTTCGTCACTTCTATGACATACCAAACTCGCATTTTACACTACAATCCCATTAACATTTCTATGACTATTGTTTATGCATAATGTAACGAAACCAAAAGTTTCTTACCTTTAAAGCGCTCCTTTCAAACGCGCATCACCACCGGCTTGTCCGCTTGACGTCCCGGTTTCCTTGTCTATAGAGTTCAATCATAAATCGTTTAGAACTGTTTTCGTTTCGCTCAACGCATTTGTTCACCAATATATATATATAAGTATGCGTTTTGGTTCAATTTTTCCGATATATAGCTTTCTTTTAGACATTTTTACAAACACCTTAAGAGCATAATTTTACACCATTCACAATCAAGTTCATAGCTTGTCATTTAGCCAAGATTAACATCAATTATGCATGTTCGTCTCAAATTTTCACATCAACAAATCTGAATTTATTTCATAGGGTTCAAAATACACTAGAATGATAATTATAATTCTAGTGTTTAACATGCTTTTACAAAACCCACTAATCACCTATATTGGGGATTATGGAATTTACAAGTAATGAGCATAATTTCAACAATCTAATGACTAGGGCTTATTCCTAAACACTATTTCATTCCAAATTCATCCATACAACAATCATGCAACACTAATTTCGAATTTCAAGTATTCATCCAGAATTTTAGATGGAATCATTCGATGAAATTTTACATAACTTATGATCCCTTCACTAAGGAGATCACTAATCTTGGCTTGGATTTCGTTTTGGAACAGATTTAGGCCTTCAATTTTGATCAAATAGCACAAACTAGGGTTTGGGAGCAAGCTCCTGGTCGCCCCTATGTTTTAATCGAACCAGACACACACTCTTGTGTGTGTTTGGGTTTTATTTTTTTTTTGTTTTAATAATATAAATTTCAAACTTAACAACTTTGGTCCCCCAACTGTTGTTTGGTCCTTATTTTAGGTGTTTCTAACACACTAACGTATTTCCACAAGACTTCTATCTAACTAGGTTATTTTTATTCCTAGTTAGTTCCTTATATTTATTATCAACATCGAATTTCTAATAAAAGGTTTATATATTTATTTTTTTTGGGGTGTTAAAGAATTCTAGTACTTGGGTTTGTACCTCAGTGGCTATAACACCTTATCTTATTTATTGGAGTTGAAACGATATACTACATCCTTTGACATTCGTCTTGTCACAAGGAATAGAATGGTACGAGCCATGTTGTAACTTCCTTATCGTATACTGTTCGAAATCTATGGAAATTCTAATTATCTTGATAGAGCTCATGGAGATTAATATATTCATTGCATGGGGATGGGTTAATACGGCGAAGGATCTCTTCATTTCAGGAATCAAGGTCCACGAAGTATGGAATGCATGCTATTAGAGAAATGGTGGTTGCATGGTTCCCCTTCCCCAGTGGGTTGTTGTTTCTTTAAGGTGTACAAGCAGTACACGCAAGAAGTACCTTGCATTATAGTTGCGGTTATATGTTATGGTTATTTCTGCCTAGAATAGACAATGTGATTTTGGGGAACCTACGACCGGAGGTATTCTAAATTCTTATGCGCGTGGTAGACTATATTTGTCCAAATATATGTCTAAATTCTTTTGATCATCTGTATTAAAAGAGAACATGACACTGAAAGGAAGATCTATGTGCAAAGTATCAGCTAATCAACTTCTTACTAAAAGAACTGAACTAGAGTTTTTATAGAGCGATGTATATCTAGAATGGTACGAGCGATGTTGTAACTTCCTTATCGTATATTGTTCGATATCTATGGAATTTCTAATAATCTTAATGGAGCTCATGGAGCTTAAGCGTTATTAATATATTCATTGCATGGGTGATGGGTTATTGCGGTGAAGGATCTCTTCATTTCGGGAATCAAGGTCCACGAAGTATGGAATGCATGCTATTAGAGAAATGGTGACTGCATGGTTTCCCCTTCCCAAGTGGGTTGTTGTTTCTTTTAGGTGTACAAGCGGTACACGCAAGAAGTACCTTACATTATAGTTGCGGTTATCATGTTATGGTTATTTCTGCCAAGAATAGACAATGTGATTTTGGGGAACCTACAATCTTAAGTATTCTAAATTCTTATGCGCGTGGTAGACTATATTTGTCCAAATATATGTCTAAGTTCTTTTGATCATGTGTATTAAAAGAGAACATGGGGCCGAAAGGAAGATCTACGTGCAAAGTATTAGCTAATCAACTTCCTACTACAAGAACTGAACTAGAGTTTTTATAGAGAGATGTATGTTTGCGGAAATTGCACAATATGAGGATAATCAAGTTGGCGCTAGTGGCTGTATCGATGGTTCGAGTGGTGCCACATCTAGAGATGCGATCACACAAGGTCATATTATAAGGGTTCTCTGGTTAGTAAGCCGCGAAACCTTGCTGGTATAGAGGGTGCGGTAGGTGTGTCCGCTAAATAGAAAGGATAAAGTCGGTTATTCGTATCAGTAAGTGTACTCCTAAACAAAGGATTAAGTAGACGAAGTGTCTCCTACAGGATGAAGCAATTACTTAGTGGAATTTCCATGTCAAAACTTTAGGGAGTGGTATTGCGTACTGGCTATCATGGAACGAGCTTGAGGATCACATATGAGAGGAGTATTGCTCGCGGGCTGAAATCCAGAAGTTCGAAATTGAGTTCTGGAACTTAACCATGGTAGGAGCCGACGTTCTTGGATACACCCAGCCTTTTCATGATCTATCTTGAGTTTTTCGTACTTGGTAACACGAAAATTTAATGAATCGAGCGCTATATTTAGGGGTTAGCACCCCAAATACGAAGCACGGTCACGTCCTCACACCCCACCACCATTCGTCAAGTAGTGAGCTTGGTAGTTAGCCTGACCGAGGACACAGTTAGAATGGCTAGTTTAACAAGGAAGGGTGTGGAGAAAACGGAACCACATGTGGAAACTACAAGCTCTGGAAAAACGAAAGTTTTCATATTTCAAGAAAGGAACGAGGGTGACTAACAAATGAAAGGAGACTTATGCACCAAAAGAGGTAAAGGCATTTGCTGCGACAAATGACGCAGGTCCTAGGAAGTATGTAGGCCAGATGCCAAAATGTGTCAATGCGGGTATCACCATGTGGGTGTTTGTGATAGTATCAAATCCACATAGTGTGGTAGATTAGGACACACGACGGATGCTTGCTAGACCCAAGTGACCAAAAAGGATCAAGGATGTTATGGTTGTGGTTACAAGGGTCACTTCAAGAACTATTTCCGGAAGGAAAATCAAGCTCGAGGAAGAGCTTTTGTGATTGGAGCTCATGATGCATGCAAACAACCGAATGTGGTCAATCATACGTTTCCAAATTACGCATCCATACTCTTTAATACTGGTGCTAATTTTTGTTTTATATCTATAGAATTTAAGAATATGCTTGGATTAAAATCAAGTAAGCTAGATATTCCATATTCTATTAAATTAGCAAACAGAAGATTGGTTTAATCGGGAGAAATTATTATGGAATGTACATTGGAACTAGGTGAAAGGAAATTTAATATAGAATTTCTAATTATTCAGATAGCTAGTTTTAATGTTGCAGTCAGCACAGATTGGATGTTGAACAAACGAGCCGAGGTGTTTTGTCACGAGCAAATAACTCGCATCCCCCTGCCTAACTAATAAACACTCTTAGTCCATGGAGAGAAACATGAAACACCGTTGCGGATTATCAATTGTATGAAGGCTCAAAAATTCTTACGAAAGAGTTGCATTGCTTTTCTAGCACATGTGGTAGATCAGAAGGCCAAGGAGACTAAACATGAGGAGATCCCCGTTGTAAAGGATTTCGTCGTTGTAAAGGAATTCCCCGAAGTCTTTCCTGATGACTTGCCAGGATTTCGCCACAACGACAAGTCAAGTTTCGCATCGACTTAGTCCCTAGAGCCGCACCCATGGCAAAGACTCCATATCATTTAGCTCCATTAGAGATGCAAGAATTATCCACTCAACTCCAAGAATTATTAGACAAAGGTTTATTAGGCCGAGCTTCTCACCGTGGGGAGCTCCGGAATTGTTTGTAAAGAAGAAAGACGGATTTTCCGGATGTATATAGATTACCACGAGTTAAACAAGCTCATTATTAAGAATCATTATCCTGTATCGAAAATTAATGACTTGCTTAAACAATTGAAAGGTTCTAGTATCTACTCTAAAATCGACTTAAGGTTCGAATATCATCAACTAAGGATCCAAGAAGAAAGCATTCCAAAGACGACATTCTGAACCCATTATGGACATTAGGAGTTTCTTATTAAGCCTTTTGGCTTCAAGAATGCACCAATGGTATTTATGGATTTAATGAACCACGTGTGCAAGCCGTATTTAGATAAGTTCGTAATAGTATTTATTAACGCTATATTAATATATTCATGGACTAAAGAGGAGCATGAGCAACATTAAGAACAATTCTTGAATTGATCAAAAAGGAGAAGTTCAGTTTCCCAGTCACATGGTGAACGAGAAAGGCACTCACGTTTACCCTTCAAATATTGAGGCAATCAAAAACTAGGAAGCGCCGAAGACCCCAACCGAAGTATGACAGTTTCTAGGATTAGCGGGTTAATATAGATGATTCTTCGAAAATTTTCACAAAGATCTGTCAACCGCTAACCTCACTCACTCAAAAGGATAAAAAGTTCGACCGAGGACAAACAAGAAACGACCTTCCACTACGCCAAGAAAAATTATGTGATGTGCTGATCTTATCACTTCTCGACAGTACCGATGACTTCATAGTCTATTGCAATGCATCGCATCAAAGATTGGGATGTGTTTTGATGAAATGAGAGAACAGGTAATCGCCTATGCGTCACACCAATTAAAAATTCATAAAAAGAATTATACCACCCACGACATGGAATTAGGCGCGGTGGTATTTGCACTAAAAATTTGGCATCATTATATCTATGGTAGTCGATGTTGAGATGAATTGTTGAACATATATTTAATAAAAAAGAATTAAATATGTGCCAACAACGTTAGCACATATTATTGAATGACTACGACTGTGAAATCAAGTATCACGAGGGCAAGGCAAACGTTGTTGCGGACGCCTTGAGCCAGAAGGAACGAGTTAAGAAATTTCGCGTGCGGGCGTTGGAACTAACAGTTCAAGCAAACCTCACAATACGGATTCATGACGTTCAGCAAAAAGCTCTTAAACCAGTATTTATAATACAAATCATTACGTGGAATGGAACAACAAATGGAACCAAGAGATGATGGAACATTATATTTCATGGGCCGCATATGGGTTCATTTATTTGCTGGCCTACGCGATTTAGTACTAGACGAGGCTCATATCTAAGTACTCGATACATCTAGGAGCAGAAAAAATGTGTCATGATCTAAAAGAGTTTTATTGGTGGCCTAACCTTAAGGGTGATATCGCAACATATGTTGGAAAATGCCAAACATACGCGAAAGTTAAGGCCAAATATCAAAAGTCGTCTACCTTATTGCAACAACTAGAAATTCCCGTATGGAAATGGGAACAAATATCAATGGATTTCATTACGAAATTTGCCCAGGACCTCTAGGGGAAACAATATGATTTGATAATTGTCAATTGTTTAAAAAAGTCTGCCCATTTCTTACCGATTTGCGAGAAAGTTAGAACAAAGAAGTTAGTAGAAATATATATCAGGGAGATAATGGCATGTGATGGAGTGCCTGATTCTATCATATCGGAGACATATTTCTAGTACAGGAAACCACCGACAAGATATTCCAAATCTGAGACCGTGTCAAGGCGGCTCGGGACCGACAGAAAAGCTACGCGGATAAACGGTGTAAACCATTATCCTTCGAGGTCAGAAACAAAGTCTTGATGGAAGGGCGTAGCGAGAATTGGGAAGCGTGGAAAGCTAAACCCAAGATACATTGGACCATTTGAAATTCTGGATAAGGTTGGTACCGTTGCATACAAAATGAAGTTGCCAGAGGAACTTAGTATTGTGCACGTTCATGTGTCGAACCTAAAGAAGTGTCTAACGGATGAGACACTTACGATTCCTGCAGACGAGATCTGCATCGATAACAAACTCCATTTTATGGAAGAACTCGTTGAGGTTACGGATGTGATGGTCCAACAGTTAAGGAAAAGTCGTATCAAACTAGTTATGATAATTGGAACTCAAAGCGCGCACCTAAGTTTATTTGGGAGCCCGAGAACTAAATGAAAGCAAAGTATCTCCATCTATTCGAGAGGACTCCTATTCAGGATGACTTGGCTTGAATTTCTAGATGCAATTTTTTTTCGGTGGGAGAATGTGACAAACAGCAAAATTGCAGGTTAATCTGTACAACCTAATCACAGTTTATTTAAACAATTACGTGCATTTAGACTTAATTATGAATTAACTGAGTCCACGAAATCTAGCAATGTCCAGAAAATACATGAATATTTGCATTTAACATAATCGTATCCGCTCGTCACGTTATCATAAAATCATTTTCCACGAACATTGGTGATATATAAAAATGCTAGGGGAGCATTTTAAAGATATTTTATGCATAACATATCAAGATATTAAGATATGCATTTGAATGTGAGTTTATTTAATATTTATATTTTAACGTGTGCCAATAAATATTTTTATTTGAAGTCATACACGCATGTGGTATAAGATATGTTGATTTTAAAATTAAATATTAAACCTAATTAAATTATGTTTTTTTTTTAACATTTGTGTATACAGGTCAGTATACAAGACTTATACACATGTGTATTATTTCATCTTGTTTCCACATGTCGGTATAAACTAGATTTATACACCTGTGTATTATTCAATTACATATGTGTATATAGGTCGGTATACACATGTGTATTATTCAAGTACATAGTGTATGCAGGTCGGTATATACCAGACTTATACACTTGTGTATTATTACATATTGTTTCCACTATGTATCTTTTTATCAAACATTGATTAATACATATATGTATAGAGAATGTAATTAAATATTTTTAATCGTGTTCTGGATAGAACAATATTTGATAATGTTTATATTTTTTTTTAAATTATCAAATATTAAGTTAGGTAATTTATGAGAGAAAAATGTATAGAGAATGTAATTAAATATTCTTTTAACCGGAAAGAGAAATCAAAAGATAGAAAAAAATCAATTAATTAAATGAAGATAAAAAATACAATTATACCCTTGAGTCTATTAAAATACATATAAGTTACAAAAGATAATTACAATCTTACCACTAAAGAAAAAAATCTAGATCTACAAAATTAATTATCAAGATAAGTTCATTTTGTTCACAAATACATCATGATGCCCATGCCTTTATTAAATATCAATTATAAAATATGTTCCTTCTTCTTGATATGGACCGGCCGAAAGCATGGTTCACGTCACAACCATGCTTAGGTGTTGTAGACTTTGTATTTCAAGTAATCATGTGCCTTTGAAGTTGGAATGGTGCTTATACTAGAGGGTGTGGTATAAAACTCCTAGGCGTTTTATCACGTCACATCAACGTCACGTAGGATCCATGTCACATAGGGGGCTTTAAAGCTACTCACTTTAACTTGCATGTAATGGTTTAAAGCCCACATTTACTATATATATAAAAAAAGAAGAAATCTGATTGGTTAAAAAGAATGGGCCCCACCTGCTCAAGCATTTAATTTGTACATATATTTTTTTTTTTAAACAAAAGGCGATTTGCATTAAGAAATTTACACAAGGCGATTTGCATTTAATGTGCAAAACATTTGTTACCAAGCCACCTTAAATTCATACCAGGTCTTTCAATTGATCCAAAGGAAAGACAATGCCTTGATCTCACCAATTATCTTCTGCAATTGTTTATGCTTACTGTTAAAAATCTGGTTATCTCGTGTCGGACCTAACAACCAACACACAATTTCTATAATTATGTACAACGCCTTCTTTTTAGGCTATAGGGTATGGGGGACGTCCCCCACCCCGTCGAGGTCCGGCGACGCCGGCACACCGTGCCGCCCCCCTCCCGTCCCGTCCTATCCGTCGATCTCTAGACGTTGGCGATGAAGCAAATATTGTGGGCCCCCCTCCAAAAAGTATCCGTTAGAAATAAAAAATAATAATAATTTTCCATTTTCCACAAAAAGCAACTGTCAAAAATATTAAATATATAAATTTCAAATTCATTTTCACCTCCATTCACCATTTTAACCCCATTTTCTCATCTCTCTCACTTTAATTTTATAAATCTTCTTCCACTTTTATAACCTTATACTCTACCATGGATCCCTTCAACAACCGGAACAATCCGAACAACCCGAACAATGCCAACAACCCGACCCAACCGAATGTTTTCTCGGTTCCGGGATATTATCCGACGCTAGAACCGAATCAATTCTCGTAATATTCATCAAATGCCTTTGCCTCATTCCAACACTCACCGAACCAATTCGCTCAATTCTCTCAAAATCAAGCCCTTCAACAAATGATGATGCGGGGTGCTTTTAATTTCCAACCGAACCCGCCGACGCCACCCGTTCAACCCCAACCGATCCCGACGCAACCCGTTCAACAATCCGAACCCGACGAGGTGGAGATGGCAAAGCGGCAAAGGACATCGGAAACGAGTAGTTTTAGCGCCGGTGGATCGGACGCGAGGTGTCACATAAACTTAAATGATGACGCCGGGTTTGACGAAGAGGAATACGCCGTACATGAAGCGAGCGTCCACCGGGCCGGTACAAATCAAAGAAGGAGCGGGCCAAAGGGAAAGAAAAGGAAAAGGTGGACCCGAAGATGGAAGAGTTTATGGAACACTTTAAAACGTACATGGACGTCTCGGCCCAAAAGGCGAAGGCGAAGGAGCGGGCCGTCGAAGAAAAATCTCGTGTAGTGGAAGAAAAGTTACGCGAAAAGGTCCGATTGTCCAATAAGAAAATCCGAATTTCCGATGAAAAGATTCGGCTCAAGGAATGAGAAATAATAACGATGGATGTCGATGAGTATCCCGAGCCGAAACGTTCGATGTTGAAAAAACTACAAACCGACATCATGAAGAAGCATCAAATTATTTAAGTCTATGTTTTTTTATTAAGTTTATGCTTTTTTATTAAGTTTATTATGGTTTTTTTATGTTTATGTAATGTCTTTTAATATTAATGAAAGTATTTTGTTAGTTTATTTGTTAAATGTTAAAAAAAAAGTAAAAGATTAAAAAAAAACATAAAAGTGGTGAGGTAGGATCATCTAGGACCATCCTCCATACCCTCTAGTTTTGTGGGATGGACCATCTTTGGGAGAACTATGACGTGGCACCTACGTGACGGGTCATCCTCCCTTGGAGGACCATCACCATACCCTCTATCCTTATTACTATTGTAAACCACAGATGTAAGTTTTGTAGGGGCAAGAAAATAATTAATGTCTTATAAAAGGAATTAAATGACACTTTAGATGCATTAATTTGTGTTTTTTATTTATTTTGAAATCGTGAGTTTCAAAGCAAACATCAAAAAAATAATAATAATAACCCCTTGTTATCAATTTTATCCATGAATATTTACAAACTTACATGAGTAGAGCAAGTTCCATTGTATACAAAATAAGATTTGGTTTTAATGTCATGCACTCTAATGGGTTGATTAAAAGAAAACCTTATGCAATAAACTCGATACACCCTAGTACCATGATCGTTAAATGTTAGCTTACTAACCACACCCAACAAAATATGTAAACATGGATTAGCTAATTAACAGTGAATGCAATGAGAACCTGAAAACCCGTAGTGCTACTGGTGTCTTCTAGGCAAGAGCCCTTGACTGGTGGATGAACGAACGCAATATTCGTTCCAACGAGGATGCTTACGCCCTCCCTTGAGCTGAAGTTAAGGAATTAGTTGTCACACCCCCCAAAATACCACATTCGGGAACACCCCGCGAGGCGTGTGACGTACCAGGATCTAGCCACCAATCACATTGAACTAATAGTATGTAAATAATTCAAAATCTTATTCAACGTGAAAAGTGTAAATCATGACATTTGTTTAAAACCAAATATGTTCAGCAGAAGCATAAAATATCGTTCAACGTAGTATTATTAGAAAACATTCCAACTTTATGCGTCTATCCAAGTGCCACGACCCATAACTACTCCAGCATCCCAGACAGCAAATCCCACATCAATGTACCTATCGACCTGCAAGCATGCAGAGAAAGTATATCAGCATAAAGCTGGCGAGTTCACGGTTTTGTTAAATGTTTAGTTACCAAGTGATTTGTTTAAAGTCATGTTGATAATAACTCAATACCGTAGTGACATCAGTTGTTTACCCTTCCCCAATGCCTATCAACATTGGTCAAGTGGTTAAGGTCATTAGTTCATGCCCATCCTATCCAGGTAGAGTGTGAGGTTGTCAAGCCTAATAGCGCTATTAACTAATACCTCGTTGCCCTCCAAGCAACTAGTTCGGTAGTAAGATGGGACTTTAGATCTGAGTGTATTATCCAACATCAAAATTAAACGATAGTTATAACGTATCCCCTCCATGGATAAAAGTTTGTAAAGTATCCCCTACAGGGATGTAAGTCTGATTGTTTGTCCCTACTGGACGCATGCCTGTAAAAGAGTAGTGAACTCACCTTAGGTTTGCTCGGTAAGTTAAGTTACTTGTTCATGGTTGATCAACTAAGTCCTAATATGGTTATCAATAACAGTTAGGATTTCATCCAAGTTGTTCATATACAGCAAGTCGTATGTACTACAAGTTATCACATAGCACTTTAATAGACAATTGGACCACATACGGATTCATGATGCACGTTTTTCATTTCACATAGCACGTCACACTTATCAGTTTGTTCGGCATTCACATGAGTGTGCGGCCCAACTATTTCCAGGCCCATTAATAGTGTGCAACCCAGCACGGTCTATCATCCTACCAAACCCAGACATGCACTGTGCGGCCTAACCTATTTGGCCCAGTTGTGGAGTGTGCAACTGGGTTCGGGTGTGCGGTTCATTCCAAACGTGCAGCCCAATACAAGTGTAGGCCAACATAAGTGTGCGGCCTGTTAACGTGTATGGCCCAAGTAAGTTACAAAGTCCAAAGGACTGTGCGACTTTCCGAAGGTGTGCGATTTGATGTTAGTTTGTGACCCAGCCGGTTGTAGGTTGTTTATTATGCATCTCGAGTGTGTACGATGAGTATGTGTGTGGCATGCAATTTGTGCGGTCTGGGGAGTGTACGGGTGTAAGGTGTGCATCGCCCACCAATGTGCGGTTGACTAAGTCAATCCTCCTGGTTTTTCCGTAACACCCCACTGGTCCGATCAATTAGTTATAAAAATCAAATCCACAAACTTTAATTCTTCCTTTACAGTTTCATTATCATCATTCGAAATCGAGCCATATCAATTATCATCATAATTAGAATAAACATTAAATCATCATTCCATCCTAACTTATGTATATCATCCAAGCAACTATAATCATTGTTCTATTCATGATAATCACCAATAATCTATGCATGAACAACCCTATATTGTCGACATTAAGATCGAGTCACAAAGTCAGATTCATCATTTATCGTTTCATCATGCTCACCAAATTCTAACAAGAATCCTAAATCATCAATTAGACGTTATAAAAATTTCTGGTTTCGTGGTAACCATTAACATCCTAACCGATTCGTCACAATCCCCTTATCATC
Organism: Helianthus tuberosus; assembly: GCA_030545235.1. Taxonomy (NCBI): domain Eukaryota; kingdom Viridiplantae; phylum Streptophyta; class Magnoliopsida; order Asterales; family Asteraceae; genus Helianthus; species Helianthus tuberosus. Next base: position 13,104,095 of record CM060402.1, on the reverse strand, counting down.
ATACCACGCTAGTTAATTAACAAGATTCCTCCATTCTGTTAACACCAATCTATAGGCTAATCATACAAGTCAATAACATTCCACAAGATCACAGAACTTTCATTCATCACACTCAAGATAGTTCATAATACACAATCAAGGTTAACCAAGGATGTGAATCACGTAAGCGACAGAACATACCAATCGATAAGGGTAGGATGATGGAAACTAAGGTAGATGATCCCAATCAAGAAGTTTCGAAGAGGAAGGCTGCCATCGAAGTGGGGATGGGTTTAGGGTTTGCAAATGATATGGAGTATGCATACATACATGCATACGCATATACACAATGCAAAGTGGGTTGGGCTCGGTTTGGGGTTTGGGCCGAGGACCAAGGCACGAAGGTGTGTGGCCGGTAAGGAGGTGTGCGACTCAACTTTAACACACATAAACACTCTTTAATGTGTTCTCTGATATAACAAGTTTAGTCAGGCATGTCAGCTAAATTTATCATAACAATTATCCAATTATAACACGACTGAGACATGAAAGGAAATGATACCAAAACTAATGACCATGGGGTTTAAATGACGCTGACCTTGAATGTTCAAGTTGTCACATTAATGATGACTGAGTTCTGCCCTCCCCATGAGCAGCCGAAGCTTGAGGAAGAGTTCTGGCCCCTCAAGCAGATCGGTGATGACAACCTTGGTTATACCACCCATTGTAAGAAGCTGAGTTTTATAGTACGCCATCTCGTTTTCGACTCCTGAGCGTGCTATCAGGAATACCTTCAAGGTTTACCCTCCGCCATGCGTAACACCATAGAAGCCTCTCAACATGAAACCATCGAGTTAGTTTATTGCCTTGCACCCAGTCTCAACAACAAAAGCGTCAGAGATAAACAAACCACAACCCACACTTCTACCAAGTCTGTAAACCAAGTCACTACAAAACCTAAAACCCAATCGAGTGACAACAAAGGCAAGAAACGCAAGTTTCAAAGCCATAGTTGCAACGCGATTACCCTTGCTGTTACCCCAAATCCTCCCACGCCAGAAAACACCAGAAAGCCTTACACTGGGACACATCCCAAGTGAAATACCTGCCACTACCGTCATCCTACAAACACCGCATGCCGCCATTGCATCACGTGCAATTGGTTTGGGCAAGTAGCTGCCATATGCCGCAGTGGTCCTGTAACATCCGTCAAAATCGAATCTCCGGAATCCAATCCGAGTTGCAAAACCGGACTTTTTTTATTAAAGAAAAAAAATACTTTACAATAATTTTTATCATATTCCATATTATATTATTTAATTTATTGTCGGATTAATACCGGGATAAAAAGAGAGATTTATATATGAAACACTTTAATATATATATACTAGTCGTTTACCCGCGCGATGCGGCGGGAAACGTTCAACCAAACTTGTAATGAGCCTTAGAGAGCTTGATTAAATAATAATAAAGACACGTTTATCAATTCTCTCATGATATATTGTATTGTATCTGTATTCATTTTCTTATTTGTAGCATCAGTGTGGTCTATCTAAGTCATAAGCCTTACAGAGCTCTATTAAATAATAAGAAACACGCGAATAAGAACATATCAATCATAAGCATAGCAATTTAAACTAATATATGATTAGAATTAAAACAACCACGTAATTAAAAATTTAAACACCCAATTGTCTTATATCTATACTATATTATATAGTAAATAGTAAAATGGTCATTTTACACAATTTTATTCATGTACAAGCTTATTGTGTAAGACGAACGTGTATGATGAGGTTATATGACGTGTCTAAATCATTAGGCGGACCTAATTAAAATAAAAAATTTAAGTTTATTTTTTAGATTTTATAATATAAAAACGTGACTGCAATGAAGACATACATTTTTATACACATATGAAAACGTATCTATCTCAAATTTACATGAAGAAAACATATATTTTTATTTACTTATGAATTTCATGTTTTAGTGGTCCTAGTTGATCAACTGTAATTATCACCATAAATAATTATCACCGTAATTTCTTTATTTGTTTAACTGTTTTTACATACCAGTCTCCTACAGCCATTACTTTAATAAACGTTGGCCCAAAAGTACATGATCGCCTTGTGCATCAGGCACGCCTTTTTAAACCATGACTACACATGAACTCGAAAATCCATATACTGGTTCACATAACTGAAACATGACTATAGACTCATCCAATATAAAATCACATCAAAAAGTGGAAGAGAATATCAAAAAACAATCACCAGACTTGAAAATTTATCAACTTCTTGAAAGTCTGTAAAAGTTGATGATCTTTCATTAAGAAAAACACCCTTTAAATAGGGGAGAATACATAATAACCCTATCGCCTAAACAAGGAAACGAAATCAATATTTACACAGAATAATTACAATTTGTTAATTATATATCTATACTATAAATATGTACGAATATCTCGGTTAATACTCCCCCTCAGTTTGAGCGACCATGCGGAAGGACGCTCAAGCTGGACCTGAAAGTTTGAAATAGGTGTCGTGGAAGGCCCTTTGTGAAAATGTCCGCGTACTGAAGAGAAGATGGAACATGTAGAACCCGGATGTGACCTACGCGAACCTTTTCGTGTACAAAATGAATATCAATCTCTATATGCTCGGTACGCTGGTGTTGAACTGGGTTATCAGATAGATAGACGGCCGAAACGTTATCACAATACACAACTGTTGCTTGCCGAAGAGGGAGATGTAACTCCAAAAGAAAATTCCGAATCCAAGTGGCCTCTGCGACAGCGTTTGCCACTCCCCGATATTCTGCCTCTGCACTAGAACGAGAAATGGTCGGTTGGCGTTTAGAAGACCAAGAAATCAAATTGTCACCCAGAAAAACACAATAACCACTTGTCGAGCGACGAGAGTCCGGACAACCACCCCAGTCCGCATCCGAGTAGGCGATTAAGGAATGAATGTTGGAGCGAACAATACGTATGCCATAATCAATCGTTCCCTGAAGGTACCGTAGTATGCGCTTCAGGAAGGCAAGGTGTGGGTCATGAGGCTCATTCATGAATAAACAAACCTGCTGAACAGCATAAGAGATATCCGGACGTGTAAAGGTCAGATATTGCAAAGCGCCTGCCAGACTGCGATATAAAGTAGGGTCATGGAATAATGGTCCATCAGTGGCGCTCAGTTTAGCATTAAGATCAACAGGTGTAGCGCATGGTTTACAGGATGTCATGGACGCCCTGGAAATAATATCTCTGGTATACTAGGACTGGTCCAAGAATAAACCTGCTGTCGTGCGAGTAACTTTAATACCCAAAAAATGATGTAAAGAACCCAGATCTGTCATGGCGAACTCTCGTGAGAGTGTGCGAATAATGTCCTGCAAAAGTGCAGTCGAAGAAGCAGTAATAACAGTATCATCAACATACAGTAGTAAATAAGCAGTCTGAGTCCCCCGAGTGAGTATAAATAATGAGTTATCACACACACTAATCCTGAACCCATGTGATAGAAAATATATGTGGCAAACCGAGTATACCACGCTCTCGGGGCCTGTTTGAGCCCATATAGAGATTTCTTCAGTCTGCATACATAATTTGGGTACCTACTATCCACAAACCCAGGCGGCTGATGCATAAACATTGTTTCATTTAAATTACCATGCAAAAAAGCATTCTTGACATCCAATTGATGGATAGGCCAAGACCGAGAGATAGCAATGGGTAAAACTGTCCGTATGGTAGCCGGTTTGACAACCGGACTAAAAGTATCCTCACAATCAATGCCCATGGTCTGAGATTTCCCATTTACTACCAGTCTGCCTTTGTAACGCTCCAAAGAACCATCAGATCTAAAGTTATGACGGAATAACCACATACAGCGTATAACAGGGCGATCAGACGGGCGAGGAACCAGTTCCCACGTATCGTTCTCCTGCAAAGCACCAAATTCTGATTGCATGGCACGTAACCAATTTGGGTCGGCATAGGATTTCGAGTAAGTGTTAGGGATGGGTGAAATGGTGGATGATATGTGAGTGTGAATTTTGAGCGGGTGGTCGTAGGGTGGGTATTGGTTGTAGGATTGGGCGGTGGGCATGCCGAGGCAGATTTGGAGGACCCGGTAGCTGTAGAACCAGATGCCGAGGGATGTGGGGCTGCGGTAGGAGGAGCCGTAGGCTCAGGTACAGCAACAGCCTGCTGTGTGGTGGTCACAGCAGCTGCAGAGGGCTGTTGTACAGCAACTGATGGTTATTTTGTAGGTGCAGCAGCAGTAGAGGGCTGCTGTGATGCAGTTTGCGGGTGTGTAACAGGTTGGGTAGGCTTAGGTCGACGTGTGTAGTGAAACGGGTAAGGAGATGTGGAATGTAGGGAAGGTTTAGGGGAAGGAGTGGAAGTGAAAGTAAAACCGGAAGGTGTGGGGTCATCAAGGAAAGAGTAAGAAGCAGTGGGGGTGGGTATGGTAAATGGAAAAACGGTCTCATCAAAGGTAACTTGACGAGATATTGAGACCTTTCCGGTGGTGGGATCAAAGCATCAGGATCGTTCATAGGTCCTTCAAAGAAAAACCAAACGGGTCAAATTCAACAGAGACATTATTGTCACGAGTAAAGCGATGAACTGAAACAAGATTTTTAACAATACGAGGGCTATAAAGTATGTTTGGGAGAATGTAGGTTCGGTTAAGAATGGGAAGAAAGCCCGTGCCAGAACCCTCAATAGGCAAAAATTGACCATTTCCAACCAAAATTTTAGTGTGTACAGAAGAAGAATCAGGGACATAAATCATACCTCAATTTTCAGTGACGTGTCCTTCAGCACCGGTGTCCATGACTGCGTTCGGGTCCGTGTAAGTGAGATTCATGGAGTTGAAAGAACCACTGAGGTCTGATGGACGTAAAGCATCGAATCCGGGAAGCACGGGGTAGCCGAGGTAATTAGCCGAAGGTCGTTGGGAGTTGTTGGGCCGCCAATTATGTTGGGTTGGGTAAGGACATGGTGTAGTGTTCCACCAAGCCCATTGTGGGTAAGTGGGCTGCCCTGTTTGGTTTTGAAAAGCCCATGTGGTTGAACCAGAATAACCCCGTGGGCCGCGTCCACGTCCTCCTCTACCGTGACCTGATTGATTTCGGCCACGACCTCTTGGCTGATAATATTGCTGCTGATTCGGGTCAGTTTGCTGGTGATTAACAGGTGGTTGCTGATTGTTTTGGGCGGCTACAGTGGAGTTATTTGGGGCTGCAGCGGCTGCTGCAACCAGAACAGGAGTATTCTGTTGTTTTCTTGCCTCTTGGCGATGACTTCATCTTTTAACATCGTTCTAGCAAGATCCCAATCATCCTTTTGAGAGTGAATTAACTGAGCAGTAGTGTCAAACTCCAGAGAAAGTCCCCGAACAAGTTTTAAAATTAGCCTGGATTCAGTGATTGGCTGATCAACGTCAGCCAGTTGATTTGCCAAGTCTTTGAGTTGTTGGCAGTAATCGTCCATAGAAGAACATGCAGCCAGCGTGAGGTTAACGAACTTGGTTTCCAGTGATCCTACCCTGGCATGTTTATTGCTGAGAAAGTGCTTCTCTAACCGAACCCAAGTGTCCCTACCTGTGGCGTCCATTTCTAGCACTCGACCAAGCAAATCATCTGACACTGTGCTGAAGATCCATTGAGACACGAGTGCATCAATCTCCTTCCATGTTTCAAAGTCTGGGTGGTTGACCCGTCAATATGGTTTAGCACTTTGTAGGCTATGGCATGGAACTTGAACAACTTCACCCAGGAGGTATAAGTCACTTTTGTTCCATCTAGGGTTCGTATCTTTGACTGCATATTGGACACAGAGTAGGCCGGGTGTAGGGCAGGGTTAACAGGTTCGGTGGATGAGGATTCTGAGTCGTCGGATTTAAGCATTGTTTCAGGGAGTCGGCTAAAGGTTAGGGTTTCTATGGAAGAAAGTCGGCTGAAGGTGGCTGATGTTTACAGGAAAAACAAAAGCTGCTGAAATCAACAGGAAGAGGGATGCTGAAATCAACAGGAAGGGGAAAAAACAAAAGCTAGGGTTCAGCTGGGATGAGGAAAAACATATCAGTGGTCGAAACCAAAGGGAAGGCGATGGGTATTCAGAACCGAAGCTCTGATACCATGAAAGTCTGTAAAAGTTGATGATCTTTCATTAAGCAAAACACCCTTTAAATAGGGGAGAATACATAATAACCCTATCGCCTAAACAAGGAAACGAAATCAATATTTACACAGAATAATTACAATTTGTTAATTATATATCTATACTATAAATATGTACGAATATCTCGGTTAATACTTCTTACAACTGCAAACATCAAATGTTTGCAAAAAGCTACTTATCTTGTTTTATTTCACATCAAAATCATCAATCTTTCTTTGTTCAAGACACTCCTCAGTTCTAAACAAAAATTTGAATTAGAAATAACATGATGCCCAGTTTAGATTTGAGGACTGTGACTTAAGTGACTTAACAAATAATAATACCAACAGCAACAAATTACCTTTAATGACTTGGCCTTGGCCAATTTTGAAGGTGAACGGCTGCTGCCCCTCATCCTTAGTGCTAACACACCAAAAAAACCCTTTATTGTAAGAACCATGAAAACCAATGTGAACACACCAAAAAACCTAAAAAAACCCCCAACCCCCACCCCCCCCCCCCAAAACCTAAACCCCCCAACACCCCCCCTCCCAAAAAAAACACCTAAACCCCCCATCCCCCACCCAAGCTAAAAACTAAACCCCCAAAAAAACCTAAAAAATTCTAAAAAACACACATTTTTTTTATATTTTTTACATTAAAATCGCTACTTTTGGTAGCCCAAAATTTTTTTTTGGTAACGAAATATAGCGATTTTTTATAAAAAATATTGTATGTTTTTAACTATTTTTAGGTATTTCTGGTTGTGTTCACATTGTTTCTCAAGGTTCTCGCAATAAAGGGTGGTTCCTAACGGATCCTTCTCCTATATATATATATATATATATATATATCACAACTTATTTTTTGGGTGGTTTTCTCATTTGGTTGCTATAGCGAGTGCCGATATCGTAACGAAACAAACTGATACCGATCAAATTCCCACCGTGTAGAGCGGAGGAATCCCAGTAGTTAATATAAAATTCTAGATATATCTGTTCTCAGATAAACAAATTTAAATTGTATGTAATCAAAACAATAGTTAAAAATAAAATAATAGTAAATTATGAACCCCAAATTGTTTAGCATGTACCCTTTATATAACATACTAATATACAGGTACATGACCAGGAGAAAACGGTGAAAAGTGTGAGAATGGTGAGAACGGATCCTGGCCCAACACGTGGCAGGGGGCGCTAATTGATATGTAGGGGTATGATTGTCCTTTTATACTTTCCCTCCTTATTCGAGTTATAAATCTGTTTCAAATTAAAACTCCAAATATTTCGTGTTAGCTGTTACCTCCTTTGCAAGCTTTCGACAAAGTAAAATTCGGTGATGTTTACTATTTTTGTTCAGCAATTCATTCAACAGAAATGGCGTTTTGTTCCTTTTATACTTGTTTCATTGTTTTTTTTTAATTTCTTTTTTTTTCACAATGTGTTGTATGCTTATCAATGGCGTTGTTCATGTATCCAATTTATTCGCGTTTTCATTGGTAGTTAAACAATTGGAGTTTTCATTATTAATTTTAATTGTCGTTTGGGATCTAGTATATTTCTTATGTTTTTACGATCATTGGCGTTTTCATTATGATGTATATTTTGTTAATTATTTATGTCGTTAACTGTTTTTAATTATTCATCTCATGGCGTTTTCATTATCACATCGCATTAGTATTATTAGTTCATTATTTCTGTTAATCAATAAAGTTATGGTGTGCGTATTTTGGCGTTTTCATCATTTCGTTTTCAAATTATGTGTTTATTATGTCTTGCTTATTATTCAATTAGTGGTGTTTTAATCTATAATCTTATTACGAGACATTTTCTTTTTTTAATGGTGTTTTTCTGAATTGTTTGTTCTTCACTGTGTTTTATCAGACAAAGTTGGTTCCTCGAGTCAAAGGTTTTGCCCCAAAACTAGATTACCATTTATCATTCCTGACGTTAGTGAAGAAATAAAGCCCACAATGGACATCATATTCACAAGCCTCGATGATTGTTATTCAATGTATGTTACGTATGCTAAGGCTTGTGGGTTTTCAGTTAGGAAAGAGACTGAAAAGACAAACTCCAAAGGTGTATTACATATGTACGAGAGCTGGGGTATATAAGGACAAGAAGGTTGATACGTTGGACCCCAATCAAAAGGAGCGTTTAGTGCAATCCAACTTTTCAAAGAGGACTGATTATGGTGCAATGTTATGTGTAATTTTTTAGGCTGGATCATGGAAGGTCTATAAGTTTGTCGAGGAGCACAACCATGATCTTGTTGAACGTCCTGATAAGCATTTTCTTCTAACTGAACGACACCTCACTCAGCCCCAGAAGCTTGTTATACACAGCATGTCTAAGTTGAATTTGGGTCCAGTCAAAGCGTTTAATTTTATGAAGATTTGTATTGGCGGTTTTGAAGATGTGGGTGCAAGTAAAGTTGAATTTAAGAACTACAAGAGGCAAATTAACTTGGTTATAGGGGAATACGACGCCGATGTGGTTGTGAGACATTTGGATGAAAAAAAAAACATTCCCAGCCTAATTTCTCGTACGATTACTTCACAGACGAAGACAATCGTTTGAAGGGACTTTTTTGGTGTGACGATCAAGCCAAACGTAATTACCATGTTATAACATGTCACGACCCCGACACCGCCCTGGACGGGAGCGGGAGCCGCGAAGTAGCCAAGTGGTACCGGTGGTTATTTTAAAAACGTTGCAGCGGAAATGTTCATCAGGACCGTGTGTTAGGAAAATATCAGAGTTTAGAATCTCCGGATTTTATTTATTAAACAGATGGGGATAAACCCATGTTTTACAAATGTAGCTTTAATATGGGATAAACCCGAATATATAAAGCAGCTTTTCTTAATTTAATTTAATTTAATTGATAAAATGAGCCACTTCTGTAAGCCTTTTGGTGTCGTATCCCAACTTTTATCCCAATCTACTATAATCACCTGAAACGCGTTTTAAAAACATTTTATCAGCAGGAAATACCGGCGAGTGCATTCAATTTATACAAAAGAAGCGTTGTTATAATTTACAGCATTAAGAGCGATTACAATTGCCTCTATCTTATAACTATCTGATCCAATTGTCACTCGACCAGATCTGTGACTGTGGTCGTAACACTATTGAGTCCGTTCACCCAAAAGTGACGTGTATCACTATTTAGGTCCGTTCACCTAAAAGTGATAATACTACAGTAATGTATACAAGACCCCACTTACTGTCAGTAATTTAAGATTTGCAAAGACTTAATCCCTGTAATTATAATTTTGAAAACAAATAGGGTTTTGAAAGCAATTTGGTAAAAAGAGAATGACTCACCTTGTTAGCATATAGTCTTGATTAAACAAGCCTCCTGATTCTATGCATTCTGATAACTGAGCATGTATTTTATAGTTCTGAATCTTCTGATGATTAAACATCTTGTTCGATAGTAAGTTTATGGATCGGAGTTTTCTGATAGTTAAACATATAGTTTAACAGAGTGGAATACGTTTTAGTGTAAAACCATATCAAACCTAATGACGGTCATGAGACCAGAACCTTAACGAAATTCACAAAGTATAGTCTTATTTAGACAACACTTTGGCATTCGTTAGTTGGTTTCCGAATCGATCGGATAGAATATCATATCAGTAATTATTGGTTAGAACACCAACGTATAGAGAGAAGAATATAAGGAATGAGCAAAGAATAATGAAATCCTAGTCTCCTATTTATAGGTAAGGAGTATGCAATTTCTTGGAAGTTTCCTTTATACTTTCTAGGAAATTACATATATTTTTTAGGAAGTTACCTATACATTTTGTAGGAAGCTTCATATATACTTGTTTAGGAAGTTTCATATACATCTTTCCTGGATACTTCATACCTATATATATCTTCCTTACCTTCCTTGCACCTTCATTAGATAATTCATATCCATATACACTTTCCTTACACCTTCCTTAGATATTATCTACCCCATATATACTTTGTTGTTTAACTAATTAATTTATTTTAACTGTTTAATTAAGTAACTTTCTTAGCTGATTAATTAATTAACTGACTTAACTGTTTAACTGATTAACTTACTTAACATTTTAATTAAGTAATTTACTTAGCTGATTAATTACTTAGCTTACTTAGCTGTTAAGTTTTCTTTCCTTTTAAGTTTCCTTAGCTATTAAGTTTTCTTAACTGCTAAGTTTCCTTAACTGCTAGGTTTTACTTAACCGTTAAGTTTTATTAGTCACTAACTTTTCTTAATCACTAAGTATTCTGGTTTAGCAGCTCCATGGTTATGCATTCTAATTCCTAGATACACTTGAACTCGTATTAGTGTATTAACCCATTTCAACTTTAACGATTATCACGAGATCAAAACTCACAACGAATGACAAAGTATAGCCGTAGACAGGCATCACTTAAACATCCATTGGATCAGTTTCAATTAATCGGATATAGTACCGTGTCAGTGATTAGAGTTATTACCCTGATAATGAGCAGAGTTTCGGGGTTATAGGGTATAATACCGAGCTACTATTTTGCTATAATAGAGGCTGAGAGGAAGAAAAGAATTGAATGAGAATGAAATGTGCAGAGCTCGTTCTATTTATAGTTGAAACAGAAGTCTCTCGTGCCCCGCGAGAGCTTCTTCTTCTTCCTCCGCGGCCCGCGAGGGACCGTAGGGCGGTTTAGGGTTTGCTGAGTCATGGTGTGGTCTTGACACGTGTAACGACACGTGTCCATCAACGTGTTCGGCTAGAAACAAGTCTCTCGCGCCCCGCGAGAGATCTTCCTTCGTTGGTCGCGGCCCGCGACAGAATAAAATTCATTTTTATTTGATTTTTCAAGTAGAATTTTATCGTACGTGTTTGGGATTATGATTACGGATAATTGTGAGACTTATTTGAGGGTTGTTACATCCTCCCTACCTTGTTTTAAATCTCATCCTCGAGATTTAGGTCATGATTTCATTTCCGAGTTATGTCACATGTTAAATAATGACACTGTACTTGAATCAAAATATGTTTAAATTTTGTGAATACGAATAGAACCCAATGGATCAACTGAATAAATTCCATAAATCGGTATTAATTGGACGAAGTGTAGTGATATAATCATTAGAAAGACTAACTTTACATGGGTCAGTCCAAAAGGAAGCTTTATGACCAACAGATGTCTAAATCGAGTGTGAATTACTTTTAGAAATAATAGAATTCACTGTCAAAGGAAAATTTACCTTGGTTGTCAATTACGAAAGATTTTGAATCAACAAGCTCAACTGAGTAGGAGTACGAAGATGATGTGTCAACTATCGAATCATAGCATGAGGAAAATCAGTGTGTTGACATTATTGAATTACGAAGATACACCGAAATACCATTGAGTTTAGTGTATCATCGTCTTAACACATCGTTGTAATAAGACCACTTTTAAGGATGAGTCAAGCGAAAGACATACGTAGTTTTAACGGATTCGTATGATTATGATTAGCCCAAGCTATAATATTATACCGACGCCACAAGGTGTCGTAGTGATCGAAATAATAATAGCGGTGACCGAACAAGTTCACCGTGTTTGAAATCAAATGAAAGTTCAATGAAGTAAATCCGAATGTTTGTTTTACACAAATCTAGTAGGATTTTCAATTGAAAATGAAACAAATGTTTTCGATCGAAGATGATAAAGCAATAAATATCACGAAAGGCTCGATTGATGCTGTAAGAACTGTTAAGAGATACACTGAAATATGACATGAATTTGTGTACCATTATCTTAACACACGATTGTGTTAAGATTGCTTTAATATGATAAACCAACAAAGCGGATTTAATATAAATAAATAGATAAATATTTAAATCCGTACATGATGTGTGCAAACGAGATTAGCACAAGCTTCAAATTTGTGAAAACATCACCATAAGGTGATCGTGATCAAAGAAACGATTCAACGAAGTCGAAGACCAAACAAGCATGTTACGGTCCAAAACAAATGAAGTGCTTGTTGGGATTATTTCGAATATGATGGCCTCAATCCATCATATGGGACCTTGAATTGAATATGTATTGTGAGCAAGTTCAAACAATTGAACTTGGTTTAAACACAATTGATGTGCGTGTGGTGTTATAGATTTTTAATGTATATTTTAAGCCCTAAACACACTTTTTTTAGCCAAGTTTTAAATTTATAAAACACGATATTTACTAACACTAAACACACATATGGGCAAGTGCACCCATCGTGAGCGTAGTATAGTGTTGGTAAGATACCGAAGTCGTCCAAGGACACAAGAGCTTTTAATACCGGATTATCCTCAACGTCTAATCAAATCAAAAGTTTAGAAAAACGTTTTAAACTAGAAAAATAAAACTAACTAAAATGCTGAAAAATAAAATAAAATAAAAAAAACAGATAGACAAGATGAATCACTTGGATCCGACTCGTGTTTAGTGTAACCTTTGATTATTTCCGCACTTTTGCACTTTTTAAGAGATTATCTTAGTTATTGTAGTAGACCCCTCTTCTGAAGGTGACGTTACCCTCAACCCAGTTGTTTGAGTCAGCAAGGATACAATCCTAAAGGGTTGGATTATTGAAAGATGATTAATTAAGTTATTAATGCATATTGTGGTAGGCCCCTCTTCTGGAGGTGACGTTACCCTCGGCTAAGTAGTCTGAGTCAGCAGGGATACAGTCCTAAGTAGCCGGGTTAAACTTTTAATAGTAGTTTACATATGAGGGGATCAAGGAGTTCGGACCACCGCCATCCAATACCAGTGAGTATTGAAGGAGGTCCTACTAAAGTTGACCCAGGTCCTTGCAGGATCTATACACTGAACAAGGAAAGACTCTTACCAAACCGTTCCCTTAACCCCCGACCAGGTAGCCAACATATCTCCATATAGACCGTGGAGATATGAATGGTGAAAATCTTTTATTTGATCTAGACAGTAAAATAATGCCAAGACACCACGGACAAACGATAAGGAAGACTCACCTTCAACATAAGAAACTAGTTATTAAAGTCATTAATACATAACCAAATAAAAAGTGTGAAAAGATTAAAAATAAAAGTATTACACTAGACAGTTGTCTTCACCAAGTGATGTAAGAGACTTAGGCAAACATGGCCTTTGATTGTCAAGAACTCTTACGATCAATCTTGGATCCCGAGACTACTCACACACTCTATGATGGATGATGGTGGTGGATGTGGGTTGTGATGGTGGTGGTGGGTGAAGTGTGAGAGAGGTGGTTTGTCAAGCGATGGTTTGCAAATGAGCCAAGCACCCCTATTTATAGCCTGCACAAAAGCCCGGACACGGCCCCGTGTCCACCCATCTTCTCTTTCTTCATTAATTGCAGTTTGTCTGCATTAGTTGACCATGCCCCCGTGTCCGCTGGGCACCACCCCGTGTGCAGAAGCGTATCTGTACTATCAAGATTTCCCTAAATTCTGTGAATCTTAGAGTTGACCACGGCCTTGTGTCCGCTGGGCACGCCCCCGTGGTGGGTGATAGAAGCTTCTATAGCTTTGTCTTTTCTGCAGGCACTTGGGCACGCCCCCGTGCTCATTTAGCACGGGGCGTGTTCAACCTTCTGTTCTCTTGTTTTGCTTGGGAAGATGCTGTCTGGGGGTCAGGCATGCCACGTTAATTCCTTTTCTTGTATTTATGTTAGATTTAGCTGCCTTTTGCTTCTTTTGTTCATTTGAGCTTATTTAATCCTGAAAATACAAAAGGAAGAAAAAAACACACTTTTTTCCAACATTAGTACTAAAAAGGGTTAGTTTAATGCCACTTTTGATGTAATTTATATGTTGCATTTTGCGCACATCACAATCCAACAACGAGTTCATGTATTAAAATTCCGACATGGTCACAATGAAAACCATGTATGCCACTCAAAAGAAAATTGAGTTTTTCAAGAATTTCATCGACTCGATATCAAAGAGTCATCGCTTTACAATAATGCGGTTTATCTAGATCACAATGCAAATATCAAGTATAGCGAAACGATATTTGAGCTTTGATAAAACAAGAAATTTGGAGTGGAGTCCTCAAATGGTCTTTATAAATCAAACTAACAACATGCGCAACAAACAATGCATGTGTAACGTGTGGTTTTACCAAGAAATGAAACAAATAAATATTCGCTACTATGAAAGAAATCCTCATGGTACGATGACCATTTGGGGGAGTAGAAATGAAAAAGTTTACTCACTATATGCAGAAGTCAGAATTTAAACAAAAGAAATTTAAGAACTTTACCTGGAATTTCGTGTGATAACCATTGTTAAGTGACATTACCAGGGAATGTCGAACATTGCGTATTTTTCATAAATTAAATAAGGGGATTGTAAAGGTATGTGACTTCTTTTGCAGCGCCAGTAATTATGAGTCTGATTAGGCTATGCACCGATTGTTGTGAAATATTGTTCTAACGTACCTCAGCGAGATTAATGTCGTTTGTAGGATCACGTGGCAAAGTGCCGCTTTTCGATCAGTAGTTCTTCCACTGACGGGATTAGTATCGTTGTTATCGTGCCCAATCATGTTTTCCAAAGACCTTGTCTTGAAAGTCGTGTGTGATATACTTCGACGTCCGCTGTCGTATAGTTTAAGTTTCATGTGTATTCTTGTGCACTAGCACAACTTTACATGTTTCCTACTTGCGTTAATAGTCTAAGGTAACGCATTGGAAATTCTTATACTTTTGATGGCGTCCCAACTTAAAGGGTTCCCATCGTTAGACAGATGATTAAACGAAATAATGTTTGATATCGGAATTATAGATATATGCGAGAGATTCCTGATAAAGAAATCTAGATTTATCATTGACACACATTCTCGTGATTTATTCTAAATTGTCAATCGTTATGGCTTTTGGATTTGATTATAGATATACATATCTATATAATCATATATTTCACATACTGTAATATACATAGCATTAATAAGGTCAATGTATTTAACAGATTCATAATTCCAAAAACAGGCCAGACATCAGGTCATGGTACTATTTAGGGAATTTTGTCACTTGTTTGACATATATACCCCATCTTACCGGGTCTCGCCGGAGAGGTAACCCCATCTTACCCGGACAAGCTGGAGAGTCTGCCACACCATACCCAGTCTTGCCGGAAAGGTAATTATCATTGTATTTCGCATAAATAGTATCTTTTCAAATCTAGATTTTAAAGGTGCCTCTTTTATTAAGGCTTTCATAAAGAATCAAGGAAATTTGTATTCACATGACGGATCATATTCTAGAACCAAGTTGTACCAATAAGCAAGAAATAACAGTGATCAAGTGTTATTGCTTATTTATCGTACTTGCAATGTTCTGGTCATCATTCTTACGACATACCAATATCTTCACATTATACTTATACAAGTAATTAGCTCATCTTGAAGCTTATATTAAGGCATCTTTCTTAAGTTCAAGTCTAAATACTATCCTGGGTGCTACCAGATACTATCAATTTCCTAACTCTTCACCAAAACTTTGGTATTATTACAACACCTAATTGCTTAAACCAGTGGCTTGGCTCTGATACCACCTCTGTCACGACCCTCGACCCCGCCCTAGACGGGAGCGTGAGCCGTGAAGCAGCCAAGTGGTACCGATGGTTATTTTAAAAACATTGCAGCGGAAATGTTCATCAGGACCGTGAGTTAGGAAAATATCAGAGTTTAGAAACACCGAATTTTATTTATTAAACAGATGAGGATAACCCATGTTTTGCAATTGTAGCTTTAATATGGGATAAACCCGAATACATAAAACAACTTTTCTTAATTTAATTTAATTGATAAAATGAGCCACTTCTGTAAGCCTTTTGGTGTCGTATCCCAACTCTTATCCCAATCTACTGTAATCACCTGAAACGCGTTTTAAAAACATTTTATCTGCAGGAAATACTGGCGAGTGCATTCAATTTATACAAAAGACACGTTGTTATAATTTACAGTATTAAGAGCGATTACAATTGCCTCAATCTTATAATTATCTGATCCAGTTTTCACTCGACCGGATCTGTGACTGTGGTCATATTACTATTGGGTCTGTTCACCCAAAAGCATGGTTGCAAAAGTCGATAGGCGCTCCCTAGTCGGTCGACCGAGGAGTTGAGAGTACTTGGCATAGGCTGAGAGTACTCGTGGAGTACTCGAACATGTTAAATTATAAGGAAATTAGTTTTCGGAAATTAACTATATATGTCTAATAACATAAATTTACTAATATTTATTACAAAATACGTGAAAATGATATTCATTATTTAATATGATAGTCATATAAATTATGTTTTATTATTTTTTAAGTCAAACTCGGCCCGAATTGACCTACTAGATCCGATTTTGGCCGAGTTTGACCGTGTTTAATCGATTCGGAGTATTTAGGCGGAGTTAGAGAAAGTCGACTCGGCAGCCTACCTTGTAGCGACTACTCGGGGAGTACTCGGCCTTGGAAACCTTGTTTTACAACCATGCCCAAAAGACACGTGTATCACTATTTAGGTCCGTTCACCTAAAAGTTATAATACTACAGTAATGTATACAAGACCCCACTTACTGTCAGTAATTTAAGATTTGCAAAGACTTAATCCCTGTAATTATAACTTTGAAAACAAATAGGGTTTTGAAAGCAATTTGGTAAAAAGAGAATGACTCACCTTGTTAGCATATAGTCTTGATTAAACAAGCCTCCTGATTCTATGCCTTCTGATAACTAAGCATCTATTTTATAGTTCTGAATCTTCTGATGATTAAACATCTTGTTTGATTGTAAGTTTATGGATCGGAGTTTTCTGATAGTTAAACATATAGTTTAACAGAGTGGAATACGTTTTAGTGTAAAACTATATCAAACCTAATGACGGTCACGAGATCAGAACCTTAACGGAATTCACAAAGTATAGTCTTATTTAGACAGCACTTTGGCATTCGTTAGTTGGTTTCCGAATCGATCGGACAGAATATCGTATCGGTGATCATTGGTTAGAACACCAACGTATAGAGAGAAGAATAGAAGGAATGAGCAAAGAATAATGAAATCCTAGGCTCCTATTTATAGGTAAGGAATATGCAATTTCTTGGATGTTTCCTTTATACTTTCTAGGAAATTACATATACTTTTCTAGGAAGTTACCTATACATTTTATAGGAAGATTCATATATACCTATTTAGGAAGTTTCATATACATATTTCCTGGATACCTCCTACCCATATATATCCTCCTTACCTTCCTTGCACCTTCCTTAGATAATTCCTTTCCATATACACTTTCCTTAGATATTATCTACCCCATATATACTTTGTTGTTTAACTAATTAATTTATTTTAACCGTTTAATTAAGTAACTTTCTTAGCTGATTAATTAATTAACTGACTTAACTGTTTAACTGATTAACTTACTTAACAGTTTAATTAAGTAATTTACTTAGCCGATTAATTACTTAGCTTACTTAGCTGTTAAGTTTTCTTTCCTTTTACGTTTCCTTAGCTATTAAGTTTTCTTAACTGCTAGGTTTTTCTTAACCGTTAAGTTTTCTTAGTCACTAACTTTTCTTAATCACTAAGTATTCTAGTTTAGCATCTCCCTGGTTATGCATTCTAATTCCTAGATACACTGGAACTCGTATTAGCGTATTAACCCATTTCAACTTTAACGATTATCACGAGATCAAAACTCACAACGAATGACAAAGTATAGCCGTATACAGGCATCACTTAAACATCCATTGGATCAGTTTTAATCAATCGGATATAGTACCGTGTTAGTGATTAGAGCTATTACCCTGATAATGAGCAGTGTTTCGGGATTATATGGTACAATACCGAGCTACTATTTTGCTATAATAGAGGCTGAGAGGAAGAAAAGAATTGAACGAGAATGAAATGTGCAGAGCTCGTTCTATTTATAGCTGAAACAGAAGTCTCTCGCGCCCCGCGAGAGCTTCTTCTTCCTTCGCGGCTCGCGAGGGACCGTAGGGCGGTTTAGGGTTTGCTAAGTCATGGTGTGGTCTTGACATGTGTCCATCAACGTGTTCGGATAGAAACAAATCTCTCGCGCCCCGCGAGAGATCTTCCTTCGTTGGTCGTGGCCCGCGACAGAATAAAAATTTATTTTTATTTGATTTTTCAAGTAGAATTTTATCGTACGTGTTTGGGATTATGATTACGGATTATTGTGAGACTTATTTGAGGGTTGTTGCATAACAACCCTCATAAAACACCCCTAAATGTTCCTATTATACCCCGTATATACATAAACGAACTTGAATAACTTTAATTTCAACAAAAATAAAAAAAAAACAAATATTCTAGGCCGCTCGCGGGCCGCGAGCAAGAGCTACATAAGAGTCGCGGGGCGCGACCAAGGATAACCTGGTGAAACCATAGCGTGCCACGTGGAACATCCGGCAGACCTATACCCATGACTAACCGAGCCTAAACCCTAGCTAGAGTGGCTGGCAGGCCGCGACAGGCTTAGCCTGTGGGCTCGCGGGCCGCGAGGGGCCTATAATCCAGCCTATAAATAGACGCCGATGGCCCCAGTCTCCATTCGTCCAAATTCTCTTTCTCTCTCAGACATATAGTGCGAGTTTTGCTTGACAAAATACCCCTAAAACACGATGCTCTATCTCGTTGTAAATATTTTAAACCCTGATCATGTATTTATTACCATACCCGATTGATCTAGGACTCTGTAACGCATGTAAAGGCTCTGCCTGACTCCGTTCGTTGGAGTTCTGTCTCGGGAGTATGGCTAATGTGATTTGGGTTATCTTACTAACACGTGTGCATTGTTTAATTTTAATAGATAATAACCAGGAAAAGCAACATGAATCTATAGTTTTACCTAAAGTCAACAATGTGAGTCATTCTCTTTTTCTACCAAATTGTTTTACCAAAACCTCAAATGTTTTCAATTATACTTATCATTGATTGAGTCTTTGTATTCTACAATTGCTGCCGATATGTTGGGTTTTGTATACGTTACTTATAATCCGTTACTATTGGACGACGAGTTAGCCAATGAGTAACATGACCACAGTCATGGAACTATTAACATGAAAAATACTGAGTAAGTATATTGGTAGATATAAACATTGTGTCGCAGCCCCCGACCCCTTGCCCTGAGAGCGCGCGGCCATAGTTACTCAGAGCGGGTGGTATCAGTGTTTATTAATTTGGCAGCGGAAATGAGACATCTGGACCGTCGTTAGAAAATATCTATCAGAGTTAAAACGCCAAACTTTATATATATATATGGGAAAGTTCATTGGGGAACACTAAAAAAGTGTCCAACGGCATTGGAACCGGCTCGTCGAACCCTAACTAAGATCTCTTAATCCTAAACCCTAAATCCTAACTCCTAAACCCTAAACCCTAAAGCTAAAAAATAAGGCTAAAACCTAAGCTAAACCGTAAAATCTAAACTATAAACCCTAAAAGCTAAACCCTAAAGGCTAAACCTAAAGCTAAACTGTCACGGCCCCCGGCCCGGTTTGACCCGGTCCAGAAGCCGCGGGACAGAAACCCCGTGGTATTTATTTAATTTGGCAGCGGAATTATTAACAGGATCATTTAAAACATGAAAATACCCGATTATTTTATTTCGTAGTTAGGGACAAACCCCGTAATTTACAATAAGGGAATTTCGCTGGGAAACCCCTCTTTTACAAAAAACATGTTTCTTTATTTTTATTAAGCCACTTTTTCAAGCTTGTAGTGCTACACGACACTTTCCCCTGAATCACAACAGATTACCTGAAACATGTTTTAAAAAGGTTTTATCAGCAAGGAATTACTGGCGAGTCACTCAAGTTGCACAAAACGACAAATTGTTATAATATACAGTATTAAGGGTGATTACATTGTTTTTATCAACCAATTACCCCAAATCGGTATTTGTCACTCGACTGTATCTGTGACTATGGTCAGATCACCCATTGGCTAACCCGTTGTCCAATGGTGACGGGAAACAAGTAATGTATACAAAACCCCTTACAAAGACTTAATCCCTGTAATTATAACCTTGAAAACATTTTAAGATTTTGTAAAGCACTTTGATAAAAAGAGAATGACTCACATTGCAGATTTAAACGGGCAGAGTTTTGCCTACTGATTAGCCTTGTAACCTAATTTAAATAACAATGCACACGAAAACTAGGGTAGTAACTTAATTCAACATTTACGATAACTCACGAGATTAAAACCCTCACGAGGAATGACAAAGTGCAATACTTAAACATCCATCGAATTTACGACGAATGACAAAGTATAGCCCAATTAAGGGCAGCACTTAAACATCCATCGGACTGGTCTCCATCGATCGGACATTAAATCGTATCAGTGATCGAGTTATTACCCTGTTGTCGCGGCAGCGTTTCGTGCTGTGTGTGTGTTTTGAACTGTTTAGATGATATCTCAGTGTACGAAATGAATTTTAACGTCGAAACAACGCCAAACTTCAACTGCCACACCCCTTTATATATACTGAAAAATGGGCTCCCTCGCGTGGCGCGAGGGCACCCCCTCTAGCATAGGGTAGCCTCGTGTCTCAGTAGCTTAGGTGAGTCGACGGTTCGTTAAATAACGAATTCTATCGAAAACTGTTTAGATAATATCAATTAGGGAACACCCCTCCCTGAGTTTTAGGGGCCCTGATCCTAGTTCCGATTGTTCTGAAAATTTTAGGGGTCATGCAATATTACTTGGGGGTCTCAATTAGGGTTTCTTATTGGACAAAATAAGATAAGAATTAGAACTTTTGGTGAGAGTTGTTACATCCTTCCCACCTTAATAAAAATCTCGTCCTCAAGATTTACTGGAATAAATGAGGATATTTCCGCTTCATTTCCGATTCTAGCTCCCAGGTGTACTCAGGTCCTCTCTTTTAATCCCACTTGACTTTAACCAGCACTAGTCGCTTGTGCTTGAGAAACTTGACCTTTCTGTCTTCTATCTGCAATGGCTTCTCAACAAATTTTAACTTTTCATTTACCTCTACGTCTTGAAGAGGTACTACCAGGGATTCGTCAGATAGACATTTCTTGAGATTGGATACATGAAACACGTCATGTACTCCAGCTGATTCTTCTGGTAGTTGTAAGCGATAAGCAACTGGTCCTATTCGCTGGATTATTGGGAATGGTCCTACGTACCTTGGACTTAGCTTTCACTTTTTACCGAACCGAACTACTCCTTTCCAAGGAGAAACTTTCAAGAGTACCCTATCTCCGACTTGAAATTCTAGTGGGTTGCGTCGATTGTCTGCATAGCTTTTCTGGCGATCTCAAGCCATTTTCAGTCTTTCCTTGATTTGAGTGATCTTGTCAGTGGTCTCTTGCACTATTTCAGGACCTGATAACTGACTTTCTCCTATTTCTGCCCAACAGACTGGAGTTCTACACTTTCGTCCATACAGTGTTTCGAATGGGGCAGCTTCTATGCTTGCATGATAACTATTATTATAGGAGAATTCAATTAAGGGTAGGTGGTCATCCCAGTTTCCACCAATATCTATCACACATGCCCTGAGCATGTCTTCCAGGGTTTGGATTATCCTTTCAGTTTGTCCGTCTGTTTGAGGATGATATGCAGTGCTCAAGTTCAGTTTAGTCCCCATGGCTTCTTGGAAACTTATCCAGAAATGTGAAGTGAAACGACTATCTCTATCCGATACAATAGAGAGTGGGACTCCATGTAAGGATACTACTTCGTCTACGTACAACTTTGCTAACCTCTCCATGCTAAAGGTTTCTTTCATGGGTAGGAAATGAGCTGATTTGGTTAATCGATCCACAATTACCCAAATCGCATCATTACCCTTTCTGGTTTTGGGTAACTTAGTAACAAAATCCATGGTTATTAGTTCCCATTTCCAAACAGGCATTTCTAATTGTTGGAGTAACCCTGAAGGTTTCTGGTGTTCTGCCTTAACTTACGAACAAGTAAGACACTTAGAAACATATCTAGCTATGTCCTTTTTCATTCCTATCCACCAGAAATTATTCCTTAAATCTTGGTACATCTTATTATTTCCCGGGTGCATGGTATACCTAGATTTATGGGCTTCTTCTAAAATCTTATCTCTTAATTCTCCTTGCTTAGGTACCCAAATTCGTTTCTTATGGAATCTCCAAATTCCACCAGCTCCTTGCTCTAATTCCTTTATTCTTCCTTTCATTCCTTCAGCATCATCCTTGATTGCTGTGGCTTGAACATTCTTCAATTGTTCCATTAAGTCTAATTGTAAACTTAATCTAAGAGCACGAACTCGCTTTTGCTTTTCGTGATACTTACGACTTAAGGCATCTGCAACTACATTTGCCTTTCCTTCGTGATATTGAATATCACATTCGTAGTCACTTAGAATTTCCATCCATCTTCTTTGCCTCATATTCAATTCTTTTTACCCAAATATGTATTTTAAACTCTTATGATCTGTATAAACTGTAAACTTACTTCCATACAGATAGTGCCTCCAAATTTTAAGGGCAAAAATTATCGACCCTAATTCTAAGTCATGAGTCGTATAATTTTCTTCGTGCTTTTTCAATTGCTTTGAGGCATACTCAATTACCCTTTTGCGTTGCAACAGCACACATCCTAATCCTAGCTTAGAAGCATCTCAGTACACTTCAAAATCTTCTGTCCCTTCTGGTAAGGCAAGAATTGAGGTGTTGGTTAACCTTTGTTTTAAAATCCTAAAGGCCTCTTCTTGCTTAGGTCCCCATTCAAACTTAACTGTTTTACAGGTTAGCTTAGTTAATGGCACAGCTATCTTAGAGAAATCCTTAATAAAGCGCCTATAGTACCCAGCTAGTCCTAAAAAACTTCTAACTTCTGTAGCTGATTGCGGGACCTTCCATTTGGTGATCACTTCTATCTTGGAGGGATCTACGTGAATACCTTCATGATTCACCATGTGACCTAAAAATTGCACCTCCTGTAGCCAAAATTCACACTTCGAGAATTTGGCGTAAAGCTTCTCCTTTCTTAACAAAGTTAAGAGTGCATGTAAATGCTTACAATGCTCGTCCTGACTTTTGGAATAAATAAGTATATCGTCGATGAAGACAATTACGAATTTATCCAAGTACGGTTTACAGATCCTATTCATCATGTCCATAAATGTTGCAGGAGCATTTGTTAGTCCAAAGGGCATGACTGTAAACTCGTAATGACCATACCTAGTTCTGAAAGCAGTTTTAGCTATGTCTTCTTCTTGCACCTTCAACTGATGATATCCGGAGCATAAATCTATCTTAGAAAAATATCTAGCTCCTTGGAGTTGATAAAAAAGATCATCAATCCTAGGCAAAGGGTATCGATTCTTAATTGTAACCTTATTCAGTTCCCTATAATCGATACACATTCGCATCGAACCATCCTTCTTCTTTACGAACAACACTGGTGCTCCCCAAGGGGATGAACTAGGTTGTATGAATCATTTACTTAATAATTCATCTAATTGCTTTTTCAATTCTAGCATTTCGGTGGGTGCTAACCGATAAGGTGCCTTTGCTACGGGTGTAGTTCCAGGAATTAGATGAATTCTAAATTCTACCTCCCTATCTGGTGGTAATCCTGGTAGTTCTTCTGGAAATACATCCGAGTATTCTAATACTACAGGAATTTCCTTAAGTTCTTTACCCTTAGTGCTAATGATTACGGAAATCATATACACTACTCCTTGCTTTCGTTCATAACTAGCAACTTTCATTACTGAAATGAACTTCATTGGTTTACGCGGCTTATCCCCTGTAATCATAATTACTTCTCCAGTGGGTGCACGAATTTCTATGGAGTTTTTATCACAAAGGATTCGAGCATGGTTGGCTACTAACCAATCCATTCCTAACACGACATCGAATCCAGCTAAATTCATGGGTAATAGGTTTGCAGAAAATTTATGACCTGAAAGTTCTATATTTTCTTTTTTGCAAAACCATATCTATGTTAACAGAGTTCCCGTCTGCCGTTTCTACTGTAAAAACTTGCCTAAGTTTTGTTAAGGGTAGCTTAAGAGCTTGGCAGAATGAAGTATTTATAAAACTTTGGTTTGCACCAGAGTCAAATAATACTTTCGCATAAACGTTGTGAACTAAGAACATACCAGCTATTACGTCAGGAATCAGTTCGGCTTCCTGCGTGGTCAATTGAAAGGCTCTTGCGTTTTTCTTTGTAGTCCCTTTGGCAGGTTTGGCCTTGTTGTCTGCTGGTTTGACCAATTTAGGGCATTCTGGTCTAAAATGCCCAGCTTCTCCACAGTTGTAGCAGATCTTTGTTTTCTTTCTACAATCTTCTTCACGATGTCCTGTAGCTTTGCAGAAGTTGCAGGGTTCATTACATTTTCCAAAATGTTTCTTTTTACAGTTCATGCAGAATGGCGGAGTGGAAGATTGCCCAGTTCCTCTTTTCTTGAAATTGTTATTATTACCCACACGAAATCCTTGGGTAATTTTCTGAGCCAATTCCTTTTTCCTATTTTCTTCTCGTGTACGTACCAGTCCGTCAGTCAAAGTGTTGGCCAATTCCACCGCATCATCGATCGTGCGGGGTCTCACAGCTTTGATAATATCACGGATCTCGCTAATTAAACCCCAAATGTAGCGAGAAATAAGTACCGGCTCTGGCGAAGCCAAAGTAGGCACAATTCGAGCATATTCGAAAAACTTCGAAGTATACCCTCGACAATCAACATCCACCATCCGGTGGCTCAGAAATTTATTCGCCATCTGCTCTTTTTCATATTCTGGGCAGAATTTTCTTTCCACCAGACGCTTAAACTCCTCCCAACTCATGGCATAGGCCATGTCACTTCCCTTAGCTTGTAATACCGTGTTCCACCATTCTAATGCTTCTTCTTTGAAAAGGTAAGAAGCATACATGACTTTATCCCCCTCGGCACATTTACTTATTTTGATTACTGCCTCGGTTTTCTCCAACCAACGCAGCGCTGCAGTCGCTCCTTCGTTGCCTGTGAACTCAACAGGTTTACAGGCAAGGAACTCCTTGTAAGTGCAACCAGGCGTTGCAGCTTTCATTCTTTTAAGAAATGGGGCTTGCATTACATCATTATCATTATTATTAATGTTGTTGGTGCATAATGTTTATAGCCTACGTCTAAAGTCTAGGTCATGTCGGTAGCTTGTATAGGGGTCTAAATGTCAAAAATGTAATTTTATGTTGTTTTGTAGTAATTTCGCTTGAAATGACATGTGGTCATTTCATGCGAAATCAGGAGCCTATAAATATGCAAGTATAGCTTCTCATTTGGCACGTAATTAGTTGTAGTGTAACGAAGTGCTGCCCGATTTTCAAGTCAAATATCAATGAGAAGCTTGTTTTAAGTATCATACTCTGTTTCTACTCATTTCTTACACTGATTCTAGGCTGTTTGTTTGTTTCCGCCTCTCAAATAGTTGTGTATTGATTCTGATTGACTCATTAGGTCGCCAAATCGATCCTACAAGTGGTATCAGAGCTCAGGATGAGTTAATACACTTGAATCAGTGGTTAGAATTCTCATTTTTGGACTTCTGGACAAATTCACGGACAAAATGGACTGATTTTTGATATTGAGTGTAAAATACAGTTTTAACAAATCCTTAAAAGAATCAGACCTAAAATCAGACTAAAAGTGACAAAAATGGGCCAAACAGTTGATTTCGTTTGAACGAACCCTGATTTCGTTTGAAAAGTTGAGGTAATTTCACACGAAATTACTGATTTCGTTTGAATTACATCTGATTTCGTTTGAAAAAGTAATTCCGTTTGAAATGGCACATGATTTCGCTTGAAAGTGCTATTTCGTTTGAGAAATTGATTCCGTTTGAAAAGGCTGATTTCGCTTGAAAGCCTGTTTTCGTGTGAAGTCCATTTCGTTTCTGTGATTTCGTTTGAAGTCTATTCCGTGTGTAGAAACTAATTTCGCTTGAAAGTAATTGTTTTCTAAAACTTGAAAAAAATTTCCAAAACTGTTTTCGTAAAATGGATAACCAAGAGTTTTACAACTTCTTTGCCGGTGGTGGAATGACGGCAGCACAAACACCAGCCAGTATAGTGCAAAATGTGAACATGGAAAATGAACTCGGCACAATGCAGAAACCGCCGAAGTTGATGAACATCGACGAGTATACTGGGTGGTCGGAAAGGTTTAAGACTTGGGTGCAAGCCAACCATTTTGAATGCTGGATGAAAATCGAGTCTAAATTTGTTCCTCCAAAGAATGGTTTGGGTTTAGAGAAAGCTATCGGAAGTTTGACTCCACAAGAACAAGATGATTTCAAGGCAGAAAAGAGAATGATGAGTATCCTACAGCAAGCCATCAAAGAGGATATCTTAGTCCTGCTACAAGATCAAAGTTGCTCACAATTTGTCTGGAATTGTCTAAAAGTCAAGTTTCAGGGAAGTGTGTCTATGATAAAAAGCAAAACTGCTTTGTTGAAAAAGGAGTTTGATATCTTTACGGGTATGGAGGGTGAAACAACAAAACAGTTGATTGAAAGATATTGCCATCTGGTTGTTGAGATGAAGAGGTTGGGCATAACCAAAACGGATGAGGAATGGGTTGATAAATTGGCGGATGCATTGCCATACGATGAATGGGGCACTTATCTTTTGGTGTTGAAGAATAATTTGGAGTATGTCGGATTCAACCTTAGTTCATTCATTGAGAAAATAGAATCTCATGAGCTTGAGTTGGCAAAGATTAGAAAGATGAAGTCTTCAAGTGTACAACAAGATGTCTCATTGTATTACAAAGGAAGTACTCCAGCAACATCGAATCTAAGTCCAAAAGTGCAGACAGCCTTTAGTGCAGATTCAACATCCGGAGTATCATCTGTCACAACAAGCAACAATAACTCACCATTTGCAAGTTTTGAACCAAATCCAAAGTTTCAAAACTCACCTGATCAATCCTACACTCAAAGTTCGTCAGGATCAAACAGTCAGAGTCAAGGTCCAGGAATTCTGTGCAACATAGCGGTGAACATAAAGAATGCTCAAGACTTTACTGAATCATCAGTAAAGCAGCACATAGCACTTCTTGCTTCGGTGCTTGAATCGTATGAAAGCTTGGTTGCAGGTAGAATTGGGAACCCTGATATGACAAAGGAAGATTATGATCAGATCGATCCAGAGGAGCTGGAGTTGATCGACATTAAATGGGGAATGGCAAGCTTGGTGAGAAGAGCTCAACGTTTTATGGAAATCACTGGTCGAAACAGTCTTTCAGGACCTGATCAAAAGCTTGGGTTTGATAAATCGAAAGTCACATGTTTCAAATGTAAAGAGAAGGGACACTTCAAACGTGAATGTCCTAATCGGGAAGTTAACAGTCATCAAAACCCGTTCTCAAATGATTATTACAGACAAGCGATCTACCATAAGACAAGTCAACAACCATTCACACAAAGACCTCAGATCGAGAATAAACCTGAAAAAGCTCTCTTAGTCAACCAAGATGATGAGAAAGTTGCTGAAGGTTTTAGTTGGGATAAGTATATCCCTGGTAGTGAGGGTAGGGCCATGATGGCAGAGATTGTAGAAGAACCGGAATGCACTGTTGAGACAAAAGAAGTCAGTGAAGTGACGTCTGAAGAGAGTTTGGCCGATCTTGAAAAAGTTGCTGCAGAAGTCTATTACTACCAGTCTGAACAGGAGATTATTGCTAGTTCTTTCAAATCAATAATGCCTCCTAATATGTTTGAATCTTTTGCAGGTTTTTTCAATGAGCCAACCACAGGATGTTGTCCACGATACGATGTTGAAAAAGAATCAGTCGAAGAGATAATAGACGTGTCAAAAGAAATGAATGAAGAGACTCTAAAAGAGATTGCTGACAAAGCATTGATGGGCAAGCTAAAAGAGGTAGAAACAGAATCTATTGATACGGAGTCTGTCGAAACCGAGTCAGTTGAAAGTGTGTCTGTTGAAACGGTCAAAAAGGAGTCTGATGAGAAATCGGAAAATGAGGAGATCAAATCAGCAGAAAAGTCTGAGTCGGAGTCTGATGGTTTTGGTAAAACATATATTAAAATTGATCAAGATGAAAAGGTTACCGAAAAGGTTGATTCGATTCTTGAAATTCCATGCAAAAACTGTTCAAAATCATGCATGGATTGTCTTGAAAAAGACAAGCAATTTCAAGAATTGAAGAAAAATTTACTGATGAAGTAAAATTTGATCTCCGTGAGATAAAGGAAGCATATGAAACTTTGACACGATCAATCAAGATGATTAAAAAAGAAAGTTGTGAAAATAATAAAGCCACCAAATTGCTAAAATCTACTGTCATGGATAAACAAATGGAACTGAAAGGGTTAATGAGAATTGAAACTAAAAGGGTTGATAAGAAAGTGATGAGTTATGATGCGTCATCATATGTTATTGATCAAATTGTTCCGAAACAATCTGATGCGAAACCTGTCTGCAAAAGTGTTCCACCCCCAATGTGGAATCATTACACTCAAAAGTATCCAGATGGGGGGGGGGGGGAATTTGCATTGAATCTCAAGTTAAGAACAATTGAGAATGAGTTGCCTGAGAGCATTGATGTTACATTTTCTCCATCCGACACTGATAATGACTCACAGGTGATCAAAACCGTTGTTGACCAGGTGTTAGATGAAGAAAGTGTTAACTCGGAGTTTGATACTATGAAAACTCATTTTGAAAACTCCATTTCTGATTCTGAAGAAGATGGTAACTTCTTAGACAAGTTCATACCAAAATCAGATTCATTTGTGAATGATGATTCGATCATTGTGGTTTACACAATGACCGAAACTGATAAACTTTATTCTGATTTTGAGTATCCAATCCAGAACGCGAACATGCAAAATGTTGATAAGGTGTTTAAACTTGTTGAGATTGACATTTCTGAGGTTATCAACAACGAGTTTCTTTCAAAACCTAAAAAGTCTTTTGTGAAACCACAATCAAACAACTCGGGAAAGAAAGAGTGGGTGGGCAATGGTGGTAATAACAAAAGAAATGGTAACAATTTCAAAAACAAAGGTATTGGTTTTGAAAAGAAAATGGCTAAGAAGAATGTCAAGCCAAAAGAAAAGATGAGTGATATTTTTGTTGTTGGTCCTAGTGTTGATGCTGAAAAGGACTATATCTTCAGTCAAAAAGCCATTGACGATTTCAATGCAGCGAAAAAGTTGAGAGAAGAGACCTACAAATCAACTTTTGTTGAGTATGACAAAAGAGTTTGTTACCGCTGCAATGAGATTGGTCATATGGCGAAACAATGCACCAAAAAGATTGAAAACCCCATTTTCAAGAAACCAATTTTGCAAAAGACCAAACCTAACATTTCAACTGATGATAAGGGCAAAACACCAATGATTTCTCCCGTTCGTATTTTGAAAAGAGGTGAATCTTTGAAGTCCGAGGATAAGCCGGAATCAACATTTGAGATTGGTGAATCCTCGAAAACCCGAAAGACTTCAAAGATTTATCCAAAGACAAAAATCTTGCAAAATCAATCATGGGTGGCAAAACCAAAACAATCAGTTGGAGAAATGAAAATGGAAAATGAGCTAAAATCTGAATCAAAAGTGTGTGCAAATGATGTTAAGAAACTTGAATTTGAACTAGACAAGCTGCTTGAGGAATTCCCTCCAATTAAAGAGAAAGATTTAAAACCAAAAGCTGAACCTGGTGTTCCAAACGTCATTTTTAACATTCCGAAAGTTGATATGTCATGTGATCTAGTGTTCGGTAGTGTTCAAAAGGTAAAGAAATCATGGGCTTCATTGTTTGAATGAATTTATGTGATGTATTCAGGGACTTCCGAGGTCAATAATCTCGAAGTGGATCATGGACAGCGGAGCTTCAAGGCATATGACTGGAATGCTGGCTTTACTCTAAGATGTTAAATCAATAAACGGTGGATATGTTGGATTTGCAGGGAATCAGGGTGGCAGAATAGTTGGTGAAGGAAATCTACCAAATGGAGTTGTGTCGTTTGAAAAAGTGAACTATATCATCGAACTTGAAAACAATCTGTTGAGCATCTCACATATTTGTGACAAGTCATTTACAGTACACTTTACTAAAAATGAATGTTTAATCTTAAAACCCGGTTTTAAAATTCCTGAGGACATGGTGTTGATGCGAGCTCCATGGGAAAATGATTTGTATGTACTTGATATGAGTGTCGCAACAACAACAGATTATCAAAAACAATGTTTTGTGAAAAAAACAAAAGCGACTGAAAAAGAATCGAGAATGTGGCATCGAAAGATGGGCCACATTCATGTGCGAAAAATGAATTTTCTTGTGCACAATGATCTTATAGAAGGTGTAAATTTGAAAAATTTTCATTTAAATGATGATTGTATAGAGTGCAAGAAAGGAAAACAGACGAAGAAGACACATCCACAGAAGTTGCTGAATTCAATCAGAGTACCGCTCGAGAGGCTCCACATGGACCTTTTCGGACCAGTTAATGTAAAGAGCTCAAGCGGAGACTTATACTGTCTTGTGGTCACTGACGACTACACAAGGTTTTCATGGGTGATGTGTATTGAAAGCAAAGACCAAACGTTTGATTCGTTGATGGTACTGTTCAAGAAGATGGAGATGCTGTACAAATTGCCGATCAGAAGAATAAGAAGCGATAATGGAACTGAGTTCAGAAACAATCGCATGCTCGAGTTTTGTAATGAAAAAGGAATTCTTCATGAATTTAGTGCACCATACACTCCACAGCAAAATGGTGTAGCTGAACGAAAGAATCGCACCTTGATTGAAACAGCTCGAACAATGCTCGCCGATTCCAAGTTGCCAATATTTTTCTGGAGTGAAGCAGTTGCAGCAGCGTGTTATACATTGAATCGTGTTCTCACAGTGAAGAAATACAAGAAAACGTGTTTTGAACTTCTTCATCGTTACAAACCAAATTTGAAGTTTTTAGAACCGTTTGGATCGCCTTGTACTTTCATTGATCTAGATGGTAAGTTTGGTGCTAAAAGTAATGACGGTTTCTTTGTAGGTTATGCGAGTCCGCTGAAGAGGGTGTTCGTTCCGTGCCTGGGGAAGATAATACAAGTTCAGCATCTTGATTGTCAGAAGCATACTGCTCCACCACAACTTCCCGGACAAAGATTCTTGTTCGATTACGACAAACTCTGGGAGTCTTTCCAACTGCCGACTGAGCCTAGTGAAGAGGAACTAGCTTACTTATACCAACATCAACAATCTATGTCACAAGATCAGGTGCCAAGACCGTTGGTAGTTTCTCAGCCTGATGTGGGTACAAACATTCCTAAAAATGGTACAAATGATCACGAGGCCGGTCCAAGTGGAACTGCTCATGAACCACCAGAGGAACCAGCTCCATCATTTGATAATTCTGACGACTCAGAATCGGAAGACGGTCCGACTTTTGACGAGGAACCAAATATTGCTACGACTGAAGCTGAGGATCACACCGGTGATCTAGATATTACGAACTTGCAATCGGAAGTGAGCGTGCCTGACACTGCTATGCCAAGAACGCTGTCTTATCATCCTTCATAGCAGATAATCGGTGATCTTCAGAGCGGAGTAAAAACGCGGGATCAGATCAACAGAGCTCTTACATGTTTTTATACATTTGTTGCTCCTTTACAGGAAGAGTTCTCACTTAAGTGTTTCATTTCGCAGGTTGAACCAAAAACGTATAAAGAAGCTTTAACTGAAGAAAGCTGGGTTAACGCTATGCAGGAAGAGTTACAGCAGTTTAAGAAGCTGGGAGTTTGGGTATTAGTAGACCTTCCTGAAAATCAAAAGCTGATTAAAACAAAGTGGGTATTCAAATGTAAAAGAGATGATAGAGGAGTCATTGTTCGAAACAAAGCACGATTGGTAGTACAGGGATTCAGTCAGCAAGAAGGCATTGACTTTACAGAGGTGTATGCGCCTGTTGCTAGACTTGAGGCGATTAGGATCTTCCTGGAGTTCGCGTCTTGGAAAGGATTCAAAGTCTACCAATTAGATGTGAATCTGCATTCCTATATGGCAAAATCAAAGAAGAAGTGTATGTTGGACAACCGCCGGGGTTTACTGATCCACTACACAAAAACAAAGTCTATCTTCTGGATAAAGCGCTTTACGAACTTCACCAGGCCCCAAGAGCCTGGTATGAGACGCTTTTCCAACATCTGCTGGACAACGGGTTCACCAGAGGGACGGTTGATAACACTCTGTTTACAAAAGAGGTTGCAGGGCATCTTTTGATCATGCAAATCTACGTGGATGACATCATTTTTGGTTCGACAAATGACGAGTTGTGTAAAGATTTTGAAAATGTTATGAAGAAGAAATTTGAGATGAGTTCAATGGGGGAGATGAAGTTCTTCCTAGGGCTACAGGTCGAGCAAATGCCCGAAGGAATCTTCATTCATCAAACCAAATACGTGAACGATGTTCTGGATAAGTTCAACATGTCTGAATCTACTCCAACATCAACCCCCTTAGCTCAAAATCACGGAATCTGTCCAGATGAGAGTGGAGAAAAAGTGGACGAGACATATTACCGGTCGATAATTGGATCTTTGATGTATCTTACTGCTTCTCTCCCGGACATCATGTATCCAACCTGTTTATGCGCCCGATATCAGTCCAGCCCACGCCAGTCACACTTGACGATCGTGAAACACATTTTACGGTATTTGAAAGGCTGCCCAAGCACCGGCTTGTGGTATCCTAAGTCTGGTGATTTCTCTCTCACAGGTTTTGCTGATTCGGATTTTGGTAGCTACAAGAAAAATGCTAAGTCCACCACTGTAGGCTGTCAGTTCTTCGGAACTCGACTAGTCACTTGGCAGTGCAAGAAACAAACGTTAGTCGCACTCTCTACCTGCGAGGCTGAATACGTTTCGGCCTCGAGCTGTTGCTCACAGATCCTTTGGATCCAACAGCAGATGCGAGACTTTGGTTTGCAGTTCTTGGACACACCTATATTTGTGGACAATGAAGCAGCGATTAACATAACGAAAAACCCGGTTCACCATTCTAAAACAATACATATAGAAATTCGGCTTCATTTCATCCGTGATTGTCACGAGAAGAAATTGATTCGAATCGAACATGTACACACCGATGAACAGAAAGCTGATTTTTACACCAAACCGTTTGATAAAAGGAGATTTAACTATCTTTTGAAGTTAAATTGGATGAAAAATTTGTTTTCTGGGAGGGTTGTTGAACGTGAAGCCGAGGAGGACGGCGATCTGATGTGATCAACGTTATGTTGTCAAGTTTTTGTACAGTTTATTTTCTGCTTTTGATAAAAACAAAAACTCAAAAATATGTCTTTGTTTTTAGGGGGAGAAAGTTTGCAGAAAATCCAAAAACATGATAAAATTTCAAAAATCCAAAAACAATAGAAAAACTGAAAATGAGTTTGTGTAAAAAGGGGAAATGATAGTACATCAGCTAGACAGATGCAATACGCTAAAGATATGTAAAGATTAAATGTGTTAAGCAGTCTTGCAGATGATATGCCGATAGGTTTTTACACATTTAGTAGGTTTGTTTGGGATATAAACATAAATAATTACTTTCTTTTATGTGGGGAACATCTCTCGGATATATGGGTAACCCCCGAAATCTTGTTTGAAAGGTCCCTCTTTCTGAGATACTAGGTCTTTATGCTTAGTGATATCTGGGGTATTATCCCGGGACTTCTGATTTTGCGGAAGCAATGGCCTAGTCCCCGGATAATACTTTATTTTGCTTGAAATAAAAGCCTCCCCTCAGCATAAAAAATGATGAAACATTGCAAAATGCTAATCATGTGCTGTTGAAGAAAAGATTCTCTAAAGGGAACCCACCAAAAGTCGAAGCCGTCATCTCTCTGATTTTGCGGAAGCAATAGCCTGAGCTCTCTCAGCCCTCGCATTTAACCCCTTACAGATATCATCTAGGTATACTCACCTGTAAGACTGAATATTGGGATCTGGATACGGGAGTATATTCTGAGGTGGTACACACGTAAAAGTTAAGCCTTAAATCACTTAATCCGTATCCTGAACAGATTGAACTTTGTGTGAAAATTTAAGAGGATCAGTATATCGGCAATCAATGCGAACTGTTTAATACTGAAAATGTAATCAAAGCTTAACGGTGCTAGTATCTTGTCGGCAGCTGATATGATCCCCTAACACACTCACAAAAATATTGTGTGTACAGTTTATTGCTTATCATATTCAAAATCCAAAAAGATTTACATTTCATCTTATTTTCGACAACGAACGTTGGGGAACAGATGATCAAAGTCTTATGTGCTGAACAAGTCTGGATCATGAGGGTTGGGTAAGCAGTAGATTGAGAAAATGATTGGTAATTGCGTAAAAAGTTTTACAGTTCATTAATTTGAACTAAAATCAGTTTTAGAAAATCAACATCTTCATAAACTGGTCAGCCAAGGTCATTAATTTGGACTTGGTAGGCTGAACAGTTGACCAAGGTCATTAACTTGGACTTGGTTAACTGGGTGTGTCAGTAAAATATCAAAAAGTTAAAAATTTAAACATTGATTCCGCTTGAAAACATGATTCCGTTTAAAAAAATCTAATTCCGCTTGAAAATGTGATTCCGCTTGAAAGGTGATTCCGGTTGAAAAGACCTTAGTGCCTATTTCACACGAAATAAGCAGGTCTATAAATAGGGGTCTAATTCCGCTTGAACTCATCAGTTTTGTTATTTCGCTTCAAAGTTCCTCATCAGGCGATTTCAAGCGAAATACTCATATCATCGTTTTTAAGCCGTTACTCTGCCCGATTGTTGTTTGAAATCCATATTTAAGTTGGTTTGCTCAACTTAGATCATGGGAAAGGTGAGTTTGATGGTCGATTTGATCCAGATCTGTCTGATTTCGTTTGGTCGACGATGAACTGGACCAAAAACATAGATCTAGGGCTTGTTTGTTAAATAAAATGAACGTTAATCATATATGTATGGTCAGAATAGGTTGTAGATCTGTCTTAGTGTTTTGATTGAACCAGATCTGTTGTTTCCGCTTGAATGATGATGAACAGGATTTTCGGACTTAGATCTAGGTTATGTTTATGGGTTAAAATGAAATTAAATCACACCCACATGTTCGGAATTTGATAAGGAACAAACCCAGTTAATCAATTTCTTCATCTGATCATGTTGCTGTTTATCTGTAATTTCGCTTTAAACTGTGATTCTGCATGAGATGTGATTTCGTTTGAATAAGTGATTCCGTTTCAAATTGTGATTTCGCTTCAAACTGTCATTCCGTTTGAATTGTTATTCCGTTTGAAATGATTTCGTATGAATGATCAATGTGTTGAATTTTTTTTTCTAAGTGTTAATTTGATTGTATGTTGTTATGTTTCAGGCTTCAAATGTGATATTTGATCCATTACACAACAGTTGTTGTGTTTTCGATGAGGAGAAGATACCAAAGTTGACCGAATTCAAGAGTATTCTGGAGTTTATGAGAAGGTTACCGATTCAAAAAGCTTTGATGAATCAACATTTGGTTTTTAGATCACACATTGAACGCTTCTGGAATAACGCAACGTATGACGATGAACACAAAACAATAAACTCAATTGTGAGCTTGAATGATGAAGACAAACCAATTATTATCACAGAGCAGTTAGTACGTGAGGTGATAGACTTTCCGGACGATGAAAATTCTCCGTCAAAGTTCCCAGAGAGGATGGTCAAAGGTTGCATGTTGCGGATGGGTTATAATGGTTCGCTAAACAGTGCTAATTACTTGAAATCAAAGTTTTCAAAGCCTTACAAGTTTCTTATTCACCCAGTATTGCAAGCACTAAGTCATCGAAAGGGAGGTTATGATGCGATGAGGGATTATCAAATGAACATGGTGACAGCTCTCGTGTTAAACAAGAAATATAATTTTTCGAAGATTGTGTTTCATTATATGGTTGAGAACATTACTTCAAAGAGCAAGACTTGGGTGTATCCACGATTTGTACAAATGATACTGGATCATGCTTATCCAGATCTTGAGAGAGATGAGAATAATGATTTGTTGTTTCTATCTCACATGGATAATGAGTCTGTGAAACAATTGGCCAGATATCACCCAAACCATCCAGAGCCTTCAACAAAAGCTGAATTTTTTGGTTTCATCAAAGATAAGAATTATCAAGATCCAGATCCAATCAATCATCAGAACTGGAGAAATGAGAAAGAAATGAAAGAAAAGATTTATGCAGATGAATTAAAAACACTTGAAAGCTTCAAAGGAACTCGAAACGAGTGGTTCTTGAAAGAGAAAAAGAAGAGAAGCAGAAAAACAACTCCGAAAGTTCAAGTGGAGGAGGGTTCTTCATCACAACCTAAGAAAAAGCGTCAAAAGAAGGTTGTTGAAACTATGCTTGTGGATGAATCTGATAAAGAAGATGAAGCTGAATCTGAAACAGAAGTTAATGTTGAAGGAGATGTTCGTTTGTCTCCTGAATCTGAAAAGTTGTTGAATTCTCTTACTGATTATAATGCTGAAACAGGGAAGACAGCTGGTGATAAAGGTGATGATGCAGATAACAGTTCTTCTAGTTCATCTGATGAAGATATTGATGAAACTGAGCGGGCAGCAAGAATTAGAGCTGAGATGGAAAAAGAAAAGAAGCTCAAGAGAAAGAGGAAAGAAGATAAAGATGATGAGTTATACAATCCTTCTCCTGAGAATGTGATAGAATCTCAGACGCCTCCATCATCTGGTGGTAGGAAGAAACAATCTGCAAGAAAGAGAGTTGTTACTCCGAAGGTTGCAAAAAGATTGAAAGTGTTGTTAAAGAAGAAACCAATCCAGGAACCTAGTAAACAACCATCACCACCATCTGAACCTCAACATCAACCATCTCCAATTCATTCACCAATTCATCAATCAACACCAAGACAACCATCACCAATCCAATCACCACCACATCTTTCACCACAACATATTCATATTGCTACACCTCCACATGAACAACAACCTGTTGTTACATCTCAGCAAATCTTTCAAACACCACCATCCACACAACCACCTGTCCAAACTACACCTGGTTCTTCTGGTTACCAAACTTTTCCAACTGTTCCTGAGGGTAT
Organism: Helianthus tuberosus; assembly: GCA_030545235.1. Classification (NCBI taxonomy): domain Eukaryota; kingdom Viridiplantae; phylum Streptophyta; class Magnoliopsida; order Asterales; family Asteraceae; genus Helianthus; species Helianthus tuberosus. The sequence goes on along the minus strand of CM060402.1, from coordinate 13,066,837 downwards.
TACTCTTGAAGACATTGGTGATTTCAATTTTGCGACTGATGTGCAAGTTAAGAGTTTGGAAAAGAAAGTTGAAGAAGTTTTGGTTGAGAACAAGAAGTTGTTGGATCGTGAGAAGAAATTAGAAAAGCGTGTAAAGACAGTCGAAGCTGAAAATTCTTCATTGTTAAAGAAAGTTGAATCTGATCAAGCTGAGATTGATATTCTGAAAGTTAAAGTTGCAGAGTTAGAGGAAGACAAAGCACGCAGAGATGAGCAGAACAAGAACTTTGAGTTAAAGAACAAAGAATTGGAAGCTGCTAAAGCAATGAAAGAACACGAGGTATACATGATGAATAAAGTGTTAGAAAACTTGCTGGGAAAGTCTATTGAGCAGAGATTTGAAGAGATTGAAGTTGAAGAGGTTAGAGCTCGACGTCAGGCTGAAATTGATACTGAAATGAAAGACAAGGGTAAAGGAATTGAAGGTGTTTCTGATATTACTGAAAGATCAATTATTCCAGTAACTGGGTCTGAGTCTCCTATTCAAAATCCTCGTCCGATTTCTGTTGTGTCTGCTATTTTTGAGGAAGATGTATTAATTGATGATGTATTTAATAATGAGGAAGAGGTTGAGGAGGATGATGAAGAAGAGGATGTTGATGAAGATAAGACTGATGATGCAGATGATGTATTTTCTGCAAGCAGCCATAGTGATGATAATGATGATGACAATGATCAAGGCGGTACAGGAATTAAAGTAACAGAAGCGTCGAATGAAGAAAATGTCGTTGATTATCTTCACGATGATGTGAATGAAGAGACTGAGGATGCTACAGGTGAGGGGGAGAACGTTGATGATGAGAACGTTGATAAAAGAGAAAAGTTGATATTGCATCTTGAACCTGAAGTTGAAGAAGGAGAAATCAGACATACTTACACCATGGCTGATATTATTGAAATGACACGTATTGATGATCCTAACTTCAAGTTTGATTTTGAAGAAGAGTTGAATGCGTTTGATATGAATCAACAGCCTGACTATCAGTACAAGTATGTTGATGAGGCAGATAATTATGATCGTGTTGAAGTTGAAGATTGCAGCGACGAAGAAGATGAGAATATTGATACATCAAACTTTCCAACTCTGGTTGAGTTTTTTAGTCAAGAGAATGTCGATGAGTTGAGGAGGAAAGTTGAAGAATGTCTGAAAGATAAGAATTTTGATGGTACTACAAAAGATGCACAGCGCGAAGAACGCAAGAAGTGGTTTAGAAAGAGTAATGAAAGAAAATTCAAGCGGCCATTGAAGTATTACAAGAGAGACAGGGATGTTTCACTTGGGGATATTATCAGTTGGGGTTTTCAACCACAAGTTAATATGTATGCTATTTGACGAGAATTTGGGGTGCAGTATTTTGAGTACATACAGGATATCATGTCACTACCTTGGTGGGATGTTGAAGAGTTGTCACAAGTTAAAACTCTAGATTATCTTGTAAGAAAGCATGATGTACCCATCTGGGGTTTGATGAAATTTGAAGCCTTCAGAGGATTCAAACACTGGAAACCTCATTACCCTAAGAAGGTGAGAAGAGTGAATCCGGAGACTGGAAATGAAGAAATAATCCTGCAGATAAAGAAGCCAAGGGTGATCAAGAACATTCCAGTACCAAAAATGGAACAAGATTTCTACAAAGGATTTATGTACTGGGTGTACAGCTGCTTGACTACTGAAGCTGTGATCATCTACAGGGTTGAGAATGAAGTGAGATACATTCATGTGTATGATCCTTTATGGTTGGTAAATTGCTTGGCGAAAGACATTGAATGCTTGTTTGTTAATAAGATTGGTTTCAAAGTTGAAGACAAAGACCAAGCCATGCAATTTCAGAAGGTTGTTTCTATCTGCTTCCAAAAAGGTATCAATGCTGATAATAAATGGACGTCTAAGTGGTGAGAGATTGAGAAAGAGGAAGCGTTGAAGGTTGAAAGAGAAAGAAAAGCTCGAGAAGATAAAGACAACATGCTGAGGCATACTGTGGTTCAAAGAATGGCTGCTAAAGAAAAGAAAAGAGTTGATGAGAACGAAAAGCTTAGGAAGCTGCTGATGAAAAAGCCTAAGCCGAGGGAAGAAAAGTTTAAAACATTATGAAGAAAGCGCTGAAGACTAGACTGAAGACTCCGGCAATATCCAAGGGGGAGTTTGTTGGTGCATAATGTCTATAGCCTACGTCTAAAGTCTAGGTCATGTCGGTAGCTTGTATAGGGATCTAAATGTCAAAAATGTAATTTTATGTTGTTTTGTAGTAATTTCGCTTGAAATGACATGTGGTCATTTCATGCGAAATCAGGAGCCTATAAATAGGCAAGTGTAGCTTCTCATTTGGCACGGAATTAGTTGTAGTGTAACGAAGTGCTGCCCGATTTTCAAGTCAAATATCAATGAGAAGCTTGTTTTAAGTATCATATTCTGTTTCTACTCATTTCTTACACTGATTCTAGGCTGTTTATTTGTTTCCGCCTCTCAAACAGTTGTGTATTGATTCTGATTGACTCATTAGGTCGCCAAATCGATCCTACAAATGTTGCCGCCTCCGTTTACGCTATTACTAAAGTTGTCTTCATGAGTACGTTTGCTACGAATAATTTGTTGAGGTTCAACAGGATTCCGGGCAGCAGCAAGGATTGCTGGAATAGCATTGGCTATTCCTTGGGCAACGATATTCTCGATATCTTGCCTATTGAGGAAGTGATCCTCATTGTTTTGCTAAGATTGGTTAATCTCGTTAACTGGTTCATTATCAGCGTGTTCCATCTGAATTTTTATCAATTGTTAATTATCACAGGCTAATATTTTGTATAACCATTCAAGTATCACTGTACAAACAGAAAAATGGCAAACATTGCGACTTTTATATATATATATATACATGTCTATTACAAATTACACTAAATTTCAAAATATACTAGGGGTTGTGCATTCATAATTTATTTTAGTCTATCTAGGAATATTATGTTTAGCATGCTTTTATATAAGGTTTATTCTATCTTTTCTTACTAAGTTGTTTATCTAACGGGCAAAGTTCCTTTAAAGTTTCTGGCTTATAGATGATATGGGTGCTAGTACTGGGTCAGGGTGTTGAGATATAAGATAATTTATAAACTTTTCTGGTTGAGATCTAATTTCATGGGTTGGTCCGGGTTTGGCAGTTTAACTTAATTTAAAGTTAACATTTACTGCTGTAGTGGCTAACATATAGAGATTTGCCCATTGTTCATCTAATTCATTTTCCCCTGGTAGGTTATTACCTATTTCTTGAGTTTCCTTATTAATCATCACTCCTTTTGGTTGTGACTTCTTTATTTTCTCTTGATTTTTTCTAATAATCCAACTTCTTTTCTTAGTGGTAAGTGGTTTCTCAAACTGTGCCTTACGAACAAATATTCCTTCCTCCGTATCTGCTGAGTATCTTGAGGAATTTGATTGGAATGAGGTTCCCTTATCTTTTGGTGAACTATCTAATTGGCGATAGATGTCCGAAATTCTTTGCTTACCCATACTGTAAACAGACAAATAACACAAAAACACATAATCATAGAATGGCAATCAGTAAAATTAAGTATTTCTAAATACTTAATTGGCTTAAATCAGTGGCTCTGATACCACCTTTTTCTGTCACGGCCCCCGGCCCGGTTTGACCCAGTCCAGAAGCCGCGGGACAGAAACCCCGTGGTATTTATTTAATTTGGCAGCGGAATTATTAACAGGATCGTTTAAAACATGAAAATACCCGATTATTTTATTTGGTAGTTAGGGAACAACCTCGTAATTTACAATAAGGGAATTTCGCTGGGAAACCCCTCTTTTACAAAAAAAAACATGTTTCTTTATTTTTATTAAGCCACTTCTTCAAGTTTGTAGTGCTACACGACACTTTCCCCTGAATCACAGCAGATTACCTGAAACATGTTTTAAAAAGGTTTTATCAGCAAGAAAATACTGGCGAGTCACTCAAGTTGCACAAAACGACACATTGTTATAATATACAGTATTAAGGGTGATTACATTGTTTTTATCAACCAATTACCCCAAATCGGTATTTGTCACTCGACTGTATCTGTGACTATGGTCAGATCACCCATTGGCTAACCCGTTGTCCAATGGTGACGGGAAACAAGTAATGTATACAAAACCCCACATACCGGCAGTAATTGAAGATTACAAAGACTTAATCCCTGTAATTATAACCTTGAAAACATTTTAAGATTTTGTAAAGCACTTTGATAAAAAGAGAATGACTCACATTACAGATTTAAACGGGCAGAGTTTTGCCTACTGATTAGCCTTGTAACCTAATTTAAATAACAATGCACACGAAAACTAGGTTAGTAACTTAATTCAACATTTACGATAACTCACGAGATTAAAACCCTCACGATGAATGAGAAAGTGCAATACTTAAACATCCATCGAATTTACGACGAATGACAAAGTATAGCCCAATTAAGGGCAGGACTTAAACATCCATCGGACTGGTCTCCATCGATCGGACATTAAATCATATCAGTGATCGAGTTATTATCCTGTTGTCGCGGCAGCGTTTCGTGCTGTGTGTGTGTTTTGAACTGTTTAGATGATATCTCAGTGTACGAAATGAATTTTAACGTCGAACCAACGTCAAACTTCAAGTGCCACACCCCTCTATATATACTGAAAAATGGGCTCCCTCGCGTGGCGCGAGGGCCTGTCGCGTGGCGCGAGGGCACCCCCTCTAGCATAGGGTAGCCTCGTGTCTCAGTAGCTTGGGTGAGTCGACGGTTCGTTAAATTTCGAATTCTATCGAAAACTGTTTAGATAATAACAATTAGGGAACACCCCCCCCCCCCTGAGTTTTAGGGGCCCTGATCCTAGTTCCGATTGTTCTGAAAATTTTAGGGGTCATGCAATATTACTTGGGGGTCTCAATTAGGGTTTCTTATTGGACAAAATAAGATAAGAATTAGAAATTTTGGTGAGAGTTGTTACATAAACCCTAAAGCTAAACTCTAAAGTTAAACCCTAAACCCTAAAGCTAAACCCTAAGGCTAAACCCTAAAGCTAAACCCTAAGGCTAAACCCTAAAGCTAAACCCTAAAAGTCAAACCCTACTATATTTAGGGTTTAGGGGTTATGATTTAGGGGTTAGGGTTAAGAGATCCTAGTTAGGTTTCGACGAGCCGGTTCCAACGCCGCTGGAATGAGTCCAATCGGAGTTCGTTTGAGTCGGTTCCCCACTGTTCCCCACTTTTTTAGTGTTCCCCAATGAACCTCACACAGTGTGAGGTTCATTGGGGAACACTAAAAAAGTGGGGAATATTGGCGAACCGACTCAAACGAACTCCGATTGGACTCATTCCTGCGGCGTTGGAACCGGCTCGTCGAACCCTAACTAGGATCTCTTAACCCTAACCCCTAAATCATAACCCCTAAACCCTAAATATATTAGGGTTTGGCTTTTAGGTTTTAGCTTTAGGGTTTAGCATTATGGTTTAGCTTTAGGGTTTAGTTTTAGGGTTTAGGGTTTAGATTTAGGGTTTAGGGTTCAGCTTTAAGGTTTAGCATTAGGGTTTAGCTTTAGGTTTAGCCTTTAGCGTTTAGCTTTTAGGGTTTATAGTTTAGATTTTACGGTTTAGCTTATGTTTTAGGCTTATTTTTTAGCTTTAGGGTTTAGAGTTTAGGAGTTAGGATTTAGGGTTTAGGGTTAAGAGATCTTAGTTAGGGTTCGACGAGCCGGTTCCAACGCCGCTGGAATGAGTCCAATCAGAGTTCGTTTGAGTCGGTTCCCCGCTGTTCCCCACTTTTTTAGTGTTCCACAATGAACCTTCCCCTATATATATATATATATATTTGTAATAAAAATAAATAAATGGGATAAAACTCGAGTTTTTCATTACAATACATTTGTAGGAATAAACCCTGGTTTATTGAATTCAAAATCTCTTTGTTTATTTAGGTAACTTTTATAGCCACATTTCCAAGCCTTCAGTGCTCCCCAGCTGGCTTCTATTAGCTTCAAATTAAGTTACCTGAAACGTGTTTTAAAAATGTTTTATCAGTAAAAAATACTGGTGAGTGCATACCAGTTTAATCGAAACAAGCTTTTATAATTTCACAGTATTGAGAGCAATTACAATGTTTATATCTACACAGTTACTCATTCGGTACTGTCAACACCTGACTTGTGGGTCATGTTACTCATTGGCTAACTCTTTGTCCAATAGTTACGGATTTCAAATAATGTATACAAAACCCCAACATACCGGCAGTAATTGTAGAATACATAGACTCAATCACTGTTAATTTTATTTGAGTTCTGGTAAAATATTTTGACTCACAAAAAGATTTACAAAAAGGTGCCAAAAACCAAGTTGTACTCACATTGTATACTCAGGTAATACTAAAGCTTCCTGGTGAATCTCCTAGTTATTATCTATTAAAAAATAAACAATGCACACGTGTTAGTAAGATAACCCAAATCTCATTAACCATACAACACGAGACAGAACTCCGACGAACTGAGTCAGGCAGAGCCTTGACATGCGTTAGGGAGCCCTAGATCAATCGGGTAGGGTAACAAATACATGGTTGGGGGTTATAATACTTACAACAAGGCAGAGCTTCACTTTTTAGGGGTATATCTCCCGAGAGTTTTAGCTTAATAGAGATTTAAGAGAGAATTAGAAAATGAACGGTGAAAAAATGAGCTCTTGACCCCCTTTTATAGGCTGATCCGACACTCCGTCGCGCCCCGTAACATCCCAGGCTAAGCTTGTTACGGGCCGCGAGCCGCCTGTAGCTAGGGTTAGGCTGGTCGAGTCATCGAGTATAGCTTCGACACCTGGTGACACGTGGCGCAATGCAGTGTCTGGCAAGTAATGCCTATCGCGCTCTGCGAGACACTTAGGTCTCTCCTGTCGCAGAGCGCGAGACACTATAAATATTTCTTTTATTTGTTTTTTTATTAATATAAAGGTATTTTAGGGTCGTTTTTTCGTATACGGGGTATATTTAGGAACGTTAGGGTGTTGTAAGGGTTTTAGGAGGGTTGTTATATCCTCCCCACCTTGTTTTAGATCTCATCCTCGAGGTCTACTGGAACAGGTGTGGATATTTCTTTTGCATCTCTGACTGGAGCTCCCATGTATATTCTGGTACTCTCTTGGAATCCCATTTCACTTTGACCAGAACTAATCTCTTGTGTTTAGGATTCTTGATCTTCATATCTTCAATCTGAATGGGTTTCTCTGTAAACTTAAGTTTCTCATTTACCTCTATGTCCTTAAGAGGTATCACTAAAGAATCGTCTGCTAAGCACTTTTTGAGGTTACATACATGAAACACATTATGTATTCCTGCCATTTCCTCTGGCAGTTGTAGCTGATAAGCTACTGGTCCTATTCTTTTGATAATCTCAAAAGGTCCAACATACCTGGGGCTTAGTTTTCCTCTTTTAACGAATCTGACTAATCCTTTCCAAGGAGAAACTTTTAATAATACCTTGTCTCCCACTTGAAATTCCAAGGGTTTTCATCTGTTATCTACATAACTCTTTTGACGATCTCGTGCTGTTTTCAGTCTTTCTTTGACTTGAATTATCTTGTCCGTTGTTTCTTGTATTGTCTCTGGTCCAGATAGTTGCTTTTCTCCAATTTCTGCCCAAGAGACTGGAGTTCGGCACTTTCGTCCATAAAGTGCTTCAAATGGTGCAGCATTAATGCTAGTATGATAGTTGTTATTGTAGGAAAATTCTATCAATGGCAAATGATCGTCCTAATTTCCTCCAAAATCAATTACATAGGCTCTAAGCATATCTTCCATCGTTTGTATTGTCCTTTCGCTTTGTCCGTCCGTTTGAGGATGATAAGTTGTGCTTAGATTTAACCTGGTTCCCATTGCTTTTTGGAAACTTGTCCAAAAATGAGAAGTAAAATGGCTATCTCTATCAGATACAATAGATAAAGGTATTCCATGTAATGAAACTATTTCATTACATATAACTTGGCTAACTGTTCCATACTAAAAGTTTCCTTATAGGTAAGAAATGAGCAGATTTTGTTAATCTGTCGACAATCACCCAGATTATATCACTACCTTTTCGTGTTTTGGGTAATTTGGTAACAAAGTCCATTGTTATCAATTCCCATTTCCATATTGGCATTTCTAGTTGTTGTAATAACCCTGAGGTTTTCTGATGTTCAGCTTTAACCTGTGAACATGTTAGACATTTAGCAACATAGTTTGCTATATCCTTTTTCATTCCTATCCACCAAAAATTCTTCCTTAAGTATTGATACATCTTATCACTTCCGGGATGTATCATATACTTAGACTTATGGGCTTCTTCTAGAATTCTGTGGCATAGTTTTCTTTGTTTAGGTATCCACATCCTTTTCTTATAGAATTTCCAAATTCCATCTGATCATTGTTCTAATTCCTTAATCATTCCTTTTAAACCTTTAGCATTGTCCTTGAATGCTGTTTCATGTACCTCTCTAATTTGCTTATTTAAATCTATCTGCAGATTTAATCTTAGAGAGCGTACTCATTTTGGCTTTTCATGATACTTTCGACTTAAAGCATCAACTACTACATTAGCCTTTCTTGCATGATACTGGATATCACAATCATAATTGCTAAGAATCTCCATCCAACGTCTTTGTCTCATATTTAATTCCTTTTGCCCAAAAATATACCTTAAACTCTTTTGATCTGTGAAGATAACAAACTTACTACCATAAAGATAGTATCTCCAAATCTTAAGGGCAAAACTATGGCTCCTAATTCTAGATCATGGGTTGTGTAATTATCTTCATGTTTCTTAAGTTGTCTAGAGGCGTAAGCTATAACCTTTTGACATTGCATCAACACAGATCCATATCCTAACTTTGACGCATCACAATAGACTATAAAGTATTCAGTTCCTTCTTGTAATGCGAGTACGGGTGGGTTGGTTAACCATTGCTTAAGAATCCTAGAGGCTTCCTCCTGTTTTGGTCCCCATTCAAACTTAGTTGATTTGCAGGTCAGTTTGGTTAATGGAATGGCTATTCTTGAGAATTCTTGGATAAACCGTCTATAATAACCTGCTAGTCCAAGAAAACTTCTCACCTTCGTCGGTAATTCAGGGACTTTCCATTTGGTAATTGCCTCGATTTTTGTGGGATCCACAGGAATTCCTTCATGATTAACTAGATGTCCAAGGAATTGCACTACTTGTAACCAGAATTCACATTTTGAGAATTTAGCATAAAGCTTCTTTTTTCTCAATAATGTCAGAAGTGTATGCAGATGCTCTGCATGATCCTCTTTACTCATAGAGTAGATTAAAATATCATCTATAAAGACAATTATAAATTTATCCAGGTATGGCTTACATATCATGTTCATCATGTCCATAAATGCGGCTGGGGCATTGGTTAAACCAAATGGCATGACAGTAAATTCATAATGATCGTACCTTGTTCTGAAAGCAGTTTTAGGAATGTCCTCTTCCTGTTACTTTCAATTGATGATATCCTGAGCATAATTCGATCTTAGAAAAGAATCAAGCTCCTTGAAGTTGATCGAACAGATCATCGATTCTCGGTAGTGGTTACCGATTTCTAATCGTAATCTTGTTCAATTCTCGGTAATCAATGCACATACACATCGATCCATCATTCTTTTTAACAAACAAAACTGGAGCTCCCCACGGTGATGAACTAGGTTGTATGAAACCTTTGTCAAGAAGTTCGTCCAATTGTTTCTTCAATTCCTGCATCTCCGTTGGTGCTAGTCGATAGGGTGCCTTGACAATCAGTGTTGTCCCTGGTATTAGGTGAATTATAAATTCAACCTCTCGATCTGGCGGTAATCCAGGTAACTCTTCTAGACAAACATCTGATAATTTAGATACTACTGGAATATCTTTTAATTATGTTCCTATAGTATTAATGATTGTGGAAATCATATACACTATGTCTCATTTCCTTGCATATCTTGCAGCTTTCATCACAGATATGAATTTTGTTGACTTGGTTGGCTTGTCTCCTTTGATTGTGATCTTTTCACCACTTGGTGTACTTACTTGTACTGAATTTTGATCACATAAAATACTAGCATGATTGGCTACCAACCAATCCATTCCTAGTACAATGTCAAATCCAGCCAGATTCATTGGGTAAAGGTTAGCAGAGAAATGATGGTTTAGAATTTCTATTCTTGCTCCCTGCAAGATTTCACTAATCCTAATGGATTCTCCGTTTGCCGTCTCTACCAGACAGTCTTGTTGAAGTTTAGTTAATGGTTGGTCGAGGAGTTTGTAGAAGGAAGTATTGATAAACCTTTGCTTTGCACCAGAGTCAAATAATACCTTGGCAAAAATATCGTTAACTAAAAACGTACCTGCAATCACATCCGGAATCATCTTGGCTTCTTTGGCTGTCAAAACGAATGCTCTGGCATTGTTCTTGGGTCCTTTAGTTATCTTTGCTTTGCTGGTTGTTGCTAGAGCTAGTTTCGGACATTTCGGTTTGATATGCCCAGTTTCTCCACAATTGAAGCATAACCTATTGCTAGGTTTCCTCCTACAATCTTCTTCCTTGTGTCCAGACATTTTGCAAAAGTTGCAGTATATTGAGCACCTTCCAAAGTGCTTCCTTTTGCAATACTTGCAATAAGGTGCAGAGGAGGAACCTGTACCTTTCCCACGGTTGGAATTACCGTAGCGAAATTCTTGGGTAAGCCTTTGAGCTAGGTTCTTTCTCTGGTTTTCCTCTTGTGTGCGTACCAATTCATTAGTCAGGGTATTGGCTAGTTCTATTGCTTCTTCTATGGTTTGTGGCCTAGCTGCCTTGACTACATGTCTGATTTCACTAATTAATCCCCAAATGTAACAGGAGATTAATACTGGTCCGGGTGAGGCTAAGGTTGGTACTATCCTAGCATATTCAAAGAATATGGTAGTGTAACCTTTGCAATCTATTCTAGTCATTTTAAGATTTAAGAACTTATTGGCGATTTATTCTTTTTCACGAGGAGGACAAAATTTTCTTTTAACTTTATCCTTAAAGTCGGTCCATTCCATATTATAAGCTCTGTCATTTCTCTAGACTGGAGAATAGTATTACACCATTCTAAAGCTGCATTTTTTAAAAGACTAGAAGCAAACATAATCTTATCTTCATCCGCACATTTACTTATTTTTAAGACTACATCTGTCTTTTTTATCCGGCGTAAGGCTACAATGGCTCCTTCATTGCCTGAGAATTCTATTGGTTTGCAAGACCAGAATTCTTTATAAGAACAACCATATGAAACAGTTATTCTTCTTTTTGGAATAAGTACTTGGATTAGTGGTCCATTATTTTCATTCACACTGTGACTTGGTTCAGTGGGTGGACGTTTACTTCCAATTACATATTTATTATTTTCTGCTTCTTTAATGGTCTTGATAATATATGGCATAGCATCTATATTTCCTTGTGCAACTATATGTTGGATGGCACTGTTATCTACTTGGTTTCTGTTATTATCATTATTCTGGTTTTACTGATTTACTTCGTTGTCCATCTGGATTATAAACATTTATCAGGTATCAATATTATAGAATAAATAATCACATAAGAAATTTGATCCAAAAACGTCAAACATTGTGACTTTACTCTTTTTATATATCTATATATATGCGTTGATTACAAACTATAACTGAAATTTAAACACACTAGTAGTTAGGCAACGGTATCTATCTTAGTCTATCTATTCTAGTTGATTTTTTTTTCTACATACAAAATTACACACATATCTATGTATTATTCTAGGTGTCGTTCATCCAATATTGCATCTCATGCTCGTCGTATTTCAAACGAGCTTTCCCCTATCTATCGAATTCTATTCCCTTCATCCACTAAATTTTCACTGTATTGACGGAGTTCCTACACACATTTTCGGCTCATGGGTGGGTCTACTGGTGGGGATGGCACTGGTTCTTCGAGAGTATATAATGCCGAATATGACCTATTGTCATCAAACCATGGGTCATATTCTAAAGGGTTTGGGGTTAGGATTCTAGGTAATTCATTAGGGTCGAATGCTAGGATGGGGAATTGGTTTTCCTGGTTTGGTTCTAGCATTTGTTGGTCTAGGAATAAGGGTAACAATGGCGGTTCAGCTATTTGGTTCAGATTAGAGTCTACTGCTGTAGTGGCTAACATGTGGAAATCTGCTAATTACCTATCAAGTTCCTCTTCCCACATTGGTTTATTAACTGCTTCCTGGGTTTGTGCATTTACTTCCCTATTGGCTTTCACTAATGCCCTCCGTTGTTGTAATTTTTTCATTATTTTCCTCCTCTCATGCGCTCCTCTACTAAACCATCCTCTATTTTTAGAAGGCAATGGCTCCTCAGACTGTGCCTTAAAAATAAATATTCCTTCCTCAGTATCAGCTGAGTATCCTGAGGGATTTGGCTGAGATGAGGTTCCTTCATCTTTTGGGGAACTAGCTAATTGACGATAAGCATCGGATGTACCTTGCTCACTCATACTGTAAACTAACAAATTGTCAAATAACACAAAATAATATACATATTTACACATAATCACATAGATTATTTCCTAACACAAATTAATTAAAATTTAAGTGTCAGCAGAACATTTCATTGGCTTAAACCAGTGGCTGTAGCTCTGATACCACCTTCTGTCGCAGCCCCCGACCCCTTGCCCTAGGAGCGGGCGGCCGCGGTTACTCAGAGCGGGTGGTATCGGTGTTTATTAATTTGGCAGCGGAAATGAGACATCAGGATCATAGTTAGGATATATTTATCAGAGTTAAAACACCAAACTTTATATATATATAGGGTAAGATTCATTGGGGAACACTAAAAAAGTGGGGAACAGCTGGGAACCGACTCAAACGAACTCCGATTGGACTCATTCCAGCGGCGTTGGAACCGGCTCGTCAAACCCTAACTAAGATCTCTTAACCCTAAACCCTAAACCCTAAATCCTAACTCCTAAACTCTAAACCCTAAAGCTAAAAAATAAGGCTAAAACCTAAGCTAAACCGTAATATCTAAACTATAAACCCTAAAAGCTAAACCCTAAAGGCTAACCCTAAAGCTAAACCCTAAACCCTAAAGTTAAACCCTAAACGCTAAAGCTAAACCATAAAGCTAAACCCTAAGGCTAAACCCTAAAGCTAAACCCTAAAAGCCAAACCCTAATATATTTAGGGTTTAGGGGTTATTATTTAGGGTTTAGGATTAAAAGATCATAGTTAGGGTTCGAAAAGCCGGTTCCATCGCCACTGGAATGCGTCCAATCGGAGTTCGTTTGAGTCGGTTCCCCGCTGTTCCCCACTTTTTTAGTGTTCCTCAATGAATCTTACCTTATATATATATAAAGTTTGGTGTTTTAACTCTGATAAATATATCCTAACTACGATCCTGATGTCTCATTTCCGCTGCCAAATTAACAAACACCGATACCACCCACTCTGAGTAACCGCAGCCGCCCGCTCCTAGGGCAAGGGGTCGGGGGCTGCGACAGAAGGTGGTATCAGAGCTACAGCCACTGAGTAACTGCGGCCCACCGTTCCCCACTTTTTTAGTGTTCCCCAATGAACCTCACACTATATATATATATATAATGGGATAGGGAGAGGATCATGAGAAAACTAGAAAACTAACTAAAAACCACTAAAAAGGAGGGGGGAGACTTTTAATGAAGGAGGGGGGACTTTTAATGAAGGAGGGGTAAAATTGGAAAAAAATATATATAACTTTTCAAACATTTCCCATTTCTCCATACGTTATCATTTTAAAACAAAAATGGCACCATAAGATCACAAATTTTTGTATCTTTCATTCAAGTATATTCGAGCATACTTTTTATGACATAAAAAAAGATTTATGGTGTCGTCTTGTTTTCAATACTTTTATTATAGTAGTGCACATGTGCAATATAACATGTACTACAATTGCATTACATGCTTAAAATTAGCTTTTTGAGTCTAGTTTAGCTTTTAGGGTTAGTTTTTTTGGAGGATTAGGATTAGGTTTTTGGGTGTGGGGGGAGGGGGGTTTAGGTTTTTGGGGGGTGGGGGGGGGGTTAGGCTTTTGGTGGGAGGGTGAATTTAGGTTTTTGGGGGGTGGGGGTGGGGGGTTTAGGTTTTTGGGGGGTGTCGGTGGGGGGTGGGTTAAGTGGTTTAAGCTTTATGTATTAGTGCACATGTGCAGTGCAACCAAAAAAAAAGTTTTTTTTTTTTTTTTTTTTGAAATTTTTTTTCCATACATAAAAAGTAGCGATTTTTCCATAAAAAAATTGTAAAAAAAAAAAAAAAAAAAAAATTTGGTATGTTTTTAGGTTTTTTTTAGGCTTTTTTGGTTAGCTTTTTGGTTTTCTCATTTAAACTAGTTTTCTCATGATCCATCCCCTAATGGGATAAAACCCCAGTTTTTCATTACAATACATTTGTAGGGATAAACCCTGATTTATTGAATTCAAAATCTCTTTTTTTATTTAGGTAACTTTTATAGCCACTTTTCCAAGCATTCAGTGCTCTCCAGCTGGCTTTTATTAGCTTCACATTATAACTGAAACGTGTTTTAAAAAGGTTTTATCAGCAAGAAATACTGGTGAGTGCATCCCAGTTTAATCAAAACAAGATTTTATAATTTCACAATATTGAGAGTGATTACAATGTTTATATCTACACAGTTACTCATTCAGTACTGTCTAGTGTCAACACCTTACTTGTGGGTCATGTTACTCATTGGCTAACTCTTTGTCCAATAGTAACGGATTTCAAATAATGAATACAAAACCCCAACATACCGGCAGTAATTGTAGAATACATAGACTCAGTCACTGTTAATTATATTTGAGTTTTAGTAAAATATTTTGACTCAAAAAAAGATTTACAAAAAGGTGCCAAAAAGCAAGATGTACTCACATTGTATACTTAAGTAAAACTAAAGCTTCCTGGTGAATCTCCTGATTATTATCTATTAAAAATTAAACAATGCACACGTGTTAGTAAGATAACCCAAATCACATTAGCCATACAACACGAGACAGAACTCCAACGAACTGAGTCAGGCAGAGTCTTGACATGCGTTACAGAGCCCTAGATCAATCGGGTAGGGAAACAAATACGTGATCGGGGGTTATAATACTTACAACGAGGCAGAGCTTCGCTTTTTAGGGGTATAACTCCCGAGAGTTTTAGCTTACTAGAGATTTGAGAGAGAATTAGAAAATGAACGGTGAAGAAATGAGCTCTCGACCCCCTTTTATAGGCTAATCCGACACTCCGTCGCGCCCCGAGACGCCCCAGGCTAAGCATGTCGTGGGCCGCGAGCCACCTGTAGCTAGGGTTAGGCTTGTCAAGTCATCGAGTATAGCTTCGACACGTGGTGACACGTGGCGCAATGCAGTGTCCGGCAAGTAATACCCGTCGCACCCGCGAGACACTTAGGTCTATCCCGTCGTAAGCCGCGAGACACTATAATTATTTGTTTTATTTGTTTTTTATTAATATAAAGGTATTTTAGGGTCGTTTTTTCGTATACGGGGTATATTTAGGGACGTTAGGGGTGTTGTAAGGGTTTTTGGAGGGATGTTATACATTGTAATCGCTCTCAATACTGTAAAGTTATAAAAGCTTGTTTTGATTAAACTAGGATGCACTCACCAATATTTCTTTCTGATAAAACCTTTTTAAAACGCGTTTCAGGTAACTTAATGTGAAGCTAATAGAAGCGAGCAGGGGAGCACTGAAGGCTTAAAGAAGTGGCTATAAAAGTTACCTACACAAAATGAAGTTTATGTTTTCAATAATTAGGGTTTATCCCTAACAATGTATTATCAATGAAACTTGGGTTTTATCCCATTTATTTATTATAAAAGGTTTGGTGTTTTGAAACTCTGATAATATTTCTTGACTACGGTCCTGATGTCTCATTTCCGCTGCTAAATTAATAAACACCGATACCATCTGACTGGCCCGCGGCCACCCGCTCTCGGGGTAGGGGTCAGGGGCTGCGACAGAGAAGGTAGTATCAAAGCTGTCACACCCCAAATATACCCCAAGCGGAAACCCCCACGAGGCGTGTGACATACCAGGATCTAGCCACCAATCACATTGAACTCATACAAAACAATAATTACAAATCATCGTAATCAGCGGAAGCATAATTCAATTGTTAAGTGTTTCATAAACCATATGAACAAAACCATTCGACTTGTCACGCAATCCCATGCTTTACGACCCATGACCACTCCAACTTCCCAGACAGCAAGTTCCACGATCCACATAATCTAAAACCTGCGAGCATGCACACACGTGTATCAGACAACTCTGGTGAGTTCATAGTTTTACAAAAATGTTAGTTACCAAGTGTTTAGTTCCGTTCATTGATTTCAATATTGATAATACCTTGGATACAAGACGGCTCCTGATGTATGTTTTGCCCGTTCCCTAGTGCTCCTATCAAAGCACTGGGCATGACTGGGTCATTAGTTCACACACGTCCTCTCCGGTACGGGGTAGGGTGCCAAACCTAAGTAGCGCTACCAACTAATACCCCGTTACCTCTCCGGTAACAAAAAGATGGGACTTAAAGGTGATAGGACGAGTGTATTATCCAACATTCCTGATTTTACCCACAAGACATATTCCTCTCAGGAATACCAATTGATTTACCCAAAGCCTATCCCTCTCAGTGATACCCAATGACTGTCCCAACCACCGGGACGCATGCTCAAGAGGAATGAACTCACCTTAGATTGCTCGGTATGTTACATTACATTACCTGTTGCAAGTTGGTCAACCATACCCTACCGTGGTTACCAAGAATAGTCAGTTTTGTAAACGCATATCCAATTCACGTATTCAACAAGTCACATGTAACAGTCATTGCCACGTAATACATAGCAAGCAATTAGGTCTCATGCACATTTATAACACAAGTTCACATTTCCAGCAATGGTTACTAACCACATCAGTTTTTCAATCAATCAATCATCAGTTACTTATCTCACCCAGTTCGCATCTATCACAACAATCCCTGTTAACAAGTAGCACATACCCAATTATCATACCAGACCACATCCCATGTGTATGTCCCTTAATATTAAACTGTTTGATTACCATGTACTACCTTATTTCATAAACGAGGGTACTCATCACTATTTCAAACTATCTACTGTTCCATCTATCAACTCTTACGGCGAATAACCCAAGCGACGAAGGATTATTCTCCGCAGAGGTTACATATGACGAAACACCTAAGTTTCATCGAGATCCAATGTGACGAAACACCTATGTTTCGTCGAGTCCACATATGACGAAACACATATGTTTCGTCGAGTCCAGGTGTGGCGAAGAACCACATGTTTCGTCGATACTGGATTTGACAAAGTATCCCTATGTTTCGTCACACCAACAATAGTTACAATCTATGTATTTCACAACAAGTGTTAACAACCTATTAGCATGTTTATTGGATCATTCGACAGTTACACAATCAAATCACAATTCTCGATCATTGTCTAACATCTAATAATCATGATCATTCAATCAATTCAAAACTCCAATCATTACAGTGTGTACACGTTATCATACAAGCCAAAATCATGGATTGCACATCATTAACCATTCATAATTCGTAATAATCAACACTAATCATTGATTCACAGTTAACATCATCATCTTTATCATAACTAATCACTGAACAGTCCTTGCCTATCGCTTCTAATAACCGTGTAACGCATGCTAATGATCAACCGTATTAGATTCTGTTTACAACCAAACCCTAGATCACGTTCTAATTATACATGTTGATAACATTCCACAAGATCACCAAGTTCATCAATCACAATCAGGTTCACACTACAAAATTAAGGCTAACTAAGAACATTAATCACAAAACTGATCAAAACATACCAATCGACAGAAGTAGAATGATGGCAACTAAGATAAACGATGCTTCCAGATGAAGAAGTTCCGAAGAGAGGAGTTGCCGTCAAAAGGGGTCAGCCGATGGTTTGCAAGAGGAGGAGAAGTAGGGTTATACGGTTACATAACATGAACAGTTGGGCCACGAAATAGATTGGGCCGAAGCCCTTAACGGCGAAAGACCTTACTCGACGAAACACCCATTTTTTGTCGAGTCATGGTTGGCGAAAGGTCCTATTTTTCGTCAAAGTGAGTGGTGACGAAGAACTATACATAAACTCAAATTATTAAACTCTAATTAAAATATATGTAACTTACACAAATAATAATCAAGCATTACACACAATCATTAATCATCCAGATAAACAACACAGACACCACGTAAACCAATATTGTAGAAACATGATTTCGAAGTCAATGATGTGTGAAATCTCGGGTTGTCACATCATCCCCAACTTGAAAGAAATTTTGTCCCGAAATTTATCAAGCAATCTAAAACAACAAGATGTTAACGCAGGATGACTGTGGATTTTTCGCGGGTACCACATCATCCCCAACTTGAAAGGGAATTTCATCCCGAAATTCGCCAATGACAACAAAAGTTGGCTCAACCACCTGAACAATTGAGGATACTAGAGCTTTATCAGATCTTTACGTTCCCACGTGAACTCCGGTTCACGTGTTGAGTTCTAACGAACTCTCACGATTGTCATACAACTATGCTACCGAACCTCGACTTCCTGGTCCATGCTTTCGATATATCCCCCGATACCGCAACTAGTCATTAACCTAAGGCTCTAGCAAGGGTATCACAAGCATTTCACCGGACAATCACTGCCTTAGATCTGAGACACGATTGACATCGTGCACGTTACCCAACTCGTCGGGTTACTCGAGTTTGTGGGCCACGTGACCGGTCCTTTCCAGAATTCCAACGTAACGTAAATTAAGCTTGCCACGCTTCCCAAGCGCACCACACCCTCCCAGGGTGAGACTTTCAACATGATACGATCGCCTACAGCGAACTCCCAGTGTTTCCTAAGCTTATCAACTTCCTTGACGGTCACGCGTTGCCGCCAAACGATTTCCGATCCAAACAATCTTCCCAAGTGGTTCGAGTACAAATCCTGGATCTGTGATTAGGTTGTCACCCACCTTATTCCACAAGGAGATTAGTGTTACTGTCCAAGCAAGGTCTCTAACAGAGTTGTCTGAGTACCAGAATGGTAACTGTTACAGTAAACTCAACCCAAGGTAGGTGTCCTTTCAAATTTTTACTAAGTCAATCACACACATGCTCGCAGCATGTCTTCAAGTGTTAGGATGGTTCGTTTACGCTAGCCGTTTATCCTACGATGATGAATAATGCTCATGTGTATACGTGAGCCAAGAGTGTTGTGTAATGCCTGTCATGAATCAATTATAGATCAAAATCAGAGATATCAGGAGTTGGCATATTGTGCCTAAAAACCGCCTTTCTCAGAGGAACGTTCACAGCTTGTGAAGACTCGTCAGTTTTCCTTGATTGCAAGAAAGTGTGCTGGTTATGCGAGACAATCAACGATCACCCAGGTGATATTGTTTCCGTTTCGAGTTGTAAATAGGCTAGCGACAAAATCCCTGGCAGTCTGTTCTCATTTTCCATATGGGTGCTGCCGGTTGCTGATACTCCACCTTGATGTTCCCACATGTCAAACATCATTCACATACATTGCTAGGTGGGTCTTCATGCCCGATCACCAGTACAAGAGTTATAGATCCTAATATCTCTTGTCAAAACCCAGACAACTAGAATATCGAGGCCGGCGTGCTTTGTTCAACACAAGTTCCCTAAAGTTGTCATATAATGAGATCCACACTTGTTCCTTGAAGTAGCTAATATCGTCCGACCTGCCAAAGGTTGCTACTCCATGCCCCGCATGGATTCAACTTGAAAATCTACTTCCTTCAGTTCTCCAGTTTGAACAGAGCGAGTCTAATCAGGTAAGTTTGAGTCGATTTTAAGCTGCACAGCTCGTGTACATTCAAGTTCACAGTCGTAATCATCTAAAAGTTCCATCCAGCGATGCCATTAACTGATTTAGCTCTTTCGAAATCAGGGTACACGGGAGGCCCTTGTGATCGGTCTAAGTAGTGCATTCGGTACCGCCCAAGTAATGCCTCCGACTTAAATCCAAAGACCACGGTTTCCACCGCAGGTTGTGTGTCGTGCAGTTCCTCTTTGTAACTCCATTACGTAAGTCATCACTCTCTCGTGTTGCATCGGTGTGTAACTGGGACTCTGATTCGGAGCATCATGGTATACCACTAGATCACCCGTACCCTTAGGTAAAGACGATGCTCAGTGCATTGCAGAGTTGGGATTCGAAAGCTGAAAAGACGTTCTCCTGTTTGACTCCCATGAATACACAGCACCCTGTTGTGCTAAAGAGATTAAAGCTGCAAAATCCTCAAAAATCCTGTGGTGAATCTGCGATAGAATCTAGCGACCAAGAAACTGCTGTATCCTCAAAGGAATCTTTGGTGTCGATCAATTTCTAACAAAATGGATCCTAGCGAGATCCACGTGTATTCCACTTCGTTAATTCCATGACCAGAAATGTACCTCTCGAATCCAGAAGTCACATTTAACAAGACTTGCGCGGAGTGGCCCCTCCCTCAGGAGCTCTAAAATAAGATACGAATGTCGCCCATGATGTTCCTTTCTCCTGGAAATGATTTAGAACATCGTCAATAAACACGGTCGATTCATGTGATCCATAAAGCTACTGGTATGTTGGTTAACCTAAAGGTCATGGAATACAAAGTCACAATGGCCGCATTGCGTCTAATATGCCGTTTTAGGAACATCCTTCCCTTGGACCTCTATCTGACGATAGGTCATTCGTTCGCCAATCCTCGAATAGGAGCTTGACCCTCGCAGTTGGTCAACAGGTTGTCAATACATGGTCAAGGCAAACGGTTCTTGACTGTCACCTTGCTGAGTTCTGGATAATCAATACATATACGAAAAGGCTTATCTTCGCGGATATAACTGGGGCTACCCAAAGCGAAAAAACTAGGTCCGATAAAACTCCTGTCCTGTAATTGATCAGACAGTTCTTGCAATTTTCCTAGTGCCAAACGATAAAGAGTACGAGTAGTCAAGGCTGCCTCTGGCGTGAGATCAAACTGAGATTCTGCCTAACAGTTGTGGAAGTAAGCCCGAAAGTTCCTCGGGTAGCAAACCGTGAGGAATCACGAACAATTGGTGGATCATCGATCCTCTTTTTCCTTTGACCTAACATCAGTAACGGTTGCTAACATAGCGGAGTAATCCCTCCGTAGGAACTTCTGGCCTTCATAGCTGAAATGGCTCTGACCTTTGCACCCCTCTGACGCTTTAGAACCACTAATGATTCTCCACACAAGATTTTCTCCTCACAGGGTATATCTGCGTGATTTCTGGATAACCAATCCACACGAACTACTGCATTGTAACCATCAAGGATAGTAGAAGGAAGGTCAATGTCGAACACTTGTCCCATAAGGTCGAGTTTGCATCCTAACGAACATATGAGATTTCATTTGACTTGCCATCAGCCGATTCCACATCAGATTCGGTTTCAAGAAGCATCAGGGTCAAACAGAATAGAGACGAAGCGGATAGCTACCCATCCAAGCTACCATGTTGCTATTATGCCTGGCGTCGCCTATGCTAATCCTAAATGCCCTACCACGAGTACCACTTCCAGTGTTGTTGTTACAGTTGCGAGGATTCCCAATACTGTCATTATTCACTTGGTTGGTGACGTCTTGACTTAACAACAGTCAATCCTTGTCAACGTCACCTTCGTTTCCATGTCGTAGACTATGATTACGAGTACCTTGATATTGCCACGACTGTTGCCTCTCATGTCGTTGCTTGAAACGAAACCCTACGATCTTTCACCATCAAAATCCACCTTTTCACATTCTGTGCCACATCCTAAAGCGCTACTCACTGTGCTGACTGTTACACATACCACACTATAGTAAATTGTCATTGCTTATGTCCCGATTGATTCGTAAGTGTTGACTCCCATAAGTCGCTTACTAGGGTCAAGGAGTCGATTGAAGTCAACTCGCTGGTGCTTATTACCGGTAACCAGGGTCGTCCTAATACTGAGGTCGGTGAGATACTACGCTCATCCTCTTGTCCATCGTTCTTGCAAATTGATTGAGTAATACACGGTATGTTACGAGAGTGTTGTAGAAGTGATCACACTTCGGGATCTAAGGCGTCAATACTTTAAATTCCAGCAAACGAAGAAAAGTGAAAAGAGTATAGACCAATCATCCAACACCGCGACATCCAACCCAGGGACGTTCGTACTAGCACCTAGCATTCTACACAGTTCGCTAGGCGTTCAGATGGGTGTTCAGGTAATACTCGATAGCTTCAAGATTCGTAAGGATTCAGAGAGGAGTGAAAAGATCACGTTCGAGTAGGAGTCAATCACTGCTGTGCCTCCTATAGATTTGTTACGTTTCTCACTGATTAAATAACAGAACAGAACCCCTTTTTTTCACTCGCTAAGCCTCACTGGGACTTACATGCACCCCACATTATTATTATGTGTGCACCCACAATAATATTGTGATTTGCATGCTCATCTTAGTTCCTCCTAACTCGTGTCAAATGGTTCTTCAAACTCAAATGTCAGAAGGAGGTTATCAAAAGGGTAGGATCATAGAAATCCAAAGACTATGACAAACTATCAACGCATCATAACGTAAGCAAGCGGTTCATGTAATCATGCAATAGTGACGAGTGTGTGTTCGTACGCTACATCATAAACATGTGTACACTAGTCATGTAATGTATGCATCAAGTGAGAAAGACGAACCTTGCAATCTGGTGCTGAGTGTCATGGTCGTATTCCCATTTTCAGAACTATTCGGTTATAGTCTGGTTTTATAAAAAACGTTTTAAAACCTAGTTCACTATAACCAGTGGCTCTGATACCAAACTGTCACACCCCCAAAATACCCTAAGCGAAAACCCCTGTGAGGCGTGTGACATATCAGGATCTAGCCACCAATCACATTGAACTCATACAAGATTTTAAATAAAACTTTCATTCATTAACATAAAGTGTTACAAAACAATAATTACAAATCATCGTATTCAGCGGAAGCATAATTCAATTGTTAAGTGTTTCATAAATCATATGAACAAAACCATTCGACTTGTCACGCAATCCCATGCTTTACGACCCATGACCACTCTAGCTTCCCAGACAACAAGTTCCACAATCCACATAATCTAAAACCTGCGAGCATGCACACACGTGTATCAGACAACGCTGGTGAGTTCATAGTTTTACGAAAACGTTAGTTACCAAGTGTTTAGTTCCGTTCATTGATTTCAATGTTGATAATACCTCGGATACAAGACGGCTCCTGATGTATGTTTTGCCCGTTCCCAAGTGCTCCTATCAAAGCACTGGGCATGACTGGGTCATTAGTTCACACCAGTCCTCTCCGGTACGGGGTGAGGGTGCCAAACCTAAGTAGCACTACCAACTAATACTCCATTATCTCTCCGGTAACAAAAGGATGCGACTTAAAGGTGATAGGACGAGTGTATTATCCAACATTCCTGATTTTACCCACAAGACGTATTCCTCTCAGGAATACCCAATTGATTTACCCAAAACCTATCCCTCTCAGGGATACCCAATGACTGTCCCAACCACCAGGACGCATGCTCAAGAGGAATGAACTCACCTTAGATTGCTCGGTATGTTACATTACATTACCCGTTCCAAGTTGGTCAACCATAACCTACCGTGGTTACCAAGAATAGTCAGTTTTGTAAACGCATATCCAATTCACGTATTCAACAAGTCACATGTAACAATCATTGTCACGTAATACATAACAAGCAATTAGGTCTCATGCATGTTTATAACACAAGTTCACGTTTCCAGCAATGGTTACTAACCACATCAGTTTTTCAATCAATCAATCATCAGTTACTTATCTCACCCAGTTCGCATCTATCACAACAATCCCTGTTAACAAGTAGCACATACCCAATTATCATACCAGACCACATCCTATGTGTATGTCCCTTAATATTAAACTGTTTGATTACCATGTACTACCTTATTTCATAAACGAGGGTACTCATCACTATTTCAAACTATCTACTGTTCCATCTATCAACTCTTACGGCGAAAAACCCAAGCGACAAAGGATTATTCTCCGCCGCGGTTACATATGACGAAACACCTAAGTTTTGTTGAGGTCACGTATGACGAAACACTTAAGTTTCGTCAAGATCCCATGTGACGAAACACCTATGTTTCGTCGAGTCCACATATTACGAAACACGTATGTTTCGTCGAGTCCAGGTATGGCGAAGAACCACATGTTTCGTCGATACTGGATTTGACAAAGTATCCCTATGTTTCGTTACACCAACAACAGTTACAATCTATGTATTTCACAGCAAAAGTTAACAACCTATTAGCATGTTTATTGGATCATTCGACAGTTACACAATCAAATCGCAATTCTCGATCATTGTCTAACAGCTAATAATCATGATCATTCAATCAATTCAAAACTCCAATCATTACAGTGTGTACACATTATCATACAAGCCAAAATCATGGATTGCACATCATTAACCATTCATAATTCGTAATAATCAACACTAATCATTGATTCACAGTTAACATCATCATCATTATCATAACTAATCACTGAACAGTCCTTGCCTATCACTTCTAATAACCGTGTAACGCATGCTAATGATCAACCGTATTAGATTATGTTTACAACCAAACCCTAGATCACGTTCTAATTATACATGTTGATAACATTCCACAAGATCACCAAGTTCATCAATCACAATCAGGTTTACGCTACAAAATTAAGGCTAACTAAGAACATGAATCACAAAACTGATCAAAACATACCGATCGATAGAAGTAGAATGATGGCAACTAAGATAAACGATGCTTCTAGATGAAGAAGTTCCGAAGAGAGGAGTTGCCGTCAAAAGGGGGCAGCCGATGGTTTGCAAGAGGAGGAGAAGTAGGGTTATACGGTTACATAACATGAACAGTTGGGCCACGAAATGGATTGGGCCGAAGCCCTTAACGGCGAAAGACCTTACTCGACGAAACACCCATTTTTCGTCGAGTCATGGTTGGCGAAAGGTCCTATTTTTCGTCAAAGTGAGTGGTGACGAAGAACTATACATAAACTCAAATTATTAAACTCTAATTAAACTATATGTAACTTACACAAATAATAATCAAGCATTACACACAATCATTAATCATCCAGATAAACAGCACAGACATCACGTAAACCAATATTGTAGAAACAGGATTTCGAAGTCAATGATGTGTGAAATCTCGGGTTCTCACAAGAGCTATGCCACTGGTTTAAGCCATTTAGGTGTTCTGCTAATACCTAAATTTTAACGAATTATGTTAGGAAATAACTTATATGATTCTGTATAAATATGTATATTATTATTTTGTGTTATTTGACAATTTGTTAGTTTACAGTATGAGTGAGCAAGGTACATCTGACGCTTACCGTCAATTGCCTAATTCCCCGAAGAATGAAGGAACCTCATCCTAGCCTACCTCAGAATACTCTGCTAATTTTGAGGAAGGAATCTTTATCTTTAAGGCCCAATCTGAGGAACCATCCCCCCCCCTAAAAAGAGAGGCTGGTTTAGTAGAGGAGCGCATGAGAAGAGGAAAAGGATGAAGAAAGTCTAACAACAGAGAGCAATAGCGAAAGCAAATAGAGAAATGAATGCCCAAACCGAGGAAACCAATAGAACAGTATGGGAAGAGGAACTTGATAGACAGTTAGCTGATTTCCACATGTTAATAAACACAACAACAGCCCCTAAGCAAGTAGCTGAACCAGAACTTCTGCCTTTGTTCCCTAACCAACCAATGGAGTTCGAACCCAAACAGGAGGACTAATTCCCAATCCCAGCATTTGACCCCAATGAGATCCCTAGAGGTCCCGCACCAAACCCCATAGCGCAGTATACCGACCTGAACCCTTTAGACCCGTTTTGGAACGACGACAGGTATATTCAATATATATTAAACAACCCATATCCTTACAGAGAACCCATACCACGTTACACTGACCAAGTACCAGCACCACTACCACCCATGAGTGAAGAAAATGTGCAGGAACTTCGCACATATGGCGAAGAGTTAGTGGAAGAAGGAAATAGGATCAGGCAGATAGGAGAGAAACTCGTCTGGAAGTATGACGAGCGTGAGATGCAGTATTAGCCAAGCCAGCACCTAATATATATATATATATATGTGTGTGTGTGTGTATTTTGTTACTTTGAAAAAAAAAATCTATTCAACTAAAATCATCATCATCATCATCATCATACTCAGTATATCCCACCAATAGCAAAGCTAAGGTAGGGTCTGAGGAGGGTGAGATGTAGACAGCCTTACCTCTACCCCATAGGAATAGAGAGGCTGCTTCCAATGAGACCCCCGGCTCGATTGTAGTTTTGCATCAAGCCTTGGACATAAGGCACATAACACTCGGCAATTGAGACAAACACCGATTAGTGCATGTACCCCCTTGTCTTTTGGCTATCAACGCCACCACATGATGCATGATTAACCATCCCCCTCTTTTAACGTTATTTTCACGAAATTAGTAAAATAACGTTAAAATTAGTGCCTTTTCACTTTTGCCCCCCGAGCGCCCACACATATATACATTATATGAGCATACCACAAGCGGGGCGTAAAATAGATAGTCTATCTATTCAACTAAAATAGATAGACTAAAATACCTATCGATTCATAATTACTAGTGTGTTTAATTTTCAGTTGTAATTTGTAATCGATGCATATATATAAATATATATAAAAAGAGTAAGTCGCAATGCTCGACGTTTTTGATCAATCTGCTTGCGTAATTGTTTATATTAAATGTTATTATGTGATATTAATACCTGGTAAATGTTTACAATTCAGATGGACAACGAAGTAAATCAGGAAAACCAGAATAATGATAATAACGGGAACCAAGTGAATAACAGTACCATTGAACACATATTAAACCAAGGAATTATAGATACTATGCCATATATTATCAAGACTATTAAAGAAGCAGAAAATAAAAAATCTGTAATTGGAAGTAAACGTGCACCGACTGAACCAAGTCATAGCGTGAACGAAAATCACGGACCACTTATCCAAGAACCTATCCCAAAAAGAAGAACTGTGTCATATGGTTGTTCTTATCAAGAATTATGTTCTTGCAAGCCAATAGAATTCTCAGGCAATGAAGGAGCCATTGCAGCCTTGCGTTGGATAGAAAAGACAGAAGCAGTCTTTAAGATAAGTAAATGTGCAGAGGAAGATAATATTATCTTTGCTTCTAATTTTTTTAAGAATGCAGACCTAGAGTGGTGGAATACCATTCTCCAGTTTAGAGGAAGTGACAGAGTTTATAACATGGAATGTGGACCAACTTTAAGGAGATAGTTGAAAGAAAATTTTGTCCTCCTAATGAAAAAGAACAGATTGCTAATAAGTTCTTAAATCTTAAAATGACTGGAATAGATTGCAACGGTTATACTACCATATTATTTGAATATGCTAGGATAGTACCAACCTTAGCCTCACCAGAACCAATATTAATCTCCCGTTACATCTGGGAATTAATTAGTGAGATCAGACTCGTAGTCAAGGCAGCTAGACCACAAACCATAGAAGAAGCAGTAGAACTGGCCAACACCCTGACTGATGAATTGATACGTACACAAGAGGAAAACCAGAGAAAGTACCTAGCTCAAAAGCTTACCCAAGAATTTCATTACTGAAATTCCTACCGTGGGAAAAGTACAGGTTCTTCCTCTTCACCCTACTGCAGGTATTGCAAAAGGAAGCACTCAGGAAGGTGCTCAATATACTGCAACTTATGCAAAATATCTGGACATAAGGAAGAGAACTGCAGGAAGAAAGCTAGCAATAGGCTATGCCTCAATTGTGGAGAAGCTGATCATATCAAACCGAACTGTCCGAAACTAGCTCTAGCGACAACCAGTAAAGCTAAGGCGACTGAAGGACCCAAGAAGAATACCAGAGCTTTCGTTCTGACAGCTGAAGAAGCCAAGATGATTCCGGATGTGATTGCCAGTACATTTTTAGTTAATGACATTTTTACTAAAGTATTATTTGACTCTAGTGCAAACCAAAGTTTTATTAATACTTCTTTCTACAATCTTCTAAATCAACCATTAACTAAACTTCAACAAGGTTGTCTGGTGGAGACAGCAAATGAAGATTCTATTAAGATAAGCAAAATCCTGCAGGGAGCAAGGATAGAAATTTTAAACCTTAATTTTTCTGCTAATGTTTTTCCAATGAATCTAGCTGGTTTCGATATCGTATTAGGAATGGATTGGTAGGAACCTAATCATGTCAGTATTTTATGTGATCAAACGTCCATACAAGTGAGTACACCAAAGGGTGAAAGGATCACGATTAAAGGAGATAAGCCAACCAGATCAACAAAATTCATCTCTGTGATGAAAGCTGAACATTATGCAAGGAAAGGAGCAATGATGTATATGATTTCCATAATCATTAACACTAAAGGAAAAGAATTAAAAGATATTCCCGTAGTATCTAAGTTCTCGGATGTCTTTTCAGAAGAGTTACCTGGATTACCGCCAGATCAAGAGGTTGAATTTAGAATTCACCTATTACCAGGAACGGCACCGATTGCCAAAGCACCCTATCGATTAGCACCAACGGAGATGTGGCAACTAAAGAAACAGTTGGATGAACTACATGACAAAGGTTTCATACAACCTAGTTCATCGCCGTGGGGAGCACCGGTGTTATTTGTCAAGAAAAAGGACGGATCGATGCGTATGTGCATTGATTACCGGGAATTGAACAAGGTTACGATTAAAAATCGGTATCCACTACCGAGAATCGATTATCTGTTCGATCAACTTCAAGGAGCTCGATTCTTTTCTAAGATTGACTTACACTCAGGATATCATCAATTGAAAGTACAGGAAGAGGACATTTCTAAAACTGCTTTCAGAACAACGTACGGTCATTATGAATTTACAGTCATGCCATTTGGTTTAACCAATGCCCCAGCTGCATTTATGGACATGATGAACAGGATATGTAAATCATACCTAGATAAATTCGTAATTGTCTTTATAGATAATATTCTTATTTACTCTAAGAGTATAGAGGATCATGTAGAACATTTGCATACGCTTCTGACATTATTGAGAAAAGAAAACCTTTATGCTAAATTCTCAAAATGTGAATTTTGGTTACAAGAAGTGCAATTCATTGGACATCCGGTTAATCATTAAGGAATTCATGTGGATCCCACAAAAATCAAGGCGATTACCAAATGGAAAGTCCCTGAATCACCAACGGAGGTGAGAGGTTTCTTGGACTGGCAGGATATTATAGACGTTTTATTCAAGATTTCTCTAGAATAGCCATTCTATTAACCAAACTAACCTGCAAATCGATTAAGTTTGAATGGGGACCAAAATAGGAAGAAGCCTTTAAGATTTTAAACAAAGGTTAACCAACACACCAATACTCGCGTTACCAGAAGGAACGGAAGACTTGGTAGTCTACTGTGACGCGTCTAAATTAGGATACAGATGTGTGTTGATACAACGTTAAAAGGTTATAGCGTATGCCTCTAGACAGCTTAAGAAACATGAAGAGAATTATACAACCCATGATCTAGAGTTAGGAGCCATAATTTTTGCCCTTAAGATTTGGAGACACTATCTTTATGGTAGTAAGTTTGTTGTCTTCAAAAATCATAAGAGTTTAAGATATGTTTTTGGGCAAAAGGAATTAAATATGAGACAGAGATGTTGGATGGAAATTCTTAGTAATTATGATTGTGATATCCAGTATCATGTAGGAAAAGCTAATATAGTAGCTGATGCTTTAAGTCGAAAGTATCATGAAAAACCAAACCGAGTACGCTCTCTCAGATTAAATCTGCAGATAGATTTAAATGAGCAAATTAGAGAGGTATAGGAAACAGTAATCAAGGATGATGCTGAAGGTTTAAAAGGAATGATTAAGGAATTGGAACAAGAAACAGATGGAATTTGGAGATTCCATAAGAAAGGGATCTGGATACCTAAACAAGGAAACCTATGCCACAAAATTCTAGAAGAAGCCCATAAGTCTAATTATACGATACATCCCGGTAGTGATAAGATGTATCAAGATTTAAGAAAGAAATTTTGGTGGATAGGAATGAAAAAGGATATAGTAACCTATGTTGCTAAATGTCTAACCTGTTTACAGGTAAAAGCTGAGCATCAGAAGCCCTCAGGGTTATTGCAGCAATTAGAGATGCCAATTTGGAAATGGGAATTGATAACAGTGGACTTTGTTACCAAATTACCCAAGACACGAAAAGGTAATGATACAATCTGGGTGATTGTAGACAGATTAACCAAATCTGCTCATTTCTTACCGATGAAGGAAACTTTTAGTATGGAACAATTACCCAAGTTATATGTAAATGAAATAGTTTCATTACATGGAATTCCTTTATCTATTGTGTCTGATAGAGATAGCCGTTTTACTTCTCATTTTTGGACAAGTTTCCAAAAAGCAATGGGAACCAGATTGAATCTAAGCACAGCTTACCATCCTCAAACGGATGGACAAAGCAAAAGGACAATTCATACAATGTAATATATGCTTAG
Organism: Helianthus tuberosus; assembly: GCA_030545235.1. NCBI lineage: Eukaryota > Viridiplantae > Streptophyta > Magnoliopsida > Asterales > Asteraceae > Helianthus > Helianthus tuberosus. The sequence goes on along the minus strand of CM060402.1, from coordinate 13,036,115 downwards.
AGCCTGTGTAATTGATTTCAGAGGAAATTGGGACAATCACTTACCACTAATAGAATTATTCTACAAAAACAACTATCATACCAGTATCAATGCTGCACCATTTGAAACACTTTATGGACGAAAGTGTCAAACTCCTGTCTGTTAGGAAGAGATTGGAGAAAAGCAACTATCTGGACCAGAGATAGTGCAAGAAACAACGGACAAGATTATTCATGTCAAAGAAAGACTAAAAGCCGCACGAGATCGTCAAAAGAGTTATGCAGATAATAGGCGAAAACCATTGGAGTTTCAAGTTGGAGACAAATTATTATTAAAAGTTTCTCCATGGAAAGGAGTGGTCAGATTTGTTAAAAGAAGAAAGTTAAGCCCCGGGTATGTTGGACCTTTTGAGATTATCAAATGAATAGGACTAGTAGCTTATCAGCTAAATTTCCAGAGGAAATGGCAGGAATACATGATGTGATTCATGTATGTAATCTCAAGAAGTGCTTAGCAGACGAATCATTAGTGATACCTCTTCAGGACATAAAGGTATATGAGAAACTTAAGTTTGTAGAAAAACCACTTCAGATTAAAGACAGAAAGATCAAGAATCTCAAACACAAGAGATTAGTTCTGGTCAAAGTGAAATGGGATTGCAAGAGAGGACCAGAATATACTTGGGAGCTCGAATCGGAAATGCAAAAGAAATATCTACACCTGTTCCAGTTGACCTCGAGGGCGAGATCTAAAACAAGGTGGGGAGGATATAACAACCCTCATAAAAACACCCCAAACATTCCTATTATACCCCGTATATACATAAACGAACTTGAATAACTTTAATTTTAACAAAAATCAAATAAAACAAATATTATAGGCCGCTCGCGGGCCGCGAGCAAGACCTCCATAAGAGTCGCGGGGCGCGACCAAGGATAACCTAGCAAAACCATAGCGTGCCACGTGGCACAACACCCGGTAGACCTATACCCATGACTAACCGAGCCTAAACCCTAGCTAAAGTGGTTGGGGGCCGCGACAGGCTTAGCCAGTGGGCTTGCGGGCCGCGAGTGACCTGGAATCCAGCCTATAAATAGAGACCGATGGCCTAAGTCTCCATTGTTCAAATTCTCGTTCTCTCTCAGACATATAGTGCGAGTTTTGCTCAACAAAATACCCCTAAAACACGAAGCTCTGCCTTGTTGTAAGTATTTTAAACCCCGATCACGTATTTGTTACCCTAACCGATTGATCTAGGGCTCCATAACGCATGTCAAGTCTCTGCCTGACTCAGTTTGTTGGAGTTCTGTCTCGGTAGTATGGCTAATGTGATTTGGGTTATCTTACTAGCACGTGTGCATTATTTAATTTTAATAGACAATAACCAGGAAAAACAACAGGAAGCTATAGTTTTACCTAAAGTTAACAATGTGAGTCATTCTCTTTTTCTACCAAACAGTTTTACCAAAACCTCAAATGTTTTCAATTATACTTATCAGTGATTGAGTCTTTGTATTCTACAATTGCTTCCGGTATATGGGGTTTTGTATACGTTACTTGTAATCCGTTACTATTGGACATTGAGTTAGCCAATGAGTAACATGACCACATTCATGGAACTGTGATCATGGAAAATACTGAATGAGTATATTGGTAGATATAAACATTGTAATCGCTCTCAATATTGTAAAGTTATAAAAACTTGTTTTGATTAAACTGGGATGCACTCGCCAGTATTTCTTGCTGATAAAACCTTTTTAAAACGCGTTTCAGGTAACTTAATGTGAAACTAATAGAAGCCAGCAGGGAGCACTGAAGGCTTAAAGAAGTGGCTATAAAAGTTACCTAAATAAAATGGAGTTTACATTTTCAATAATTAGGGTTTATCCCTAACAATGTATTATCAATGAAACTTGGGTTTTATCCCATTTATTTATTATAAAAGGTTTGGTGTTTTGAAACTCTGATAATATTTCCTAACTACGGTCCTGATGTCTCATTTTCGCTGTCAAATTAATAAACACCGATACCATCTGACTGGCCCGCGACCGCCCGCAACAGGGTTAGGAGTCGGGGGCTGCGACACACGTGTTTGGTGATGTGATTTCGTTTGACACCACGTATCGTTCCAACAAGTAATTTTTTATAATTCAAATTCTTCTGTTCTTTTTGGCGTTTTATGAGTTTACATGCAACGGCATTTTTATGAGTTTACATGCAATGGCATTTTTATGAGTTTACATGTAATGGCGTTTTATGAGTTTACATGCAATGGTGTTTTATTATTATTTCAGTTCTCATGGCATTTTCATATTGCAGATACGCTATGGTGTTTCTACCGTTCACTGGTATAGACAATCATCACTACAATGTTACATTTGGTGCTGCATTATTGGTGTCAGAAACTACTGATACATATATTTGGTTGTTGAGAGTTTTTCTAAAAGTTGTTGGTTCTCAACCAAAAGTTGTTGTCACTGACCAAGATCCAGCAATGAAGAAGGCTATTTCTGTTGTATTTGTTGACACGAGGCATCTGTTATGCATGTGGCATGTGATGCATAAACTTTCTCTGAAGGTTGATATGCTTATTTTTACCTTTGGCGTTTTAGGATACACTGCGTTTTAGGATATGGCGTTCTGTACCTTGTTACTGTTTTTTTAGTTAAGTTTTGTCTTTGTGTAATATATATGTTTTTTTATGCATGGCATTTTCGTGTTATACATAGGTTGGTGTTAGGCTATGCAATTCCACCAATTTCAAAGAACGTATTTGTGGTGTTATGTAGACGGATATTCTTACACCTGAAGAGTTTGAATCAGAATGGGAAGTGGTTATCGGAGAGTTCAATTTAGCAGATAATGACTGGCTAACTAATATTTTTGCACTCAGTGAATCTTGGATCCCTGTATACTATAGAATGGAAGAGCTGTCGGGCCTTATGCAAACGACATCGAGGTCGAAGAGTGAGAATCAATTTTTTTGTTCAAGTGTGCAATTCAAAACCTAATTTTGTTGAGTTCATGGCTCATTACGAAACTGCAATAGAAGCACAGAGTCACACGCACTGGAAAAATGATCATGAATCTCAATACAAACGACCCCAGTTGAAGAGTAATTACCAAGTGTTGGAAGGCCAAGCTGCTGACATATACATAATAATATTTTTTGTGACGTTCAAACTGAGTTATATGGAATTGCGGATTGCATAAATCAACGTTACGAAGATCAGCCCGATGGGTTTGTTAAGTTTTACATAAATGACTTCCAGCAGCCTTGTACATATTTATTTGAGGTAAACAATGGCGTTTTGTTTTTATATGGCGTTTTATGTGTATGGAGTTTTATCATATCCAGTTGTGTTTTTTTTAGACAAACATTCTTTGTATGGCGTTATAGAGAGAATTTTTTTGGCATTTTCAGGTAATGTACCGTAAGTCTGATTGCACATGCAGTTGCTCATGCAGGCATTTTGAGCAGTTTGGTTTGCTATGTAGACATATATTCTATGTTTTGAGAAGTATGGACATTAGGGAATTTCCAAAACAATACATTTTGAATAGATGGCGCAAAGTGGCTTCCCCAAACTGCTCTCCCGAATACTCAATTAGTCTTGAATATATGACTGAGCTTGATCCCGACGTGCAAAGTATGATGCGAGATATTATTTTTTCAACGGAATATACTTTGAACCGTTTATCTGGTAATAAAGAGGAGCTATCCTTACACAAGGATCATGTTCAATCTTATATGATGATGGTTCAAGATATGCAGATTGTTGCTCCTCCCGCTAGTACTTGGGATAGATTTGCTGAGATAACTGGTCAATATAAAAACAATAAGAATCTGATAAGAGTCCCTATTGGGTATAAATCCAAAGGTTCTGGTTCTCGGAAGCGCCTGAAATCTAAACAGGAGATAACAATCGAGAAAAAGAAATCAAAGTCGAAACCCGAGGCCAAAGAAAGACAGTGTCAGAACTGCAAAGGCTATGGACACTACGCATCGACATGCAAACATGTCGTAATTAAAAGAGGATCGACAAGGTCTTCGAGAGCTAGTGAAGAGTAGTTTGGCGTTTTGTATTTCTCATTCTTAAGGAACACACACAGATTTGAGTTTGGCGTTTTACATCTCTTATATATCATTTTTTTCCATCCTTTTTTTCTACCTATTTGTTCATAACATGTTACTTCGAAGTTACATAACAAACAATACAAGATCGGACAAAGAAATAAAACACCACAACGAAATGGACAACATTGTTAATCCTCAGTCAAGAAAGATGTCTAACAATGTTGTCCACCCCGTTTTGCTAAACTTTATTGAGAACAAAACTGAATCTCCAAGAAGAAATGACGTTTTTCAATTTTGTGGTTTTTGTATGTTTTGGCGTTTATATTGAGGATAGACTCAATAAGATTTTACTCAATGAGATGGAGAATATCCCCGCATAAGGATTTTGCCCATCACATCGAGCGAAATTTTACTGAGAAAATAGTGTATCTCAAAGAAAGGTAGATTGGAATCTTTGATATTTGGGTTTTATAGCGTTTCTAAGATGAATGATATTTAGGAAAATATGGCGTTTTGGGTTTGGTGTGGTTATTAGTAGGTCTGAGAGGTTGTTTATATAGGAAGTTATTGGCGTGTATTTTAGGAGCGGTTTTATTATAATAAATGCTAGTAATTAAGTTCCGTCGTTTCGGTTACTGTTTGTTCAGGTTTATCAGTTAAAAACAAAGTTTGGTGTTTTATATCTAATTGCGTTTAGATTAGGATGGTGTGTACTATGTAGGTCAAGGAGGGAATTTTAATGGCGTTTTATTCATAAGTTTGGGGTTTTGTGTAGACAAGTCAAAACACTTTTTTACCCTTAATGAAGCACGTCCACTTAATAAAAGTGATGTTATTTACGAAAACACCACCGCGTTATGTAGTCCATAGATTGTTTTGATCTGACGATCCATAACCGTTCTCTCTGTTCTCACACTTTTCACCATTTTCTCTAAATCCTGACCCCTAATATACAGTACCGTATATTAAACCCAAAAATCTATATTATATTTATCTTTACAAAAGTGTATTTTATATTTGAATAATAGATTGAGAAATTTTAAATTCAAAAAGATCCTTCATCTTCTACACCTAAAACGTAAACCATAACTAGCCCATAAAACAATTTGAAACTTATTTGTTATCTTTAAAACAAACTTGATTATCTTCATCATTAGCAATAATGGAATTTCACATTGAAACAATGGAATTCATAATACAGTTCGAATCATCTTACAAAAACAAATAAAAAAATATTCTTTCATATATCTCCATTACTATATCTCCATCATAGTGCAATATCATTTATATGTCGCTTGCCGGCAGCCGTGACAACCACCGCAAACACCGCTACGATCAACCACTATTCAAACCAAAACCATTACACTCCGTCGTGGTTCTAGTTTTTTCCAGCCACTACAAGCCCCGTCATACACAATCTCTGTCGACCGCGGTCATCGGTCCCAACTCACTAACTAGTGGCAGTGTCACCGCTACCCATTTAAAACGGTCGGTCGCCTACCATAACACGCCTCTATTCTACCCTTCGGATACAGAGAGTCTTCTAGGATTTGATCAATTTTTGTTTGACAAACAGCCATACTTGCGCAACTATGTATTATCGTAGCTAATCCATCCTCTAATATGTTCATGTTCGAAGGTTGAGGGTGATTTAGTCATTTGTCCCACCTCGTGTACTCGTACAGTAATTCTCGTGGATTAACTCTTCGCAACCGGTAAGTAATTTCTCTCAAATTCCCCTTTTTAATTTTACAAATTTGGGGTGCATCATGTTATTTAAATCTATGATTTATTCTATTCTTAACATTCTAAAATCAAAGTGTTGATATCTAGATGTTCATGTGTCTTATCTTTTTAACTTATATGTTATGTCAGTCAATTGTATGCTATTTAGTCTAGTGGATCCACGGCTGACTAGGTTCCCCACGGCCATGGGTTGTAGCCTAGTATCTCCAACAGTATTAGATTCGCTCTCTTGGGCTTGAGCCTAATGCACGCTATTGTTGTTGTGTGCTATTTTGGTCTTGGTATGATTTACTACTTTGTTATGTGTCTTTGTTGATATATGTGTATTGTTAGTTATATTAGTGACATGTGACAATCTTTATATTAACTTTGGGAGTATGTTGAAATATTATTTTCTTTAAAATAAATACTAAACCATTTTCTACAAAATAAGGAGTTGCTCACCAACATAGATGTTGACCCAAAAAAAAATATTTTCCTAACGTGGTGTAGGAGCAAGGTTGATAATCAAGTGAAGACGACACGTAGCATGGACCTTAGGAAAATAAATTGGAAAATTTTGTTATGTTTATTTTCGAACATTGTTTGTACAACTATTGATTGATATATGTTATCTAACAATTTAATTTAATGGCTTTAAATATTAAACTTATAATAGTGTCATGAGCTACGAGCAATCATCATGCCCCGTACCTTTCTGCTGTGGGTCAGGGTGTGACAGGTCCTACACCACAAGGCAACCAAGTTCAACAACCCCGTCAAAACCAAAACCCAAAGCCAGCCAACAATGTGAGAGCCTGCTACAAGTGTGGAGACACACCCATCTTCGCCCTTAATGCCCTCAACTTAATCAAGAGCAGCCGCAGCAGCCAGCACCTTGTGGCCGAGCTTTCAACATCAAAGCGAGCCAAGCTTAGAACGACAATGAAGTCGTAAACTGTACGTTCCTTGTTAATAACCTATATGCTTCATTACTATTTGATACTAGTGCGGACAAAAGCTTTGTTTCTATTGAATTTGAATCAATGTTAAATCGTACACGCTCTAAACTCCCCAAGTCATTCACATTCGAAGTTGCCAATGGCAAGTCAATCGTCGTCGATTCTGTTCTTCATGATTGCTTTCTCACTCTCAATGATCATGTCTTCCCTATCGATCTCGTACCCATGCAACTGGCTAGTTTTGATATCATAGTAGGCATGGATTGGCTTCGTAAGAACCATGCTGAAATCGTTTGTCAGAGAAATACGTTCATTTGCCTCTTTCTTCTAGTGACACTTTACACGTTTATTGAGACAGGCATTCAAAGGGAATTAAGCTTATGTCATGCACACAAGCAAACGGGTACTTACATAAACAGTACTTTGCCTTTTTAGGCCTCGTTGTGGAAGAAAAGGGCAAGGGAAAAGACATAAGTAATGTTCCACTGGTGCGTGATTTTCCTGACATCTTTCTTGAAGATGTGGATGGTCCTCCTCCCTCTCGTACTGTTGATTTCCGCATTGACCTCATCCCCGATGCTACCTCCATCGCTAAAGCTCCCTACCGCCTTGCACCTTCTGAAATGCAAGAGTTGTAAAGTCAACTTCAAGAGTTTCTTGATAAAGGTTTCATACTTCTAAGTACTTCTCTTTGGGGCGCTCCTATTCTATTCATGAAAAAGAAAGATGGTTCGTTCCGAATATGAATCGATTATCGTGTGCTTAACAAACTCACTATCCAAAACCGTTACCCTCTTCCTCGCATTGATGACCTTTTTTATCAACTCCAAGGCGCAACTTGCTTTTCCAAAATCGACCTTCGTTCAGGCTATCATCAACTTTACGTTCTCAAAGAGGACATCCCTAAAACCGCATTTCGTACTCGATATGGTCACTAAGAGTTCGTAGTCATGCCTTTTGGTTTGACCAATGCACCTGTGGTCTTCATGGACTTAATGAACCGTGTGTGTAAACCCTATTGGACCATTTTGTGATCGTATTCATCGACGATATCCTCATCTATTCGAAAACCCAAGCTGAATACGAGCGTCATTTGCATTTGATCCTTGAACTCTTACGTTGCGAACGTCTTTACGCAAAGTTCTCCAAGTGTGAGTTTTGGATCAAAGAAGTTCAATTCCTTGGTCACGTCGTGAGTGAAAAAGGTATTCATGTTGACCCATTAAAGATTGAAGCTGTCAATAATTTGATCGCATCAAAAACTCCGTCTGACATTCGTTCTTTTCTTGGATTGGCGGGTTACTATCGTTGATTTATCTCAAATTTTTCAAAAATCGATGTTCCCCTCACCCTATTGACTCAAAAAGATAAACCTTTTGTTTGGGAACCCGAACAAGAGGTGTCTTTTCAAACGCTTAAGGACTTGCTTTACAATGCTCCTATTCTCGCTCTACCTGATGGTAACGATGATTTTGTAGTATACTGCGATGGATCTAACCGAGGTCTTGGTTGTGTCCTCATGCAACGAGATAAGGTTATCGCGTACGCTTCGAGACAGCTAAAGATACATGAGAAAACGTACACTACTCACAATCTCAAACTTGGCGCAATTGTTTTTGCGTTAAAGATCTGGCGACACTACCTGTATGGTACCAAATGTGTGGTCTTCACCGACCATAAGAGCCTACAACATATCTTTAACCAAAAAAGAACTAAACATGCATCAACGTCACTAGGTAGAATTGCTTAACGACTATTACTGCGAGATTCGCTACCACCCTGGTAAAGCGAATGTCGTAGCCGATGTCCTTAGTCGAAAGACTCATGTTAGCATCATTCGTTGTTCTCAAATCTTAAGCGATCTTGGTACTCGCATTCGTGAAGCTCAGTATTCGTCTGTCAACGAGAACAACATGTAGTACAACTAGATGAAGTGTGGAGCTAAAAACCAACTCGTGACTAAATCTGATGGAATCCAGTATTACCTCGATCGCGTTTGGGTGCCAAATTGTGGTAAACTTTGTAAACTCATAATGTAGGAGGCACATAAATCACGTTACTCTATTCATCAAGGTGCTAACAAGATGTACCACAATCTGCGTACATCCTATTGGTGGCCTGGTATGAAGAAAGATATCGCCACCTTTGTTTCGAAGTGTCTCACATGTTAGAAAGTGAAAGCAAAGCATCAACTTCCTTCTAGTTTACTTGAACAACCAGAGATTCCAGTTTGGAAATGGAAAAGCATAGCCATGGACTTCATAACCAAACACCCTCGCACTCCTTCTGGTCATGATAACATTTGGGTGATCATTGACTGTCAAACCAAACCTGCTCACTTTCTCCCCATTCGCGAAGATTACAAGGTTGAGAAATTAGCCGGAATTGTCATTTGTCATCATGGTATTCCCATTGACATCATTTCAGATCGCGATGGTCGTTTCACTTCCCGTCTTTGTCAAACATTCCTAACCGCTATGGGTACTCATCTTAATCTCAGTACGGCTTTTCATCCTCAAACGGATGGGCAAACTGAACGTACTATCCAAACCCTAGAGAACATGCTTCGCTCTTGTGTTATCGACTTTGGTGGAAATTGAGATGTGCATTTGCTGTTGATTGAGTTCTCGTACAACAAGAGCTACTACTCCAGTATTCAAATGACTCCTTTTGAAGCATTATATGGTCGACAAGTGCCGATCTCCTATTTTTTTGCATGAAATTGGAGACGCACAAATCACTGGCCCTGAGCTCATTCAAGAAACAACGGATAAGATCCTTCAAATCCGCGATAATCTCCTCAAGGCTAGAAGCAGACAAAAAAGCCACGCTGATAAACGACGCAAACCATTGGAGTTCAATGTTGGTGATCATGTACTCCTCAAAGTATCTCCTTGGAAAGGAGTTATTCTTTTTGGTAAAAAGGGAAAGTTTGCTCCACGCTTTGTAGGTCCTTTCAAAATACTCGAAAGGATTGGCAGAGTAGCATACCAACTCGACTTACCACAAGAACTCAGCAACGTTCATCCAACGTTCCATGTCTCGAATCTCAAGAAGTGTTTAGCTGATGAAGGACTTCAAGTTCCGATCGATGACCTAAATTAATGAGACATTGCTTTTCATGGAAAAACCAGGCGAAATCATGGGCCGACAAACCAAAACAACTTAGGCGTAGTCAAATTCCCATAGTCAAGGTTCGATGGGAAGGAAAACGTGGCGCTGAATTCACTTGGAAACTCGAGAGTGATATGAAGACAAAGTATCCACACCTTTTCGTTCAATCCTCCTCCTGGATAGATTTCAAGGACGAAATCTCCTAAATTAGGGGAGACTGTAATGCTTCACATTTCAATACTTTCCTTATTTAGAGAGTATTGTTGTAATTCTATTTTTGGAAACTTGTACTTGTATTGTATTCTATTTCATTTCAACTTTGTAATCCGAGACTATTGATCATAATGAAAATTCAAGTATTTTATTCACATTTATGTGTTCATGATAGACTTGTTTACATGTTTATGCTCAAAATCAATGTTTTAAACACCATTGTACAAGTTTTATACTTGTACAATCCACAATTATGCTTGTTACACGTAAAACCGGCTAAAATACACGAAATAATCAAACTTGGACCATCGAGAGGATGGGTAAACACCCTTCGCGCGAAGGGGCCCTGTCATCCTAGTTCCCATTGGCCCGAAAGGTCCACTCATCCCAAGCACACCCTAAACCTATAAATAAACGCCTAACCACACTCGTTTCACTCCCCCAGTCGCTCAGACACACACTCAAACGCTCTGAAACTCTCTTGGCGATCAGAAGCATTTCATTAATGAATTCATTTCATTTCCTTTACATTTTCTTGCACTTTAGTTTCATTTCTTGAACTTTTTACAAATCCTCTTATTTGAATGTATCTCATGGATGGTTTTCACGAGTTTTCTTGGGCAAACTGATGTTGAAACCTCATCACATATGAGATTCAAACCAAGATTTATAAACTTTGATTTTAAACATTGCTCTTACATTTTCGGTTATGAAACTTGGTGGAATCTGGTACCCACCAGGCTCACAACTCAGTTCATAGTTGTGAGTTTGCGTTAGGGTTAATTTCCACCAAGGAATGATCTGTTTTGGATGGATCAAATAAACGTTTTCGACAAACCTGCACCCTTCGCCCGAATGGTAACACCCTTCATGCGAATGGACATTCCCTTCGCACGAAGGGACTGTTTTACATGTTTTCATTTTCGATTTCTTTTCTGTTCGATCCTAGTTCATCAGTACTGATTTACGTACCACACGGATGAACACTAAACAATTTGCTAGTCACAAAGTAAGTTAACCTCGTCCAGCCTCCAACACTTGGTTCACACCTTCTATGTTGAGGCGGTACACCCGGGTTGTCCTTACTTGACTGTTTGGCTATTTTACTTATTATTTTCATTTCATATAACAATGATTATTACAGTACAATGTCAAATCAGTTTACAATTAAATTTTACGCATGAATCCTCTTTTAAACAATACCAGTCGCATGAATGGACTTCCATTCGCACAAAGGGACTGTTACTTGATTTATTTCGCATTTTTCGTATTTCGAAGTTCCATCCGAACCTTTATCACATCAGGATACTCACACCCTTGTTTACCCATTGTAGGGTGACCTCAATGTAACAACCCTTAACTAATCAACTCACGGTTTCGTGTTGTCTACGCAAAACTATGAGTATACTCGATCCCCTTTTTCATTTTATACACTTTGGGTGCAACATGTACAACTATACAAAAACATGCAACACTATTAAACTTGTTAAATCACACTCTATCCACTTTTAAACATGAGACTTGTTGATACTTGTTAATCTCAGATGTTTCGTTTAAATGTGTCTATATGCTCGTTAACTTTGCAAGCTTACCTTAACAATTATAGCGCTATAGCATTAACGCCCCGCTCGTATTCTAGTGTTATTGTTAAGTAAAACACCATTTCAGCCTCTTCGTTTCGACGATGATGGGTAATTACGATTGCCTTAAACTCTGGTTTGACATATAGCTTACACTGATCTAGTATGTTAGTAACAGGATATACATTTATCATGTTGGATATGAGCACTGTTAAACATTTTCACTATTATGCAATGTTATCAAACTTGCATACTCGCCAACATTTTTGTTGATCACATTTTAATACATGTTGCAAGTCGCTAGATGATGATTTGAAGAAATGCAATTAGGGTGGACTTAGATACTCACCTTAATAATAAACAATTATTCATGTTTCATATTTGATATTTGCTACAATTCGATTGTATTTGGTTTTTGAACAATGTATGCCATTTTATTATTTATGAAATTTTGATTAATTAATTATTGTCACAATTAGCGTTATGATGTCTCGAGCAATCTTGTTTTCGTTTTACTCCGATGTTTCCGTCATCGGTTGGGTTGTGACAATAAGAAGCCGTATGGGTATCTCGAATGGAAGTGGGAGCGCATTACCGTGGATTTCATATCCTAGAGACTAATACGTCAGAGTAGTTAATATAATTGTTCATTATAGAAAGTAAAGTAAAAAACCAACAATATTGAAAAACAACAGAAAATAGAGGACCCACACTCTCAAAAACTCAAGCCAAAAGAATGATACCATCAATGCTTGATCATCGAGGTGGCACATACTTGTCTATGGTTGTGCTCTAAGACTAGTCCTAGCATTAGGAAAACGAGAGTCTCACAAAGTAGCCCTCATTTATACAAGCATGCCCTTTCACACGGATGAACTCTACCCTCTCTCGTTTCTAGGTTTACAATCGGCCTTCCTCTCTCCTCCAGATCCCATGCAGGTACTCACCGCCGACGCGACCAAGATATTCATTGTTTTCAAAATAATAATAATAATGTTTTCTTTATTCAACAACCAAGTGGCTCGTCATGGTCATGTGTGAAATATGAACTTAAAACTTTGTAGTATTATATATAGAGTTTAGGTTTAAGGCTATTTATTAAATGTGGTGTAAGTTTAAACTTGGTTTGTTTAATCTAAACTTATAACAAACCAATCTTAAATTATTCACTAGCTACTCGATTTCTTTCCACTTTGTTTGTGGAAAAGTGGCTCAAGGAAAATTCAAGGTTCTGCTTATATCGCCTAATGATCAAATTGTAGACATATTCACAAAACCGATGCCGACTTAAAGATTTGTCTTCTTACGGTCTAAGCTGCATCTCACTCCCCACCCTTAGCTTGTGAGCGAAAAATAGATTTCATTTACCATTGTTAGAGGGTAGCTTGTGTAAATATGGCTGTTATATATACCCTTTTCTTGTAACCCGTTCTCACACACAATCAATACAACTTTTACAATAACAGACACAAATGTGTTATTATTTTCAAGTTTTATCTCTTTGCTTGACTAGCCAACAATTTCCTGTGAAATGGATATAACTCTAATTTTATGTACCGAAAGTTTACAGAAACATAATCGTTGTATGATGGGAATCAATGATAAGTACATGGCCCGGCTAGAAAAAGACTTTGCATAATATATATTAAAGAATGAATCTATCTATCTATATCTATATTATATCATAAACTAAATCAATTGGAGATACATGTCATTCATTACAGCGATCTATTTTTTGGTTTTTCCGTCTTCATCTTCTACTTAATTAGGGATAATTACATTTTAATTTAATCTTTTATCTTCTTCTTATGGATAATTATTTTTAATTAAATTTAATCATTTTATCGTTATCTAAATAAAACATCAATATATATATATATATACTAGTCGTTTACCCGCACGATGCGGCGGGAAACATATCACTTAGGTTGGTGAGTTTAGTACGGGGCGGCGCCGATAATTTACAACTCAGAACTCATTTTCTGTTAGTTTATCAGTACTCTAGGGGGTTCACCGTGCTTTGCGCCAGACACACCGATTTCTAACAAAAATTTAAATAGAAATGTAAATGCAACGACACCTAGAATTAAAAAGGTACTTAGAACTACTATATTATATGACGAAGACAAAGTATCGGCTCTTTTAACAAAAATAGCCAAACACTTAGATTATGTGGATTCAAACTGAGGTATATTGTAAAACATTGATAAATGAAATGACGTCGATGCATCCGCCGTAGACGTTACATAAGGTTTTTTCTGTTGGGTTTCTGGTCATGCAAAGCCATTGGCAAATACAAATACCAAGTCATGCCTTGTTTATATTGTTATGTAACAATAAAGTATACACGAGACTTGAAAATAAATCCCAAACCAATTGCCTTGTTTCCGTTCTAGACACATTAATCCATATATTTATACCCTTATACTCATAGAATAAACAAATTATAAAAATATTATGTGTAAATGATATATTTTCTAGTAGAAAACCAGCGCGATGCGGCGGCAACAACATTTTACAACACAATATTAGTTTTATGATAATTTATAAACCATCTCGTGATAAAGCAATCAGAACACCCCAATGACAAACCCATCCGAAAACACCATGATCAACACACCCAACATCTAGAATCCAAAGCTCACACCAAACGCACACTATATATTGTACATTCTCACCCCAGTGAACCGATCACACACCAAGACTTACACACATCAAATTATATACCGACCCACCCCCAAAATACATCCCCTAATCCAAGAACAAACTCGGATATATCAAGAAACTCACACTACTTGATAAATTGTTCATAACTACAGATCTTTTACATTAAATCTTGTTAATTTTAAAACGGGGAAACCTAAATCTTGAAAGTTTGCTGCAAAGTATAACAGAGAAATAAGAACAAAAATCCCACCTTTTTGTTTCAAGATTTTAAAAAGATTCAATTATGGGAAAATAATAAAGAATTCACAAAATCTCAAACATTTTATGCAAAGAGTCACATAATATTGCCACTTATAAACTTATTCAAACAAATTTCAACAGATGGTAAATATTTTAATGTAAATTAAACACCAATCAATAAAAACTAAACCATTTTAAGCAAACTCTTAGAATAATCTTAAGGAACCATTTAAGCAAACTCCTAGAATAATCTTCAACCATTTTAAGCAAACTCCTATGATAGTGACAACACTTCGGCGGTCGGAACCAATTGGACAGCTCCATCCACAGCTGTTAATGAACATTAAAGTATAGATTTATGAACAACAAACAACTAAACTAAACATAATTAATGAACATTAAAGTATCAAACTTTATCTTAAAATTAGTCTTTTAAAGATTTATTTTTTTGTATTTGTTTCGATTATGATCAAAAGATTCTTTTTATTGTACAAACTTAACAGGGAACTTAAGCAACTTGAAACAAAAAGAACACACATAAACACCCCTAAACACACACAGAAACATAAAAAGAGCAGTCAGATCAACTGTTCGGAATAAAACCCAATCAAAAGTAGTTTTATGATCTACAACAAAGCAGATATATAAAAGTTTACACTTTATATTCACAGATCTCATCAAAAAGTAGAAAAAAAATAAACAATCCATAACAGCATAACAACTTGCGAATTTAAAAATATGTCATAAAGGGTTTAATCAACAATAAAAAAAACAAAAAAAGACCACCCCCAATTCAAATTCAACATCAAACCCTAATCGGATTCTGTACAGATCGACTAACAGTAACAATACCCAGATCAATTTCACAAAATTATCAAAACCCATTAAAAGGGTTTTGAGTTTAATCCAAAAGCTGAATTGGGTATTCATTAAAAATCAATAAAGATTGAAGCTTTGAACGAATGAACTCACCTGACTGTTGTTTTTCAAGACTTTTCTTGATCTTGTTGTGGCATCTGAAAAATGAAAGAAAGGTCGTCTTCGGCTGCTTTTGTGGTGGCTGGAGGAGAGAGAAAGAGAGGAGGAAAACCAATCGTCAATCAATAAGCGATTACTTGAGTGGTTCTTTTTTTTATTGCAATATAACACAATATCACAAACTGTATGGTTTTGGTTTTGCATTTAGTCAAGAAAAATGATTTCTCTGTTGTAACAAAAAATAATTCATGATTAATCAAACAAAACCATCTAACTATCTAAGATTGGAAGTCGATAATACCAGTTTAATAGCTACTTCTTCACCACTTTGAATATTGACACCTACAATATCATCAAACATGAAGATCATCCACATTCATTAATACATAACACCTGCAATTGAATTCCCAAAATCAAGATTATACCTAAATAAAGTTCACCAAACGACCCACTCCCAATTTTCCTTCCAAGCTTAAACTTCCCACCAACAGTATGATCCATAACTCTTCTTTCAATCCCAACTTAGATCTATCTATAAACACTTAACCCCATTTCACAATTTCATCAAAATTAACCAAAATTCAACATTCCCAATTACATAAAAACAAAAACTTACCAAACCCTAATCTTGATTTTATAAAACTACACAATCATCAACTCGAGAACCCTAATTCTTGAATACCCTTTTGAATTCAATACCAAACAATCAAGAATCAACTCGATTAGGGTTTTTGTTCAACTCAGACCTGTCGCACATTTGAATCATTTCAGATTTTAACATGTTTAACCAAACCCCTTCGCCGGAACCCTAGTTTCCTTTGCCACCTCTACCTTCTCTAGAGATTCTCCTTCCCTTCTCTCTCTCTCTCTGGTTCTTCCTGTAGAAAGATTTAGCAAAAGACCCTTATGAAATCAGTTAACTTGAATCAGATCTTGATATTCATACCTTAAAGTTTTTCAAGTGGTCGGAATCGCAAGCTTAACCAAACAACCACCATTTACAGCCGCTAATGAGAGCAAAATCAGAATTGATCCGGTGAAATCTTACACTGCTGAAGTTGTTCTTGCTGCAAACAAAGCTAAAGCCTTGCACATTATTCAACAGGAACATTAAGGGTATTACTCTATATATAAGTTCTTTTTGTGTAAGCAAAGATTGAACAAAAAGTAGGTGCGGAGCTGGCTAACTGCCCAGATCTGAAGAGGAATCGTAGATCTGAAGAAGAAACAAACACAGATCTGGAGAGGAATCGCATACCTGAAGAGAAATAAACTGTAATCTGAAGAGGAATTGCACATCTTAGCGTGGTCTTCTTGGTACCATGATGGATCTCGATTTGGACTCTGATGAGTTTGTAGGTTTCTTGAGAGAGAATTGTGGCCAGATTTTGAGATTTGATTCTGAAAAGACAGATGTATGGGAAAGTGGGGATGAGCGAGGATTCAAATTTTGGACAAAAAGGATTGGCCGCCCAAAATTGAGGTTGAAAAAACTTTAAAGTTGGTGTGCTTTAGATGGTTGTACAATATGCTTTAAAGGCTTGTAAATGTTGAAAAAGTGGAAAATGACCATTTCTGTCCTTCGGATATGCATTATATATAAGTATAGATATAGATATAGGGAAAGAAGGTTCATGCGAGAACCACCCTTATTGCGAGAACCAATGTGAACACAAAATAAAATCTAAAAAAAATCAAAAAAACACTCAAAATATTTTTTTTTAATATTTTTTTAACAAAAAATCGCAATATTTAGTTACCAAAAAAAAAAAAAAAAACCTTTTTTTTTCGAGTAACAGTTATCCATGCACATGTGCATATGTATCATTACTTCAACAAATTCCGTAATACGTTATCCATAATAGACAATTGCACTTTAATTTACAATACCATTTGTAATACACTACTTTTTACATTACCAATATTCAAAATGCACATGTGCATCATTAGGTATAACCATGATATAACATGTTTTGATACAAAAAAGTTTGTGATTTTGAATGGAGAAGTAGGCCCATATACATGTTTTTTTGTTAGTTATATCTAGTGGTTAATGGTTTGGCTATAGTTGTTACTTTATGATGTAATATGATGATTGGATGGTATAAATGGTGTTGATATACATGTAATAAACTCAAAATATTAGTTATGGTATTGTATTATGGATGGTAGGAGGTAATGATATTGTATTATGGATGGTAGGAGGTAATGGTAGCGTATTATGGATGGTATGATATATGAAAGGGAAAGTGTATTCAAAGTAGTGTACCAAAACACCTTATTTCATGTTGATACATATAGATGCACATGTGCATTTCAAATATTGGTAATGTAGAAAGTAATGTATTACATATGGTAGTGTAAATGAAAGTGCAATTGTCTAATATTTGTAATGAGTTACGAAATTTGTCAAAGAAATGATACATATGCACATGTGCATATTTGTGTATTATGGATTGAATGACAGATGAAAGAGAAAGTGTATTCAAAGTAGTATACCAAAACACCTTATTTCATGTTGATACATATAGATTCACATGTGCATTTCTAATATTGTTAACGTAAAAAGTAGTGTATTGCATGTGCTAGTGTAAATGAAAGTGCAATTGACTAATATTTGTAATGAATTGCCGAATTTGACAAAGAAATTATACATATGCACATGTGCATGGATAACTGTTACTCGATTTTTTTTTTTTTAATTTTTTTATTAACAAAATATAGCGATTTTTCCAAAAAAAAATAGTTAAAAAAAAAAATTGGGTGTTTTTTAGATTTTTTTAGGAATTACTGTTTGTATTCACACTGGTTCTCGCGGTTCTCGCAATAAAGGGTGGTTCCTAACGGATCCTTCTCCTATATATATATATATATAGGGGAGGGTTCAATAAAAAACCACTAATGTCACACCCCGACTGATGGCGGAATCATCCGGGCGCGACACTAGGTGAATCAGATTGCTCAAGAGAATCCATAACAACTATTTGTGACAATATTTTAAAGGTTCATTATCCCATACTAATAAAAAAATATTTTAACAAACAGCCATAACAGAGTTCAAATCTCTCAAACAAAATCCAATCCGACAACCTAGATTTTTATTGCGGGTTTCTAGACTTCATATCCGTTTGTAGCAAAACAATCATCAACCTGTCACATACGTTAAAACAAAGTCAATACAATAATGTAAAGGTGAGTACACAAGTTTAGCTTAAATATAGTATGAAAGCGTTTGCGCATAACCAACATGTAACACGTAACGAGTGAATCAAGTAACTATCAACAATGATACAAGCTAACTACATGACTGGGAGTAGAGTATACGCGACACATGTTCACCACTGTGAACACGTGAAGTAAAGTATGTGATACTTAACAACCCCTGAGTAAACAGGTGCCGAGTCCAAACTATAGTAATGTCGTTGCTAAGGGCAGTCGGACAAGTCATCACTGTGTAACATAGCAACAAGTATTCAACTAATCATATATATCATGCGAGTGCGGTCAGCGTTTAAAAGCGTTCAAGTGTTGTGTATTTTGATAGAGAATGTATGTAACACCCAAAAGTGCGTTAAGCGAAAAAGGGTTTGAGTATACTCACAATGCGTGTCTAAGAAGTAAACACAGTCTGAAAATGGATTGAAGGGAGCGCCGGATCAGCTTGAAAGCAGTCGGACAGCAATTCGAAGCATTTCGGTTTGAAATGGAAGCAATGAGTGAAATGGAGAAGTTCTTGGGTATTTATAGAGATGATTTGTTCGCACAGAAGGCTTCGTACGAAGCTGCTGGCTTCGTTCGAAGGGTGCTGTTTTGTGTGTAAAATCCTCGTTTCGCGTGTAGGATGTTCGTTTAATGGGTTTTGTTGCGTTAGTTAGCACCGGTACTTTAAGTATTTTAGCAAGATAGTAAGTATTGCATCATGTTGCGTTTTAGCGTGATAAATCGAGTTGTGCGAGTAGCGTTTGAGTGTTTTGAGCGATGTAACCAACATATATAAAGCACACACACAAATAAGGCATATAAGAACACACAGCATAACATTACTACTACTAACAGCGTTTGCAATTTAGCAATTTAGCGCGATAAGCGAGTGCGAAGGCGAGAGTGGTTACCGAACAAACAAACACACTCGGCAAGTAAAGTAGCATAATTCTCTATGATTCATGTTGCGTTAGCGTTGAGTGTTTGCGAATATAAAGCGTTTAAACGTGAAATGGTGCTGTGTGATGAAAATTTATATAGTATAACATAAACCTTTGTTTATATCGAATCTCAGAGTACAAAACGGTTACAAATCGAAGTAAGTAGCAAACGGATAACAATCCGAAAAGTCGGGTTGTTACAGTCACCCCTACTTTAGGGAATTCCGTCCTGAATTTAAGTAGTAGACGTAACAAAGAGTTGCAGATATTTAGCTTTCTATCACTTTCGAGTTCCCAAGTGAACTCGGCGCTGCGTTTCCCTTCCCAGCGAACCTTCACTATGGGAATGCGTGGCGTCGAAGTTTCTTGGTCTCTCGAATTATGATTTCTACTGGTTTTTCCACAAAGTGTAGAGTCTCGTTTACTTGCAAATCTTTGAGAGGCACATGAAGATTTTCTTCGGCTGGGCACTTCTTGAGGTTTGAGACGTGGAAAGTGGGGTGTACGTTGTTGAGTTCAACCGGTAATTCGAGTCAGTAGGCCAATTTACCAATTCTTTCCAGAATCTTAAAGGGACCCACGTAACATGGCGCTAGTTTCCCTTTCTTGTCGAATCGGATCACCCCCTTCCAAGGTAAACCTTTAGGAGTACGTGATCACCAACTTCGAACTCTAGGGGCTTGCGGCATTTATCGGCATAGCTCTTTTGATGACTCCAGGATTTCAAGAGATTGTCTCATATTTGGAGAATCTTGTCTGTTGTTTCTTGTATTAACTCAGGACCGGTGACCTGTGCGTCTCCGATCTCGTGCCATACAATAGGCGATCGACATTTTCTACCATATAATGCCTCAAAGGGTGCCATTTGAATACTAGCGTGATAACTGTTATTATATGAGAATTCTACTAAAGGTAAATGCGAATCCCAATTACCACCAAAATCTATAACGCACGAACGAAGCATGTCTTCGAGGGTGCGGATCGTGCGCTTAGTCTGACCGTCGGTCTGGGGATGGAATGCGGTACTGAGATTGAGGGTCGTACCGAGAGCAGATTGAAATATTTCCCAGAGATCTAAGGTAAAACGACCATCGCGGTCAGAGATGATGTCACGAGGCGTCCCGTGTCGACAAATGACGTCGTCGGTATAGATTCGTGCTAATCGTTCAACCTTAAAGTCTTCTCGTATCTGAATGAAGTGCGCGGATTTAGTAAGACGATCAACGATAACCTAAATGCTATCATGACCAGAAGGTGTCCGAGGGAGTTTCGTAATAAAATCCATGGCGATACTTTCCCATTTCCACATCAGGATTTCAGGTTGTTAGAGTAAACCAGAGGGTCGCTGATGTTCGGCCTTAACTTTCGAGCAAGTTAGGTATTTCGAAACATACAGAGTGATATCCTTTTTTCATGCCCGGCCACCAATACCTAGAACGGAGGTCTTGGTACATCTAGTCGGCACCGGGGTGAATGGAATATTGAGATTTGTGGGCTTCAGTCAACAATATCTCCCAAAGGTTATTGCGACTAGGAATCCAAATACATTTGAGATAGTGATAAATACCGTTCGATTTAGTCACTAGCTGAGTTTCGGCACCACACTTCATTTCCTCTTTCAAGGTATTCTCAATGAAGCATGCGTGCTGAGCGTCGCGAATTAGAGCTTCGAGGTCACTCTGGGCTTAAGTGTTACGAATACTATACACATAGGTCGACTTAGAGCATCGGCTACGACGTTAGCCTTGCCAGGATCAATCCTAGTGTTGAGAAGTTCAACCCATCTGCGCTGGCGCATGTTCAGTTCTTTCTAGTTCAAGATATGTTGTAAGCTCTTATGGTCGGTGAAGACCGTACACTTTGTACCATAAAGATAGTATCGCCATATCTTTAACGCAAAAAAAAAAACTGCACCGAGCTCAAGGTCGTGGGTAGTGTAGTTATTCTCGTGGATTTTGAGTTGTTGAGACGCATAAGCGATAACCTTGTCTCGTTGCATAAGAACACAACCAAGACCTAGGTTAGAGGCATCACAATAAACAACGAAATCGTCATTTCCGTCGGGGAGAGTGAGTACAGGAGCGTTGCAAAGAAAATGCTTGAGGGTTTGAAAGGCGCCCTCCTGGTCAGAGCCCCAAATAAAAGGTTTATCCTTGTGAGTTAAGGCAGTGAGAGGCACGACGATTTTGGAAAAAGTCGGCGATGAATCGACGGTAATAACCCGCAAATCCGAGAAATGAATAGATTTTAGATGGAGTCTTCGGCGTAATCCAACTCTTTACAGCTTCAATCTTTGGGGGATCAACGTAAATTCCTTGATTATTAATGATGTGACTGAGGAATTGAACCTCCTCGAGCCCGAATTCACACTTGGAGAATTTGGCGTAGAGGCGATTTCCTTGAAGAAGTTTGAAAATTAAACGAAGATGTTGCGCGTGTTCGGCTCTCGACTTCGAGTAGATAAGAATATCATCGATAAACACAATGACGAAACGATCCAAAAAGATTTTGCACACACGGTTCATCAAGTACATGAAGACCGCTGGTGCGTTTGTGAGACCGAAAGGCATGACCACGAATTCGTAAGGGTCATATCAAGCACGAAAACCGGTTTTCGGAATGTCTTGCTCTTGTATACGCAACTGATGATAGCCTGAACGTAAATCAATCTTTGAGAAATTGGTAGCGCCTTGGAGTTGATCGAATAAGTCATCGATTCGGGGTAGCAGGTAGTGGTTCTTGATAGTAAGATTGTTGAGTTCCCTATAGTCGATGCGTATTCGGAATGATCCTTCCTTATTTTTCACGAAAAGGACGGGTGCACCCCATGGTGATGTGCTAGGGCGTACAAAGCCTTTATCAAGAAATTCCTAGAGTTGGCTAGATAGCTCGCGCATTTTGGATGGTGCAAGGCGATAGGGAGCTTTTATAACAGGAGTTGCACCTGAGATGTCGCGAATAGGGGGTAAACCAGGTAAATCGTCGGGAAAAACATTAGGAAAATCACAAACAACAGGAACATCTTTCATAATTTTCTTCTCATTCACCGGTACTACGATATGGGCTAAGAAAGCGGTGTACTCCTTGCTTAAGTACTTAATCGCTTGGATACACGACATAAGCTTCAATTCTTTCAAGGATACTTCGCCATAAACACGTAGTTGGTCACGGTTTGAAAGAGAAAACGAATCATCTTTTCTAAACAAACAACTTCGGCACGATTCTCACGGAGAAAATCCATGCCTAGACGTCAAAACTTCCTAGTTGCATAGGTATGAGATCGATTGGGAAGACGTGATTGTTGAGTTCAAGAGTACAATCAAGTAGAATAGAACTGACGGTAATGGTTCTTTCGATGGCAACTTCTACGTCGAAGGTCGTTGGGAGGTTAGCGCGTATACTATTTAGAAGCTTTTCGAATTCAAATGATGCAAAACAGTTATCGGCTCCAGTATCAAATAAGCATGAAGCATAAATACCATTAACAAGGAACATACCATTGACAACATTGTTGTCAGTCTGAGTCTGGCGGACATTGATGTTGAAAGTTCTTCTGCGGGCTGCTTGCGGTTGCTGCTGTTGCTGCGGTGGTTGATGTAGTTGCTGTGGTGGTGGTTGTTGTTGCGTCTCTTGTTTCACCATACGCTGTGGGCAGACATTTGCAAAGTGGTCCGGGTCACCACACGTGTAGCAAGCACGTGCGTGAACAGAGGGTGCAGGAACTGCTGGGTTAACCTGAGGAGCGAGTGGTTGAGCTGGCGGTACTGTGAGAGCTTGGGGAGCTTGTTGACGAGGGCCTGCGCGGTAGTGAGTTGTGTAGTGCCCATAAATGTTGCAGTTGACACAGAAAAAACAATTTGTTCTCACTGGGTGATGATAAGTGCAAGTAGAGCACAGTGGGTAAGTCCCGGTATACGCACGCTTAGCAGGCGATGTGTTAGGATTAGAAACCTGTGGAGACTGGGTGTTGGGCGGTGCTGTGACTACCGCGTTGTTCTTGCTAGAGTACCTTCGCTTGCGACTTTGGCGGCCCGACTTGGGGGGCTTGAGATGGAGCAGAGTCAGTGCTTGGTGTTGCAATAGCTTGATTGAGACTCTTGGTCGAGGCTTTGAAAACACCAGCCAAGACTTGCTTGTTGTTGATCTCAACTGCGAGCTGATAAGTTTCCTCGATGGTAGCAGGTTTTGCTGCTTGAACAAAGTCAGCGACACAGTCATGAAGAGCTCGAAAGTACTTCTTTATAGCTTTCTCAGGAATGTCCACTTGATTTGGACAGATGATGCTCAACTGCTTGAATCGAGCGGTGAGACAAGAGTTATCACCTCCATCTTGCTTGATGTTCCAGAATTCATTTTCCAGCTTCTGGACTTCGTGGGAAGGACAAAATTCCTTCATCATGAGCTCTTTCACCGTAATACGGCTACCAGCATAAATAGAGTGTCATGGGTGTTAGACATCGACTACCCAAAGTGATTCAACTATTCCTAACTAGTTCGAGTACACACTTTGGCCTAATAGACTATGCTCTCACCGTAATACGGCTACCGGCATTCATCCTTCCAGTTACTACGTGACTCGAGTCATTGGCACAGTCGAGACTTTGGTGAGATCTTTAAAATAAAATTAGGGAGTGGAACAAGTTATTAAGATGCGGGTTTCACCCCTAACTTAACAACTTCGCTCCTAACTGTGGTTATAACAACCATGAGATAGAAATGGAGATCTCCGTTGAGATATGGATATCACTCCTAACTCAAAGAAAGATTCTCGTGCCGAGAGTAAAATACGCGGAGTGAGTGATCTTATCGAGAGTTCTTGGTTTTCACAGCTAGTCTCGACACAATCACTCGTTGGTGTAATACGAGCGTTTTCAAACGTGTGTATTGTGTTAGCCTTAGGAAAGGCAAAATAGTATTTAGCCTTAGGAAAGGCTCCCTTCGTATGAAGCTGCCTTCGTACGAAGTTACAACATTGTAGGTTCGTTCGAAGGGTACAATCATGTGAGTTCGTACGAAGCCACACCAGGTGGGTTTGCACAAGTGTATGGCATGTAGACTCGTACGAAGCCACAGTATGTGGGTTCGTACAAGAGGGTCTGTTGGGTACCTCGACAATAGACTCGGTATGTTCTACACGACTCGACCTAATTCCCTATAGTTATGGCTCTGATACTAATCTGTCACACCCCAACCGATGGCGGAATCATCGGGGCGCGGCACTAGGTGAATCAGATTGCTCAAGAGAATCCATAACAACTATTTAGTGACAATATTTTAAAGGTTCATTATCCCATACTAATAAACAAATATTTCAACAAACATCCATAACAGAGTTCAAATCTCTCAAACAAAATCTAATCCGACAACCTAGATTTTTATTGCGGGTTTCTAGACTTCCTATCCATTTGCAGCAAAACAATCATCAACCTGTCACATACGTTAAAATAAAGTTAATACAATAATGTAAAGGTGAGTACACAAGTTTAGCTTAAATATAGTATGAAAGCGTTTACGCATAACCAGCATGTAACACGTAACGAGTGAATCAAGTAACTATCAACAATGATAAAAGTTAACCACATGACTGCGAGTAGAGTACGACACATGTTCACCACTGTGAACATGTGAAGTAAAGTATGTGATCCTTAACAACCCCTGAATAAACAGGTGCTGAGTCCAAACTATAGTACTATCGTTGCTAAGGGCGCTCGGACAAGTCATCACTGTGTAACATAGCAACAAGTATTCAACTAATCACGTATATCATGCGAGTGCGGTCAGTGTTTAAAAGCGTTCAAGTGTTGTATATTTTGATAGAGAACGTATGTAACACCCAAAAGTGCGTTAAGCGAAAAAGGGTTCGAGTATACTAACAGTGCGTGTCTAACAAGTAAACACGGTCTGAAAATGGATTGAAGGGAGCACCGGATCAGCTTGAAAACAGTCGGACAGGAAATCGGTAGGGTTTCGGTATGAAATGGCAGCAATGATTAAAATGGAAAAGTGCTTGGGTATATATAGAGATGGTGGGTTTGCACAGAAGGCTTCGTTCGAAGCTGGCTGCCTTCGTACGAAGGCAGTGCCTTCGTACAAAGCTGCTGGCTTCGTTCGCAGGGTGTTATTTTGTGTGGAAAGTCCTCGTTTCGCGTGTTGGATGCTCGTTTAATGCATTTTGTTGCGTTAGTTAGTACTGGTACTTTAAGTATTTTAGCGAGAAAGTAAGTATTGCATCGTGTTGCATTTTAGCGTAATAAATCGAGTTGTGCGAGTAGCGTTTGAGCATTTTGAGCGATGTAATCAACACATATAAAGCACACACACAAGTAAAGCATATAAGAACACACAGCATACCATTACTCCTACTAACAACGTTTGCGATTTAGCGATTTAGCACGATAAGCGAGTGCGAAGGCGAGAGTGGTTACCGAACAAACATACACACTCGACAAGTAAAGCAGCATAATTCTCTGTGATTCATGTTGCGTTAGCGTTGAGCGTTTCCGAATATAAAGCGTTTAAGCGTGCAGTGGTGCTGTGTGATGAAAATGTATTTAGTATAACATAAACCTTTATTTATATCGAATCTCGGAGTACAAAACAGTTACAAATCAAAGTAAGTAGCAAACGGATAACAATCCGAAAAGTCGGGTTGTTACAACTAATTAGAGTGAAAACTCGAAAACTAACTAAAAAAGCCTAAAAACATGCCAATTTTTTTTCAAATTTTTGCTACTCTTTATTTATAAAAAAAATTGAAAAAAAAAACTTGTACTGCACATGTGCATTATATGTGTACTACACATGTGTATTAGTGCACATATGCATATGCACACACATATATATATGGGGAGAGAATCATGAGAAAACTACATCTACATGAGAAAACTAGAAAACTAACTAAAAAAAGCTAAAAAACATACCAATTTTTTTTTTAATTTTTTATAAAAAAAATAGCTAGATTTTATGCTTGGAAAAAAATTTTCAAAAAATAAAATAAAATTTTTGTTGTACTGCACATGTGCAATATATGTGTACTACACATGTGCACTATACCCGTAATAGTGCACATGTGTAATACAACAATTTTTTTTTTTTTAACATTTTTTTCCATGCATAAAAAGTAGCGATTTTTTTATTAAATTTAAAAAAAATTGGTATGTTTTTTAGGCTTTTTTAGTTAGATTTTTGGTTTTCTCATTTAAACTTGTTTTCTCATGATCCATCCCCTATATATATATATATATATATATATATATATATATAGAGGAAGGTTAACGTACATTACGGCTTAACGTACATCACGTACGACAGGTAATTACACACGTTCATTTTAAAATTACGCACGTTATAACTCAAAAATCCAAAATCACGCATGTTGAAACACAATAATCACGCATATTGAAAACATTAATCACGCATGTTATAGAACAAATCACGCACATTGTTGTATGTGAAGTACGTTAAGCCATAATGTACGATATACTTTTTCTCTATATATATATATATATAGCCATACTTCTATTTATCTATAGCTACATAACTCTATACTATATAATTAAGTAAATCAATGTAAGGACATGTGTCATTCATTAGAACTATCTATTTTTTTTTTCCACCTTTATTTTCTATTTAATTATAGAGACTTACTTTTAGTTAAACTTATATTTTCAACTTAATTATAGATAATCAATTTTAATCAAAGTTAATTATTATATTGTTATCCAAATAAAACATCAATAACTATTTATATTTATATTAATCTATATTTATATCTATCTATATCTATATAACTAATGCTACATTTAGTTATATTTTTTTTACTTTTTTAACTATTAATTAATAAATTATTCCAAATAATTAGTTAATTAAAAATGTTTGAAAAGTTCAATTAGTTACAATCATTACACGAGTTTGTGTAATACCTGAAAGTTGTTTACATATTTATAATATTTACATACAAATATTAGCGTATCAGTATAACACAATGACCAATGAATATATTTAATGGAAATATGTTATTAACTACAGTAGAAACTCTATAAAATAATACACTTGGGACCACCAAAATTTATTAATTAAAAGAGTTATTAATTAATCGATAAATTAATAATTATTAATTTATATATTAATTTATATATTAATTAATATTTTATTAATTTATAGTAGAATACTTAGTTTACAAACACCCAGAAGAAAATGTAGTTGCACAGTTGTTGACTGATGAAGAAATTATTGAAAGCGTTATTGGAATTAATAAAGATGATATCAATGAAAAAGATGATGAAAGTTCTACAATGGAGCCCCCTTCGCGAAACGAAGCTATTAAAGCGGCAATCACATTGAACAATTTCTTGTTGAGCTATGAGAAAACAACACCTGAAGTTCTTACCATGCTAAGGAAAATTAGAGACGAGATTCAAGGGGAAATTGATTTCAACAAAAAACAAAAGACAATTGAGTCATTTTTCAAGAAACCTTCATAAATCATTCATGTAATATGCTATATATAAGGAATTATTAATTTATATTTTATATGGGGTCTAAAGAAATTATCAAAAATTTATTATCTTATAATTTTAGCGAATTATTAATTTAGCACCCTATCCCCGAGTCGGGACCGGCAAAAAATATTATCTTAGAGAGTTTATTAAATAATCGAGTATTAATTTATCGAGTTTCTACTATACGAAGTGCAATGGGTTCATTTTATCTTACAGCTAAAAAATATTTTTTTAATAGTTAATTAAAGAAATTTACCTTTTTTTAATAATTTTACTAATAACAATTCCAAATAATGTCAACAAGTGTAATACACGAGTTTATAATACACGTGTAATAATTGTAAGTGCATAATGTCTATCACTTCCGTCAATCCGAACCGTAGCAGAAAATTGAATGAAACAACGTTTTGTTATGTTAAAATAGGGATAAGTCTATTTTAAATGATGAGTGGCAAACTTTGTTGGTACACTTTATGTGGACGCGACTCGATTCGGTTCGATTCGACTCGGTTAGGTTCGGCTCAAGCCCGACGTAGCGACATTCCTCCGTCGTGCGCCCCAGAGTTCGACACGCGAAGCACGGAGAGCCGCGAACCTTCCCAACGCCACATCACCTGACATCACCATGTTGATGTCATGATGATGTCATTTGATACTTATCAATGGATGAAGTCTACGTGAATTCATGATTCTCAACCATTTAATGGTTTTCTGATGACATCATACAAAAAGATCATGTTTTACATTTGACGAAGAACTCATATGTCAACGAAGACTTTATACATGACGAAGAACATCACAATGCATGACGAACAACCAGTTTCACATGCAAACAACATCAGACGAAGAACATGTTTCGTCACAAATGGAGGTCGACGAAGAACCAACTAGTTTTTCGTCGCCTCCTGTCCTTCGTCGGACCTGCTGTGCCTATATATACATAACAGAACACAGAAACAGACAGAGCTTGAATGAGCTTAGAGAGAGAGTAGTGAGAGAAAGTTCCAGTGTGCTTTGTATTTTGTCGAATCTTGTACCGAAACTTTGTCTAAATCAATATACAATGTGTTAAACGTTGAATCATTTTGTTGTGTTTACTCTCTCGCTCGGTTTGTGTCGTAACGGGGATTCTGCACTCGTTTCGGCACCCGAAACAAGAAATCATCATGGTTCGAAGATCCGTATCGGGACCTATAAGTGGTATCAGAGCGTAAGGCTCGATTTCTTGTTGAAAACCGAGTTTTAGGTGGTATTTTCGAGTGGGTTTTGAGTCTCTTTCATGGTTAAAAGTCAAAAACCCAGTTGTGTTTCATGAGATTTCTGTTTTGAAACTCGAAAATCTGATGTTATTTGATGTTTGTTTCAGTTAAAACTTAAAAAAAAAGGTTGGAGATCATTAAAGTACAAGTTGTTTTGAGTTTCTACGTCAAAATTTGTGTTCGACAATTTTTCCGGCACCGGAAAATTCACACAGTTCATCGAGTTCATAGATTTCTTCATAACTTTCTGGGTTTTTTGAGTTGTTGAAGTCTATGATTATTATATATTTGTTTGAATTAATGGTTTCTCAAATGATGTACTGTTGATATTTCCTGTTGAAATTTTAGAACTTTAGGTATGGATGTTTGACAAAATTGACACAACAACTATTGTGTCAGAAAGAGAAAGATAAGATTTTTTTTTATTATTGAAAATATCTTTCATCTGTCTACAAACCAAATTCAACGAACATTCAGTTTTCGTGGGCCATTTCTGTTAAATTTAAATCTTCTTTGGGCTATTAATAATTTTCACAAAAAAAAAAGGTTTTTCATTGGGCCTTATAGTCCATCGCAGGTTGTGTATTGGGCTGAGATTATTTGTCCATTGTTAGTGGACCTCATCAAGCATTAGTGGGTTTCACTTAGAACTCTTTAAACAGAAGGTTTGCAATCATATCAAACTGGTTTTATTTGGTTTTTCGAGTAATTATTCGCAAACAACAATCTAATGTCGAATTCAAACATCTTTCCCCAGTCAGCTCCTCAGGTTTTCGATCCAAGTGCCTATCTCCCACCACCACATCTTATTGCTCAAGGTCACGCCCTTTCAAAACCTAAATTCGATCCAAGTACCTACTTCGTTATACCACCACCCAAACCGACACAACCCCCTGGTCCTCCCACAGATTCTTATGGAAGACCATTCGATCCGAACGCCTATCTTCCTCGACCACAAGAAACCGCACCACAAACCCAATATGCCGCACCTATATTCGATCCAAGTGCCTATTTGTTCGAGTTCGTTGTAACTCCTGTCGTGGCCCAGAGTTTACCTGGGAACGAGAAGACCAGATGAAACTCAAGTATCCCCAGTTGTTCGAGAACAGTGCAACCACTACTGAGGCTGAAGCTACTACAGAATTTCGGGACGAAATTCCAAATCAACGAGGGGATGATGTGACACCCCAGGAAAACCAGTAAAACCACGCAACTTAACTAGCTTCCTCAGTAACCGCATGCTAAATTTCGGGACAAAATTTCTTTCAAGTTGGGGATAATGTGACAACTCGAGTTTCCAAGATTCCATCTTCGCATTAATTGCACGTTAATTGTTTAAGTTGTTTGTTTACACGACTTGTTTGCCTTGTAACCGTACACGTTTGTGATATGTTATAACGTATTGTGATTATTGTGTTATATGTTTGGTGATTTAAACTGGTAACCTGTTAACCTGTTTAGAAGTTAAAATCTTAAAATGTTGCACCCCGAACAACCTCGACGAAACATCAAGAGTTTCGCCACATCTCTACTCGACGAAACCTAAGGGTTTCCCCAAGGTTATCACGACCAAACATAGGGATTCGTCAGCCAATTCCACTGCGAAGCCCAGTAAGGGCCCAACTCTTATACGCGAATATATAATGACTTAAGGTTACGTAAAAGCTCAACATTTATCAGTTTTCAAACCCTAGAGCTCCCTCTTCTGTGTGACGGCAGCTTTGTGTTCTCCAAGCCCTCTCTAGCGATCAATCCATTATTCTTTCTATCTCGCTTAGCTACACTTTCGTTTAATCGATTGCATGTTTCTTTAAACTGATTGATACATGTTTATATATATGTTTGATTGATGAAAAGTTCAGTGGGCATAGGCTTTGATTATAGAGATTTCGACCATATGTTGCGTTGATTAGGGTTCATGAATTTTACATTTGATGTGCACGTTAATGAATGTTAGTGTAGAATCTGATCATACTATTTAGATCATAACCATGTGATGAATCTTTATAATAGAGAACCAACAGATCTAAATGATTATCAATCGTGTATGTATGTAATGATTGTGTAGATGGTATGTCTGTTTAGCAAACTGTTATGCATAGGGTACAGGTTACATATGTGATGATCTATGATTACTGCGTCGTATGATAACTGGTTGCTCGATGTTAGTGTGAAACGATTGTTAATGATGATTAGGGTTCCTGTGATTTCGTAACTGTTATGTTGTGACGAAACCTGTTCATCGACGAAACTCAGGGCGACGAAACGTTGGGAGTTTCGTCAACAGAGGTCACGACGAAACATTGGGGGTTTCGCCGAGGGTGATAACGACGAAATCTTAGGGTTTCGTCAGGTGGTAGTCATGACGAAACAGGGGGGGTTTCGTCAAGGGTTAAACAAGCACAGTAACTCGGATTAGGTCTGTTAAGGGTTAACTGGGTTAGTTAGTTGTTGTTAATGATAAGCATGAGTTGCATGAGCTTGTATAACTGTTAAATGTTATGTGGTGCTTGTTACTTGAACTACACTGTATGACCATGTTATATATATACGTGAACTACGTGGATGTAAACTGATTATGAACACGTGCATACCATAGGCTTTGACTGATTAATTGGGATCAAGTAATTAAGCCTACCGAGCAAACCGAGGTGAGTTCACACTTTCTCCAAGGCATGGGATTCCCAAGGGTTGGGAATGGGTAAATGAACTAAAACAGAAAACTACATATTCTCCTTGGGTAGGATATGTACGGCCATCCTCCATGGGTAGGATGTCAAGATTAAACCTCGCGTATTCTCCTTGGGTAGGATATGTACGTTCGTCCACCTTGGGTAGGACAACAAGATTAAACATACTGGACCAAAACTCTATCATAAGTCCCTCATTTTATATCGACTTAATCTCCGAGGCCAATGGCGAGCGGGTCATTAGTTAATAGTGCTATTAGGTTTAACAAACCTCACACCGTGTCGTTCGAACGGGCGTGTACTAATGGACTAAGGCAAAGGGTCAATGATGATAGACATTGACTTAGGGCACAACTTATTTTCGTAGTAGTCGATATGGTACGGTCTGGTAATTTACATGGGAAGCCCCCACTAATTATTGAAATGGTTTGGGAAACAAGGATACTGGTTAACACGTGATTTACGAAACAAACTTACGATTATTGAAACGAACGCAATAACTAAACAACCAACTGTGAACTCGCTCAACTTTATTGTTGACTCGTTGTTACATGCCTTGCAGGTCGTTAGGTATTCTTGGAGCTTGCACAGGGAGGCGCGATCGTTGTGGGATATGGACAGTGTGTACCATGTTAAAACATTTACATTATTTAATACTTAATACTTATGTTTGGGTTTTACGTTTATGCTTCCGCTGAACACTTTAACTATGCTTTTGATTTGAACACCTCTCATATTGTGTGGTTGAACTATATTTATTACTTACAATGTTCAATATGATTGGTGGCTTGATCCTGGTCATGTCACACCTCCAAGCGGTGATACTCCGCATGTGGATTTTGGGGGTGTGACAGATTGGTATCAGAGCCATTGGTTATAGGGAACTTGGTTTTAAAAAGGGAAAAAGTTTTTGTTAAAACCAGACTATAACCTGTACAGTGCTCAACGATCCACAATGACGCTTCGCTCCACGTGCAAGGCTCAACACTATAGGTGATATGATTTGTGATTATATTGTCTACTTGCTAGTTACATAGTACATTGCTCATGGTATGCTTAGATGAACGTAACAACTGTTGTTTGAAAACACATGTTTGCTTACACTCTTCTGTCATCGCACTTTCGTGAATCTCTCTCACCCATGTTTCCTTTGATATGAAGATCATGAGTAGACGCGTTAACCTAACTCAAGCCCAGTTGACGGCTCTAATCAATGAACAAGTTACTGCAGCACTCGCAGCTGCCCAGGCAGGAGGTCAACACGCTCAGCCTCCTGTGTGTACTTTCAAAACCTTTATGGATTGCCGACCTACTACTTTCAACGGCACTGAAGGAGCTGTAGGCCTCCTCCACTGGTTCGAAAAGCTCGAGTCTGTTTTCGAGATGTGTGAATGCCCTGAGGCTCGTAGGGTGAAGTATGCTACTGGTACTCTCGAGGGCATATCGCTCACGTGGTGGAACGCTCAGGTTCAAATGCTAGGGATAGTTGCTGCTAATGCCACCCCATGGAACGACTTCAAGGAGCTGATCAAGCGAGAATACTGTAATCGTGATGATATTCACAAGTTGGAAGTCGAGTTCTTCAACTTGAAGATGACAGGGTCGGAAATTGAAGCGTACATGAAAAGATCAAACGAGCTGGCAATCTTGTGTCCTACTATGGTGGATCCTCCCATCAAGCGTATCGAGCTGTACCTCAGAGGCTTAGTACCAGAGATTCAAAGCCATGTGACTTCGGCTAACCTTGCTACCATCCAGGATGTTATTCGTCTTGCTCATCGTCTCACAGACCAGGTAGTGGAACAGAACAAGCTGCCTAAGCGTATCAGTGCTACTACTACTACTACTACTACTACTACTACTACTACTACTACTACTACTACTACTACTACTACTACTACTACTACTACTACTACTACTACTACTACTACTACTACTACTACTACTACTACTACTACTACTACTACTACTACTACTACTACTACTACTACTACTACTACTACTACTACTACTACTACTAGTACTACTACTTCTGCTATTCCCAGTGACAACAAGCGAAAATGGGATGGAGCCTCCAGCAAGGGTTCGACTACAGTTCAGTCCCAGGCACAGCAGCGAAAGATTGATGACTACTAGAGTCCTGGTCAGCAATCTTCTGGTAGTCAAGGGCAGGGTGGATATTGAGGAAACTACCCAAAGTGTAACAAATGCAACAGACACCATAGTGGTCAGTGCAACAAGGGTCGTTGTCGGAGGTGTCTCAAGATGGGTCATGAAGCTAAGGATTGCAGGAGCTCACGACCTGCAATTCAGAATCGCCAGCATCAACTACCAGCCCAACAGAACCAGCAGCAGCAGCAGGGTAACAGGGGATGCTTTCAGTGTGGCGCTGAAGGCCATTTCAAGAGAAACTGCCCCCAGCTAAACCAGAATCAGAATAACAACAATAATCAAGGGAACGGGAATAACAACGGGGGTAATAACGACGGCAATGGTGCCAGGGGTCGAGCGTTCGTGATTGGTCAGGGTGACGCAAGGAATGATCCTAACGTGGTGATGGGTAAGTTTCTTCTCGACGACTTCTTTGTTACTGTTTTATTTGATTCGGGTGCCGATACCAGTTATGTGTCTCTAAAACTTAGTCAAATGCTTAAGCGCACCCCAACACTTTTGAACACCAAGCATGCCGTAGAGTTAGCAAATGGTAAAAGTCTAGAAGCCACACACATAGTTAAGGGTTGTAATCTCGTCTTAGCTGGTCAGACCTTCTTTATCGACCTCATTCCTATCGTTTTGGGTAGTTTCGACATCGTTATCGGTATGGATTGGTTATCGCAACATCGAGCAGAGATCCTGTGCAAAGAGAAGATTGTTCGTATTCCTCGTTCTGGTAAAGAACCT
The DNA here is from genome assembly GCA_030545235.1 of Helianthus tuberosus. Classification (NCBI taxonomy): domain Eukaryota; kingdom Viridiplantae; phylum Streptophyta; class Magnoliopsida; order Asterales; family Asteraceae; genus Helianthus; species Helianthus tuberosus. The sequence goes on along the minus strand of CM060402.1, from coordinate 13,001,086 downwards.
CTCGTGATTCAAGGCGACAAGAGTGGTGCTGTGGTGGGCATCATCTCCTTCCTTAAGGCCCAGAAGTGTTTACGAAAAGGCCACACTACCATTTTAGCCCTCGTTACTGACGCATCAACGAAAGAGAAGCAGATAGAAGATATTCCAATTGTATGCGATTTTCCTCAAGTGTTTCCTGAGGAATTGCCTGGTGTAACACCCCAAAAACGGGTTTGGTAATCAAACCACGTTAACACTAAAACACGGGTAAAGTACCGTTAGTGGTAAAAGTAACCCGGTAAATATTAGGATTTAAATTAAATAAACTTAACATTAAACAAAAGTCGAACAAATCCTAGTGAGGAAAATAAAGTGGATAAAAGGCCCGAGTTAATGGGACTTAAAATAAACCGAGTCATAAATTCCCTGAACCCACTAAGATAACTAGGAATATCTAACCTAGTTAATAAGTGGGAACATTGTTAAAAATAATTAGGTTGTGGCCTACTTAATAACTAACCAAACATGAGGGACCCAAAATTGGATAACTTGAAAGATGTATTATAAAAAAATAAAATAAAATAAAATATAACACAACACACACATAGAGTGTGTGTGTGGAGATCGACCAGGAGGAGCTCTTTGGAGCCCAAACCCTAACTTCAACAAAAATCAACAAATTGAAGGTCAAATCCAGCTCAAATAAAATGCATGAACACGTATAAACGATCACCAAGTCGTGGGGATCATAAGGTATGTCACAAAACCTAGATTTGTTAAAGTTGAAATTCGAGACAAGTAGGTTACTTGCAAATAGATGGTTGGGTTATGACCCAAAGTCGAAATTGAATGTATATGCATGTTTAATTTTGTTAGATATGATGAAATTATGAAGAACTTGAAGTAATATTACTTGTATGTGATTAACAAGTAAACTAGGAAGTGGGTTTTGATATAATATTGAAGATGATGATAAGTTTATGTTTAAAATCATCATATTTGATAATGGAAACAAGGCACTCAAACAAATTACGCGATTTGGGTACTTGTTCATACATGATTGAAATGGGTTTTGAATGTTATGATGAAATTTGGTAGCCATGTTCATGTAACTAAGTGTATGAGATCATGTTATCTACTAATTGATAGATAGAACTTGATTTTATTAAATGTTTGGATGAATGCTAGTGATAAGGATGAAACGGGTTTTCGCTCGTATTATGAGAGACCCTTAGTTCTTGCGAAACGAATGAACAAACTAGTTTTGATAATCGCTTGAGCTAGTTGAAGTGTTGAAAACACAATGGACTTAGTTAGAACTTTAGTTAAAACGGGGGCTTAAAAATAACACCTACCGGGTAATTATTGGAATGCTTAAACTAGTTGTCGAACTTGAATGTGCATTTTATATGCTAATGGGCATTTGACTTTTAGTAGTCAAACCGACCATTAATAAGATCGAATGATAACTTTGATAGAAAAATATGTAAGATGGAATAGTTATGATTAACAATGACTAAATTAACCATCTTATGAAATAGACAAAATTGCAGAAAACAACCTTTATGTATACCCCAAATTGCACTTTATACCTTTCACTATGAAATCCGCCAAAACCAACCTTTACGTTCATGTTTTGCTACGAGTATAACCTTTAACACTAACGTCGTCCAAAAACTCAGTTAAATGGCCTCACATGCTTTGCATGTGAGGGTATTATGGTCTTTTCCCATTTAATATATCTTTTTGTGATAAACTTCTACATCACCACACCCATCTGCAGATCTTGAATCAGTGAAACTTTAGCAAAACATTATCACTCCCAACCTCATCTAATTCCATAAAATTTCCACAAACAAATTAAAGATAAGATCAAAAACTTCAACAAACAACAATCAAACTTACATGAACCTTGACATCAACAAACAAACGACACCATCTCCTCCACCATTCCAACTTCAATTCCCCTCATTTCACCTTTATCAATCTCACCCATTACCTGTTCCAAAACCACATTCTTCAATCTTTCACTTCTGAAATCGCTCGAACAATCCCTCAAAAGCCGAAGCAACGATTTGGCGCTCGCTTTAGCGCGTTTGGTCCCATCAATGCTAACCTGCATTAACCCCGGAACAATACTGCTTTCGCACCGATCAAACTTCCGCCAGGTTCGTCGTCGGATTCCACCACCACAGTTACCCCTGGAGAATCAGAATCCACCGCCATAGTTGAATGTCGCTGAGGCTTGAGCTAGGGTTTCACAGATGGTGGTGAACGGAGGAGTACGGTTATGGTTAATGGTGAAGTTGTGATTAACGGCGAACATCGTGCAATGGCCATCAAGAATCTTGTTAATTCAGGTGATGTAAGTTTGGGGGTTTCAAGAATCTTGAATAAATTTGTTTGGTTTGAAGTAATTTGGATACAAATAGTTGGTTTTGGGTTGAAGAAAAAAGCCGATGAAAAAGGATGAATCTTTCATGGATCTGCTTCCAAGTTCTTCATGTAGGTATTGTTTTTACAGGTGTTTAAGCCAATGTGGTCAACACAAGCAGCTCCATTTTCTTAATGGATGTTGCCTCAAACACAAATCTTGATCCACCCACCAATGTGGTCAACACAAGCAGCTCCAATGTGGTCAACACAAGCACTGATGTTGAATAGAGAGAGCCAAGAGAAAAAGATAAGGGGTATATATATATATATATATTAGTTTTTTAAAATCTGATTTAATTATTTATTTAAATATATTATTCAAAGGAAAAGACATATATGCCCTCACATGCATCGCACATGGGGCAACTTAACTGACTTTTTTGACTAGGTTTGGTGTAAAGGTTGTGATGTGTAACAAAACATGAACGTAAAGGTTGGTTTTGGCGGATTTCATAGTGAAAGGTATAAAGTACAGTTTGGGGTATACATAAAGGTTGTTTTCTGCAATTTTGTCTATGAAATATGATGATAGTTTGACGCCTAACAAGCTAGGTGGAAGCTTGTGGATGAAGCGGGTCAAACAGAGCGAGTACGGAAAGAAAAGCGTGGCATGGATGCAAGGTAAGTATATCTTACACTAGTCGTATCTTTTAGAATATCCTTTTGTCGTATTAATTAAGTAAAAGACAAATACCTAATTAAGATATGGTGTTCCGGCGTGTAGTCGTACGAAACAAAATAATCAAATATGATGAGAAACCATAGTGATGGCTAAAAAAAATGAGTTAAATGGGTAATTCGATCATATTATGACGAATGAAACGTGTACTTTTAATGGTTACCATATAAGGTAAACCATAATAACCAATAAGGGCAAAATGGTAATTTGGTCACACGTTGACCATAACCGTTAGTATTGAAAGACAATTATGACGTAAGCCATAATAAGCCAAAAAGTGTTAAGAAATGGAATTATAAGTAAAATGACCGCACGGTGTAAATCGGAGCGAGTCATATATACGAGGTGGTAATAAATGTCATCTCGCTAATATCACTGGTCATTTAGACCAAACGGGTCAAAAGGTGAAATTATCACCCTTTGACAATATCGACTAAAGGGATGTCGAGTTGTATGATTTTAGGGAATAAATAGCACATGGATGTTTACAGCGCTATCACTTAGCAGCCACTAAGGCAAGGTATTGAAACGGGTCAATATATTGATCCGAGCCAGGTATGTATAATAACACAACTCATCTTGTAGAATTTGGAGTTCTATAGGAGCTAGACAAGGTTAAAATATAGATATTCGGTTATCTTTTAGGTAAACCGAATAAATTGAGTTATGATTATAGTGTTTTAGAAGCACATGGGTTCATAAACAAGATTATAGTTAAAAGGTCGGATTTTGGGTCAAACAAGTATTTAAAGGTCCTTTGTAGTAAAAGAGGGATGAAAATTGACCAAATTACCCTTGTAAGCTAATTCGAACGAACGACCCTTAAAGGTGGTTCGGAAACGAGTTTTAGGATTAAATAAATGCTTAGAATAAGTATAGATAGTGAAAGATGTAAATTCTTGGGTCAATTGACTTCATATGAGTCTTTGTCGTAAAATGATAATCCGAGGGGTAAAACTCGGAACACATAGATATCCACATTAAATCCAACACACATATAGTTGTGGTGGAAGATTACTTGATAAGAAATGTAGGAATAAGATGCTAGAAATGAATGAAAGCGATTTCAAGCTTTAAAGGGCTTAAATACCCTTAATGGGTCAAAATAAGCATACGAGCGGAAACGGGTTAAAATTTTGTAAGAAACCTGTGACTAGAACCTTTCATGGTAGATAACATTAATTTGAAGTGGTGCATGTGAAATAAGGATCTAACAAATATGTTTGCTTGATAAAATGCATAACGGGTTAAAATTCGGTAAAAAGGTAATGAGTCGAAGGCTTAAAATTCTCAAAATTTCTTACGTTGGATGTAGGATTTTAACTCCATAAGATGGAGAATTAAATTACGGACGCGTAGGAAAAAGAATCGCATAAAACGGATCAATAACGAAGAAGTTATGGCTGTTTCCGTAAAAACCGGTATTGCTGAAAAATGCAGGACCCAGCTCCAAACCTGCTGGAAATTGGTCTCCCCCGCGCCACGCGAGGGAGCAACGTGGCGCCGGCGCGTGGCGCGACGGAACCCTGTTTTGGAGAAAAATTTGTATTTTAAACGGTTTCGCTTCCCGGACTCGTTTAGACACGTTTCGAACTACGTATGACTGATTAAATTCATGTTTTTATGAATTGTAGGTATAATCTTCAGTACCGGCTGACGATCAAGTTCAACGAAGAACCGAACACGATCAAGTTTCAAGCTTCCGCACTATATTTCGTTGTTATGTTAAATAACGAACACACACATGTTATGTTGTATACTATTAATTTTGTAAAAGTTTCAATGAACCCGTATTTTCATTGTATTTAAAATCATACTTATGCGTTTATCTTCATAAATGCATTAAATATTAATAAGGGTGTTACAAGTTGGTATCAGAGCTCAAGGTTAAAAGAATAAAGTGTTCGGTTCGAGGCTTGATCGCAAATCCGGTAAGTACATGCATATTAATGGTTAACATGATTAAAGTGTGGTGAACAACACATAGGGTTATCGTGTAATACACGTTACCTCAATTAATTGATAAACATAGTTGACGAAATTACGCACGTTGACGCGTATAGTAGAAAAGCCTTATATTATAATACGGGCAATCATTGAAGTTGATATTACTAACTCTTGTAAATGTTTTAGTTGTAGGACACTCGCATCTGAAGATAGCGGGAGTCTAACAAATTGCGGATTTGACGGAGGAACGGTTCAAAGTATGACAAGTAGAACATACTCACCAATGACCTAAATCGTGTAACGATCGCGAATAAATTAATGGCAAGGAAAGCCCGTTAGGGCAAGCATTACCAGGTGCGCGTTTTAAATTCATTTCACAAATAGTAATATGCAACAAATACGTAGAGACTGACAGTTGCATATGTAGATTAAAAACTTGGAAAACCTGAATAGAATACCTATCCAGGATCTTATTTCCGAGAAAACTAAATAGAGGCGTTACTTACATGGGATGTAATGTGAAAATTATAAAAGGTCGTGTATATCAGATGTTGATCGCTTACTCTGGCCAAGTAAGTAGTGAACACGTGGTACCATGAACTTCTTATGATGGACACATTTACGTCCGATGTAGTAAGGACGGGGTGAATGGGACGAATTAAAAAGGTACCCAAATAAATCAAACAAGTAAGATGTTTGATGGTAAACGTAAACGCAAGTCGGATGACGGAAGCGTATTGCGTTAGAATGACGAGCCCGAGGGAAGGGACAAAGTTTAAAATAAATAAAAATACAAACCAACTCATGAGAATGCTAAGGCATAGAGATAAAAGTTTGACTGTCACAAGTGATGAAATTCACCCAGACAAGTCAAATGAATTAAATAAAGAATAAATTACTTGATTGAATAAAAGCGATTGATTTCGCTAAGACGATCAAATAAGTTAAAACAAAGTCTAAAAATCATATCAAAATGATTACTTTGAAAATGACTTCAGTAAAGATACCCGATAGATGGGTATGATTTCGAGTATATGCGTAAACCAAAAGACGGGAACGCGGATTAGAAAGTCAAAAGACTCGGATTATGGGTCATGACTAAAAGACGATAAGATTTTGCAAACAGAAATTTTTGATAATTATGTTCAACTATTTTAAAGTGAACGGGTCGAACAAAGAATGAAGTTTGACATTCATAAGTGATGAAGTTTCACACAAACAAGTCGAATGAGATTAATAAGGAATAACGTTTGAAGATGAAAGTAAGCGCAAGCTGAATAATGAAAGAGCGACATATTAATGAACCGATGTGATAGGTCGTAAAAGAGTATGGAAAGGAAAACGCAAACCAGTGAAACTGGAATGTTAAAAAAAACACTAAGATAAAGAACCCGGGTAACGGTTTGAAAGGAAATAGAGGCGTAAACTGGATGACGATAAGAGTGAGACAAACCGACGTGTAAAGGACGTGAGAAGTCATAGAGCCGGAAAGATAATCCGAAAGAAAATGGATGTGGCCTAAGACTACGGTTAAGGTCAAATGAATTTTAAAGGCAAAAAATAAACGATCCCAAACATAACGAGGGGTGCCTGATGCTATATAAATATATATACATTTCAAGAATGGCGCTAGTAAAAAAAAATTGATCTACGAGATCATTATAACCTATGGGTTATAAACATTTTAAAGGTCTACGAGACCAAAATGACCCTCGGGTCATGAATGAAAAGAAAAGAGCTATATAGGCCTCGCCTTAAAAGGGTGAAGGCCTATAGAAACAACCTACGAGGCTAAGTGAAAGAACCTACGGGTCACCTGGGTAAAGCACGGGAACTAGTTACGACTCCCGCATAAAATAATAACGGGAATGAATAAATTCTTGGTCGTCAATTCCTCGATATAGGAAATTGACATAAGTTAAAGAGAAAACGTTAAACTAAAATTCAGTTTTAGTAAGAAACAAGGTTTTAACGAACATGAGTATTATGAGAGAAATTAGAAAATGGTTGATATTAGACGATATAGGTCTTACCACCGCTAGGTGTAAGACGATATGTTCGAAAGAAGATTTCGATAATGAAAAGTTTATGTAAACTTAGACATGACGTGAATGCAATGCGAACACGGTCGCAAGAAGTGATATAGAAGATAATCACATAGTAACATGAGTTACGGGATAGGAAGTCATAAAATCGTATAAGGCCGGGAAGGAAATATAGTGTACCGAGTAACGGGGTATAAAGCAACCGGTGACTAGTAAGTCTAGTCATAAAGACCATTTAAGGTCAAAATAGTAATTATAACTTAATAGAAGCACTTATTATTTTAGGATTTAACATGAAATCTATATGAATTGTGTAAGAAAGGTTTCGAGGACAAAACCTCTTTAAGGGGGGTAGACTTGTAACACCCCAAAAACGGGTTTGGTAATCAAACCACGTTAATACTAAAAGACGGGTAAAGTACCGTTAGTGGTAAAAGTAACCCGGTAAATATTAGGATTTAAATTAAATAAACTTAACATTAAACAAAAGTCGAACAAATCCTAGTGAGGAAAATAAAGTGGATAAAAGGCCCGAGTTAATGGGACTTAAAATAAACCGAGTCATACATTCCCTGAACCCACTAAGATAACTAGGAATATCTAACCTAGTTAATAAGTGGGAACATTGTTAAAAATAATTAGGTTGTGGCCTACTTAATAACTAACCAAACATGAGGGACCCAAAATTGGATAACTTGAAAGATGTATTATAAAAAATAAAATATAACACAACACACACATAGAGTGTGTGTGTGGAGATCGACCAGGAGGAGCTATTTGGAGCCCAAACCCTAACTACAACAAAAATCAACAAATTGAAAGTCAAATCCAGCTCAAATAAAATGCATGAACACGTATAAACGATCACCAAGTCGTGGGGATCATAAGGTATGTCACAAAACCTAGATTTGTTAAAGTTGAAATTCGAGACAAGTAGGTTACTTGCAAATAGATGGTTAGGTTATGATCCAAAGTCGAAATTGAATGTATATGCATGTTTAATTTTGTTAGATATGATGAAATTATGAAGAACTTGAAGTAATATTACTTGTATGTGATTAACAAGTAAACTAGGAAGTGGGTTTTGATATAATAGTGAAGATGATGATAAGTTTATGTTTAAAATCATCATATTTGATAATGGAAACAAGGCACTCAAACAAATTACGCGATTTGGGTACTTGTTCATTCATGATTGAAATGGGTTTTGAATGTTATGATGAAATTTGGTAGCCATGTTCATGTAACTAAGTGTATGAGATCATGTTATCTACTAATTGATAGATTGAACTTGATTTTATTAAATGTTTGGATGAATGCTAGTGAAAAGGATGAAACGGGTTTTCGCTCGTATTATGAGAGACCCTTAGTTCTTGCGAAACGAATGAACAAACTAGTTTTGATAATCGCTTGAGCTAGTTGAAGTGTTGAAAACACAATGGACTTAGTTAGAACTTTAGTTAAAACGGGGGCCTAAAAATAACACCTACCGGGTAATTATTGGAATGCTTAAACTAGTTGTCGAACTTGAATGTGCATTTTATATGCTAATGGGCATTTGACTTTTAGTAGTCAAACCGACCATTAATAACATCGAATGATAACTTTGATAGAAAAATACGTAAGATGGAATAGTTATGATTAACAATGACTAAATTAACCATCTTATGAAATATGATGATAGTTTGACGCCTAACAAGCTAGGTGGAAGCTTGTGGATGAAGCGGGTCAAACAGAGCGAGTACGGAAAGAAAACCGTGGCATGGATGCAAGGTAAGTATATCTTACACTAGTCATATCTTTTAGAATATCCTTTTATCGTATTAATTACGTAAAAGACAAATACCTAATTGAGATATGGTGTTCCGGCGTGTAGTCGTACGGAACAAAATAATCAAATATGATGAGAAACCATAGTGATGGCTAAAAAAAATGAGTTAAATCGGTAATTCGATCCTATTATGACGAATGAAACGTGTACTTTTAATGGTTACCATATAAGGTAAATCATAATAACCAATAAGGGAAAAATGGTAATTTGGTCACACGTTGACCCCGTTAGTATTGAAAGACAATTATGACGTAAGCCATAATAGGCCAAAAAGTGTTAAGAAATGGAATTATAAGTAAAATGACCGCACGGTGTAAATCGGAGCGAGTCATATATATGAGGTGGTAATAAATGTCATCTTGCTAATATAATTGGTCATTTAGACCAAACGGGTCAAAAGGTGAAATTATCACCCTTTGACAATATCGACTAATGGGTTGTCGAGTTGTATGATTTTAGGGAATAAATAGCACATGGATGTTTACAGTGCTATCACTTAGCAGCCACTAAGGCAAGGTATTGAAACGGGTCAATATATTGATCCGAGCCAGGTATGTATAATAACACAACTCATCTTGTAGAATTTGGAGTTCTATAGGAGCTAGACAAGGTTAAAATATAGATATTCGGTTATCTTTTAGGTAAACCGAATAAATTGAGTTATGATTATAGTGTTTTAGAAGCACATGGGTTCATAAACAAGATTATAGTTAAAAGGTCGGATTCTGGGTCAAACAAGTATTTAAAGGTCCTTTGTAGTAAAAGAGGGATGAAAATTGACCAAATTGACCTTGTAAGCTAATTCGAACGAACGACCCTTAAAGGTGGTTCGGAAATGAGTTTTAGGATTAAATGAATGCTTAGAATAAGTATAGATAGTGAAAGATGTAAATTCTTGGGTCAATTGACATCATATGAGTCTTTGCCGTAAAATGATAATCCGAGGGTAAAACTCGGAACACATAGATATCCACATTAAATCCAACACACATATAGTTGTGGTGGAAGATTACTTGATAAGAAATGTAGGAATAAGATGCTAGAAATGAATGAAAACGATTTCAAGCTTTAAAGGGCTTAAATACCCTTAATGGGTCAAAATAAGCATACGAGCGGAAACGGGTTAAAATTTTGTAAGAAACCTGTGACTAGAACCTTTCATGGTAGATAACATTAATTTGAAGTGGTGCATGTGAAATAAGGATCTAACAAATATGTTTGCTTGATAAAATGCATAACGGGTTAAAATTCGGTAAAAAGGTAATGAGTCGAAGGCTTAAAATTCTCAAAATTTCTTACGTTGGATGTAGGATTTTAACTCCATAAGATGGAGAATTAAATTACGGACGCGTAGGAAAAAGAATCGCATAAAACGGATCAATAACGAAGAAGTTATGGCTGTTTCCGTAAAAACCGGTATTGCTGAAAAATGCAGGACCCAGCTCCAAACCTGCTGGAAACTGGTCTCCCCCGCGCCACGCGAGGGAGAAACGTGGCGCCGGCGCGTGGCGCGACGGAACCCTGTTTTGGAGAAAATTTTGTATTTTAAACGGTTTCGCTTCCCGGACTCGTTTAGACACGTTTCGAACTACGTATGACTGATTAAATTCATGTTTTTATGAATTGTAGGTATAATCTTCAGTACCGGAGGACGATCAAGTTCAACGAAGAACCGAACACGATCAAGTTTCAAGCTTCCGCACTATATATCGTTGTTATGTTAAATAACGAGCACACACATGTTATGTTGTATACTATTAATTTTGTAAAAGTTTCAATGAACCCGTATTTTCATTGTATTTAAAATCATACTTATGCGTTTATCTTCATAAATGCATTAAATATTAATAAGGGTGTTACACCTGGTCTACCGCCTCATCGTCAGGTTGAATTTCAAATCGAGCTAGCTCCTGGAGCAGCGCCAATAGCTCGAGCACCTTATCGTTTAGCTCCATCAGAACTTGAAGAACTGTCCACGCAACTACAAGAACTCTTGGACAAGGGTTTTATTCGTCCTAGCTCTTCGCCTTGGGGAGCTCCAGTATTATTTGTGAAGAAGAAAGACGGTACTTTCAGAATGTGTATCGACTACCGCGAACTCAACAAGGTGACTGTAAAGAATCGCTATCCACTTCCACGTATTGATGACTTGTTCGATCAGTTGCAAGGGTCGAGCTACTATTCGAAGATTGACCTGAGGTCAGGCTTCCATCAACTGAGAGTCCGAGATGAGGACATCTCTAAGACAGCGTTCAGGACTCGGTATGGACATTACAAGTTTCTGGTTATGCCTTTCGGATTGACGAATGCACCTGCAGTCTTCATGGATCTTATGAACAGAGTGTGCAAGCCTTACCTGGATAAGTTCGTTATTATTTTCATCAACGACATCCTGATCTATTAGAAGAGTCAGGAGGAACACGAGCACCATCTACGGCTTATTTTGGAACTCCTCCGAACAGAACAGTTGTACGCTAAGTTTTCGAAATGCGACTTTTGGCTTCGTGAAGTCCACTTTCTAGGCCACGTGGTAAACAAGGATGGGATACACGTTGATCCATCCAAGGTAGACTCGATCAAGAACTGGCCTGCACCCCGTACACCAACAGAAATCCGCCAATTCTTGGGTTTGGCGGGCTACTATAGAAGGTTCATCAAGGATTTCTCCAAGATCGCGCAACCTCTCACTTCACTAACTCAGAAGGGTGTCACCTATCGTTGGGGTGATGCACAGGAATCTGCGTTTCAGCACTTAAAGGATAGACTTTGTAGCGCACCTATTCTCTCATTGCCAGAGGGCACAGACGATTTCGTGGTTTATTGTGATGCGTCAATTCAGGGTCTTGGTTGTGTTTTGATGCAACGGGATAAAGTCATTGCTTACGCCTCGCGCCAACTTAAGATTCACGAAAGGAATTACACTACACACGATTTGGAGCTGGGAGCTGTTGTTTTCTCACTTAAGATATGGACACATTACCTGTACGGTACCAAGTGCACCATCTACACCGATCACATGAGTCTCGAGTATATCTTCAAGCAAAAGGAGTTAAACATGCGACAACGTCGATGGGTCGAGCTCTTGAACGATTATGAATGCGCAATAAAGTACCATCCGGGCAAAGCCAATGTTGTGGCCGACGCCCTCAGTCGAAAGGATACTACACCTAAACGCGTACGTGGTTTACAACTCACCATCCAATCTAGTCTTCCTACTCAGATACGAGATGCTCAGGTTGAAGCATTAAAGGCAGAGAACGTCAGGGCGGAGTCCCTACGTGGATCAAGGAAACGATTAGAACAAAAGGAAGACGACGCTTACTACGTTACAGGGCGCATCTGGGTCCCACTTTATGGAAACTTACGCGAGCTGGTGATGGATGAAGCACATAAGTCACATTATTCGGTACATCCTGGTTCGGATAAGATGTATCACGACTTGAAGACTACGTACTGGTGGCCTAGCATGAAAGCTCACATAGCAACTTACGTTAGCAAATGTTTGACTTGTGCGAGAGTCAAGACTGAATATCAGAAACCATCGGGCCTACTCCAACAACCAGAAATACCACAATGGAAATGGGAGCAAATTTCCATGAATTTCGTTACTGGCCTGCCTAGATCTCAACGTGGGAATGATACTATTTGGGTGATCGTGGATCGACTCACAAAGTCTGCACACTTCTTGGCTATCAAGGAAACGGATAAGTTCTCCACCTTAGCTGATGTTTACCTTAAGGAAGTTGTCTCGAGGCACGGGGTGCCAACCTCTATTATCTCTGATCGTGATGCACGTTTTACTTCAGAACTGTGGCAAGCAATGCACAAATCTTTTGGCTCTCGATTAGACATGAGCACAGCTTATTACCCGCAAATAGATGGGCAGTCTGAACGCACCATCCAAACCCTTGAAGACATGCTTAGGGAATGTGTGATTGATTTTGGCAATGGCTGGGAAAAACATCTCCCATTAGTGGAATTTTCGTATAATAACAGCTACCACACCAGTATTCAGGCCGCTCCGTTTGAGGCACTGTACGGGCGTAAGTGCCGATCACCTCTTTGCTGGGCAGAAGTTGGTGACAGCTAAATCACAGGTCCAGAACTTGTAGTAGACACAACGGAAAGAATTTCACAGATAAGACAACGAATGGCGGCAGCTCGTGACCGTCAGAAAAGCTACGCCGATAAGCGCAAGAAACCACTCGAGTTCCAAGTTGGGGATCGAGTGATACTCAAAGTCTCACCTTGGAAAGGTGTAGTCCGTTTTGGCAAATGAGGCAAACTTAACCCGCGATACGTTGGACCTTTCGAGATCATAGAGAAAATAGGCAAAGTGGCCTATAAACTAAACCTACCCGTAGAACTCAGTGGAGTCCACAACGTATTTCACGTGTCAAATCTGAAGAAGTGTATGTCAGATGAGACCCTCATAGTTCCTTTGAAGGAGCTCACTATCGACGATCAGTTGCGATTCGTCGAGGAACCAGTTGAAATCACAGACCGGGACGCTAAGGTCCTCAAGCGCACCAGAATACCTCTTGTTCGAGTTCGTTGGAACTCCCGTCGTGGCCCAGAGTTTACCTGGGAACGAGAAGACCAGATGAAACTCAAGTATCCCCAGTTGTTCGAGAACAGTGCAACCACTACTGAGGCTGAAGCTACTACAGAATTTTGGGACGAAATTCCAAATCAACGAGGGGATGATGTGACACCCCAGGAAAACTAGTAAAACCACGCAACTTAACTAGCTTCCTCAGTAACCGCTTGCTAAATTTCGGGACGAAATTTCTTTCAAGTTGGGGATAATGTGACAACTCGAGTTTCCAAGATTCCATATTTGCATTAATTGCACGTTAATTGTTTAAGTTGTTTGTTTACACGACTTGTTTGCCTTGTAACCGTACACGTTTGTGATATGTTATAACGTATTATGATTATTGTGTTATATGTTTGGTGATTTAAACTGGTAACCTGTTAACCTGTTTAGAAGTTAAAATCTTAAAATGTTGCACCCCAAACAACCTCGACGAAACATCAAGAGTTTCGCCACATCTCTACTCGACGAAACCTAAGGGTTTCGCCAAGGCTATCACGACGAAACATAGGGATTCGTCGGCCCATTCCACTGCGAAGCCCAGTAAGGGCCCAACTCTTATACGCGAATATATAATGACTTAGGGTTACGTAAAAGCTCAACATTTATCAGTTTTCAAACCCTAGAGCTCCCTCTTCTGTGTGACAGCAGCTTTGTGTTCTCCAAGCCCTCTCTAGCGATTAATCCATTATTCTTTCTATCTCGGTTAGCTACACTTTCGTTTAATCGATTGATTGATTCTTTAAACTGATTGATACATGTTTATATATATGTTTGATTGATGAAAAGTTTAGTGGGCATAGGCTTTGATTATAGAGATTTCGACCATATGTTGCGTTGATTAGGGTTCATGAATTTTACATTTGATGTGCACGTTAATGAATGTTAGTGTAGAATCTGATCATACTATTTAGATCATAACCATGTGATGAATCTTTGTAATAGAGAACCAACAGATCTAAATGATTATCAATCGTGTATGTATGTAATGATTGTGTAGATGGTATGTCTATTTAGAAAACTGTTATGCATAGGGTACAGGTTACATATGTGATGATCTATGATTACTGCGTCGTATGATAACTGGTTGCTCAATGTTAGTGTGAAATGATTATTAATGATGATTAGGGTTCCTGTGATTTCGTAACTGTTATGTTGTGACGAAACCTGTTCATCGACGAAACTCAGGGCGACGAAACGTTGGGAGTTTCGTCAACAGAGGTCACGACGAAACATTGGGGGTTTCGCCGAGGGTGATAATGATGAAATCTTAGGGTTTCGTCAGGTGGTAGTCATGACGAAACAGGGGGGGTTTCGTCAAGGGTTAAACAAGCACAGTAACTCGGATTAGGTCTGTTAAGGGTTAACTGGGTTAGTTAGTTGTTGTTAATGATAAGCACGAGTTGCATGAGCTTGTATAACTGTTAAATGTTATGTGGTGCTTGTTACTTGAACTACACTGTATGACCATGTTATATATATACGTGAACTACGTGGATGTAAACTGATTATTAACACGTGCATACCATAGGCTTTGACTGATTAATTGGGATCAAGTAATTAAGCCTACCGAGCAAACCGAGGTGAGTTCACACTTTCTCCCAGGCATGGGATTCCCAAGGGTTGGGAATGGGTAAATGAACTAAAACGAAAAACTACATATTCTCCTTGGGTAGGATATGTACGGCCATCCTCCATGGGTAGGATGCCAAGATTAAACCTCGCATATTCTCCTTGGGTAGGATACGTACGTTCGTCCTCCTTGGGTAGGACAACAAGATTAAAAATACTGGACCAAAACTCTATCATAAGTCCCTCATTTTATATCGACTTAATCGCCGACGCCAATGGCGAGCGTGTCATTAGTTAATAGCGCTATTAGGTTTAACAAACCTCACACCGTGTCGTTCGAACGGGCGTGTACTAATGGACTTAGGCAAAGGGTCAATGATGATAGACATTGACTTAGGGCACAACTTATTTTCGTAGTAGTCGATATGGTACGGTCTGGTAATTTACATGGGAAGCCCCCACTAATTATTGAAATGGTTTGGGAAACAAGGATACTGGTTAACACGTGATTTACGAAACAAACTTACGATTATTGAAACGAACGCAATAACTAAACAACCAACTGTGAACTCGCTCAACTTTGTTGTTGACTCGTTGTTACATGCCTTGCAGGTCGTTAGGTATTCTTGGAGCTTGCACAGGGAGGCGCGATCGTTGTGGGACATGGACAGTGTGTACCATGTTAAAACATTTACATTATTTCATACTTAATACTTATGTTTGGGTTTTACGTTTATGCTTCCGCTGAACACTTTAACTATGCTTTTGATTTGAACACCTCTCATATTGTGTGGTTGAACTATATTTATTACTTACAATGTTCAATATGATTGGTGGCTTGATCCTGGTCATGTCACGCCACCAAGCGGTGATACTCCGCATGTGGATTTTGGGGGTGTGACAGATGTGAATGATGAGGATAAATCTCTTGATGATAGGAAAGGAGTAGAAGTGCCTATTGAGAATCATATTCTGTGTGATCCTCCTACTCCTGCTGTGCACTCAACTGTTAAACAAGAGATAGATCCCATCAAGGAAACAAGGTCTACTGTTAAAAGTGATAACGTGTTGTACACTTTAGTCGGTGATAGTAAAATATATTCAGATAAAGATTTTCCAATCAAAAACGTCAATCAATCTTTGATTGATAAAGTGTTTGAAGATAGTTTTTGGGAAAAGCGATCCGGAGAGTTTCTGTAACTCAGTGTGATCCTATTCCAAAAGCTGAAGTTAGAAGACAATTTAGAAATCAAAGATTACCGACAAAGCAACAACCTATCGCTTTTAAAGGTAAACAAAAGGAACAACGAGCTCAAAAGCCTAAGGTTTCACAACCGAGGGTGGAAACAAAGGGAGCTCGTTACAAGAAAAAGGTTCAGAAGGTGAACTTCATGAAATCTCGAGGGACCAAAAAAATTGAAACTTTCGAAAACAAATCCAACATGGATTTTGTTAAACAAGTTAAAATTTTGAAAAGAAACAGTTAAAACAATTGCACACAACACACAAACGGTTGTGATGTAGGACCAAGTACCTCAAGATCACGAAGTTCATCATCAATCTCTTACAGTTATGAATACTCCGAGGTTTGTTGAGCGGAGATCATGCTTTGAATGCGGTGAGAATGGACACATTGTCAGAAACTGTCCATATCTCACAAAAGGAAAGGAAAAAGTTAATGCCCCCCGTGGTAACAGTTACTATAAAAGATCTGTTTCACCAAAACAAGACCCTCGTCTTGTTAAACAACGAGAAATGAAACAGAAAAAGAAACAACGAAAAGAAGTTGAAAAGGCGGTAAAACCGGAGGTTGTCCAAACAAAATCTATTAAATCGGATGTTAAACATGAAAAACTGAAACAAATTTGGAAACCAAAAACGGTAAATGTTTCAGGGGGAGCTCAATCTATTCTGAATCATCAGGAAATCGAAGTCACAATCCTCGATGATGACGAACGACCCAAGTCTATGAAGGCTTGGGTCCCCCTCTCCAACTAATCTCTGAATGAGTATGCAGGATGTTCCAGGAGGAACTATTGATAGTCTTAGGATTGTTGATAGTGGGGCGTCCATGCACAAGATCGGTGACTTAAGGCTCCGACGCATTGTTACATCTAGGGGTTGTTGCCTTTAATGGATAGAGAAAAATAAAAGAAGAATATGATGGTGAAAGAATGTCTGATGAAAGAGATTGAAAGCTTCGACAAAATGAAAATCATACCAAAGTTTGATTGTTAAAGGCTTTGATCGGGTCCCCCGGATAGATTCAATCAAAATGTACGCACCTGTAGCACGTCTGAAGTTCAAAATTCACAAGATGAACGTGCAGTGTACATTTCTTCGCGGTGTGATTGAAGAAAATGTGTTTGTTGAACAAACCAACCGGGTGTGCGGATGCCTTGGCGTAGATTGAACAACCGCATACTACTTCTGAAGGTGAAAGACAAAGACCTTCGCTGGTGCAATGTGGAAGACCAGCCGGACCCAGAGGTTTATGATCTTGTTGCTGTGAAGAGATTTCTCGGTTAATTGAAGTAGCAACAAAAATCGACTTTGAAGTCCACACCGGGTGGATATCGAGTTTAGGAGAGCGCTCAGATTCCTGACAATGCACGAAGCAGTTGCAGGATACAGTTTTAAATTTCTAATCTCTCCTATACTTGTCGATATTTAAGCTGTTTTTTGAATTATTGTCATCTCGTACAATACTCTTTGGACAGACACGTTGATCTCAAATATCACCTCACACGTGATCGTTTTAGTATGAAACTCGTCAATGTTATTTTGGTCCACACCGACTACCAATGTGCCAACTCATTTTTCCAAAATTCGATAAATCAATTCTGCTTAAAATTAATTTGGTAAACGACATTGAGGTAAAACATGAGTTAACCAACATCGGGAAATCCTTTTTGTAAATACCTTTGTGTTTTTAAAATTTATCATAGTTTGTTGATTTTAGGGGGGGGGGGGGGTAAATCCAAATTTGAAAAAGATAAATTTGAAAAAGTTTGAAAATTCAAAAACATCGAAAAATGTCAAAAACACAAAAACAATAGAAAACCAAAAATGAGTTTCCTGGCGAGAAAAAAAGAAAATGATAGTAAATCAGTGGTCTGTCGAAACCTCTTCGAACTGAACTTAAAATGAAAAATGATAAGCAGCTCTATATAAGATGTATCGGCAGGCTCACAATCATTTTAAAGTGTGCAGGGTGATATAAACTTAAATCGACTGAAGACTGTGTGGGAACCGCTCATTGGCATATGGTCTTGGTACCGAAATTTTGTTTGATAGATTGCCGAGGTTCTGAGATACGTGGTCTTTATGCTGTTTATCATCTGGGTATCATGGTTTTTTCTTTTACCGAAAAATAACGGAGACGAATTCTAGATCTTCCATGATACTATACATACGTGTACATATTGCATTCGACCTCATTAAGTGATAATATATCACAACTTTCTTGCGGGAGTCAAGTTCGTCTCTTTGTCTGTACGTTGTACTGACCTGCTCATGGAATTGCTCTTGTGCCCTCATGCATCTGAAAATCAAGTTCCTCATCAATAAGTGATTCTATCACATAGGGCTTGTTTTCATTCAAAAATAAGTGAGTATCTCACATCTTTTTATACGGTCAAACAGATGATAAGAGGTATACTCACCGGTAAGATGAACTCACTTGCATACCTTGATACGGGAATGTGTCGTGTGTGGATGAACACCGATCGGTAAGTATAAATCATACACTAATCGTATCCCCTCGCCATGATTACATCTGATAAGTTGAGCTTATGTGGACAACAATATCGATAATCGTTATATGATGCTTATTTAAATGCTAATTAATTGAACAACAAGAGCGTTTTGGCGTGACCATACACTGATATGATTTTCTTACCCTCGAAACTCGCAAAAAGAATGTCTGTAAATATTTATTTACTGCTTTCAGTTCTGCATCTTTGTATATATTTATTGCTTTCCGTCTTTACATTTGAAAAATGAAAAATACAAAAAGATTTTAGTTGTGTTTTAATATAAACTTTATAAAAGACAAAAAGATTTTGCTTCTAGTTTATTTTAGATTGACCGATGTTGGAACTCGAGTCTATCCTACCGAAAATCCTGATTGTAAGCCGGAAAACAATTGCATCTTCATAAACGGTCGAAGTTAACAAGTTTTGAAAGTTAAAGGATTAAAATTGATCAAATACTAAACTTTCAAACTGTTGTCGGTCAGTGTTTGATTGAGAGTTTGTCTCTTATATGTCGTTTGATTAATTTGACTATATTCCAAGCGGTTGTTCTCATTACGTGTTTAGCTCTGTTACGTGTGAAGATGTTGCATTCGAACCAGCTAAAAGTGAAGAGAACGTGTCAGATGACAAGCCGTAAAGTAAAGACACGACGTTGATGCAATCAGAAGATCAAGATGATCGAGTTGCAGCTGATCACTCATCAACACCAAAAAGTATTTGAGATAAAAAGATTCGCGAGCATCATTCAAGGGGGAGTTTGTTGATACACTCCCTGCTTGAACACGTGAAGACTCTGAAGATCCGATAATGTGAAGAACGAACCATCACGAGTAGCGTCCAAGGGGGAGTTTGTTGGTACGCTTTATGTGGACGCGACTCGATTCGGTTTGATTCGACTCGGTTCGACTCGGTTAGGTTCGGCTGAAGCCCGACGTAGCGACATTCCTCCGTCGTGCGCCCCAGAGTTCGACACGCGAAGCACGGAGAGCCGCGAACCTTCCCGACGCCACATCACCATGACATCACCATGTTGATGTCATGATGATGTCATGTGATACTTATCAATGGATGAAGTCTACGTGAATTCATGATTCTCAACCATTTAATGGTTTTCTGATGACATCATACAAAAAGATCATGTTTTACATTTGACGAAGAACTCATATGGCAACGAAGACTTTATACATGACAAAGAACACCACAATGCATGACGAAGAACCAGTTTCACATGCAAACAACATCAGACGAAGACCATGTTTCGTCACAAATGGAGGTCGACGAAGAACCAACTAGTTTTTCGTCGCCTCCTGTCCTTCGTCGGACCTGCTGTGCCTATATATACAGAACAGAACACAGAAACAGACAGAGCTTGAATGAGCTTAGAGAAAGAGTAGTGAGAGAAAGTTCCGGTGTGCTTTGTATTTTGTCGAATCTTGTACCGAAACTTTGTCTAAATCAATATACATCGTGTTAAACGTTGAATCATTTTGTTTTGTTTACTCTCTCGCTCGGTTTGTGTCGTAACGGGGATTCCGCACTCGTTTCGGCACCCGAAACAAGAAATCATCGTGGTTCGACGATCCGTATCGGGACCTACACACTTGTAATTAAGGAGAACTTCTTTAGAGCCTTGCATATAAATAGGAGGCTTAGGTAATTCATTTAGAACTTTTGCAAATTGAGGAGCTTGAGAGAAGATCTAGAGAGAAAAACTCTTGTCCAAGGTGATTCACGGGTTTGTATATTGTCACATCATCAATCGAATCATTGTTTTTACATTCTTGGGTGGATCCACACACGTGCATGAATTCCGCACGTCGTACATGTTCTTCGCAATCGTATCGGGAGTTCAGAATCGATCCAGAAATGAATCCACAATAATTAACTTAAAAAGTTTACAATATATATTTTTCTTTTGAGTAAACTGCAGTTTTACCCCTGGAGATATAGCCAATTGGCACCCTTACCCCCTACCATGAAATTTTTGTTGTCTAACCCCCCAACGAATGCAAAACGCTGCAATCTTACCCCTTGCTGTCAAATGACTTTAACATTCTGTTAGTTGGCATGCAAAATGACAATACTACCCTTTCTAACTACCACCCGTTCTTTCTAACTATAATGAACCTTACCCCCTGCAGAAAACGTTTCCCTTCTCGCCTAAATTGTTTGACCAGGCAAAGTCAAAGCCTGCACATATTGATTTCAAATGCTGATTCTAATCCTAATCCTACTCCTAAGCCTGCACTTCCTGTTCGTACTTCCTAAATCCTATTTCCTAATTCTAATTCCAAAACCATGTGATTCTTCAAACATTCAAGAATCCAAAACAAGAATCCTAATTAAACCAGTATTAACTTACACAAGCACATGAACTATAATCTGAATCTAACTGTTGGTGCATGCGTCTGTCGACTTCGTCTTGTATCGAGTCTTGTATGAATATAGATAGATCAGGGCACGTAATACGTGAAATCTGTCAAAAATAGGTCTACAGGCAGTTTCAAACGAAATTACAAGATGTAATTCCGCTTGAAATGATAATCTCGCTTGAAGATGATTCCGTATGAAACATAATTCCGCTTGAGTCATGTTCAAGCGGAATTAGGATGTCTATATATAGGAGTTAGTCTGTGTCATTTGAAACGGGATTAGAATAGTGTTTTCCGACGGCGAAGCTCTGTTGAAGTCTCTACAGATCTGTAATTGCTCAGATATCAATCAAAAGACAGTTATAAGTGAATATTTTGCTGAATTACACACAATATGTCTGTTTTCGCCTTTCATATTGTGTAGAACGACTCTGAATGACTCGTTTCGGGTCCGTACACGATCCTACAAGTGGTATCAGAGCTCAGGAGGAGGAGTTCTACTGATTTCAGCTTGATTTCATCTTGTTTTCTAACTTCTACACCTTCTTTTCAAAATTGAACAACTTTTTACGGTTAAAATTGGTTAAATCTCTCACATTATATGCGAAATGGTGTTTTAATAAACCCTTGAAAGTTTCAGACCTAAATTCTGCTTAAAACCTGTTCAATTTGTAATTTCGCTTGAAAAGTTTGTTCGAAATGATGATGTCAGCTTAATTCCGTTTGAACTTGCATCTAATTCCGCTTGAAGACTCTTGATTTCGCTTGAAAGTTGAGGTGATTCCATTTGAAGGTGTAATTCCGTTTGAGTAGTTTCAAACGAAATCAGTAATTTCGTTTTAGATAGGTATTCCGTTTGAAACGGTGTGATTTCAAACGAAATAAGTAATTTCGCTTCAACAGGTTAATCTCGCTTGAAGGTTAATTCCGCTTGGAAGTAATTCCGTTTGAAAGATCTAATCTCGTTTGAAAGTGACTATTGTGAAAAATTTGTGACTGAATCATGAGTGAAGAATTTTATAACGCATTTGTCACATCTCCGACTACTCCGGCTGTCATTGCTCAAAACATGAACTTGGAAAATGAGACTGGAACTATGCAAAAACCCCCGAAGCTAATGAGCATTGAGGAGTATTACGGTTGGAAAGATCGGTTTGAAAACTGGGTTCAAGCAAATCATTTGAGATCTTGGGAGTGTATTTTGAAAAAATATGTACTACCACGTACTGATCTGCAAGTTGAGAAAACAATCTCTGAATTCACTGATAAAGAATGAGACATGTACAAAGCTGAAAAGATGATGATTAGTCTACTTCAGCAAGCTATTAAAGAAGACATCTTTGTATTGCTTCAACATGACAAAACTTCAAAATCAATTTGGGATGCTCTTAAAATCAAATTTGAGGGAAGTGAGAAGATGATTAAGAGTAAAAAGGCATTGCTTAAGAAAGAATTTGATCTATTCATAAGTCTGCCAGGGGAAGATACAAAGAAATTGATTGAAAGATATTGCCACTTAGTGCGTTCTATGTCATTGTTAAGCATAACAAAAGAACGAGAGGAATGGGTTGACAAATTAGCTGATGCTTTACCTCAGAAAGAGTGGGGTACATTTTTTATGATCTTAAAGAACACCGGAGAATATGATGGTTTGACAATTTCTCAGTTCATCGAGAAAATTGAAGGACAAGATCTTGAACAACAAAAGATTGCGAGGATGAATAATCCGAGTGGTCAACAAGATGTGAAAATGTATTACAAAGGCAGTGTTCAAGAGGCTGAAATGAGTTCGAAAATTCAAACTGCTTTTAGTGCTGGAGACTCATCTGGAAATATTGATCAAAGTACAAACAACAGCAGTGGATTTTCTTCATATCCAAGTGTTAATCCTAAGAGTTCAACTTCAAGCTTTCATTCTCAAAGCTCAAAAAGTGGAAATGGTTGTGTGATACAGTGCAACATTGCATTGAATCTTCCAGATGGTCAAAGTTTTTCTGAAGAAATTGCAAAAGATCACATGGCGTTACTTGCAACTGTGTTACAATCCTATGAAGGTTTGGTTGCAGGGAGAATCGGAAATCCTATGCTGACGAAAGAAGATTACGATCAGATAGACGCTGAAGAGATGGAGCTCATGGACATCAAATGGTGTTTAGCTAGTGTCTTGAGAAGAGCTGAAAAGTTCAAAATGATTACAGGAAGAAATGATTTCTTGGATGCACATATTTCTACTTTGGGTTTTGATAAATCTAAAGTTACTTGTTTTCGATGCTGGGAGAAAGGTCATTTCAAGAGAGAATGTAAAAATCAGGAAGCTAGTGGAGCAAAGAATTCTTTTGGAAAAGATTATTAGTATCGGAAAGCCATATATCAGCAGGTTGCTCACCAACCGCATCAACAAAAGGAACCACAAACTGCACATGCCAGAATGATCGAAGATGCTAATAAGAGAGCTTATTATGGTATCATTGATCAAGATGATGAAAAAGTGGCAGAAGGTTTCAGCTGGGATAAATATATTCCACCTGATTCAAAAGTTGTAGCTATGATTGCAAAAATAGTTCAAAAGCCTGGTTTGTTTATGAAATGGATGAAAATATTTGATAGTGATGATTCGAATCAAGAAGAAGAGTCTGTTTCATCCGATGAAAGTTCAGAAAGAGCAACTGTTTTAGATCAAACACCATCTGATTCTGGTTCTTCAGATGATAGTTCTAAGAAGACAATATATTTTGATTAATCACCAACTGATGACAGTGGTGATGATGAGGAAGAAAGACATATTAATGTTGCAAAAACTCATTTATCTCCTGAAAGTTTTCAATTTTATTTTGCAGATCGCTTGGAGAAATTGAAGAAGAAACAAGCAGCAAAAGAGTTGAAAAAGATGAAGGAAGTTAATGTTGCTGAGAGGAATGGTGAAGCTGAGAAGGTAATTGAAGCTGAAACAGTGTTTGAGGTTGAGAAGGTAATCGAAGTTGAAAAGATTGTGGAAGTCATCAAGCCTTGCTTAAAGTGTTTAGAATCTTGCAAGCAATGTGCAGAAAAGGATGAGAAACTGAGTGAGCAAGAAAAGATGAAAGAACAATTATTGTTCAATCTCAATTATGTGAAAGAGTCATATGATGTGCTAAATAGAACAGTAACTGGTCTTCAAAAGACAAATTCTGAAAGAGAAGATGCATTGACCATGATGAATGCTGTGATGATGTCGAAGCAAAAAGCCATAAATCATTACATTGAGGAATGTGCCAAGCTGAAACAAGAGTTGGAGACTGAGAAAATTGAAAATGAAAGAATTAGAAGACTGTTGCAAAGTTATTCTAGTTCTGATTATTTGATTGATCGAATTTATCCAACTGTTGCAGGTTTTGAAGCATTTCAAGATGATGAGAAGTCAAAGAAGAAGGATACTGGTAAGAAACAGAGTGTTAGTTATAACAAGTGTCCGCCTCCGATTTGGGAAGGATATTCTCCTAGAAAACCGAACGAGGAGCAAGTCAAAAAGGCTGTCAATATAAAGTTAAAATCCAAAACAACTGATGAGTTACCAGAAAATATTGGTGTTACGTTCACATCGTCTAACACTGATCATGAGTCTGAGTTAATAAAAAAGGTGGTCGATCAGGTGTTGGATACAGATGAGGAGTCAGAGTCAAAGTCTGAGTCTGAAAGTCCGGGATCATCATCAGTCAACAGTAAAAAATCGTCAGTTAAACGGGTGTACAATAAAGAATTCCTGTTATCAAAATCTAATTTGAATGATGAACCAATCAATGTGGCATATACTTTAATTGATTCAGACAAATTATATTCTGATGAGGAATTTCCAATAAGAAGTGTTCAAATTGAAAAGATCAAAAAGGTTTTCAAACTAACAGAAATAAATATTTCTGAAATAAAAGATGTAAATCTTACTGAAAAAACTAAAAAATACACTTCAAGAGTTCAACAACGTTTAAACAAGAAAAAAGGTTACAGTTCTGGTTCTGGTTTTCAAAAGAAACCTAACCATAACGGTAATTTCAAAAGGAAAGGATTGGGTTTTATTCCACCTGAAAATTATAAACATGAAAAAACTTCTAAAAAAAATACAACATTTGTTTCAGGGACAAGCTGTGAAGAGGAATCAAAAAGCTCATTCTGGAAGCAATCAAACAGAGAATTCCTTGCCAAGAAGCAAGAAAAAGTGAAGAATGGAGCAAGTCAAAGGAAGGAAACAAGAACCTGTTATCGTTGTCAAGAAGTTGGTCACATAGCATGGAACTGTCCTAAAGCCACCAACATCAAACAGGAAGTCTCTAAAAAACTCAAAGAAAAAGTTGTTGAGAAAAACGAACCACCAACTGAAAAATTCAAAATTTTTGAAAATTCAACATATGAAGTTGGTGAGTGTTCAAAGACTCATTTTTATAAAAAGAGAGCTAAGAATGACAACCAAATGTGGGTTGTTAAAAAGTTTGATTTGAAATCTGGCGATGAATCTAACTCCACAAAGTTAGACGAGCCACAGGTTGAGGATAAAGTAGACAATTCAGTGCCTCCAGTGGATGATGTTAATTTTCCACCATTGAGGGCTGAGAATTTTAAATCAAAAGTTGGGAAGGTTGAGATATCGAATCAATTCTATTCTGAGAAGAAAGAATTTGATGTTGAGAAAGTGTTTAATGGAAATGTTAAAAAGATTTTTGGGAAAATGGTCGAGGGAAAGGCTAAAGGGGTAAAGGACTTTTATGAAACAAAGAAAGCAACTTATTACCCAAGTGAAGTTGAGGAGGAAACATCCAAGTTTGGTCAAGCTTGGATGGCAGTTTTTCATAAGTAAAATCCTGACTTGCCGGAGTTCCCAAGTTGGTAATAGTGGAGCAGGAATCGGCATCTTTCTTGAGAAATTCACTTTTGTGATATTTCGTCTTACAAGTGGTAAATCAGGGACATTAAGTTGTACTTGATTTTCTACATGTGATATTGTTGTTCTAATCTAAAATTGTCATATTTTTCAAATGGTTGAGAAAAACAATGTGTTGAACCCCAAACCTACAAGTGGTAAAATCAAACTTATTTTCCAGAAAAATCATTTTGGTTAAAACAAACTTAAGTATTTTGAGATCATAATGAGAAAATAGTTTGTTGTAAGGGGGAGTTCATATTGTTTATGCCAAGTGGATGGTGAATTGAAGTGATTCGATATCAGTTGTCACTTTACTTGTACAGTTTGTTTTCAAATTTCCTTTAAATGTGTTTGAATTTTAGGGGGAGTAAGAATTTTCAGAAAATCCAAAAACATTTGAAAATTGAAAATTTGAAAAAGTCAAAAACATGATAAAATCAAAAAGAGTTTTGTTGTGAAAAAGAGGAAATGATAGTACATCAGTAGACAGTTACAGTATGCTAAAGAAATGTAATGATTAAATAGCGTTAAACGGTCTCACTAATGATATGCCGATAGGTTTTTACACATTTAGTAAGCTTTTTCGGGATATAAACTTAAATTCAAACTTGCTTATTTCGTGGGGAACACTACTTGGATATATAGGTAACCCCTGAAATTTCGTTTGAAAGATCCCTCTTTCTGAGATACTAGGTCTTTATGCTCAGTGATATCTGGGGTATTATCCCGGGACTTCTGATTTTGCGGAAGCAATGGCCTAGTCCCCGGAGAATACTTTATGCTTGCTTGAAATAAAAGCCTACCCTCAGCATAAAAAATGATGAAACATTGAAAACTGCTAATCATGTGCTGTTGTAAAAAAAGATCCTCTAAAGGGGACCCACCAAAAGTCGAAGCCGTCATCTCTCTGCTGAACGGAAGTTCTGACCTGAGCTCTCACGGTTCTTCGCATTTAACCCCTTACAAATATCATCTGTGGTATACTCACCTGTAAGACTGAATATTGGGATCTGGATACGGGAGTATATTCAAGAGGTGGGACACATGAATGAGTTTAAGTCCTTAATATATCTAATCCATATCTTGAATCAGTTGAAATTTGTGTGAAAATTTAAGTGGATCAGTATATCGGCAATCTAAGTGAATTGTTTAATTCTTAATGTGTAACTAAGCTCAACGGTACTTGTGACTTGTCAAAATCCGATATGATCCTCTTACACAAACTCACAAAAATATTGTATGTATATATTTCTTTATTGCATTTCATTTCATTCAAAAATCCAAAAATATTTCAGTGTGTTTTAGCATTTCATTTAAAAAAAATCAAAAAGATTTTCGACAACTGATGTTGGAGAGCTGATTTTCAAAATTCCAAGTGCTAAACATGATGAGCATTTCTTGAGGGGGAGTTTGTGTTTAAATAAGAAAAAATGTTGTGTTTTTGTCTACAAGTGGTTCATCAGAGTTTAAAACTGTTATAATTATATCTACCTCACAATAAATGTTGTGTTGTTAAAAGAATTCTATTAGTAAATTTTAAGATTGTTAAGTTGAAAATTTACTTTTGGGTAGAGGATGTGCAGGATAGCCTGGATTTTGAGTCTGAGTATAAAGCCAGGATATGATCCTAATCCTGTGAAAGACAGTAAGCGATCAACATCCGAGGAAAGATTATTTGTTTGAGGGGAGTATGTTGGTGCTGATGAAGAAAGAGAGTAATCAGATTGATAAAGACTGAAGACGTTACAGACTCGACACTTAAGACTCGTCAACATCCGAGGGGGAGTCTGTTGGTCCATGCGTCTGTCGACTTCGTCTTGTATCGAGTCTTGTATGAATATAGATAGATCAGGGCACGTAATACGTGAAATCTGTAAAAAATATGTCTACAGGAAGTTTCAAACGAAATTACAAGATGTAATTTCGCTTGAAGTGAACATGTCATTTCAAACGAAATTAACTTATTAATTCCGCTTGAAATGATAATCTCGCTTGAAGATGATTCCGTATGAAATGTGATTCCGCTTGAGTCATGTTCAAGCGGAATTAGGATGTCTATAAATAGGAGTTAGTCCGTGTCATTTGAAACGGGATTAGAATAGTGTTTTCCGACGGCGAAGCTCTGTTGAAGTGTGTACAGATCTGTAATTGCTCAGATATCAATCAAAAGACAGTTATAAGTGAATATTTTGCTGAATTACACACAATATGTCTGTTTTTGCCTTTCATATTGTGTAGAACGACTCTGAATGACTCGTTTCGGGTCCGTACACGATCCTACACTAACTGCACATTCAACAACCTATGGACAATATAACTGCACATCCAAATCCTAATCCTAACTGCACATATTCAACAACCTATAACTGCGCATCCAAATCCTAAGCCTAACTGCACATTCAACAGCACAGATTCAACAACCTATAACGGCACATAACTGTAATCCTAATCCTAATTGTAGCAGATTCAACGACCTATGGACAACATAACTGGACATCCAAACCTAATCCTAACTGCACATTCAACAACCTATGGACAACACTACTTCTGGGATTAAACATCAAAACATCAAACATGTTGCAAATCGTAGTTCCAATGTAAAATGACATCCTGCAAATGTCTAAGCTTCTGTAAATGGTCATTTTGACCTTTTACCTTAGTCAAACTTTTGGGATTAAACATCAAACATGCAGAAAATGATGGATTAAACATCAAAACATCAACATACAAAATACAGATTGTCTAACCTGCTAAGCTGCTGCAAATATTATCCTACTTCAAAGTTAAGTTAATTAACCTACAAAATACACATTACTATTCCTACATAACTACTAGCTTATCATCAGGTTAACTCTCCGGTGGATGATGGAAGTTGATGTAAGGGCGACCAAACAAGGAGACCACAAAGTGGACCACGATCGATGAGCTTGATAGACTCATCGTCAGGTCAACTGTAAAAAAAAACACAAAATTAACATACAAATCTGACTATTTATTAATACTCTGTTTATAACATCACACAAATCCGACCCTAATCAAACCCTCCATTTACATCATACAAATCCGACCCTAATAGGGTTCATACATGATATCTGGAACCCTGATTAACTAAGAATGACATACATATCAAACTATGTTTCACACAATCTGTGATCTCTAACCCTTTAAATGTGGAACCCTGATTGAACTAAGAATGACATACACTTGAACTACGATTATACCTGAGGTGTGCCTGATCAGTTATCTGATAACCCAACAGAGTACCGGCATTGTGTTGATCGGAGAGGAGAAAGCTTTCGTCACTGTTGGTCTTTCCAGAGAGAAGAAACGGAAAAAAGGTGGGGGGTAAGTTTGAATTGATAGTCAATTGGGTCTACATATTTACACACCTTAATGCCTATTTCCACACCTTTGAAGACGCCTCGTATAGAGCTATACGAGGCGTATAGGGTTGCTTTTCCGACCAGCTTCTGCACCAAGTACAACGTCACATCAGTCACATCAGACGGGGAGTCTAGGCCTGTACGAGGAAAGATACGAGGGTACTAAGACGCCTCGTATAGGCCTATACGAGGCGTCTTAGTGACTGATTTGACTATACGTTTGACATGTGACTTAAAGTTATACGGGTAGTCTAGAGCTATACAAGGCGTCTATGTCTCACATAAAGTGCAACATACAGTGCATTCTTTGTCCACCCGATCATTCATCATTCAACATTTATTTCATTCTGCTTCTTCTTGTATTTCTTCGAAAGAATTGTTGTTTTCATTTGTGTTTCTATCATCCCGAAGTGTTGAAATGTCATCATACTGGGACGGCAACTATGTCTTCGGGTAGTATTCTAGAGACAACTGGGTGCCCGAAAGCGTTCCGGTAACAGTTATTAGCTTAAATGTTTTAATTAGTTATTGTTTTAGTTTATTATTTACTAATGATGATACGGTTGTTTATTTTGGAGGAGTCTGGCGTTCCCGATTCTAATGAGCAAGAGGAGGTTGTGTCTAGTATACAAGGAGAACAAAACAGACCGTTTCTAGATTTGAACAAGCATCCCCCTGTTAATGAAACAGCCCCTGTAGATGACTCATACCATGCTGGTCAACCAAGTTATCCGACGCAACAAGGGTATCCGTATTATAGATACGGGTGTGAATATTCTTACGGGGGAGACGGTGGATACGGAGGAGACGGTGGATACGGAGGAGACGCTGGATACGGAGGAGACGGTGGATACGGTGGTCATCAGCAATTCATTTCCCCGGCCACTCCTTACGTTCATCAAAACAATCCGGACGTTGGAGGATATGGTGGATATGGTGGTTATGGTGGATATGGTAGATATGGTGGTGAGACACTTCCCATCCCGGATAGTCCGTACTTAAAAAACCAGGTATTAATTACTATTTTTTTATTATTATTTAATTATTATTATTAATATTTATTTATTTATTATTATTATTAATATTAATATTAATATAAATATTATTTATTATTTATTCTTATTATTCTTATTATTTATTATTATTATTTATTATTATTATTATTTATTATTATTATTGTCGATGTTACAGGTTTTCAACTCTTTAGATGAACTAAATAATCGGATACAAGAAATAGCAAACGCGGATGGTTTCGTTATTGTCACCCGTCGATCAAAGAAAACCGGGGGAAGAACCGGGAGGGTATGGCTTGAATGTGATCGTGGTGGTGAGCACCAGACTACAGTAACACTTAGAAAAGCCGAAAGCAAAAAAACCGGTTGCCCGTTTTACCTGCTGGCTGTGCGAAACCACCCGTATGAAACTTGGGAGATAAAAGACGGAACAATTGAACATAACCACGAACTTTGTGAGGACCTGTCGGCCCACGCGTTTGTGCGAAGGTTTACTCCCAGCGAAATGAAACTGATCGAGCAGCTGACAGCTCAAAACATGGAGCCGCGTAAAATATTTCAAACGATAAGGAAGCAGGACCCCGACAGGTTTCATGTTCAGAAAGACGTTAAAAATGTTGTGGCGAAGATTAGAGCCGAACAAAGACAAGGATTGACTCCCATGCAGTCACTAGAAAGCATGCTGATAAACAACGACTTTATTTACGAGACACGGGAGGAACCCGGAACAGAGATCGTAACAGAGATCTTCTTTCTTCATCGGTACTCGAGAAACATGTGGCGTGCATTCCCCCACGTCATGCTGATCGATGCGACGCACACGACAAACATATACAATATGCCATTTATCCAGATTGTTGGTGTGACGCCTACCAACAAATCGTTTATTATAGCGCATGCCGTTGTTAGTAAAGAACGAGGTGATAACTTTGTGTGGGTGCTTGAGAGGGTCAAGTCAATGTTGGATGAATGTATGGTGCCACGTGTGATTTTAACGGATAGAGACCTAGCCCTTATGGGCGCGTGTGCTAAAGTATTTCCAGACGCCTCCAGGCTTCTGTGCAGGTGGCACATACAACAGAATGTTATGAAGCACTGCAAGGGTGCCTTCACAGACGAAGACTGGGAGAAATTTTTGTCATTCTGGGGGACATTATTTGAGTCTCCATCTATACCCATCTACGAGTACCACTTGCGCAACATGCGAAAGCGACTTGTGGAGTGCAAACGTTCTAGTAAGTTTTTCTAATAACATACGACTCACCTATGCAAATTTTATTAAATTATTTTTACTTTTTAGGAGTCTTCAAGTACGTGTACGATAACTGGCTAAAAGACTATAAGGAGATGTTCGTCTTTGCTTGGACTGATAAGAGGCACAACTTTGGTAATCGTACCACAAACAGAGTTGAGAGCCAACACGCCAACTTAAAGAGAAACGTCCTAGATAGGAGCTCGCTGGACAATGTAGTTGGTTGTGTCCAGGATATAGTTGAGACACAGTTCGGTGAAATAAGGAAGACTTTTCGAGAAAGCATCGAAAAAAGAATGAACCACCACAAACACCCGATGTTTCAACACCTACTTGGAAAAGTATCCCATACAGCCCTTGACTTGTTGCGTGGAGAGGCAATTAGGAAGCTAGATGTCTTGGAGCGCTTTCATTCATCATGTGGTTGCCAAATGTGGCACAGCTGTGGGTTGCCCTGTGCTTGTAGGATAGAAAAGTACATGCGTGAAGGTAATAATTGTTAAACGTACAACACTTGTGCGATATATTTCCGTTAATCATGTTACTTAAACAATGTTGTTTTTAACCGTGCAGAGCGTCCGATTCAACTCAAAGACATAGACGTCTTCTGGTGGAAACTTAACTTCCAAAGTTGTAAATTGATAGACGATGACGTGGACGTGGTCGAAGAGCTAAATATTGTTAGACAACAATTAGAGTCGCACCCCCCAGCTCAGCAAAAAAGCCTGATGTCAAAGATTAAAGCCGTGTTGACTCCAAAGAAATCTACCAAGAAACCACCGGTTGTCCAACAAAATACTCGTGGCCGACCAACAACAAAGCAGGTACAACAAAGGTTGGACGAGGCCTCTCGTATAGATGAAGAATTGAGGAGAAGCTCCTTCGGTGATGCAAACACGTGCTTTGAAGGTCCCCGACAAAGTAAGTACGATAAACCTCACCACAGCTCGTACGTTCCGTCACAGGCCTCTCAACAGTCGGTTATAAGGTCCCAAAAACCCAAAGCGAGCCTAAGCCGTTCAAAGAGTTCTAAGAAGAAAGAGACACGAGATGCTCACGGTTTTCCTTTAATCATTGGGGACGAGTACGTGGGAATCATCAAACAGATTAAGTATGCCATTCCGCCAGTGTTCCATCCGTACGTCTCGTGCATACGAGATGTGATGCCGGACGGTCATTATGGGTTTCGGTCTGTGGTTGTGGGCTTAGGTATGGATCAGAGTTCATGGGGGCTCATTCGAAGGGACCTTGTCCAAGAAATGGATCAGAACGAATCGAACTGGTTCCCAATATTTGAAGCATGGGATGAAGGTTATTTTTACACGCATCGTCAGGGCCTAATTTGGGATTCAGTGTCCGGTTGTGGGGAGGATCACTGGATGGACTTCCCCTTAGCAGGACTTCTTATTGCACAAACGTACGGTATCGGGGTGCACCTGTTAACGACAACCATGGGTGCGAGTTCCACTTTCTTCCCGATATTAAGTCCTCCGGCTAATCAACAACCATTATTCATAACGCTTACACATGTTAACGAGAACCACTTCATACATGTTAAGCTGGAAGGGGATTATCCAATGCCACCAGCACACGGGCTATGGTTGACCCACCGAAGACCCCATACGGAACAATGGGAAGATATGTACTTGCCACGTCTAGAATGGTATACATCGATAATGAATCCTCCGCCAGGATCAAACCCCAGTCTTAATTACATCGACAGTGATACGGAAGAATGATTTTTGTAATTAATAGTATTTTTTGTAATTAATAGTATTTTTTGTATTAATTCCTATAATTTTCTACAATTTCTATAATTTTTTTATAATTTCTATCATTTTTCTATAATTAGAATTGATTAAAACAGGTTAATAACATTTTTATAAAAATTTATATAATTTTTTTTATAATTAGAATTGATTAAAACAGTTTAATAACATTTTTATAAAAAAATTACAAATATACGCCTCGTATAGAGCTAGACGTGTCGTATACGATTGGTCAAAAGACCATTTTGCCCCTAATATGCACCCAATCTAGGCTTAAATCAGGGGCTAAAAGGTCATTTTACCAACCCCAGACGCCTCGTATAGATCTAGATTGGTCGTCTGTTAGAGCGGGTTTTTGAACATTTGAATTTTGAAAATTTGAATATCAAAATTTGAATTTATTAAAAAAGGACGCCTCGTATAGACCTGTATGGGTAGTCTATAGGGGCGGCAACATTTCTTTTTTTTTTTACATTTGAATTTTGAAAATATTTTATTTTAATTACTAATATACCCCTGAAAGTCCCCAGTATAGGCCTTAAACAGGGGCATAAAGGTAATTTAAACAGATAGACGACGCGTATAGGTCTATACGACAAATACATGTTGGGCGGCAACTATTTCACTTTTTCTTTTTTAATTATTAAAAAAATGTTTATTAAATTACCATTTTACCCCTGTAAAGCCCTCAGTATAGGCCTTAGTCAGGGGTAAAATGGTAATTAACCATTCCAGAAATATCTTTCTGGGTTGGTTAATTACCATTTTGCCCCTGATTAAAGCCTATACTGGGGGCTTTACAGGGGCAAAATGGTCATTTAACAAAAAGGCCAGACGTGTCGTCTAGCTCTATGCGAGGCGTCTATGCCTCGTGTAAGTGGGGGAAGACCTAGACGACCCACATTATCACCCAAAACAAAAAACACACACATATACGGTGCACAGAGGTTTATACGCCCCGGATACGTATTTGGACCGTATTTTCAAAGATTTGAGGCATCCCTGGTACGTATTTCTTCCCATAGTTTAGTATTTTAGCCTCGTTTTTGCCTTTAGACCGTAGGTTTGCCGTAGTTTAGGTTTTGTTGGGTTTGAGGTTTTTGGGATGAGGTTGAAGATGAAGATGGTAGAACAGGACGCCCCGTATACCTCTATACGAGGCTTATACGAGGCACTGTATTTTTTTAATTATTATTATTATTGTTATTATTGTTATTGTTATTATTATTATTATTGTTATTATTATTTATTATTATTATTATTAATATTATTATTATTATTGTTATTATTATTATTATTTAATATTATTATTATTATTTATTATTATTATTATTGTTATTATTATTATTTATTATTATTATTATTATTTATTATTATTATTATTTATTAATTATTATTATTATTAATATTATTATTATTTATTAATTATTATTATTATTAATATTATTATTATTATTATTATTAATATTATGTATTATTATTATTATTATTGTTATTATTATTATTTATTTATTTATTATTGTTTTTATACGTATACGGTATTTATTTGCAGATTGATTATGGAGGACGATCCGATTCAGGGCGATGACATTCAGGTAGAGCTTGATGGGGCACCGCCGGGGGGTCAGCCGGTTCAGCAGGGTCCACGACGGAGACGGCTACCGCATCTGGATACACTGCAGGGTCACCCGTATCTAGAGTTTCCCGACGGCACCGATGCCGCCCGTCATTGCCAGAAGCTTAGGAGGATGCACATTGGATCGCATGCAGCGATCGACTGGGATGCGATAGATGGGATTACTGAGACGGCTAGAGTGCGTCGTTTTATATCTGTCGATTCGCCGTGGCATCGTCTTTTTGATTTGGCGCACACGCCGAGCTACAGGGAGCTGCTGGTCGAGTTCCTTTCGTCATTCACATTTCACGCTCCTGGGGTCCCAGTGCCGCTTCCGCACCCAGATGCTCCCCCTCCGCCTGAGGTTTCTTTCAGGCTCGCTGGCGTTTTGTGTTCGATGACGCTAGCAGAGTTTGCGGTGCATTGTGGTTTATACATGCAGGGGGAGATCGAGACTGAGGTTTACACAGCGGGGCTAGTGGTGGTTGACAAACCCACTCTTTTAGGGTTTTGGCAGGTGATTGCGGGGGCAAATCATTGGGAGCACGACAAGTCAAAGGGGAGGGTGCCGTTTATTAGGGACCCACTGTACAGGTACGTACGTTTATTACGGCAATTATTGTGATTAT
The DNA here is from genome assembly GCA_030545235.1 of Helianthus tuberosus. Taxonomy (NCBI): domain Eukaryota; kingdom Viridiplantae; phylum Streptophyta; class Magnoliopsida; order Asterales; family Asteraceae; genus Helianthus; species Helianthus tuberosus. The sequence continues at coordinate 12,965,318 of CM060402.1, read as the reverse complement.
GTGCATTGTTTATTAATCTTTGTTTCTGTATTTCGCTAACACTATCTGCAGGTATATGCACCATATGCTCGCTACTTCTATTGCAGCGCGCGGCTACAGCCGTGAGTGGTGTACGTCCACAGATCTTTTTTTCTTTTATTGTTTGTTGTACAGGAGGCCGTGCGCACTAGCACACGGTCTAGCCAGTACTACGCCTCCGCCCATCACCGGCAGGAGCGCGGATTTTTGTATGGCGGGGCGTACGTGACCGTCATTGCCCGTTCATTGGGCCTCGTACTGCACCAGGACCCACATCTACGGACGCCACCAGTCATGCCAACGCGGATAGGTTTTCAGTCGCTGTGGGGGATGAAGCTGCTCAAGAGGTTCCCCGTTGGCTCGCGGTTTAAAAACCGCGACGGGGGCATATGGAGAGAGGAGCCCCTACCAGAGCAGTTCGAGCCCGTCTATCCTCCGCCAGATCCTGCTGATGCAGTGCCCGTGGAGGACCCTCCGGAGGATGTAGACGGTGCAGCGGTGCCACCGCCACCGCCACCTCCTGGGGCACCTCAGTTTCCACGTCACGTTATTCCAGGTCATGCCCCAGGAGCTGCGCTACATCCGGATGTACGAGCCGAGCTTGACAGGCTCAACGATTTGGTAGGTTGGCTGGTACGGGCCGAGCAGGATAGACGAGAGAGAGAGGGATTACCCCCGATACCGCTTCCACCGGCTCGAGCACCACATCAGCAGCAGCAGCCGCAGCAGCAGCCAGATCCAGATTCGGATTCGGATTTGGATTTGGATGCATAGAACTGTTGTTTTTATTTTTATTATGGATGTACAAACTTATCTTATATATTTTTGTTGTGGATGTACAAAGTTATCTTATATATGTCATATTTATGTTTGTTTTTAGTTATTCGGTTACTTAATGATTGTTGTCTTAAATTGAGATAATACGGAAACAAAATATGTTTTGAATATAATACGGAAACAATATATCCCCTGAATATAATACGGAAACAATATTTTAACGAGATAAAATTTTAATCGGAAGAATAATATTTAAAAATGTAAAATGTTAAAAACATTATAATATTTAATCGATATAATATATTTAAAGAGCCGATTTTTAAAATAGTTGATTTTTAAAAAACAAAAACTTTTTTTAAAACCAAAAATATTTTCAACCAAAAAACACATCTTCAAAAACTATCAAAAAAACCATACCAAAACACCCCTTATTTCAGCCAAAAAAAACCCAAGCCTTAGACGCCTCGTATAGGGTTGTACTCTTCATATAGGCTTTCTTAAACTTTGTGTCTGACACCCTCTGAGACCCCCTTGAATTCAGTGCTTAGACGCCTCGTATAGCCCTATACGAGGCGTCTAGGGCACAAAAAGTGTGAAAATAGGCGCAGAGGGTGTCCAGATAGTCCAAGCCTAGTCAATTATAAGCAACAAATTCACGATATTATATATACTAAAACTATTTGTTTACAATAATATTTATCCACGAGATTCTAACCTAGTATAAACTATAAAAAATAACAGAAAAATAGAAACTTGTTACATATATTCTACATTGGACGAAACTCAATTCCAGATATAATAAGACCAGACATATTTCCTTCAAAACTTATTAGTTTCAAATCCATGGGGACAGACTCCTCATTATGCCTATCAGATATAGTTTCCCACACTCTAACCTCCATCCACCCATCTTCCCTTTGTTCTGGAATCCATTTAATATTGTTTAAATTCACTGTGTTTGGGGCAGTGAAAGAAATAATGTTGGTTCTTTGCTTTACATAGGGTAGAAGATCTCGTGCCTTTACTGGAAACTTGAGCCCGTGATATTTTTCTGAAAGCTTGAACACTAAGAAACACGCATAAGACGTATCCGATGAGAGCATCCGAGTATCAACGTCACATTTGATGCGGAATTCATGGTAATAGAGAATCTCAGCAGCATCTTCAAATATGCACCTATATTATTTCATGTAATTACATCATTTCATGATATATTATAGACATTGTATTTCTATATTTTGGTTGATGTATTTGTTTTAAATAGAGTTATCAATATGATGAGATGGTTCAACCAAATGCATAAATGGTACTTGGATGAAGGGAATAATTAAGTTGGTTCTAAAAGCCAACCTTGATTGTGCTTCAGGTTTAATACGGTAGAATTTCACATTTGAAGCATCGCATATGACTGATTTTGCTCGTAGCAAATGGCATTTCTTCTGGTTCGCTTTGCTTAGAAAAAATATCTATTCATCATAAAGTACCAATTTTTCCATTAGTATATCACAAGATATGGTCCTCAGTATTTGATGTAAAACACTTGGTAAACAAGAAAGAAATCAAACCATTTCACCCTTGTCAATAAGAAACCCATTGAAAAGCAGATGGCATAGCTCCTCTTTAGGGGTATTTTGGATATTGTATTCAGACCTCTTGAATATTTCCTCATAGTCTATGACCATTTGTTCCGCGGAGTCCATGTACAACTCAGGTTTCATGCGTCTTTGGACATTGTTTTCATCGCTCAGTTTGTTATTCTCTTTATATTCTTCTAACTGCATATTCATATACATCTTGTCCTTTCATGCATATATAAAACAAAAGAAATGAGATAAGCAAACAACAACATGCGTGTGTTCTTAGACTTACACTAGCAATGGCATTAAACTCTAATCCTTCAACAAAAATGCCCCAGTTACCGCAATAATACTGAGAAAAGCTTTGGAGTAAAATATCACAATCAACAGTTTCATTAGTATTCCAAAATCGGAACAATTCAACCATCAACCACTCGCCTCCGGGTCTCCACTTTGCAAAATATGCATTTAAGGTTTCACCTGCCATCTTGTATTTTAAATTCACATATAATGGTCGAGTAGAAACTTTTCTTCGATTGCAAAACTTGAACACTAGGTATGCTCCATACATTATCCCCGGACTTAAAAGTTGAGGTTTTATCTGGATTTGGATATTGAGATTTAAGTTGTCTGATATCTTTGCAGCCTTCGAAAACCTACACATATGTATGTTACTACATTGAAACATATATGCTCAGCCTATTTTACCACAGTGAAAATGTTAAAAGGGATAACCATAAGTAGTTCTAAAATACAATGATTGTTGGGTTTTAATCTTGACTTATTGGTTTTATTATTAGTTTTATTAATTGCATGGAATAAGCTGGGATTCAGTTCACGTGATGTTGCATGAGTAGACTTGAAGACCAAAAGCATTTATTTGGTATTTTATTTTATGCTTGTAAGTCAGAACTGGAATATGCTCATTTGACCGGATCTTATGGAGATGAACGTTGAGGAGTGGGTCATGGGGTGTACCGGTTCTCTAGGAGTATGAGTATTTTCATTGGTTGAGATTGTTTCACGTTTTCTTTTGTACCGACTATAAATAGCCTCATCTTTATTCAATAAGATATGCAGCTTTTTTCTTTTCTTTACTGTGCATGTTTCATACATCTTTTCATATTCATTCTTGATAATTGTTCACTTTATCTTCTGCAAGTTTAAGTGTACATTCTATTCGTGAGTTAAGAGTGTGAGTTTTAAAGGCTTGATATCCAACAATGATTATGTAATTCTAGCTCGGTTGGTTCATATTACATAATATAAAGAAGTTCTTTAGCAGTCAACTAAATGACTTTTAAAAGCAAACTATCCCTTTCCGTAGAGGTTAGCCTCTCGTATCGCAAGAAATTCTTATAATATGAAAAGAGCGTGCGCACACGGAAAGTGTGGGAGACGGGAGAGAACCTGGATTTTTTTATGGATCTCCACTTCACACTTTTGAATGAAAACATTTTTGCTGATACCATTTCATTTTTTACTCCATTCATGCTAATGGAAAACCACTGTTGCATTAAAAGGCAATCAAATTAAAACAGCAATTTTGTCGAAAGCAGCCAGCAGAGACGGTTAAGGAGATTGAATCACCAGTTTATCATTGTGAAGGAGAATTCCCAAAGAAAGGAGAGACCAGAGATCCTTCTTTCGGCTTGTATTGGCTAATGGAAATTTTGACATCCCGATTATTTTCCTGTAATCTTTAGGCAGCTTTTGCTCCCATTCCCACTCATCCTGTGAGACATGAAAACATTAAAACGACAAGTAGTTGTTTCCTGACAACACAAATTTACTTATTCAAATAGTAAGTAGTAGAGTACTGCTTCATTGATTTCATAATGAATATGTTAGAACTTACTTGACATTCATACGCTTTCTCGAGTTCTTTTACAACATCAACCATTCTTGGACGGTCTTTTGGAAGTTCTTGCAAACATTGATAGGCGATGTTAGAGAAAACGACCAATGATTTTGCATCGATTTGTTCTTTGATATTATCAAAGATAATTTCTTCAAGTCTCTTATTCTTGAAGCATTGTACAGCCAACTGTGAAAGAAAAACCACTTGGCCATCTTCATGATCACCATGGACTGGCTGTTGTTGATCAACTTGTATGGTTTCAATTGCTAATCTCCCACATAAGATTTCAAACAAAACCACACCAAAGGAATAGACATCTGATTTCTGTGTTAGGATGCCCGTGCTCGTATATAGTGGATCGTAATAGCCAAGTGTGCTTACACCTTTGGATATGATGAAATCAGAAATAACAGCTTCCCAATCGTTATTTAATAGTATGCTGCTGCTTTTAATGTCTCCATGCATTGAATATTGGGAGTCAGAACCACTGTGAATGTAAGCTAGCCCACGTGCAGCATCAATAGAAATCTTTAGCCTTTGTTTCCAAGTTAGACTAGCATTTTTCACATGATCTTTTAGACTTCCATTAACCATATGCTCAAAAACAACAATCCTTTCACCCGCCTCTTCACAGAATCCGATAATAGGAATGACATTCTTGTGGCTATAACTGTAAAGAATTGCAATCTCTTTATAAAAATAATCCTCATATGAACCCATTGTATGATCTAGTCTCTTTACAATAATAGATTTTTGTCCTTTGGAATGTGAGAGTTCTCCTCTATACACCTTGTCATACCCTCCCTTCTCAATGATATCACTAAAGTGATGTGTAGCAAATCTAACTGCTTCAAGTGACATTCTCAAGGCTTCAACCCCTTTTACCTGCATAAATGTTGTAAATCTAATTAAAATTGTACAATAAATAGTTAAATGTTTTCATGATTTTCAATGCTCAAGACTTACTTGAGATTTCAATGCTCTTTCAAGTTCTTCCACAACGTGGGACATTGTGGGACGGTCGTCACGATTTTCTTGTATGCATTTATATGCAATTATTACAAATATGCTTACGGAATCTGGAAAGGTGTTACCATCAAAAGTAAAAGATCCTTTCTCAAATTCTTTCTTTAATCTAGAACTAATAAGCTCGTTGAGCTTATTTTGCTCAAAGCAGCGTTTGGCCATGTGGAGTAGATATTCTTGGTCATCTTTGGACCTCTGAAAATATGCCAATCTTCCACTCAATACTTCAAATAAAACCACCCCAAACGAATACACATCAGAGCCCTTTGTGAGCATACCTGTCTTGTGATACTGTGGATCAACATACTCGAGTGTGCCAGCAACTTGAGTCATGACAAATGTGGCCTGCAGATTTGCAGGCCCAATTCTTGACAACCCAAAATCACCAATCTTAGCTACACAATTATGTCCCAGTAAAATGTTAGAGCTCTTTATATCGCGATGAATTATCCTATGGTGCTCTCCAACACCATTATGGAGAAACTCAAGACCACGGGCTGCATCAAGGCAGATCTGTAGATGTTGAGCCCATGAATAATTCTTCTTATTATCAGTGCTAGAAATATATTCATCAAGGCTTCCATTTGAGGCATACTCATAGACAAGAATGCGCTCCTGATCTTCATCACAAAATCCAAGAAGTGTGACAAGGTTTTGGTGCCTAAAATATGGAAGCACTGAGATTTCTTGCAAGAACTCTGCAGTTCCTTGACCGTATTTACGATCTAACCGCTTAACAGCAACTGTGCTTTTTCTTCTCCGATAGCCCAAGAGTTCCGTCACCGACACTCTTTGATGTATATTATCTTTATAGTACTTTTGTACATCAAAGTGGAAGAGATCTACTTTGTATACTTTCCCATATCCACCACGTCCGATTTTAAAATCATCATGAAAATCATGAGTTGCTAACTTTATTTGTTCTAATGGAATTTTCATGTATTCCAGGTTTTTCACCTGCACCATATTAAACAACAATGGCAATTTGAAGTTAATCTTTTTTAGAAACTATAAGGGTCATATATAATCACGAGAAATTTAGAAGAAAAACAATTACTTAATACATATTTTTAGAAGTCAATGAATTTTGTTACCTTGTAGGAATCAGCTTTGTGTTCTGGTTTTCCTTTTAATCCAAGAGCAACCTAATAGTTACACCCATCCAGTGAATAAGAAGAAAATGAGTCAATATAATTGTTAAAATTAATTCAAGTAGTTGTGAGATGTTGGACGTAACACGTTGAAGTTGGTTCAAATAGGAAATTGATGTAGGATGTTTCAGTTTTGATTTCATTTATTGTTTTGTAATTTCTGTGTCAGTTGTACAGCCTATTTAAACCTTTGTAGGGAAATGAATTAGATAAAGCATTTTGAGCAATCCATTCAGTTTAGGATAACAGAGTGGTTATCGGCATTATGTCAACTAGCTGAAATTGGGTCATTTCAACATCTCTTATATATTGAATTATAATTCCTTAATCCATGTGGGTCAAAAGTAGCGGGTTCATTATGTAATTAGTATAAAGATAGTTTATGTTAGAATTAAAGGAAGTTATGAAGTACAAGGGCCAAAGGTGTCAAACTGAAAGTTGATAACCTACAAATCAAAGGATACGACTTCTCCTTGGAGTCGCACCTGTTGGAATTGGCGGCATCAAGAAACAGGAAAGGAACGCACCTCTTCACAATCAATCTTACCCACAAGATCAAAGAGAAACAACTGTTCGTGAAGGGACGCGTCTATTGGATCGCACCTTTTAGATTAGTATAAATAGGGTTAGAAATTTCAATTGTAATTATTCACACATACATTCACAATCATTGTTCATTCAGAAATCAAAGGAACTAGTTTGTTTGTTATTGTTCTTTATCATTGTGTTCATCATCAAGAAGATTCTAGGCAACATTGGTATCAGAGCCTAGGGCTCAAATTCGTTTCGGGAAGACGATCATCAAGCGGGTAGTTGAATTCCGTAACAATTCTGATCACGCAGGAGGCGTTGATTGGGTTGTTCTTGTTAAGTTTTAACACCAATCGCATTAAGCAGGTACAATTGTTGTTCGTTAGTTAATCGGTCATCAGGAGGGTGTTCGATTTTTTATCTGATCATCACTGAGGGTGTTTGAATTCTGTGTTTTTTGGTTAATTCAAATCACTGCAAGAGGCTGCGATTCGGGTTAAGAAGACGGAAGCAAATCAGAGAAGTTTGTATTCCGGCTTGAAGAAGCAATCGCGAATCAGAAAAGTTTGGGTTGTTTGAAATTTGCGAAAGTGACAAAATCTGAGAAGTTTTGTGGTCTGTTTTACCGCAAGTAATCAAAGCATCAAGAGGGTGTTCGGTTGTGAAGTTTAGTCGCAAATCAAGCGGGCTTGGGGCTATTTTTTTTGTTCGTGTTTAGACAGTCACGAATCAAGCAGGCAGAAAAAAACACAGCCAAGAGGGTTGTTAAGAAAAGTCAGAAAATCGTACAGACTAGAATCACGATAAGTGAAGTCGGAATCACGTCGGTTCGCAAATTCCAGGTTCTACGTTCTATTTTTCTTGAATTTATATAAGGTTTAGAAATTGGTTTGATTCCGTTAGAAAGTTAGTGTGAATTTTGGAATCATAGACTTCGATTTTAGGAGAAAACCAAAGTATAGAAAGTGAAAAGTGTTGGAAAGAAATTATGGCGGATTCAGGTGGAACCTCTCCGTCAAATGCGGTAGTAATTAAAGAGGGTAGTTCGTTCTCCCAGTTTCAGTGTCCTATCATAAAGTCTACAAACTATACAGTATGGGCAATCCATATAAAAATCATACTTAGGGCAAATGGATCATGGGAAATGATAGAACCCAAAGAAAATACACAACTTGATGAAAAGAAGGATATGACGACGACTGCATATTTATTTCAAGCACTACCGAAAGATATGATAGTACAAGTTGCAAGTTGCAAGAGTGCAAAAGAAATTTGGGATGCATTAAAGACAAGGAACATCGGTGCAGATCGAGTGTAGAAGGCACGTCTTCAAACACTCAAAACAGAATTTGAGATGTTAAAAATGAAGGAGGAAATCACTATCGATTCGTTCACTGTAAGACTAAATAGTATTGTCACGAGGACAAGTGGTCTTGGATCAACTTTTGATCAACCGACTTTAGTATGGAAACTTCTAAGTTCTGTACCGAGAAGGTTCGTTCAAATTGTTGCAACCATTGAACAATTCGCCGATCTAGAAACAACGACGCTAGATGAGACAATTGGAAGGTTGAAAGCCTATGAAGAAAGGACCGGTTTGGTGGATGAAAACCCGGTATACAATCAAGAGAAACTTATGTTTACACGATGCGACAAGAAATATGGTCGTGGAAGGCATTTTGGGAACAATGGACAAGGAAGGTTCAATTCATCACAAGGCAAGTGGCATGATGGAAAGTTCAGACAAGAAGAAGATGATGAAGATTCTTCACATGATAACTATAGAGAACAAAGAAGGGATGAGAGTGCCTCACAGAATGCTTACAAGAATAGAAACAACCAAAAGAAGTTTGGAAAGAATTTAAGCAAGATAAAATGCTATAATTGCCAAAAGTTTGGTCATTATGCATCAGATTGTCCTGAATCAAACCAAAGAGGAGAGGAATCAAATCTCGTGCAAGAAGACAAGGAACCAACTCTCCTAATGGCAATCAAAGAAGACTGGAAGGATCTTCTACAACAAGTTCGTGATAAAGATAGAGAAGCACATGATGGCAATCAAGTCACAAAGAAAGATCATGGTGCAGGTAAAGAAGATCAAATGGAAGATGAAGACTTCATTCTCTTGAAGAATGAAGATGTTGAAGGTATGGATTAAGAAATTAGGGGGGAATATTGAATTATAATTCCTTAATCCATGTGGGTCAAAATTAGCGGGTTTGTTATGTAATTAGTATAAAGATAGTTTATGTTAGAATTAAAGGAAGATATGAAGTACAAGGGCCAAAGGTGTCAAACTGAAAGTTTATAACCTACAAATCAAAGGATACGACTTCTCCTTGGAGTCGCACCTGTTGGAATTGGCGGCATCAACAAACATGAAAGGAACGCACCTCTTCGTAATCAATCTCACCCACAAGATCAAAGAGACACAACTGTTCGTGAAGGGACGCGTTTATTGGATCGGACCTTTTAGATTAGTATAAATAGGGTTAGAAATTTCAGTTGTAATTATTCACTCATACATTCACAATCATTGTTCATTCAGAAATCAAAGGTACTAGTTTGTTTGTTATTGTTCTTTATCATTTTGTTCATCATCAAGAAGATTTTGGGCAACATTATATGCTCTCATTGGAGAAGGCTATGAATTCCCGAGCATACGAATTAAGATTGTGATACAGCCTCAATACCTTGGGAACTTTTTTGATAGAGCGTTCGATGATGCATTCGAATTAAGAGATGCTGATGTAGATGTCGGAAAACTAAGAGAAAATAGAAGGATGCATGAGTAGTGGTGATTAAAGCTTCATGAGTTTGGTGAAGAACACATCGGTCGTCTTCACGGCACCCCCGGGCTACGGTTTGCTTGGTTCGATGATCCTGAATGTAAAAGTAAGGATGAGAAAAAAATAACATCAACGGGATTATCTTCAGTCAATTTCCTAATAGATAATAAATTTTTGGTGAGAACCACCAAAACACTATTAAGTGCAAGATTTCCCAAAATTTTTGGCTGACCAACATGAGTTATAGGAAGAGATTGACCATTGCCAAAATAAACATTTTAATTACCTTGGGTTGGAGTTGAGTTTTGAAGAGTATTGTTGTTGGGAAGCATGTGAGTAGAACCTCGAGTGTCAGATGTCCAATCAGGGATTGAGGAGTTTATGTGACACTGAGCATGAAAAGCTTGTGTTAGTTGATCTGGAGATGGAGAGGCAGATGCAGCAAAAGAAGCTAGTTGAAAACATTGTGAAGCATAATGTCCGGATTTGCGACACAGTTGACATGTAGGAGGTCTATTTTGGCGCCCAAAATACTGTTATGTCCCCTGTTGTTAGAGAAATTTGGCATGTTGGGCCTATAGTGGGCCGAAGGAGCTCGATTTGGTTTATAAGTGGATCCAAATTATTGGGCTTATGGGAATTATTTTGGGCCACAAAAGCAACAGTAGGCGATTCATGGGTTCCAAGCAAGTTTTTCATGAACAACTCATGCTTTCCGCACTTGCTAAAAGATCAGGAAAAAAACTACTGGGAATAGGATGTACGAATCAAGTGGATGTAGAGAAGCTTTCAAAGGTGGTTCCTAGACCGCACAGAAACCAATGAAGTTGATCCATAGCATCAATAGGGTGACCAACAGCACTAAGTTGATCGCAAATAGCTTTGAAGGCGCAACCAAATTCAGCAACAGATGTGTCCCCTTTCTTAAGTGCATGAAGATTATCTCGTAAATTGTGAATTCTTTCAACTGGTGTATTGTAAAACGCCGCTTCAAGTGCAGTCCAAATATCACGAGCAGAGGTGAGACCAACCGTGACAGAGAGAGCCTCTTCAATTAACGAGGCATTGAGAAGAATGATTGCGTGTTATTCATCCCTTGCCCAAGTAACAAAATTAGGGTTTTGAACTTCTTTGTCATTGGTTTTAATAGTAAGAGATGGTGGTGAAAGAGAACCATCAACATGAGGTAACAATCCTTGATAAGTGATTATTGGAAGCATTTGAGTTCTCCAATAGATATAATTTATGGAGCAAAGCTTAATAGCAATCATCGGAGCCAAGCCTGACATAAGAGATTGGCAATAGAAGATGATGAAGCCATGATGAGATGATCGAAGCGGAGAGACGGACAGTGGAGGGAGAAGTAGGGTTTCGATGGGTAGGTTAGAATGCGATGGGTTGGAAGGGTAAATAAATAGGAAACTCAATTAATGTTTCTGGTTATCGGCTAATACCATGTGGAAATCTCAAAGATCTTTTTCATTGAATAAAACCTATTTACAATATAAACAACACATTTACACTTTGACACCTAAAGAATCTCATATGTACAATATAAATTAACCTCATACAAAGGTTAATACATATTATCTAACAATGCTTATCATCTAACAAGTGGTTCACGACAAAAGGTTCTCAAGGATTGTAGCAGCAACCACAGCGTGTCACGCTACTTATGTTAAATTACCAAGCGATTATCACAACTCGCAACTGAAACACAACGAACACACACACGGTTGAACAATTTTGTTCGACTCTTTCGTATTTAATAAAATTGAGAGTTACAATGCCTTATATAGGCTAACAACTTGACCCACAAGATAACTATTAAACCAATCCTACCATAACTAACAAGTTTAAGCTAAATTAATACTTTTAGTCCCTAGATTTATTCCCTCCTCCAAACCGCCCCTTTGAGATCAACTACACTCCCCCTTTGATGTTGCAATTTTACTACTCCCTCTCAACATCAACTTTCATGTCTGTTCCTTTTCAAAAAATCAACTAGCTTTGGTCCTGGGCTTTTTTGATATTATGCTCCTTAATTACTATAAAAAGATGCATAGAATTCTTTTTAGTTGTCTATTAAATACATAGAATTCCCTTTAGTTGTCTACTTGGTTTAAAAAAGCGTGCCTAGGCGCAAAGCGATCTTAGGTGCAAGTTGTTGCGCCTTGTGTTACATAAGGAGAGGGTTGTATATAAAGCGTGCGCCTTTGACGTGTTTCTGGTAGAAAGGTCAAGTGAGAAGCGAGCGATTCATGTACGGGAGATAAAATTAAATCTTTATGCTTAAAAATCTGTGTAAGAATAAGAAGAAAATAAAGCTTACATGTAGAGAAGATGAAGATATGGGGAAAAGATGAGTAGATGGAGCAGATTTTGTGTGACGGCTGGATATTAGGGTCGAATGCGACGGGGTAAATGGAGATACTAGGGTTACATATCTTTGTGATTTTTCTTTTTACTAAATTACGTTTTTCATCCTTAATGTTTAAGTTTCTATCAATTTTGACCCTATACTTTGTCTAATATGTTTATTTGTTTCTTTTTCTAATTTCTTAAGTGCATCATGAAGATTTGTGCTTCTTTAGGTTGTGCATATGGCTTTTTATGTAGTACATAGAGAAAATATAAATTTAATGGTATATATCTTTTAATTATCTAAATTTTAGGTGTTAAAAGATTAACATTATAGTAAATATTATATGGAATTAAAAAAAATTATATTAATACCTTACATTTTGCGTACAAAAAGCCCTGCACTTTTACGTTTTGCGCCTCGGTTTTAAACCTTGTTGCTTTAGTGCGCTTTGCGCTTTTTTAAAACCAAGGTATATTGGTATACAAATTACTTCTCATATCACTAATAAGTAATACCTAATGTTATTGGTATATTCTACAACACTTGCAGAAATGTTATTTATTTATTTATTTATCTATATGTACTATATTAAGAGAACTGGGTTTTCTACCCTTTTCGTAATTTTGCCTAGGTACAAATCTTGTAGCACCATGTACAAATGAAGCAATCAATTATAGAAGGGGAAAACTTGGACATTGTCCAAAGTTTTAAGACACTTTGAGGGCAATCTAGACATTTCATCCATGGAATTCATGCCCACTTATGTCTTCTATTAATTGAATTAAATTAAGGAATTAAATAAAAGTTTTATGATAATTAAAGGAATTAATTGATTAAATTAAAGGTTAGACATGCAACCTTTGGGATTTTCATGATTTAATTATATGTATAAATATAAATAATCTATACTTCTATACTACCTTATTAAGAGAATTAGGATTTGCTTTATTTGTACATGGTGCTACAAGATTTGTACCTATGCAAAATTATAAAAAGGGTAAATGTTGGGATTGAACCCTACCAGAGGAACAGATGATGTAAAGCCAAAACCGGTTCACATCAGTGGATTCATAATAAACAGTAGTTTGCACTAGACTTTCCCCTTGAAAGTGATTCATAACAGCTGATGTACTCTAAGCACTAATTAGCCACAACAACTGTTGGGCTTAATAACTGATGAAGACTTAAAGACTGTTGAAGTTTAAACACTTTTGCTCTATCTACTGTTGTTCTCTAAGTGCTGTTGAAGACTCAAAAGTACTGACCACTCAAAGACTGATCACCTTTGAAGAATGCACTGATGATTCAACATCAGTGCTTAGCTTACAATAGCTGTAAGCTGGAACAGTTGTTTTATCTATGCTTTGTATTTCACTTGTAATAAGTGGTTCTAGTCATTCAGTAGTTTATGTAGATCAGTAGTTAGAGTTTGTTAGTTTGTTAAACGTCACTTTCATGGTGACGTCAGCAAAGATGCTTCAGTGCTTTGATTTGTCTATAAATTGAACAGTACCCTGTACTATTACATTTGATTGTCTGTGAGATTCCATCTCCTCCAATCCTTTCATCCTGTACAATCAACCATTGGGCATCTTGCTGAGGGGGAGTTTTTAGTATGTAGGCATTGCTGTTATCATTATTGTATTCTAATCATTCAGTACAATGAAAAGCATGTGTTTATTAGAACTACTTTCCTTTTGATTGTGTTTACAGAGTTTGTTTATCATTTCCGCTGCACTTTATATTGATTCATATTCATTCATTTTTTCAAATTATAACAAACAAACACAGTCATGAGACTCTCCGATCCTAACAATTGGTATCAGTGCCTGGACAGTAAAATTCGATCTAACAATCAATTTGACATAACAGTTCAGCTCAAAATTCATTGATGCTAAGGTTGATCGTATTTAGTTGAAAAACAGAGTAACGAGTAATCACGTTTAAAGTTGTTTATTCAAAAACTCTGTAAAAACAACCAGGATGGCATAAGACACACAAAATTCACATAACGACAAAAGTCATGCATAATTTACCAATAGTTCCATATCTGAAAAATTCATCGGGTGATTTTGGTTTGATTATTCTCTTTACAAAATTGATTTCAAATGTTATTTTGAAGTTTTGTGTTGTTCTCATCACAATAGCTGCTAAGGTGTTTTACCTCATGATTGACAAAAGCCTATGTTCAGATAAAACATTGATGTTTTTGTTAAAATTAAAAGAGGGAAATTAAAACTTTAGTTATTCGATCTTGTGTATTGAAAAACAGGTTGAGAATCCTCAAAAAGGACCAGATCAATTATGTTGAAAATACATTAAGAAAATCAGTAGTCAAATACGTCCAAATCATGAGTAATGTGGAATTTGTCATAAGCATGTGCAAAATTGACCAAATCTCTCACAAACATTGCTGAAAAATGATTTTGGTTTTAAGTATTCATCCCTTAGAATCATCCAGTAAGTGTTTCAAAACTTATCTATGGAAAGGGCAAAAAGGGAAGAAGAAAAATCTCAAAAAACTCATAAGTGTGTTTATCTCAAAACTTTTGAAGTCAAAAGAAAAGAGTATAAATATAAAACACTTAAGAGTCCATATATTGGGTTAACAATGGTCATCGAGCAACTATGTACATTCATTAATTCAGGGAAGTTCAGGTAACAAAAGTATCACAAGTTAATAAACTTGCAAGAGGACTAGATAAAATCTTTCAAAATCATCACATGGTAGAAAGGTCTATAAAAGGACTTCCAAAAACCTTGGTGAACAATTTTCCTCATGTTTGCAATCATCTGACAAGGAAATGGTCTCAAACAGTGGTTATCAAAATTTTTTCAAACCACTGACCATATTCTTAAACTTGAAGAATGATGTGATTATGATCATATGACATGTTTTAATTAGAAAATGTACCATATCCTTTTGATGATATTTTCAGAAAACCTTCAATAAATCAGGATATATTATTCTCTATTTTCTTCAGAATAATATATTTGGTACTTTTACTTGTTTTGGATAGTAAAAGTTTCAACCTCCTGTCTGGATGTAAAACCCTTATTTTTTTTTAGGGTGATACTTTCCTTGAAAATAGCTCAAAAGAAGTTGGTAATATAGTTAATGTCATCTCAAATTCAAGTTTTCATCACAGATCAAAGATTGATTGCTAACAAACCTTAAAATGCTTGACCATTCATGTTTTACTTAAAAAGGGTAGAATACAAAATGTGTGGTCAAAGTAAAAAGGTTACCATCATTTGGATACTTAACCATTGTCAAAATCTTTAATATGTCTGAAAACCTGATATAAATGTGTGGTAAAACTTTGAATGCTTATCCCTGAAAAATCTGTTAATTTGAAAATCTTGATAATATGCATCTAAAATGTGTTTTGCAAAGGATGTCATTTTGCTGATTTCTCGTAACTACCATCAACAGATGTTGGACATGATATTGTGCTAAATCACAAACTAAAATCATCTACTTCATCAGAGCAGCAGATGTATAAAACAACTGTTAAAGCTCACCCACTGATACATAAATAGTTGCTGACCAAATTAGCCTCAAAATATCTACCATTGCCTCTCATCTAACCACTGCCGAGAAGAAATCCATCAAAAAATGGATAAGAAATCACTTGTCTGCTACTTCAATAATTGTTTGACCAAAGTAGCCTTTCACTCTCATATCCATAACCACTGTTGATAAAATCTGCCAACAGTAGATAAACGTCAACACTGATTCCTGTTATTCTTTCACCTTCATTTTCAAACCACTATTGGGTTATTAAAAACACCAACAGCTGTTAGCCAACCACTTTCCACTTCAATCACAACCACTGTTTTTGTTCAAACATCTGTTCTACTAAGTACTGTCCACTGCTGAAAGTCAACCCCTGTTCTCTTATTTCCTTGGTAATCACTGTTGTTCAAATTCAGTGTTTTAACCACTGACATGCTATCCACTGATAGTGAAAGTCATCCACTGTTTACATGTGTCCTTTGAGCAACCACTGATACTTGTATCATTAGTGGTTTCTTAAACAATTGTCTTCCACTATTCATCTTTTGTCAGAGGTTGGCACGTGGTCTGTACTTATCCGTCAGATTTTTGTAACCGCCGCCATGTCAGCAATCACTTTTTCTCTTATAAAACCCTGCCCTAAACCCCAAAACAGGGTTTTCACTGTCGAATCGAATTCAAAATTCCTTTCTCAAAGCAGTTTCCATCCCTTTTTCTCAAATCATTCATCGATTTCTCTCATCGAAATGACAAAATCAAAATCTTCATCATCTACCAAAAAGGTTACTCAAGTGGCCACTGAACCCATTGAGATTCCTTACACATCCCCTCACAACTATTTGGGTCTACTCACAAAACCCACCACCACTCATACATTCGATACCATCATTGATGCTCTTGCAGCCTCAAAGTATAAAACCTTGTTAACTGCAGATGCTCCAATTTATTAACAGACCCAGAGAGAATTTTGGAAAAAATGTCACACTTGAGTTTCAAGGTGACAATGTTACTGCCATTAATTCTTCCATAAAGGGTAAAAAGATTCAAATCACCCCACAATCCATTTCAGAAGTGTTTGAACTCGATGATCAGCAAGGTAAAATTTCTTTTCCCAAAAACGAGTTAAAAACTGATTTCCTTAGAAGGGGGTATGCAGATACAATCAAAAGGGATACCTTACAAAAGGGTAATTTTCCACCAGCAACCAGATTTTTGTTCCATACCCTGCTTATGTGTGTTTCAAACAAAACCACTTCTTTTAATGAGATACCATTAAAGATTCAAAACCTGGGATTTGTTATTCTTCAAAATGAAAATTTAAATTACTCCCAGGAAATCTTTAATGATTTGGTTAAAAATGTTGATAAAAAGTCATTCTTACTTTTTCCAAGATTTCTGAGTTATTATTTTGAAAAGAAACTTGATAAGGATGATGCTCATGTAATAAAACAAGGTGAATCTTTTCAAATGAACAGCTTAACTGCTGAAAATTTTACAAGAATGTCAACACCTTGCAAAACACAAGCAGAGGTGCCTGAGCAGACTTTAGCAGCTACCACTGCTCCTCAGGTATCTGCTGCTGAGCCCACTGCTCAAGGTGATCATAGCAGCGAAACAATTGCTTTGAAACCCACACCTAAAATCACCAAAAAACCAAAACAAAGAAAAACTCAAAAGCCCCCCAAACCTACCAAAAAGGCAACTCTGGAGGATGAGATACCAGAGCAACTTCCAGTGACAGCACAAAAGTCACAGGAAACCACTGCTGCTACTTCCTCACAGCAGTTGGTACAAATATCTCAACCTATGCCTGAAACTCCTCCTGCTTCTTCTCAAAAAGAACAGGTTGTACAAATAGGGACACCACAATATGATGCTCTGGAATCACTTGCTTCCATCATCCACAGCCCAATGCCCGGGGCCAATTCTCTTTCTACACCCAACCTCACCTCCACAATTCCCCCACCAACTAAATTATTGTTGGATGCTATTGATCTGAACCAGGCACAAACCAGTCCTTCTCACATACCAACTAATGAGAACATACTTCAACAAATGACTGGGTCTGATGTATCAATCATAGCTAACCCACCAACAAGACCTGAGGAGGTTACACCCCTTGAGTTACAAGTAACTCTTGGTGGTAGTCCAAGTGAAGCAGCCACTACAAGTTCTGAACCCACTGGTTTGCATTTGGAGAGTGGTTACATCAATAAGACTTCCTTGGAGGCAATTCCTTCTATAGCACCTCTGATAACCACTAGTGAGTTTGTTTTAACCACTGGTACCATCAAAAGGTTATCAAGTGTCGAGGGAAGAAGTCCCTAGAACCAAGAAAAAGGGGCATCAGTGGATGACTATTGGAATACATTCCCTAAGTCAACCACTGTTCAAACCACTGTTAGTGGGAAATCAGATGATCCCATTCAGTTGGGAGATGATTTAATGTACCAAGAATTGACGACCAGATTTGATAAACTAGATACATCTGTTGCAGAAATCAAAGACATGCTGCAACAGGTGTTGAAAGAACAAAAGGTACCATCCACTGCTGCAACTCCAACAGCCGAGCCATCATTTACTCTCACTGCAAGTGAGCTGTGGAGTTTATTTCAATCATTGCTCATCCATCAAAAACAACTAGCTGATCAGCAACATGAGATTCAGGTTCAAAAGATCAGAAATGTTATGGAAGCAAGGTTTAAAGACACCCAGGCTGATATCAAGGCAATTAAGGCCCACATACTGAACACCACTGGCACTGTTCCTCCCTCTATCATCATTATTGATAATCCACCACCAGCTGATGCCAAAAAGGGGGAGAAATTAAAACCAGATGGTTCTAAAAAGATTGATCCAACCACTAATGCCATTGCTGATGCAAAAGCAAAGGTAAAAAGGGATTTGGAAGCAAAGCAAAGTTTGAACAGGAGAAGAAAGCTTTCATGGAACTGAATGAACAGGGTACTTCTGAGTCAAAGGATAATAAAAATCCTGAGCCAAAAAGGAAGAATCTCACTAGAAAAGTGAGGGAACCCAAACACACACCATCCAGACCCAGAAAACATTCTCCTAAACTTCCTGAAAGCTCCACACATCAATCTTCCACCCAAACAGCTGTTGTAACACCTGCTGTATCAACAATTGTTGGTACTCCAGTGGTGTCAGCAGTTGTTAACCCAACAACCACCACCTCAATTGCAACAACTGTTCTCACTCAAACCACTGCCCCACCAGAAACACCATTATCTCCAAAAACCATCTCACCACTATCACCTCCTACTAAAAAGCAGAAGACATCTACTAACACATCAGTAGTTGTGATGACAACAGTGGTTGAAACACCTGTTGTCTCAACACCTGTTAGTCTAAACACCACCACTACACTCCAAGCCATTTTCACTCCAATCAACAAACCGCCAACAAACACACCCTCACCACAAAAGACTTACACCAGAAAAAGGAAAATTCAGATGCTTGAAGACTATGACCCTGCTGCAAGTAATCCACTGGAACTGGACGCTGTAAAAAATGAGATGAGACAATTTTACACAGAGGATAATCCTTCAAAAAGAAGATTTACTTCTCTCATAGGCTTCAGAGATCCAGCAAACATGGATGAATATCTCAAACTTAAAGCAAGGCAGGCTAAGATAAGAGCCAAGCTTGAATGTGAAGATCAAGGTGACAAAGCCATTTCTGAAAGAATGCAATTCTTGCTCACTAAAGTCAAACAAATGGAAGACTATGCAAGAGATCTAAGCAAAGAAATATCTAACCTGCCACCTAAAGCTGATTTAAGAAAGGAAATGAGAAAGGAGTATCTTGCATTCATCATGAAAGAAAAATTATATCCAGCTAAGGAAGAACAATTCGAAGAATGGCCAATCATTGCATTAAAGCATGAAACAAACAGAATTGAAAGGATCAAGAATGATCCAGGAAAGAAGAGGACAGCTCCAAACTGGAGTAAATACAAAAAGCTCATTGCTGATCTTACCTCAGAGTACAAAAGGAAGAAACAAGAGCTGGTGGATGCAAGGGTTGGACTTGCCGAAGTCATAGCAAAATGGACAAGGCAATATACAGATGAAGCTTATGAGAGGCTAGAAAAAAGAAAGATGACTGACTCAAATATACCAAAGAAGCCTGATCTCATAAAGCCTAAACAGCAGATCAATACTTCTGAACCACTGTCCACATCAACAGATATCTCAGTCATTGAGTTAAATCAAAGAAAGAGACAAGAGCTGATTGATAAAGAAACAGCAGAAGATATTGTTGCAGCAAATGAAATCATAAAAAGGGCTTTCAAACAAATGACAGCTGAAAATTCTGAACTGGTAAAAGCTCAAGATACTGCTCAACAAATTGTCACAAGGCCACAATCTCCAAACTCATCAGTTAATAAAACTCTCCCAAGAAACCCATTGGGTTCAAAAATACTAAAATGGATGTCTGATCAAAAGACCCATGTATTGACTATGATCAGATCCAATGGTGAAGTGAAGTACATATCAAGGGAACAAGCACTGGGCCTGGGTGTTGAAGATCTACAAGATCTCCTTGAACTTACACTGTGTAGGGATGAGAATGACACAAGTTCCATGGATTTTGAATTGCAATTTAAAAGACAAGCCAGGGAACTACTGATGAGAGAATAAAGATACAGAATAATGAAGGGTTTTGGCATCATCTGTTCCAGGGGGAGATTGTTGGGATTGAACCCAACCAGAGGAACAGATGATGTAAAGCCAAAACCGGTTCACAACAGTGGATTCATAATAAACAGTAGTTTGCACTAGACTTTCCCCTTGAAAGTGATTCCTAACAGCTAATGTACTCTAAACACTGATCAGCCACAACAACTGTTGGCCTTAACAACTGATGAAGACTTAAAGACTGTTGAAGTTTAAACACTGTTGCTCTATCTACTGTTGTTCTCTAAGTGCTGTTGAAGACTCAAAAGTACTGACCACTCAAAGACTGATCACCTTTGAAGAATGCACTGATGATTCAACATCAGTGCTTAGCTTACTTACAACAGCTGTAAGCTGGAACAGTTGTTTTATCTATGCTTTGTATTTCACTTGTAATCAGTGGTTCTAGTCATTCAGTAGTTTATGTAGATCAGTAGTTAGAGTTTGTTAGTTTGTTAAACGTCACTTTCATGGTGACGTCAGCAAAGATGCTTCAGTGCTTTGATTTGTCTATAAATGGAACAGTACCCTGTACTGTTACATTTGATTTTCTGTGAGATTCCATCTCCTCCAATCCTTTCATCCTGTACAATCAGCCATTGGGCATCTTGCTGAGGGGGAGTTTTTAGTATGTAAGCATTGCTGTAATCATTATTGTATTCTAATCATTCAGTACAATGAAAAGCATGTGTTTACTAGAACTACTTTCCTTTTGATTGTGTTTACAGAGTTTGTTTATCATTTTCGCTGCACTTTATATTGATTCATATTCATTCATTTGTTCAAATTATAACAAACAAACACAGTCATGAGACTCTTCGATCCTAATAGTAAAAAACTCAGTTCTCTTAATATACTATTATAGATTATAGATTAGGGCTTGTAACTTCACTTCAACACGACTACGTCCCTAGAGGATGCTCATAGCCACAATTTATGTATAATCCAATGTCTAATACATACATAAATTCATATGTTCATTTTTACTATTTCAATCTCCTAACGAATTTCAATTATGTTTATTCACATTTGGCAATCCTCTAATTCCAAGGGAGTATCTAAAAATGATTATGTAGGCCGAAATGATTTGTGGCTGCAACATAAAACTATTCAAATTGTTTACGATATCTTTGATTATCTAGATAATATGTATTAACTAAGGATAAGGATTAGAAAGCCCTAACTTATGTAGCCAACCATATGCATGATGAATGGGACGATATTTTGGGTGGTATGTGTTGGTCTAATGGGGTAGCTTGAACGAGAGCAGGATAATAAAAATTGGTTTATTATTACTAAAAGTCTTGTTTATCTTTATCATTTAAGATTATCTATAGAGTAGGATCATAATTGTAATGGCTAATAATATATTAACCGTTTGGGGTTGGGATAATGCTTTGTGACCAATAGGTCCTGAGTTTGATTCCCACAAGGGTGTTTTTCCATATTTATTGGGTTTCCTCCTGAATTGGTGTATAGGCAATATGCCTAGTGGAGATGGATATGATCGGGTGGTTCTGCTGGTGGCACAATGATACTCCAGTGGTCCGTTAGTGATCCAAATTTACTGTTCAAAAAAAAATATATTAACCGTTTGCTTAACGTTTAAGCAAAAGTTTAACAGTGACTCCTAATTTTATATTAACTAATTTTCTTCTAATCCTACTTATAAATATTATCAATAATTAAATTCTACCTTCAAATTTTTTTTATCATGTTGAACTTGTCAACACAATGGCAGCCAAAATAGAATTCTACCTTCAAATTTATTTATCATGTTGAACTTGTCAACGCACCAAAATAGAATATTTTGTATTATACTTCACATGATTCCTTTTACCAACTTTGACTTTTTTTAATCCTACACTGATGTTTTAACCTTCATGCCTTCTTATGAACTTGTCAATGGAAGAAAACTGATGTGCCAAAAAACTATAGTTTGTTTCTTTAGCTTCCACAGAAAGAGTTTGATAGACTTTATAATATTAAAGTTACAATAAATATATATAACCAAAAATGTAACATATCTTGCAACCTAGTTAAGGTGTTGTGTGCTAACTCAAAAAGCCCCTCTATGTTCTAAAGTAAACATCAAGGCAATGTCATGTGAATTAAAAGAAGCACTTGTAGGTCCCTCGGAGGTTGAGGTTTAACCTATTCCTTGCTATATCTAACACACTAGCGAGTGCGGAATCCAAGCTAGCATGCAAACCGGGAGTAGAACAAGCACAAACACAAGACACACAATATTCACCGATTAACACCACTTGTATTAAACGTATGAAAGGTTCCGGTTACAAGCACAATGTTTACAAAAGTGTTTTGCAAACTCTCTAAGTGTGTGTGTGTGTTTTGACAGAATGCTCTCAACAGAATGCTCTCCTTCTATCTTTCTGTCTAACTTGTGAGTGTCTCCCAAATGTCTAACTCTCCTAACCTGTCTCTCTACCTGAAATGAACACAACACTTGGGTATATATACCCGAACACAGCATGTCTGTGTCGAAGGATCAGATAGATGATCGAATGATCATCTATCGACTAGAAACCCATCGAAGGATCAACATGTACCTCGAAGGATGAGATCTTTCGAGGTCCATCCATCGAAGGTTATCTTTCGGGCTCATCGAAGGATCTAAACTATCCTTCGATGATACATCTTTCGACACAGCCATCTTTCAAACAAATATCTAACTGTTTGGCCAAGTCAAACCGGAGGATGGTTGACTTGGTCAAACTTACAGGACTAACAAAGACATCGTTTTGTATCAAGACAAAATACAGACAAAGTACAGACACAAGTGCACCAACAAACTCCCCCTTGGCTGTAGCTTTGTCTGGCTGTAGCTTTGTCTTTATCTTTATAACTTTGTCTCGATCTTTGTGTCTTCAACTTTGATGTCCTTTCATGTCTTCAATGTCGGAGGATCTTTAAAGTCTTCACGTCTTGAAAGCAGAAAGTGTATCAACAAACTCCCCGTTTCATGTAGGAAGTGTGTTGACAAACTCCCCCTTAACATAAGCTCCCCCTTGAGTTATGCTCGTGAAATACTTGTTCGTTATGAAGTGAGATCCTTGTGGTATTGATGATGGTCAGCGGCAACTCGATCATCTTCATCTCTTGAGTGCCTTCACGTCGTGTCTTCATTCCGAGGCTTTGTCATCGACCATGTTCTCCTTGCCTTTAGAATCTGCACATGCAAGAAATCTAAACGCGTAATGAGAACAACTGCTTGGAATATCATAAGCAAACGACACACATGTGACCATTGTTCAATCAAACACCGTCCGACAGTTTGAAAGTTCAATAAAATTTATCAATTTCAGGTTTTTAACTTTCAAAACTTGCAAATTTCGACCGTTTATGAAGATTTAGTCATTTTGGTTTTCGTTCAGGTTTCAGGTAACGAAGACTCGAGCTCCAACATCGTACGATCGAAAATAAAATAGAAATAAAATCTTTTTGGCTTTTATAAAGTTTATATTAAAACTCACCTAAAATCTTTTTGGAATTTTTGAATATTTTAAACTTAAAGACTGAAAGCAGTAAATAAATATATACAAAGATGCAGAAACTAAAAGCATTAAATAAATATTTACAGACATTCTTTTTGCCAGTTTCGAGGGTAAGAGAATCATATCAGTGTACGGTCATGTCAAAACGCTCTTGTTGTTCTTTTAGTTAACATTAAGATAAGCATCCTATAACGATTATCGGTATTGTTGTCCACATAAGCTCAACTTATCATTTGTAATCATGGCGAGGGGATACGTTAAGGTATAATTTATACTTACAGACCGGTGTTCATCCACATCACGACACATTCCCGTATCAAGGTATGCGCGAGAGTTCATCTTACCGGTGAGTATACCGATTATCATCTGTTTGACCGTATATGATGTGAGAAACTCACTTATTTTGATTTGAAAACAAGCCCTATGTGATAGAATCACTTATTGATGAGGAACTTGATTTTCGATGCATGAGGGCACAGGAGCAAGTCCGTGAACAGGTCAGTACTTTCGTACAGCAGAGAGACGAACTTGACTCCCGGAAAGAATTTGTGATATATTATCACTTATTTGTTTGGACATGTGATTGTTGATCACTTATTGAGGTCGTATGCAATATGTACACGTATGTATGGTATCATGGAAGATCTAGACTTGCGTCCCCGTTATTTTTCGGAAAAAGAAACAACCATGATACCCAGATGATAAGCAGCATAAAGACCGAATATCTCAGAACCTCGGCAATCTCTCAAACGAAATTTCGGTACTAAGACCATATGCCAATGAATGGTTCCCACCCAGTCTTCAGTCAATTTAAGTTTATATCACCCTGCACACTTTAAAATGATTGTGAGCCTACCGATACATCTTATATAGAGCTGCTTATCGTTTTTCATTTAAGGTTTAAAGAGGTTTAGAAAGACCACTGATGTACTATCATTTTCTCTTTTGCTCGCCAGGAAACTCATTTTTGTTTTTCTATTGTTTTTGTGTTTTTGAAATTTTTCGATGTTTTTGGATTTTTTAAATTTTTGGAATTTTTGGATTTACTCCCCCTAAAATCAATAAACTAAGACAAATTTAAAACACAAAGGTATTTACAAAAATGATTTTCCGATGTTGGTATTACTCTTGCTTGACCTTAATGCCGTTTACCAATAATAAAAAGTCAAATCTTGATTTGTCAAATGCTTTGGTAAAAAGGTCGGCACGTTGGTCATCGGTGTGGACGTAAGCTACATCGATTAGCCTTTTCTCAAAGCAATCACGTATGAAGTGATACTTAATGTCGATGTGCTTAGTCTTTGAATGCTGCACAAGATTTTTAGTGATCTGTAAGGCAGCAGAATTATCAACGTAAATAGGAGTAGTTAGGAATTCAAAACCGTAGTCGCGCATTTGTTGTTGGATCCATAGGACTTGGGAGCAACAACTTGATGCAGCAATGTATTCAGCTTCGCATGTTGATGTAGCTACACATGTCTGCTTCTTGCACTGCCATGTGACTAGGCGATTTCCCAAAAACTGACATCCAGCCGTTGTGGACTTGCCGTCGATTTTGCATCCGCCAAAATCTGAAT
The DNA here is from genome assembly GCA_030545235.1 of Helianthus tuberosus. Classification (NCBI taxonomy): domain Eukaryota; kingdom Viridiplantae; phylum Streptophyta; class Magnoliopsida; order Asterales; family Asteraceae; genus Helianthus; species Helianthus tuberosus. Next base: position 12,939,911 of record CM060402.1, on the reverse strand, counting down.
CACTGAATGCGATCAAGTCAAAGTTATTATCCCTAGGGTACCATAGACCGGTGTCAGGGTAACCCTTCAAATAACGAAAAATCCTTTTTACAGCTGCAAGATGTGAGGCCTTCGGGTTGACTTGATATCTGGCAAGCAGGCACGTTGGGTACATTATATCTGGTCTTGATGCTGTGAGGTACATAAGAGATCCGATCATTGCGCGATAGTATGAGGGGCTAACATCTTGACCCTTCAAGTCTGGAGTAATTCCGTGATTTTGCGGCAATGGGGTACCGATGGGCGTTGCATCAGACATCTGGAACCGGCTCAAGATGTCACCAACATATTTAGTCTGATGGATGAATATCCCAGACTCGGTTTGTTGTACTTGTAGGCCCAAAAAGAAAGTCATTTCCCCCATAGCACTCATCTCGAATTTATCCTGCATAATGCGCTCGAAATTCCTACACAAAACATCATTAGTAGACCCAAAAATAATATCATCAACGTATACCTGTACCAGTAGAAGATCTCCATCTTGTTCTTTGACGAAAAGAGTACAATCGATAAGACATCTGCGAAATCCATTCTCCAGCAAATAATTAGATAAGGTTGCGTACCAAGCTCGCGGTGCTTGATGTAGACCATAGAGAGCTTTGTTGAGCAACCAAACCCGATCGGGATGGATAGGATCTTCAAAACCTGGAGGCTGTTCGACGTACACCTCTTCTTCAACCACACCATGTAAGAATGCACTTTTCACGTCCATCTGGTATACCTTGAAACCTTTGAATGAGGCATAAGCCAGAAAGATCCGAATTGCTTCTAGACGTGCAACAGGTGCATACACTTCGTTGTAGTCGATTCCTTCTATCTGACGAAAACCTTGAACGACTAGCCTTGCTTTGTTTCGAATAACGATTCCACGGTCATCCTTTTTGCATTTAAACACCCAACGGGTACCAATCTTCTTGTAACCAGCAGGTTTCTCTACGAGTTTCCAGACACCAAGCTTCTGGAATTGCTGCAGTTCTTCCTGCATTGCTTCAACCCAAGAGCTATCTTTCAATGCTTCTTTCCAAGTTCTTGGCTCTTCCTGTGAGACATAACACGCGAAAGACCAATCGTTTTGTTGCCCAGATTCTCTGATAGCTGCATACAAGCCTGCATTGTTGTTGTTCCGCAACATGTTTCTTGTTTGAACGCCACTTTGCACATTTCCGATGATGTTTTGTTGAGGATGGGTATTATGAATCCTTGTCTCTGGATTATCTTGAACTGAAATGTTTGTACCCAGATTGTTGAGATTGAGATCAACAATTAATTCAATGCCCGGAATTGATGAAGAGGATGATGCAGTAGCTTCAGCTGTTCCAGGGACGCCCACTGGAGGAGTACCCTCTGAAGTACCATGAACTGCTGTTATTGGGGCTTCTTGATCTGCATCGAGAAATTCATCATCCTCTGAAGATTCGTTCAATTCGGTAGCATCGTGAAAATCCTCATTGTCGAGAGCATTGTTGTTCACTGAAGATGGTTCTTGATTGACAATAATGGGACGAACCAACGGTGAATCTGTTGCATTGTCACTCTCGAAAAACATCCTTGCCGCAACATTTTCTTCAACTGCTTCAACATTGATCGAATTGAAAAAGTCATCGTACTCAAACATCCAAGGCTGACCAGGATTTTTGACCGGTAAAGTGTGCCTTTGTACTCTGACTTCAGACCATTCCTCGACCCTTTTAGTCTCTAGATTCCAGACTCTTAAGTTTGGGGTGGAATACCCAAGAAAGTATCCCTCAATGGCTCTTGCCCCAAACTTTCCATTAGGATCGATCATTGTGCACGGAGCTCCAAACGGTTCAAGATATGACAAATCTGGTTTCCGTTTGTTAATAAGCTCAAAACAGGTCTTGTTGTGCCTTTTGACTGTAAGGACTCGGTTCAACGTATAACATGCAGAGGCCACAGCTTCAGTCCAGAAGGGAATCGGCAATTGTGACTCTACTAACATTGTCCTAGCAGTCTCGATCAATGTGCGGTTCTTACGTTCAGCGACGCCATTTTGCTGAGGAGTATAAGCTGCACTAAATTCGTGAAGAATACCTTTTGAAGTGCAAAACTCCGCCATGGCATGATTTTTAAATTCAGTACCATTATCGCTACGTATCCGCCTAACCTTCAACTTATATAGATTCTCAATCTGAATGATCAAGTTTTTGATAATACCGAAGGTTTCACTCTTATGTGCCATGAACGCCACCCAAGAAAATCTTGAATAATCATCAGTTATCACGAGGCAATATTGATGATTCCTGATGCTTTTGTGCTTGACAGGACCGAACAAATCCATGTGCAAACGTTCAAGAGGAACTGCCACCGTGTTGACTTTCTTTGTAGGGTGTCGCTTCTTCGTTTGTTTTCCTTTCTGGCACGAGACACAGACGTCTTGAAGATGGAAGTTTTTAAGAGGAACACCATTCACTAATTCATTTGACACCAAATGATTCATTTTGCGTAAGTGAATGTGACCCATTCGTCTGTGCCAAGAGATTGTGTCTTTTTCTGTGGCTTTGGAAACGAAACATGTTGCTTGTGCAGACGTTGTGATAGCTTGGCTCATATCAAGGACATACAGATCATTTATCCTTGGAGCTGACAAGAGAATCCATTCTTTTGGAATTTTGAAGCCGGGTTTCAGCACATAACATCCATTTGCATCAAAGTGTACTGAGAACTGCTTATCACAAATTTGAGAAACACTAAGAAGATTGTGATCAAGTTGTTGTACGAAGTTGATCTTGTCAAAACTAACAACCCCGTTGGAAATCATTCCTTCACCCGTAATATATCCGCCCTTATCTCCAGCAAAAGCAACATAACCTCCTCTAATAGATTTGACGTCGTAGAGAAGCTTCATGTCGCCTGTCATGTGCCTGGATGCCCCACTATCAACAATCCAATGACTGCTGATAGTTCCTCCTGGAACACCCTGCACATGAACTCACACAATTAGTTGGAGATGGGGACCCAAGCCATTGTGGTCTTGGGTCTTCCATGTTCATCAATAATAATAACTTCTATTCTTTGATGATTTGAAAATTGTGATGGTCCCCCTGAATTTTTAACCGTTTTTGGTTTCCAGGTCTGTTTTGTTATACCAGTGTTATTCTTTAAAATCTTAACTTCATGGTTGTCTGAAGTTTTTAAATTGTTTGGTTTGACAGAAACAGATGGTTTGTTAACCACATCGGTTTTAATTGCCCTTTCAATTTTCTTGACCTGTTGGCGTTTCTGTTTCTTTTCCCTTTCTTTTACAAGGCGGGGATCTTGTTTTACAGAAACAGATCGTTTGCGGTCAGTTTTGTCACGGGGATCATCTTCTTTGGCTTTTAATTTATGAAGATACGGGCAATTTCGAATGATATGCCCAATTGTACCACATTCAAAACATGATCTTCGTTCTACAAACCCCGAAGTCTCATGTGATCGTCTTGCCGATGATGAACTTTTTGATCCCGAGGTACTAGGTTTTGAACTATTTGGTTCATTCCTTTTCATTACAGTTGCTTTCTTGACAAAATCTAAGTTTGATTGATTTTCAAATGTAGCAATTTTGTCCGTTCCCTTAGATTTCACAAAGTTCACATTCTTCTTCTTCTGATTCGGCTTCTTTTGAGTTGGAGTCGGTGCCTTTCCTTTGGGTTTGGTATGATTTTGCTGTTTTGGCACTGTTGGTAATTTCTGATTTCCAAATTGTTTTCTAACTTCAGCCTTTGGGATAGGAGGGCACTGTGTTACAGTAACATGTGGTCCTGTCTTTCCCAAAAACTTACTTGTTGAATTCTCAAAGACTTTACTTATTAATGATTGATTAACATTCTTAATAGGAAAATCTTTGTCTGAATAAACTTTATCATCACCAACAAGAGTGTACAGCAAATCCACACTCTCCGACTCTTTTGCAGACACAGGCTCGATTGCAACAGTCTTAGCAGGTTTTGCAGGAGGATCACACAGAATATGATTCTCAAGAGGTATGTCCTCTTCTTTTATCACTGCATCAGACTTTGCTGAATCAGTATCATCAGACTCATCATCAGAAGAATCAGAATCCTCACTGTATATCACAACTGGAGGAACCTGATTCGGTTCAGCAGAAGACACACATGTATCTGCTGACACATCTGAATCTGATGATACTTCTTTCTTGTATCCCAGTCCTGCTGCAAATTCTTTAACATCAAGAGGAACAGATGGTTCAAAGAAAGTTATGTTCTCCTCGTCAGGCATGGCATCATAATTGTTTCTCACGGGTGGTGGACATTTCTTGTAGCCTATGCATGTGACATCCCGTTTTTCTTTCTGTACATCAATGATGTGATCCAACACATAGCTAGAACTCAAATAACTGTCTAACTTGAGTCGGATCGCCTCACTTTCAGTTTTCACACAAGCCATTTCTTTTTGCATTACCTCAAGACGAGTTATATACAAATTAATGTCAGTTTGTTTTCTTGAAACCATTTTAGTTAATTCGGTTTTATCTTTCTTTAATTTTTCAATTACCGATTTGAACTCCTTTTCATGGTTTTCATAAAACATGTTGGCTTCTGTGCACTTAGAAAGATCCACGGTTAATTTTTGATTGTGGATAAATGTCACATCATACTTCTCCTTCAAAGCCTCGTGTTTGCTTTGCAATTCACACCACTTATCATTCAATGAAACATGTTTGTCTTGCAAGTCAAACAAACTAGCTTGTACAGCATCATGTTTGCCTTGCAATTCAGACATGTTTGCTTCTAAATCAGCACATTTAACAGTTAAACTATCACAATTATCACAGCTAACAGAAGTGGGTTCATCGACACATACCTGACTTGATGAACTGTCGACATTAGCCATAAAGGCCGAATGGAGAGAAGACGAAGAATAAGCAGCTTGATCCACCAAAATAGATCTTCTTTGAGTTTCTGCTGCAGCTTCTCCCAATAGCTCATCAATATTTGCATCGACTGACGCACTTGATGTCTCATCCACCTGATCATTGCCTGAAGTGGAGGATTCTTCATCTGAGCTTCCACTATAACCAGAAGAGTCTTCATCCTCAGAAGAGTCACCACCATTGGCGGAAGATTCTCCACCACTGGCGTGATTTAAATCCTTGACGATTTCAGCAAAACAAGCTGTTCCATCTGGAGCATCATTTCCCAACTGGATTGACCAATCACAGCCTTCATCTACTTGAACCACAAGTGCCTGGTTGGCATTTGATGGTCCTGCTTGAGTCTGGTTGTTGACAGGCACCAACGTATGAACATTGTTTCTGTTCTGGTTCTGTTGGTTGTCTTGACCTCTAAAAGGATTCTGGTTTCCATGTTGAGATGGCATCGTACATTCACGCTTGAAATGACCACGTTCACCACAATTGAAGCATCTAACAGCCTGTTTATCAAACCCATACTTGGTGTCTTTCTTGCTTTCCAAGCTGGTTCTGCCAGTTCTTTCCATGAAATCCTTTGCTCGTCTAACAGCACTGGCAAAGGCCCATTTGATGTCCATCATCTCCATCTCCTCTTTTATCGATCTGCTGATAGTCTTCTTGAGTCAGATTAATGTTGCCAATCTGACCTTCCACTAATCCATAGTATGCGCTCACCAAAGTGTTTAGCAGCTCCATGTGTTCCTTTGCTACTTCCACACTGACTTTAGAAAAGCTTGAGGTGTCGAGCCGTACTGTATTTGGCTTTGATTGTTGACTAGCAGATGAGGTACTTCCATAACACGCTTGCTGTTGAGGAGGAAGAGGATTCCCATACATGTCTGTCGCTCTGATAGGTCGTTGGCCTTGCTGTTGTGGTACTGATTGAGGGACTGGTTCAAGTGGAACTCCATACATGTCTGTTGTTGGAGGAGGAAGGCCATACAAGCTAGTCCTAGATACAAATGCTGTTTGAATTGGAGCGTGTGAAGAAGGTTTTGTAGAAGTGCCAGAAGTTCCATAATACATTTCAGGATTTTGTGGCACTGGAACTCTTTTTGCCTTGAGAGTTTCTTCCTGATTCTTGTTTTCCAGGAGTTGAGCAAAGTCATTGAAGTTTGTTGTATCCAAAGTGCCATTGTACTTCATGATTTCTAAGAAATTATTCCATTGAGGTGGCAGTGCATCTGCAAACTTCTTCACTATCTCTGCTGAAGTTGTTACAACCCCAATATTTCCCAATTCAGTCAGCAAATGATTGAATCGACTTGTCAAATCTCCTAAAGATTCATTCTCCATACAAGTAAAACCATCAAACTCTTTCTTTAGCAGGTCTTTTCTCAATTGACGTGTCGCTTCATTTCCTACGCCCCTTATCTTCAATGCGTCCCACAACTTCTTCGTTGTCTTGTGACTGACAAATTGATGATAAATATCTTTACTTAACGCCTGAGTAAGAATGGCATATGCCTTCTTTTCCAAATCATAGACCTTCTTCTGATCTTCCGTAAGATCTGCAAACGTAGCAGCAGATGAAGCGGCAAGCTCTATTGTTTGATCAAAATCTGTGATGAAACGCAACCACAATTCTGTATTTTGACCAAGGACATATGTATGAAATCTATCAAACCATCCCGGATATTCACTTAAGTGCATCAACTTTGGAGGCCTATTCAAACTTCCCGTTTCACTCTCGCTTAACAAAATGCTTAGAACACTTGGAGTTTGATTTGATACGAATGCCCATTGACCGGTAGATATAGCATTAGCTTGCGAAGATACAGGTACGGGAGATTCGGCCCATGCAGGAGATGCAGGTAAGGGAACACCCCAGGCCGAATTCATTTTTGATCAAGAAAAATAATACCTGAAAATCACAACTTGTTAAACATAAACAAACTATGGATCGAAAGATGAACACTTGATCGAAGGATCACAGTTGTTCGAAGGATCAACAGTAACCGAAAGATCACTGTTGAGTTTCGAACAAAAATTTCGAAAGATTCACTAATTCGAAAGATTCACAGTTTGAAAGATCCTTATCTTTCGAATAACTATCCTTCGAATAGATTCCCTTGATCGAAGGATATGTCTCTGACTTCGAATGATGGGTCGAAAGATGATTATCTATCGAGCCTTCCTTGATCGAAAGATGATCTTTCGATGTCGAAAGGTATCCTTCGATTGCAACTGACACAACTGACACTGATATGACAGGTTGGTGAAAAGTTGATAGGTTGGTGAGATCTTTCGCAGAAAGTATGGTTCAGACCATCATTTTCTGCAAAAGCAGATTTGAACACATAAAATATTACCCAAAAATCGAAGGTTCGAACCCAGAATCCGGTCACCGGAGAAGCCGGAAATTTGGCCGGAAATCACCAAAAGCCTTAAAAACAAGTCTTTATCTTACCCAACCCTTCCTTTAACACATGCAGAAGTTTTGAACACGTTTTTAACGACAAAAACAGCGAGAAAATAAGTAAAAACGGGTTGCAAAACCAAGAAGTTTTTGTCCAAAAACACTCCAAAGCTTGTAAAAACCCGGTTTTTAACAAGGAAAAGAGCCACGGCTCTGATACCACTTGTAGGTCCCTCGGAGGTTGAGGTTTAACCTATTCCTTGCTACATCTAACACACTAGCGAGTGCGGAATCCAAGCTAGCATGCAAACCGGGAGTAGAACAAGCACAAACACAAGACACACAATATTCACCGATTAACACCACTTGTATTAAACGTATGAAAGGTTCCGGTTACAAGCACAATGTTTACAAAAGTGTTTTGCAAACTCTCTAAGTGTGTGTGTGTGTTTTGACAGAATGCTCTCAACAGAATGCTCTCCTTCTATCTTTCTGTCTAACTTGTGAGTGTCTCCCAAATGTCTAACTCTCCTAACCTGTCTCTCTACCTGAAATGAACACAACACTTGGGTATATATACCCGAACACAGCATGCCTGTGTCGAAGGATCAGATAGATGATCGACTAGAAACCCATCGAAGGATCAACATGTACCTCGAAGGATGAGATCTTTCGAGGTCCATCCATCGAAGGTTATCTTTCGGGCTCATCGAAGGATCTAAACTATCCTTCGATGATACATCTTTCGACACAGCCATCTTTCAAACAAATATCTAACTGTTTGGCCAAGTCAAACCGGAGGATGGTTGACTTGGTCAAACTTACAGGACTAACAAAGACATCGTTTTGTATCAAGACAAAATACAGACAAAGTACAGACACAAGTGCACCAACAGCACTAGTTCATATTGATTCCAATCGAAACATGGCACGCTATTCTATACTAAAGCCATAGAAAAAAAAAAGATTATGAATCTCTAGGTTCCATAATTTGTGGGTTCACACACCCATGTCTCATATTCATATATATGATATATTCACAAAGTCTCAATGCTTATTGCCTAACAAAGTGAATTGTGAATTGTGAGTTCGAGTGGGAATGTTAACAAAGTCTCAATGCATAAGTTATTGGGCTCCTGGTGTAGTGAGCTTTCACTTATGTTGTTAACTAAGTGACTGCTTTTTATTTCCAAAATAAATAAGAACTATATGTTTTTGCCTAGAAATGTATAAAATAAAAAAAAAACTTGTTGAAAAGCCAAAGCCTGTGTTTTTGCCTAGAAATGTATAGAATAAATTAACTTACTTGTTGAAAAGCCAAAGCCCTCTCAAAATCTTGTTGAAGTCTCAGAACATTCTCAAGTTTTTGCACAATCTCAATCATGGTTGGACGTGCAGTTCCAAGCTTTTCCAGGCATCGATATGCAATAGTTGAAAAATCCTTCAAGGATTCATGGTTCATTTGTTTCGTTAGAAAGGGATCAACTATCTGACTTAAGGTCCCCTTTTCATAATGTGTGCGCGCCAATGGACCAAGAAAAGGTTTATTCTTCATGTCCCTATCAAATGCCTCCCGGCCACATAGGACTTCAAATAAGACCACCCCAAAAGAGTAAACATCTGATTCCGTTGTTATAACCCCATTTTTCAAGTATGTTGGATCAACATAGCCTGGTGTGTGAAATGCATCTTTGACAAAAATGTTAGGACGCACTCGACCAATCATGCAGAGCCCTAGACCACCTATCTTTGGTTGCCATGTATTGTCTAATAAAATACTTCTGCTCTTCACGACGCCATGAACAACACTCTGACCTTCCCAACCATTGTGAAGATAACTCAAGCCACGAGCCGCACCAAGGCAAATTTGGAGGCGCTTAACCCATGTGAGGTTTGCGCTACCTAAATACTGATCAAGGCTTCCATATGTCACCAAACCCTGGACAAGGATCTTTTCATCATACTCGTCACAAAAACCAATAAGAGACACAATGTTTGCGTGTTTGTAAGACAAAAGAACTTCGATCTCACTTAGGAAATGATATTCTGCGTGATTAAATCTTGGATCAACCCGCTTAGCAGCTATCATTGTAAGCCCATCCGAGTGTAAAAGCTCTCCTCTATACACCAATCCGTAGCCACCATATCCGATGATATTTTCGGCAGAAAAGTTGTTGGTGGCCTGTTTTACATCTTCTAATGGGATCCTTAAGTGACCCAACTGTTGGAGGATCGACATAATGTTTCAAATTTCAGGTAAACCTGATTTAACTGAAAAAGGCAGAGGGATTGTTAGGATAAATTTAAAAGCATAAAATCGGGCTGAGAATGAACATGAATAGAATGTGAGGTTCAGAACAAATATAAGCTTAATATCTACTTTTAGACCTCCTTATCATGTTGAACTTGTCAACGCAATGGCAGCCAAAATTGAATATTTTATGTTGCGTACAAATGATAAAAGTTACACTACTTTTGTATTGATACACCACATGACCAATTCTTCACTTTGTTTAATCCAAAAATGATTGTTTATCAGTAATTAAATTTAACCTTTATCATTTATGCCTCCTTATTAACTTGGCAGTGGAACAATGATGGTTTATCAGAAATTGTGAGCTTGGCTCACTGGTGTGCTTGTGTATTAAGTCTTGGAAACCCAAAAGACCGGGTTGGGGTTTCCCTTTTATAGCCAATGTGGGATAACTCATTTGATAGAGGTATATGTCTCTAAGAGGAGAGATCCCAGGTTCAGCAATGGGCAAGGGTGAATACTATATAATTACTAGTATAATAAAGTAGAAGCAAGCGTTGTTATTAAAAAAAAAACAACTATAATTTCTATCTAGCTTTAAGAGAAAGAATATTATACAATTTATAATATTAAAATTATAGTGTGAGGCTAACTCATTTGATAGAGGCATATGCCTCTTAGAGATGAGATCCCAGGCTTAATCCTGGGCAAGGATAAATAATGTAGAATTATTATTAGTATAATATAGTAAGAGCAAGTGTTTCCATTAAAAAACTATAATTTCTATTTTAGCTTTTAGAGAAAGAATATAATACAGCATATAATATTAAAGTTACAATCTATCTATTATTAATTAATTTTCTATTTTAGCTTTTAGAGAAAGAATATGATACAGTACAATATTAAAGTTACAATATATCTATTATTAACTAATTAATATAAAACAAAATAATTAGGGATGATCGACAACTTCTGGTGAAGCCAAAAGAGAATTTCTCTGCTTCTCTCTTCTATTAACTTCTATTAAATGATATTTATTTTTAACAATAAAATTAAACAATCAAACATCTAAATATAAATCTAGTATTCTAATAATTTATTGAAGTTATTAAACCATAAGATTTTAATTGTACTTTATTTTAAAATATAACTTTATAATTTTTTTATATTTTTCTTATTTATAGTTGTAGAATCTTTATTATTTTTTATTTCCCCAATGCTTGTGACATTTAACATACAAATTCTTCATAAAAATAAATAGTTGAGTAAAATACAATTTCAGTCCATGGGTTTACACATAATCATACTTTCAGCCCTAATTTGAAAACACCAAACAGTCTAGTCCCTGTGGTTGTCAATTGCCCGCAATCAAGTCACTAGACCAAACTTCTATTAGTGAACTGATAGTTGACTTGGGCATTTATGTCCTTTTACTTTGAAAACGAACGTCAATATAGTAATTTTGTATCGTATAAACCTTTATAACAAATATTATACCCCTGTAAGCCCCAATTTGCACCTTTCAATCCTCCTATCTTCTCTAGGAAGCCATAATCTGTGTTCAGTCGTTCTTTATGTTTCTTGCCTAAAAACGAAAATGGCAGGGCGTTTTTGGAGGGTGAGACTCAATTACATCCACATTGGCCCTAAAGATTATACGTCACACCCCGGGCCGCAGTGGAATGATACGAGGCATGATGATTGTCTATAGCTTATGACTATTACAAGTTTAGATATTTAAAGTCAGCAAGTTAAATTTGTCACACATAATCATAGAAAACATTTAACATAATTCATACATTATTCAAAAGATAAATAGTTATGAACAAAGGTCCAATTTATTACTAAGGCATGTCCTACATGTCTTTGCCTTCAACTCTAACTCCTACTTGTGTACATGCATCATGCATAAAAAGGTTTTTGGGTAGAAAAATGTTGGTGAATAGATCTAGATTTTAAATAAAAAGTTTTGTTTTATTAATTGATTTATTTTACTTAGAAATCTTTTAAAAATATATTTCACATATAATTCCATATGTTGTAGAAACATCCATAATCACCACAACCACAACAATAATCAACAAATCACCACAATCACAATATAGATACAATAGAAACAATAAGACTCAAAGACTATAGCATGCATTAGTCTCAAGCCCCGAAGAGCGAGTCTAACACTGGTGGCGATACTAGGCTACAACTCATGGTCGTCGGGAACCTAGTCAGCCAGCCAGATGGATCCACGCGAAACATGTGGCACAAAGCAAGTAAATACATAGATAAACATATATACAATGATAGATACTAGAAATAATAGAAACAATGAACGCGATACACATAGTGACACATTGAGTTTGCATGTTATTTAATCAAATAGAAAACAATAGAAAACATGACACATGATACACCCCAAAAATATTTAATGACTAAAAAGGGAAGAGAAATAGATCTACTCACGAGTTGCGAAGAAATGATCCATCAGAATGCACCACACGAAAATGAACGGTTAATATCTGAACGATTACCGCAATGTAAATAAACGAGAGAGGAAAAACAAAAGGATAACCTATTGATTTTAGGAAATTGGGTTCTCCTATTTAGGGACTTAGAATTATATAAATTATTTTTGTTCAACCAAAATAACCAAACAATAATTATATAATTCAAAAGTAGGTTAGCCCCGCCTTGCCTCCAACATTGCCATGTTGGGTATGACATGCTCGGATTGTTCTTACTTGGCTACTTAGCAAACTTAGTAGTTGTACTTTTAGTTTATTCATGACCAACCGAGTCATCAACTACGTTGGTGACTTTGTGCTTTGGTGAATCATATAATGAGGTTAAATCGATGGAATCATCCTACCTCTTTGCATGACCATTTTCATGGTTCCATACTTCTATACGTTTATGCTTATTTTTACATTCATATTATGTTGACTCTTAAATTCTGAATCCAAACCATTGAACAAAAACCGCAACTTACACACCTTCGTTTCCCTCTAGGGTAACTTCGGTGTTCCAACAACTCAAGACTCTTCACTCGCGCATCATTTGGAAGCTTTGCAAACCGTGAGTGTACATGACCCCCTTTTGATTTTAGACACTTTTGGGGTGTAATACATATAACTTATTAAATTCACACAATCACATACAAACATGCTTGACACAAATAAACAATCCATTAAAACACAATGACTCAAAAATTAATTTACTCTAAATAAAAACACCAATTTTGGTAATTATTTTTCAAATCGTTATAAAATGAGCGGTTAGGGACTCAAATCGTTAAACTTTTTGATTTTGAATTCAAGTGGTTAAAACCATTAAAACACAAGTACGCAAAAAGTAATTTGCTCTAAATAAAAACACTCATTTTGGTAATTATTTTTCAAATCACCCATTTCAATAAATAATTTTCTCAACTACACTCATTTGGAAAAAAAAAAAAAAAAACCCTCAAGGTTAGATTCCTGTTTTTCTAAATTAACAAAAAATAAAACTACTCCCAAGTTATTTAAAGAAATGCATTAATGAATGCAACCGATGGTGATTTTAGAGAATTAGTAAATGCAAAGAACAATGGTGTTAGAGACATAGAAAATGAAAATAAAGAATCTGAAAATGAATCAGTTGTTCCATCTAAAACTAAAAAAGGTGGTGTTCAAGTGTCTTCGCCAAAAGAAATTGAACTTAAGTTTGCGCCAACTGTTTCTTCTTCGGATGAGACACTCGCTAATAATGTGACCCAAACAAAATCAGATGTAGAGTCTTTGAAAAAGTCATGGTCGCAAAAGTCGTTAAGCGCTCCCTTGTCGTATTTGAGAGTACTCAGGAAGTGTTGGAAATATTAAAGAGAAACATACAAGTTGGTATGTTTCCTCCATCCCACATTGGTGGAGGGAGTGAAGTTTGAGTGGTTTATAAGGGATTACTCCTTATGGGCCTCCAAAGTGTTAAATGGATTGAGAAGTGGATGAAGCCCACACGCGAGTCGAGCCAAGCCGAGCCGCGAGCTCGCGAATGGTCGCGTTTGAGGCGCGAATGGGCGCACTATGGAAGCTGAGTTCATAGCACTAGCTGCGACTGGTAAGGAAGCAGAATGGATTAGAGATCTACTTACTGACATCCGTCTGTGGGATGTTCCAATGTCGTCAATTCCCATGTATTGTGATAGTGAGGCCACACTATCTAAAGTATACAACGTAGTGTATAATGGGAGGTCAAGACACATAGGTCTTCGGCACAATTATGTGAGACAACTGCTTGAAAGTGGTACCATCAAGGTTGTCTATGTCAAGACGAGTAGGAACTTGGCAGATCCGTTTACTAAACCTCTGACGAGAGTTTTCGTTGTGAATACCGCGAGAGACATGGGTCTAAAACCACAATAGAATCGTTAGTGATGGAAACCAACTTGAACTTAGTGCTCCTATTTCTCAAGTTTAATGGGTAAAAACGAAGTCACTTAACGATAGATGGTACTATCAAATTTGATAGATCCATGTGAGGTATGATAGTACGTCGTTGCCGAGAACAAAGGTGAGCTTATGCTCTTAACAAAGTTTTAGAGGCATCCAAGTAACGTGGATGATGTAAAACTTCGCCTATATTATCTAGGGGTGGTGCCGCCTCAAGTGAAGATTAGTGGTTTATCTTCTAAAGGGTCATGAAAAGGATTTATAGCGCACGGCCATATTCGTGATCAGTGAGAACGCAAAGTCAGCTGGTGATGTGTGGGGGTAAACCGAAGGGGGCTATCAGGTTAATGGTTTAATTCCATAGGACACCACCAAATCTGTCTCTTCTTGTTTATCAACATAAACTAGGTTTAATCTTCGTAACACCTAGTTACATCATCAGTCTAAGTGAAAGGAAACATTCCAACTTGGTGGGGGATTGTTGGAAATATTAAAGAGAAACATACAAGTTGGTATGTTTCCTCCATCCCACATTGGTGGAGGGAGTGAAGTTTGAGTGGTTTATAAGGGATTACTACTTATGGTCCTCCAAAGTGTTAAATGGGTTGAGAAGTGGATGAAGCCCACACGCGCGCAGAGCCGAGCCGAGCCGCGAGCTCGCGAATGGTCGCGTTTGAGGCGCACTTTGCACTTCGCACGTATGCATCGTCGTGAGGAGCTTTTATTTTTAGCTAGGGTCCGGTTCAGGTGTGTCAGATCTGTGGATCGAATGAGATAAGGAGATAGAGGTGAATTCGAAACAGTGGGGGTTATCCCATTATCTCTAGTAATTCGAATTCGTGTGGGATATCTCCAGCAACCGAATTTGGTTCTGGATGGTTATCCCACTCCCCGTTTTTCTCATTCTTTGGTGTGATCACAGCCTATAAATAAAAGCCTCCTGCTTCATATTCAACACACCTAATTTTCGCAGCCTCCTCCCATCTTTGTGTGCTCCGGTTTCTTTTCCAGCTTCTTCATTTTTCTGGTTTCCATTGCTGTTGGAATACCATATCAGTTCTGCATTAAATCCTGGGAATTTACGCTGCAGCTCACAGCAATGCGAGCGCGTAAAATCCTTTAAGGACAGGAATCATCCGTGCAGTTCAAGGATCTTCTTTCTTAATCGCCAGGTTGGTTTTAATTTTTGCGTGCTCTTTAAATTCGTCCGATAACGGGACAATCTCCTTCTACCATTCTTTAATCAGTTTGCTCAAGTTGGAACAAACTGGTTTGGCTGATAACTCGGTAATTAATAAAGTTTATATTAATTTACTGTTTGATTGAAATATTATCAACAATCTTAAAGGATTTTATTTTGTGTTTAATCAACAGTACTAATGGACTCTGAACTACCAACAGCCAATCCGAGATTCATGAATCAAGAGTTTGTCAAGTTGGACAGATTCGATGGTCAGAACTATACCCGTTGGGCGGACAAGGTTAAGTTCATGCTAGTTGTGCTGAAACTCTACTATATCCTTGATCCAGACTTGCCTGAAATCCCTGAAGACCCTCCTCTTAAGGCAGGAGAGGTCCCGAATCAAGATTTAGCAAAGCAAATACTTGTCCGTAAGGAAGCCGAAGATCTTTGCCTTGGCCACATCAAAAATTCTCTTTCGGATCGTCTCTATGACTTGTACGCGTCGGTAAAAAGTGCAAGAGAATTGTGGAAAGCTTTGGAAGATAAGTACAAGGCTCATGAAGAAGGTACTAACAAATACCTTATTTCAAAGTACTTAGATTTTCAAATAGTCAGTGACAAGTCAATCCTGGAGCAAGTGCATGAACTCCAAGTTCTTGTTAACAAATTGACCGCACTTTGTATTCCGCTGCCAGAAATATTTCAAGTATGGGTCATTATTGCAAAACTGCCTCCTAATTGGAAAGATTTCTCAAAGAGAATGATGCAAAAGTCTGAGGACTACTCTTTGGACGAACTGTTGAAGCACCTCCGAATTGAGGAGGAAACGCGCAACAGGGACAAAAGAAGTAAAGTCGGATCGAGTGTGAATCATGTTGCTGGAGTATCTGGTCAAAAGGGAAAAGGGGCATCAAAGAATAAGAAGTTTACAGCACCAATGAAAAAAGAATTCAAGAAGTCACAACATACTAACAACCATCAACCAAAGAGGTCTGGTAAATGTCATGTGTTAGTGCATATGTCTATTGACTTCGTCTTATGTCTTGTATCGAGTCATGTAACTAGAATAGATAGACCAGGACACGTTGTACGAGAGAAACGGGAAACAGACCTAAACCAGCCACCTCGCACGAGGTGACCAAGTTCGTGAGGTCTGGCCAGTTCGTGAGGTTTGGCCAGTTCGTGAGATCTGGCCAGAAAGCATGAAACAGTTCATGGGGTCTGGCCAGAAAGCATGAAATGGTTCGTGGGGTCTGGCATTCCTATAAATAGGTGGTCTTGGATCTTCATTTGAAACATTCTGATTCCGGAGACGAAGTGCTGCCGAAGTGTCGAACGATCTGTAAACACTATCAAATCAATACAATCGACAGTTAAAGTGATTCTAAGTGAAAATCTAGCTGCTATAACATCAATACGTCTGATTCCGCCTTTCGTATTGATCAAGAACTCTTCTGATCGACTCGTTTAGATCGAATCCCGATCCTACAAGTGGTATCAGAGCTCAGGAGGAAGAGTTCTTACCATTTCAGCTTGATTTCTTCAAGAACAACTTCTTTCTACTCATTTTCTACACTTTTTCTTCAAAATTTCAATGAATTTACTGTTAAAATGATCTGATTTTGTGATATAACACGTAAAACAGAGTTTTAATTAATCCGTGAACAAATCAGAACCAAATTCAACCTAAAACCTGATCAAATTTGACAAAATGATGAAATTTTGGACTTAGAACTTTCAGATCGTTCGAAAATCTCACCAGGTCGTGTGAAAACTTGCCAGGTCGTACGGTTTGAACAACTCAGGTCGCACGAGTTGATCAGGTCGCTTGAAACAACATCAGGTCTCACGGTTTGATTCACTCAGCTCGCACGAAGTGGCTCAGGTCGTTTGGAAGTTGTCAAACCGTTTGAAAGTGTCTCCAGGTTGTACGGGGTGTCAGGTCGTTTGAAGATCAGAGCCAGATCGCACGGTTTGACAGTCCAGATCGTTTGAAGTTCTTCAGATCGTTTGAAGTTTTTCAAACCATTTAAAAGTATCTAGTTTGTACGGTTTGAGGATTTCCAGCTCGCGTGACGGTTTGAAATTGATAGTTTGTGAAATTTCTCGATATTGAAACATGGACAATGAATTTTATAATGCATTTGCTACTGCCCCGGTTACTCCTGTTATCGTTGCTCGGAATGTAAATATTTCAAATGAAACGGGAACGTTACAAAAATCTCCAAAGTTGATGAGCATTGAAGAATATTACAGTTGGCAAGAACGTTTTGAAAACTGGGTTCAAGCAAATCATCTAATGTCTTGGGTTTGTATTAAAACTAAGTACGTTCGACCTCGTTCTGATATGGGAGTTATAAAGATTATTTCTGAATTTTCGGATAAAGAGAGACACATGTACAAGGCAGAAAAAATGATGATCAGTATACTTCAACAAGCTGTGAAAGAAGACATTTTCGAATTACTTCAACATGATGGTAGTGCATGTTCGATTTGGGAAGCACTTCGCACAAAATTCGAAGGAAGTACGGAGATGATCAAGAATAAAAAATCATTATTAAAGAAAGAATTTGAATTGTTTTCAAGTTTGCCGGGTGAAACTGCAAAGACTCTTATTGAGAGATATTGTCATTTAGTGCGTTCAATGACTCGGTTGGAAATCAATAAAGATCGAGAGGAATGGGTTGAAAAATTAGCCGATGCTTTACCTCAAAATGAATGGGGTACATATCTTATGATTTTGAAGAATACCGGAGAGTATGATAGATTGTCAATTGCTCAATTCATTGAAAAACTTGAAGGACAAGATCTTGAACAACAAAAGATTTCTAGAATGAACAATTCAAGTGGTCAACAAGATATCAAGATGTATTTCAAAGGTAATGTTCAAAATGTTGAAGCTAGTCCAAAGATCCAGACCGCTTTCAGCGCAGAAAACTCATCCGGATCACTCAATCAAAGTTTAATCAACAACAGTGGATTTTCTTCATATCCGAGTGTTAATCCTAATGTTTCAACTTCAAATTATCAGTCTCAAAGCTCAAACAATGGTAATGGTCATGTGTTACAATGCAACATCGCGTTGCATCTTCAGAACGGTCAAAATTTCTCTAAAGAAGTCGCTAAAGGTCATATGGCATTACTAGTTACCGTGTTAGAATCATATGAGAGTTTGGTTGCGGGAAGGATCGTAAATCCTATTTTAACAAAAGAGGATTACGATCAGATTGATGCTGAGGAAATGGAGCAAATGGATATTAAGTGGTGTTTAGCGACCGTGTTGAGGAGAGCTGAGAAATTTAAGCAGATTACCAGAAGAGATGACTTACTTGATGCTAATGTTTCTACTTTAGGTTTTGATAAGTCTAAAGTTACTTGTTTTTGGTGCAGGTAAAAAGGACATTTCAAGAGGGAATGTACCAACCGAGAAGCAGGTGGAACTCAGAATCCTTTCGGGAACAATGAATATTATCGGAAAGCAATATATCATCAGGTAGCTCAACAACCGTCATCATCCCGTACTATGTCGATTGAAGATGGAAAGAAGAAAGCTTGTATTACTTGTCACACCCCGACCACGTAGGACAACTAAACGTGGCGGAAAACGTCGGGGAGTGTTGTAACAGAATCATTGTTTCATAACACATGGAAATTTAAATATTGTTTTATTGAATTAAAGTAGTTACAATGTCTTAACAAACAAAGAAGTATAACCAAATTAACTAGTCTTCCATCTTTTATTGTCACTAAGGCCCAAGTCCGCCTAAGTGTATCTTGATCAATCCTATGCTTCATTTCCTGAAACACATGTGAAAATAGGTACGTCAACATAAAAATGCCGGCGAGTACATAGGTTTTGTGAAAATGAGATTTCATGACTTGAGTTTAAGAAAATGTTTAATAAAATTTAGTCATGAACCTTGTTAGTTGTTTTGTTTTGTAAATCATTAAAAACAATGATAAGATCAGATGATATGTATAAATAAATGTAAGGTTAAATGAATAACCATGTAAAACGAGTTTGTATAAGATAAGTTGTTTGTAAAACAATGTCTTGTGAAAAGTATGTTATTTGTATAAAATGTTATATGTCTTATGTTGAAATGATTCAAATAACGCTACGATATGTAATACCATACAAACACTTATATATAGGAAGTACCAGCGGCGTATCCACCATGCTTGTATCATATTACACACGCCTCGTTACTTAAATCACTTACTCAAATCAAACCAATAATGTAAGATGTCTATGTTTAAACCAATTGCCAATGTATTGAATAATATGTCAAAGTGTTTATACCAAGATTTAAATCATGTAATGTATAATAAATGTCAAAAATGTTTATGTGTCAAATATAAATCATGTAATGTGTAACCAAAATGATATGTATGGCTAGTGAAATGCATCTACTAAACCATAGGTGAAACGCACAAAACAAAGTATTGAAGTAAAACTTGGTTTAAATCAAAGTTATGTTTTGTGGAAATGCATGATCAAACGTAAATTATGTCAAAATGTTTATGTCAAATGTCTTTGTGTAAACCATGTCAAATGTTAAGAAGTCCAAAAGTAGTCAAGTAATGTGTAAATGTTTATGTATAGTCAAAAGTCTTGTATGGTAAGTAAAATGAGTCTACTTAAACCATAAGTAAAAATGTACAAAACAAAGTATTTGAATAAATCAAAAGTTACGCTTTGTAGAATAATGCATGCTTTACTGAATACGACCATTTATGCGGTATTGTGAAAATTCATACATCCAAGCCTTGCGACAGTCGGATAACTATGTAAAAGTGAGTTATCAAAATGAAAATGTATTCGGATTCGGTCATTCCTTACGTCCAAACAAAACCCGAGATTTCAGGAATGGGATTTGTCAAGTCCTATGGTACCACTACCTACTACCGAGCGGCATGATCGGTGTTACTGAATGTATAGTATAGTTTAAACAAACCAAATGTCATATCAAAATGTAAGCATGTTTTTATGAAGATAATGTACCTAGTATGCTAGAGTAAACATACAAGGTAGAGCTGTAAAACAATGTGTCCATATGTTACTGGAACATATGCAACAGAGATGCAATGTGAAAACAATGTACTAAGTATGCTAAGTTAACATACAAAGCAGAAAAGTAAAGTAAAACAATGTACTAAGTATGCACACAATGGACATACATAGCATGAAATGTAATATAAATCATGTACTAATAGTGTACTAATGAACATAACAAGTATATGATGTGAAAACAGGAAAGCACGAAAGTAACAAGTAGGCACATGTGTTCCACCCCAAAACAGTTTGAAAACAGTACAAGAGGGGTCTATGTACTCACTTGAGATTGCTCAGAAGTCCTAAGATAACCACCAAGCAATGCTAGAGATCACGGAATCAAACGGCACCTAATATAGGTAACTATGTTAATAAACCGGACCTAGATCGGAAGATTGGGTAGCATGAGGGTTTGTAAACCAAATGAGTGTAGGAACTCATGTGATATGGTTTAACAAAGCCTACATACTAAATGAAACTCAACCTAAGTGCTTACGACCCATTACGACCCGTTTAGGTAGCTTATGCTACTTTAACGCGTCGTTCGCGTAAAACGCGTTCGGACCGCCTAACTAGTCCTATGACAAGTAAAATATGCCTTAACATGTCTAATATTGTTGTCAAATCAGTTTAGATGTCAAAAGTTATGTTACATATGTTTAATTACCAATTATACATGAAAAGGGTATTCTGGTAATTTACCTAAGGCATATAAACTACCTATCATACAACTACTTAAACGTCGTGACCATAAGGTATAACCTCGGAAGGTTATTCCCTATATACTATGGTCACCTAATGTGTTTGGTCGGATCCTAATGATCGACCAAATGGGTCGGGTTCGAAAGTATAAGCGATTGTTTAGATCGCTTACCTTACGACCCTATATAAGCACTAAACTAAAAGTGACGAGCTAAGCATGTTAAAACATGCTTAACTAAGTTTAGAAAACAGGTTTGGTATCACAACAAACGGTTGTGATACCTAAGAGTAGTTTGGTTACAAAATACGTAAGAATACGTATTCTGACCGAAACTACGGCTCGTCACTGAGCCTAGATAACGTGGTAATCAGTAGGTATAGTCACTTGGGACTATAACCATCGTGATCACGCTCACGTTATGAAGTTCAAACGAACTTCGCATCGACCATAAACTGGTCAATGTAGAAAGTCAAACAAAGTTTGACTTTCGGACTCGAAAAGCAATAAAAGAACGAAGGAACACTTACGAAGGGTCCCCGAATGCTCTTGATCCGATTTTCCTTCAGGTATGAAGTATAAACTTCAACTTAGAAGGCATAAATCAGATTCAAGTGTGAGGAAGTGAAGGGTGGAGGTGGGTATTTATAGTTTTCGGTCCACCGTTAGGATCGTTTCTTGGAAAAGAGGGAATGATCTAGCCCGTACACTTGTCAAGATGTTGTGGTAACTAATTGGGCACTCACCATAGGGTTTTGACACTTGTACTTGGCTTTTGGAGGGGTTAAGAGCTGAAAACAGCAGCCAAGAAACGATTTGCTGCATCTGGGCATTTGTTGCGCACCGTAACAAATAACCCTTACGGTCCGCAACAAATGAAGTTTGGCAGAATGTCAGTTTTGGTCCCTGCAGCCCCCTAACTTGGTTTTCGATGCATTTTTGACACGTTTAAGCCCCGTTAACCCCATTTCAAAGCTCTAAAGTGAAGTTAAAGTATAGGGAACTTAAAATGTGCTCAAAAATATATCGGATGTCGGTTCGTTTGGTCGTACGAACGCGATGTTCGCTTAATTACGACGGAATGCGCACAAGCGCGAAAAACGATCCAAATGACGCGACGAATGGATTTTTTTGCAAGCCAAACACTAAAGCATAATATAGTCATGCTTACATAAATTTTTGGATGTCCGGATGTATTCAGAACGTAAGTTATGCGCGAAAATGCAAACTTGTGCACTTTTTGACACTTTTAGTCCCTGAATGACCCAAAGGTTTATTTTAGCACACCGAACCCCTCAAAGCCTATTTCTAAGCTATGTGAAGGATATTTATGGTATGTTTAACTTATGGTCATGTTCCGAAATGTCTGTTACAGCTCAGATTGGCATACTTTCGCAGTTTGTCAAATTTAGTCCCTGTAGACGAATTAATTTGTTTTTGCCATACCAAGGCCTTCAAAACTTATTTCTAAGTTATGTAAAGGTTATTTAAGGTATGTTAAGCCAATGTCACTATTCCAGAGTGTTTGTTGCATTTAAACTGGTTATATTTACGCATCGGTGCGCGTATAACCTTCCAGAAAGCGATTTAGAGTTTGAAATCGAACAAGAATTGATGTGTGCCAAAGATACACATATTTATACAAATTCCAAGTATGAAATACAATATTTCATTGGTTTGGTATTTGTTTGATGGTCACAGTGACACAGGTGTTACATTACTATGCCTCCAGATCAAGAAGATGAAAGATTGCCAGAGGGATTTAGCTGGGACAAAATATATTCCGGCTGAAAGTAACTCAAAGTTTAGAGCATTTATTGCACAGATCATTCAAGAGCCAGAGTTGATGAAAGATTTGATGGATGTGTTTGCAAATGATGAAAAAAAGTCAAGATGGAGAGTCTGTCTCTTCATAAAATAGTTCAGAAAAGACACCAGTCTTTGATCAATCACAAATTGATAGCAGTGATGATAATAAAGAAATTAATCAAATAAACATTGGTAAAACTCATTTATCTCCTGAAAGTTTCAAATTTTATTTTGCAGATAAATTGGAGAAACTAAAGGAGAAACGAGCAGCAAAAGAAAAGAAAGAGGTAAAATGTGAGAATGTTGCTCAGGAAGAGAAGAATGAATAGAGTGAAGAAGTTAAAGTTGTTGAGAAGATTGTTGAGATTGAAAAGATTGTAGAGGTCACAAAACCTTGTCTGAAATGTTTGGAACCATGCAAACATTGTGAAGAGAAAGATAAGAAGTTTAGTGAGCTAGACAAGATGAAAGAAAAATTGTTGTTCGATGTTAAGTACGTGAAAGAATCTTATGATGTGTTGAACAGAACAGTCAATCAGTTGGAAAAGACAAACTCAGAAAGGGAAGATGCTTTGACAATGATGAATGCAGTGATGATGTCTAAGCAGAAGGCCATCAATCACTATATTGATGAGTGTGCAAAGTTGAAGCAGGAATTGGAGACTGAAAAGATTGAGAATGAAAGAATCAGACGATTGTTGCTGAGTTACTCAAGTTCTGATTACTTGATTGATAGAATCTATCTGACAGTAGCAGGTTTTGAAGCTTTTCAAGATAAGAAGTCGGAAGATACAGATACTGGTAAGAAACAAAGTGCAAATTATAACAAGTGTCCGCCTCCGATATGGGAAGGTTATTCTCCCAGAAAACCAAATTCGGAACAAGTCAAAAAGGCAGTCAATATAAAGTTAAAGTCTGAAACAACTGAAGAGTTACCAGGCAACATTGACGTCACATTCACATCGTCTGACACTGATCATGAGTCTGAGTTAATAAAGAAAGTGGTCGATCAGGTGTTGGATAAGGATGAGGAGTCAGAGTCAAAGTCTGAATATGAGAGTTCAAGTTCATCAGTTAACAGTTCGAAATCATCGGTCAAGAGTAGTCATAATAAAGAGATTCCGAAAACAGAAAATAGTTTGAATGATGAACCAATCAAAGTGGCATATACTTTGAATGATTCAGACAAATTATATTCTGATGGGGAATTTCCAATTAAAAATGTGAAAATTGAAAATATTAAAACAGTTTTTAAATTGATAAAAATAAAGTTTTCAGAAATAAAAGATAAAATGGGATTTTCAAAACCTAAATATACTTCTAGAGTTCAACAACGTTTAAACAAGAAGAAAGGTTTCGGTCCAGGTTATCAAAAGAAAACGAATCATAAAAGCAATTTCAAAAAGTAGGGGTTGGGTTTTGATGTTGAAAATAATCAAAATATTAAAGATTTTAAATCAAAAACTGTATTTGTTTCAGGGGCAAGTTCTGAAGAAGAGAAAAAGAGCTCATTCTGGAAGCAATCGAACAAAGCGCTTCTTGCAGAAAAACAGAAACATGAGAAGAAGGAAACTAATCAGAAAAAGGAGACAAGAACCTGTTACCGATGCAATGAAGTTGGTCACATCGCCTGGAACTGTCCAAAAGCAACCAACACACAACAGGGAGTGTCTTCTAAACTCAATGAAGTTGATACAACTGAACCACCAACTGAAAAATTTAAAATGTTTAAAAATTCAACATATGAAGTTGGTGAGTGTTCTAAAAGGTTTTACAAAAGAAAAGTGAATCTTAACAACCAAACGTGGGTTGCTAAGAAATCAGAGGTTAAATCTGGCGATGAATTTGTTTCTTCGGAAGCAAAGGAGCCACTTTCTGGCGATGAATCTGACTCGTCAAAGTATGAGGAGCCACCAGTTGAACTAAAAAGAGAAAATTCAGCTCCGCCAATGGATGACGCAAACTTTCCACCATTGCGGACTGAAAATTTAAAACAAAAAATTGGAAAAGTAGAGATTTCGAATCAATTCTATTCTGAAAAGAAAGAATTTGATGTCGAAAAAGCATTTAATGGTAAAGTGAAACATATCTTTGGTAAGATGGTTGATGGAAGGGCCAAAGGGGTAAAAGAATTTTATGAATCAAAGAGGAGAAATTACACACCGAGTGAAAATAACTCGGATGCACCCAAAGCTGGTCAGGCTTGGGTGTCAGCATTCTTTGTTTAAAATCCTGACTTGCCGGAGCTTCCAAGTTGGTAATCGTGGAGCATGAATCGGCATCATTTTTGAAAAATGTTTATGTGAAAAATCTACAAGTGATATTTTTTACAAGTGGTTGAAAAGAACAAAATGATGAATGAATCCCCATGATGTGTGAAATCAACAAAACTAATTTTCCAGAAAAACCATTTTGATTAAAACAAATTTAAGTGTTTTGAAATCATAATGGGAAAATAGTTTGTTGTCAGGGGGAGTTCTGATTGTTTATGCCAAGTGGATGGCGAATTGAAGCAATTCACATCAATTTGTCATTTTGTTTGTACAGTTTATTGCTTTTACTTTCAAATTTTCCCGGAAAATCAAAAATTGAAACATATTTTTTTATTTTAGGGGGAGTAAAAAAATTAAAATTTTGAAAATTTGAAAAATCCAAAAACATGATAAAATCAAAATATCAAAATGAGTTTTGTTGTGAAAAAGAGGAAATGATAGTACATCAGTAGACAATCACAGTATGCTAAAGAATTGGAAAGTCAAATGTGATAAACGGTCTCACTGATGATATGTCAGTAGGTTTTTACACGCTTAGTAAATTGTTTTCGAGATATAAACCTAAATATCAAATACTTACTTATTACGTGGGGAACATCTCTAGGATATATAGGTAACCCCTGAAATCTTGTTTGAAGGGCTTTCTATTTCTGACATACTAGGTCTTTGTACGTGATGATATCTGGGGTATTATACCGGGACTTCTGATTTTGCGGGAGCAATAGCCTAGTCCTCGTATAATACTCTGCACTGCTTTAATCATAAAGCCCTCCCTCAGCATAAAAAATGATGAAACATTGAAAAATGTTAATCATGTGCTGTTGAAGAAAAGATCCCCAAATGAGACACACCTAAAAGTCGAGCCATCATATCTTTGTCTCAACAGAAGTTCTAACCTGAGCTCTCATGGCCTCGCATTACCCATTTACAGATATCATTAGTGTACATTCACCTGTAAGACTGAATATAGGAGTCTGGATACGGGAGTATATTCTGAGGTGGTACACGCGGATATGTTTAAATCCTTAAAACACTAAATTCGTATCTCGAAACAGTTGAACTTTGTGTGAAAATTTAAGTGGATCAGTATACTGACAATCTAAGTGAATCGTTTAGATCTTAAAGTGTTTAAAGCTCAACGGTACTAGTGATTTGTCATAAACTGATATGATCCTCTTACACAAACTCACAAAAAGATGTCTGTATATAGTTTATTTCCCAAAATCCAAAAAGATTTTCAGTGTGTTTTAGCATAAAATTTTGAAAAATCAAAAAGATTTTATTTCATCTTATTTTCGACAACTGATGTTGAAAAGCTGATTTTCAAAATTCCAAGTGCTAAACATGATGAACGACAACAGGGTTGGGAGAGTTTGTTTGAAAGGAGAAATGATTAAATGGTTCATTAATTTGAAATCAAAATTTGAGGGTTACGAATACAAGTGGTTAAGCAGAGATCATAAATGTGAGATCATGTTGATTTGAGAATGTTTCAAGTAGTTTCTAAAATTGTTATAAATAAAAAACCTTATGTTTTGGGTAGAGTATCTGCAGGTAAAAAGCTTTGAAAGAGTTAGGTTTCGATTCCTGAGGATTTTCCGCATAAGCGTATGCAGATTAGAGCCAGGTTTCCGATTCAAAGCTTGCAGATAGTGAATTCCAGACTGTGATCCCAGCTTATCGAAAGTGGGAGTCTGAAGACATAAGAGCCAGATTCAGATCTTGGAATAGCGTTCGAGATAGAAGCTGCTAATGATGAAGAGCTTAATGAATCAAGAGATCTGATCAAGAGAATTAGAAAGTTCGAAGAGTAAGGTTGAGATTCTGGAAGAGTAAGAGAGAGTTTGATAAAGATGCGTACAATGGAGAATACTTTGAAGAGAGCGAGAAGACTGATCAAGACAGAAGACTCGACACACTGAAGACTCGTCAACATCCAAGGGGGAGTTTGTTAGTGCATATGTCTGTTGACTTCGTCTTATGTCTTGTATCGAGTCATGTAACTAGAATAGATAGACCAGGACACGTTGTACGAGAGAAACAGGAAACAGACCTGAACCAGCCACCTCGCACGAGGTGACCAAGTTCGTGAGGTTTGGCCAGTTCGTGAGGTCTGGCCAGTTCGTGAGGTCTGGCCAGAAAGCATGAAATAGTTCGTGGGGTCTGGCCAGAAAGCATGAAATGGTTCATGGGGTCTGGCATTCCTATAAATAGGTGGTCTTGGATCTTCATTTGAAACATTCTGATTCCGAAGACGAAGTGCAGCCGAAGTGTCGAACGATCTGTAAACACTCTCAAATCAATACAATCAACAGTTAAAGTGATTCTAAGTGCAAATCTAGCTGCTATAACATCAATACGTCTGATTCCGCCTTTCGTATTGATCAAGAACTCTTCTGATCGACTCGTTTAGATCGAATCCCGATCCTACATCATGTTTGTGGAGAAACCGGGCATTATGCACGAGAGTGCTCTCAAAGGAAATCTGGATCTACGGTTGGTTCTACAAGTGCTATTGATGTTGAGAAAGTCACCAATCTAGTGGCCAATGTGGGTCTTGGAGAGGTTAACATGCTTTCTCAATATACACGTATTGTGGCATGTAGAGGATGGTTTTTGGATTCGGGAGCCACTATTCATGTTTGTGGGAATCGTGGCTCGTTTCTTACTTATGGTCCTGTTCCTCAAGGAACAGTGGTGGTATATGCTGATGGACATCGTGTAGAAGTTCGTGGTAAAGGCACAGTGAGACTAAACTTTAAAGATGGTCAAGTGGTTACCCTTCAGGACGTGTTGCATGTTCCTGGTATCACCAAGGGTCTTGTTTCTGCTGATAAGTTCGATCGGAATGGTTACAAGCTAGTTCTCAAGAATCTTCGTGTGAAGTTTTCTCTAAATGACATCTATGTGGGTCAAGCAAAGAACACGGGTGGAATGTATCGTCTTGACTTAGCTGAAGATTGGATTGATGAAGAAGTAGACTCGGATGAAGGGGGTGTTTCTGTGATTGATGGGTTTGGGAATGAAAGTGATAGTGATAGTGATAGTGGTAGTGATAGTACTAGTATTGGTGAATGTAATGCAATTGGTTTTGAATTGAAGGAAATTATGTCTTCTGATTATATCGCTTGTTCAATTTCTTTTTGGCATAAACGTTTAGCTCATACAAATATTAAAAACATTGAAAAAATGCAAACTAAAGGTTTATTAAAATTAAAAGATAAAGACTTTGAAAAATGCGAAACTTGTGTGAAATCAAAATTCACAAAGAAACCTTTTCCAAGTGTCCATAAACGCAATACATCACTACTAGAACTAATTCATTCAGATATTTGTGAACTGGATGGAGTTCTTACTCGTGGGGGTAAGAGATATTTTATCACTTTCTGCGATGACACGAGCTGATACTTATATGTTTATTTGTTTCATTCAAAAGACGAAGCTTTTGAGGCATTTAAAATATATAAGGCTGAGGTTGAAAAACAACGAGAGAAATGCATTAAAATTCTTCGCTCGAACAGAGGCGGAGAATACTTTAACCGAAAGTTTGATGCATTCTGTGAAGAGGAAGGCATCATACATGAGAGAACTGCACCGTATACTCCCCAATAAAATGGTTTGGTTGAGAGAAAGAACCGAACCTTGGTAGAGATGGTTAACTGTACGTTAAATCAATCGGGTCTACCTCGTAATATGTGGGGGGGAAGCTTTGTTGACCGCATGTTATGTTCACAATAGGATCACTAGTCGTGTGATACCTACGAGCCCA